>OZ014519.1:597890833-599090833 GCA_963966055.1 Lathyrus aphaca
TATCATTTGACATCTCTACATGTTGAAAAAAATATTACTAACAAGAATAAAAAAGAATAATGAATAAATATATATTAGTAATTGACATAAAACATTTAATTAATAGTTTTCCCATACCCCCTCTCGATGATCATGACGAATAACATGTACATCATATGAATAATTTTCTTCAGATGAGAGACGCACATGTGTTGCGAAAGAAGGGGTCTCAAAATTTAAATCTTGATTTTTACCACTATCAGAAATATGTTTTCCTTTTAGAAAAATTGACCATCTAGTGTTAGAAGTATCAATGACATAAAAAACTTGTTTTTCTTAGGATGCCATGATTAATGGTTCGTTCATATAAGATTTCTTTCGAAGATCAGCCTGTGTAAATCCTAATTCATTGATTTCTGCACAAGTGTTATTGTCAATCCACTTTGTAGTGTTATATTTTGTCGAGCCCTAATAAGGAGTACCCATAAAGGGGCTAACACCCCAAGGAGTACTAGAATATAAATAAGAAGGCAATCATCCACCCCTAGGGCTAGCACCTGGTCATCCATGGGATAACATCTGCTAGCCCAAAAGTGGCCACCCACGGCCTAGCACTTGGTCGCCCAAGGGATAACACCAACTAGCCCAACATGGGAAGTAGGCCCCGTAATGGACTTAGGTTAATATACCTAATCCAAATAGTCATTCAAATGAGGACCACTTCCTACATGATTATAGGAAGAACAAGTCTTCACTTGACCATATTTCTAGTCATGGAGCTAAGGGAATAATTTTCCAATAACTCTACAATCATAGGCCCAATAGAGCCTCTATAAATACGTTTCCCATAAGGGAAGAAAAAGATATATTCTAATCGAGAGTCCCTAAGTGATACACATTCTCAACATCATATAAAGCACAACACTCATTTTAGTCTTAACACACAACTGCCTATAATCATACGCTCATTATCAAGCATTATCGGTCATCAGTAGAGCCTCTCACCTCATGTGAGCGTGTCTCTTAATTTATCTCAAAACAACACCGTACAGGGCTTCTCGTCGTCGTGGGAAAACCCTAACCACCATATCATGTTATAAACCTATTAAGCCATGTGAGTCTGCCTGTCTTTACAGGGGAACATGCACACATGTACTTTTGATCAATACAATAGCGTCCAACATGGGCTCTCCTTAAAACTAACATGGGTCATGTCCCTTTTTTCATCACCATCACCTTTCTCGTTGTTACCCTTCACTCCTACATTTAACCATCTTCAGTTATGGTTAATAGAAAAGCTTAATCCCTTATGCCATAAGGAATTAACAGTAGCGTTGATACCAAAACCCTAGTGGAGATCCATGTTGCAATGGATGAATTATGCTGCCATAACCAAAAGTTAGAATACGACGTCCATAACATCTGACAGCTCCAACAAGAATCCAACCCAACAAAGGAAATGGAATTTTTAGAACCCCAACCACTCTCAAACAAGATATGTATGGTGCTTGTCCCACACAATTTTAAACCTTCATCTTTGGTCAAGTTTGATGGACACATGGATCCCTTTCCCAAAAGGCATCACTGTTATTGGCATAAGTGGTCACCAGATTTGAGTTCTATATAAAGGGCGAGGAAATCAATGCATAAAAGAAGGCACATGATGCCAAAGGGCGCGTTTTAATTTTCGAGAGATCATATCATTAAAGGAATAACAAATGTACCTCACCCATAAAAGACAAATCATCATTGAAAATAGCAGGTAAGGAAACAAAGAACTTCACACCTTTAAACACTTGCCAACTGCAAATCTGACGTGAGGTACTATACTTTCACTGCATTCCTACAATGTTTGTCCCTAAGGAAGATATGATGGGTTATGAACCAGGAAGATAGTGAAAGTTCCACAAGGTAAAGGCTTATGACACTAAAGACTGTTGTCAGCTTAATAAGTAAATTAAAAGACTAATATTGGAGGGGCACCTCAAGAAACATGTGAATGGTGAATCCTCTCGCTTGTCAGACAAATATATCTTACGTGGGCGAGCTGATGTTTGGATCACCAGGACCAACAGAGCCAAAGAGTCGCATCAAAGAGATGGCAACAAATTTGTGCGTCACACACTCAATACTATAACATGAGGGTTCGTCGGAGGTGAAGAAACTATCTTTGCCTAAAAAAGGCATGCTCTCCAAATAGTGTAGAAAACCATCATAAGGTCAAGATTAAAGGCGAGATCCAAACACCATAAGAAAATATGTAAATTGGTGGGGATCATGTGGAGGAAAGTGATAACAGTGCATTGGGAGAAGGTGGCTTTGTTAACTCAGATGTGGATGTTGGTGATTTTTCTGAACTCTTGGTAGGACGAGTGTAGCTCGATTTTTGTGGTCTTTAGTCACTATCGCATTTTTGCTACTTTCTGATTTCTTATTTTTTCCTGGTGAAGCTGGTTATAGAAGGGAAAATATATCTTAAACTTACCCCGCTTTGCATACTGTTATTTAACAGATGCCCACATGGTTTTGGGTTCTTCTTTAGCCTGTTTCATCTTTAGTTTAGTGCAAAATTTGTTCTTTTTGATATTGATGTGGGTTTCTATGATATGGGTCTGGGTATGAGATAAGTGTTGATTGATCGGGTGATGTTGATATTTTTGTGTTTTCTATATCATCATAATTTTCTGATGTTTTTCTTAGGTTTAGAAACCTAATTATTCTTTTTTGTTTGGTGTGCTCGCAAAGATCTTACGACCTTTTGCCTACATACCCCCAAAAAGAGAACCGAGGGATCATAACATCGTAGTTCCTCCTAAAAGGCTAGAGCTAGGAGGAAATGTTGATTTCTATCTTGGTTAAAGCACATGATGTTGATGCTCAAATGTTTGATTTGTGTCTTGATTAAAGCCCAAGATTGAAGCTGAAAAGTTTGTTTATTTCCTGATCAAAGCCTAGGATTGAAGCTGTAAAAAAATAGTTGTTTGTAACTGGTTGGTTAGTTGCTTGAATTGCATAACTTAGGGCATAAGCTGAATGGTATCTTGATTTGCATAGCTCATGAAAGGCTGAATGGGTACCCTGAATTGCATAGCTCAAGGAGGACTAAATGGTTTGACCTAAATTGCATAGCTCGGGATAGGTGAATGGTTTATCTTGATTTGCATAGCTCAAGAAAGGATGGATGTTTAGCTTAGTTAGAGTCCAAGATTATGACTGTTTTATGGGAAATTAGCTTAGTTAAAGTCCAAGACTATGACTGTTGGGAATGAATTAACTTAGTTAAATCCAATGTTATGACTGGTGTTAGCTTAGTTAAAGTCCAAGGTTATGACTATTGTTAGCTTAGTTATAGTCCAAGATTATGATTGTTGTTAGCTTAGTTAAAGTCCAAGACTATGACTAATTTTGAGTGATTGTATAGTGTTTGACTGTATGTGCCTTGATTGAAGCCCAAAGTTGAAGCTAAAAGGTGCTCTGTAGAGAGAATGTGTCATCTCTAAAAAGGGAATATTTGTTTTATATGTGCCTTGATTGAAGCCCAAGGTTGAAGCTAAAGGATGAAAACTGACTCTGTTGGAAATTTGTATATGTGTCCTAATTTGGAGGCCCGGGTGTGAAGCTTATTTGTGAGAGATTGACTCTTGATTTATATGTATCTTATATGAAGCCTAAGATGGGAGGCTGAAAATTTGTTGGTAGACTGACTTTGTGTGAAGAGTGTTTTGTCTGTTGGTTTGATAAATGTTTTGAAGCTCATTAGACATTCCTTTGTCTGGGAGGATTCAATTGTACAAAGCCCAAGAGGATGCTATCTTGTTCGTCCATCGGGGAGAGGGAGACCACTGTATGTGTTTTGATTATAAGGTATGTTCTTATGTTTTTAGGAAGCCTGAGAGGGTCCATGGATGAACTCCAAAAAGATGTCAGGTTACCTATATGAGGCCCATGGGTCCTTGGATAAATCCCAAGAGGAGATTGGGGAAAGCTGAGTAATATATAAGCCTGAGAGAAGGCACCTTTAGGAGGCCCGAGGGTACTTGAATGAAGCCCAAGAGGAGGCTATGTTTTAACCTAGTTTTTGATCTAGTTATTCAGAGGTTAGGTCTGGTGATAGTAACCCGATTGCTTAAATTCTATCAGAGATGTAAGTATAAACAATAAAGATGCATACAGACAGATAAAAGTGTTAGTGAATGTGTTTAACAACTTTTAGTAGGTTTTTCATATGGTTTGAGTATTCTTAAGTTGTTTTATTAAGAATGAAGTTGGGTGTTACACTGGGAAGTAGAGGCCCACAATCCCGAGGGAAAAAGATTACATATGTGTTTTAACATTGTATTTTCTTTTTTATTAAGAAGTTTATTATTATCTTTGCTTTAGTATGGGGTGAAGAAAGATGATTTTGGCAAATAATTATATTCTAAGCAAGCACAACAGTTTAAGAAAACAACGAGAAGTTAAAAAGAGAAAATATGGCTCATAAGCCAATAATAGGGCTTAAACATAAGGATGCCTATGTAATTTGTTTTTTTGATGAATTATCTGATGATTTCATACACAAAATAAGACTTGGATGCTGAAAAGCTGCCTACAGCCTAGAGAGCAGTTCACCGGAGTGAAGCTCAGTCTAGTTGCTGGTGTATTAGATCTTTAGTCATAAAGATGAAAAAATAAAAAGGAGATGAGATTTATATACAAATGTTCATGAATCCATGTTTAGGAGATTAAAATTGTTTAAGAAACAGTTGGTGGGTTCAGGACTTATACGGAAGCCTGGCGGAGTTTTAAAATAGTCTGGAGAAAGTTTAAAACAAAAAGAATGAGTCATAAACACAAAGGATTCCTCATGACACATTTTGACAATTCATTTTAGAAAATAAATGGTTATGTGCAAAGATATTCACAGAAAAAGATTCACAGATGAAAACTTAATGCGGTAAAAAAGGCGATCGTGTCGAGTTTTTGAAAATGGATCAGATGAACCCTAATGGTTCATTTTTCAAAAAGGGATGGGTCTTACACTCTAATAGATACCCAAGAGTGTGACAAAAGTAAAATTGAGGGTATGGAAGTCAAAACCCTAATTTTGAAATATTTTGAATATTTATTTGAATAAAAATATTAAAATATTTGATAAATTTCAAACACAAATGAAAAACAAGTTGAAACCTTGGATCAATGTTTGAAAAAAAATATGTTTTATCTATGAGACAACTTGAATATTATTTATGTTTGAAAAATCAAGTGAAAGAATTGAATTTTAAAATGGTTAGAAACAAATAAAATTAATTATTTAAGAAAATAATAAATATATGCAAAAATATATTTTTTTGATATTTTTTCATGGAATAAAATATTTAAATATTTTTGAGAATTAATGAAAAAAGAATCATTTAAAAACTCAAAAGAATCAGCAAATTATTAATTTTTGAATCAATTAACAAATAATAGAAAATTCAAATATTCAAATATTTGAAAAATGCGCCAAGAACACTAAGGCAAGAACACGCGCGAAGCAGTTTGCCCAAGATTTACAAAATTCATCGTATCTCATGGAATAGGCGTCCATTTGAGACGATTTAAACATCAAAATCACTCATTTTGATCCCACGAACACAATGGTACCAATTAATTTCATTTATTTTATGTGTGGAGTGAGAAATCAGTAATGAACACTGAAGAACCCTAATTTGGCATGAACCTCATGAAATTCTACATGATGATGATTTTGTGAAATTGATTGAGGGGAATCTCTTAGAATATGATTAAAGCACATATGGCAAAAACTAGTCGGAGTATTAATTCCTATTAGATTACTTTTATGGAAATTAATACCAAGACCCGAAACTAATTTGAATCCTCTTAGAACCATTTTTATAGCCCACATGAGGTTCCAACAATTGTTACCAACCAATAAGGTATCATCCGCAAATTGGAGGATGTCGATGAAACAACCACCATTTATGTTGAAACCCGAGAATTCACCTAACAACACCAACCTCTTGACCAACCTCGTAAGACCTTCCGCTACCATAACATAAATAAAAGGAGAAAGAGGGCCTCCTTGTCTAAAACCTATCTCCGCCACAAATTCCTTCGTCGGGCTACCGTTAACCAAAACGGACATCTTGCTAGAAAAGATAATGGCGTCAATCCATCTCATCCAACGATCTCCAAAACACAAACTCCTCATCATATACCTAAGAAAACCCCAACTAACTTTATCTTAAACTTTTTTTAAATCCACCTTGAAAAGATAGATCGCCTTATTCTCATTAACCGCGAAATCAACCACTTCTTTTGCCACCAAAACTCCGTCAAGCATATGTCTACCTGAAACAAAGGCACTTTGACAATTCGAAATAATATAATGTAAAACCAATTGTATCCTAGCCGCCAAAAGCTTAGATAAAGATTTATACAAACAACCAATAAGACAAATATGTCTACAATCATTGTAGTGATGAAAGTTATGCACGATTAGATGAATTTGGTGTCACGGTTTGTTTCATAGATATTCATGCAATTATTGTACCACCATAAGCAAATCAAATATCTTGTTTGTGATATACCATTACGAGGATCTAACAAGTAATTTTCATTTGCATAACATGTTAATTTGAATTTGAATACTTTGGAATAAAACAAACTCATGTCCATTGTAACCATAAGATGACAAAGTATATGTTTAACTCCGTTCTAATGTCTTCATGATGGAGAAGAATCATACCTTGATAATAGATTCACATAAGTTGATATATCATGTGTGTATAATTATCGATACAATGGTGCTTAAATTATAACGAGATATGGTACTTATGGACCAATTGATTTTTCATCCTCTTCTCAAGGTCTAAAAGAATCTTATATACATCCAATGATCTAACAGCATAGGGGAATGTAAAATACAAGATTTTTCTATATAGGTACGTTTTAACTTTTTTTCTATATAACCTTCTTGATGTACAGACATCTCATTTTCCAAATGCTCAATTTGTAAACCTAGACATAACTTTTCCTTTTCTATGTCATTTATCTCAAATTGTTTCTTTAAGTCATTTATACCTTTTAGAATCTCTTCAGGAGTTCCAATGATATTTATGTCATCCAATGCAATAATTCTAAACATAACAACCTCTTATCTACTAACCTGCGTGGGGAGTAGATATTTAGAAAATGATAATTTGTACATTTCCAAGTCGTCTTAATTCCGAGATAGCCTTTCCCCTTGAAACTGAACACTGGAAAAATCGAACATTTCTTCAATATAGTCAAAATGCCTCTAGAATGCCCATCAGAACCCTTTGCTGACCACTCAAAATCTGAATATTTCCACATGTTAGCCACTAAACCATCTTCCATTTGTTGAACTTTTGTCTCTTGAATGAAACACATATCAACCTTCTCTTTTAACAGAATTCGACTTAGCTTTCTTCTTTTAATAGAGTTGTCACACCTTCTTATATTAAAAGTCCTAATATTCATGGAACCATTGTGACAAACTTATTCTTCGATTCATAACATCTTTGATCCCTCTATCTTCAATTTCGCAAACAATACCTTAAAATACCTAATCATCCTCGTCCCTTTCAATGCCCAAATTTTTTGATAAAATTACACATCAATTGTTTTGTAAAATCGAGAATTACCTTAATGAACATCTGAATCATCGATTGATTCACAACATAAGACCAACCTCCTATAAAATCTTGAAGATTGATCCTCCATAATTGCCACGTAAATAATATAATATAATATACGAAGTTTTCAAAAACTTCTCTTAGAGAAATAGTTAACACTGCTATTTAATTAAAAAGTGTCACCATTCAAAATTCAATCCTTCCATCGTAAATATCTTTATAACCAAACTATTTAGTTGTAATACCAAGTACAATTTAAATATGGTTAATAAAGTTTTTGATCCTCCTAAATATCTATATTTCATTTTTATTCCCTTAAAAAATTTCCTTCAAAGAATGGTCCTCATAAAATTTTTAATTTTAACTTTTGGTCCCTTATGCCAAAACTTTTGTTAAAACCGTCGCTAATTTTATCGTTAAATAAAATAATGTCGTTAAAACCTTCGTTAATTATATCTCTATTGTAAAAATCGTCGCTAATTAGTAGAAAGGACCAAAAGTTAAAATAAAAAAATTTATGAACCAATCTTTAGAGGAAATTTTTGAAGAGGCTAAAAGTGAAATATGAGTTATTTAGGAGGATAAAAAACTTCATTAATCCATTTAAACATTAAAAGAGGAACTTCAACCTAATTTAATATATTTTATTTTAGTATTTCCAAAACAAAAAGATATAAAATATAAAAAGAAGATTATATCGAGAAATACATACATGGGAACAGTTTGCACACCAAGAAGGGTAATGATAATAGATCATCGATATTATTAATGTTTTAGATATTCTGTAAAAAAAAATATATTTCCATAATTTTAAATAATATCATAAAAGTAATAGCCTTCCAGATTTAGCAACGAAAATAGAAAACGTAGATTTCCCCCTATTTATTTAATGGAATATTCCAAAAATAATACTAGCATTAATCTTACTATTTTAACGTATTATAAATCTAGGTCAATATGCATTTTATTTCAAACCATTGCCTCGATCAGAGTTCTTCACAGCAAAGAGTTTTGTCAGTAAAAAATAATGGAAAAAAAGGTTGCAATTATTGGTGCTGGACTCAGTGGCCTAATTGCCTGTAAATATGTTCTAGAGATTGGTTTTGAACCAGTTGTGTTTGAAGCTGATGAAGGTCTTGGAGGTCAATGGAGACATACTATTGAGTCTACAAAAATCCAAAACCCTAAACAAGATTTTCAGTTTGTTGATTTTCCATGGGATTCTTCTGTGAAAGAAGATAATCCAAATAATCAACAAGTGCAAGTTTATTTTAATGCTTATGCTCAACATTTTGGAATTGTTCCTTGTATAAGATTCAATTCTAAAGTCATTGATATTGATTATGTTGGTGAGTCTAGTGAAGAAATGAAGTCATGGGAGTTGTGGAATGGTGATGGAACTCCTTTTGGCTCCAAGGGGACATGGCATATTACTGTGCAAGATACTAAATATTTCTCAACAGAGGTATATATAATATATGTGTATATTTTGATGGTTGTTTTGTACAATATTTTTGTGTAACACTGACACTGCGTCGGACCCGCCTTTTTTTCAGAGGTATGGATGCTATTTGTATTACTTTGATTTATCTTTCTTGGGCTTAACTGTTATTATATGAAACCAGGTGCATAAAGCTGAGTTTGTTATTCTTTGCATCGGGAAATATAGTGGTTTGCCAAACATTCCTGAGTTTCCTCATGGAAAAGGCCCAGAAATTTTCAAGGGTAAAGCTATGCATTCTATGGATTATGCTGCCTTGGACAATAAGTCTGCTGCTGAATTGATCAAAAACAAGAGAGTTACCGTAGTAGGATCAGGAAAATCTGCTCTTGATGTAGCTACTGAAATTGCAGATAAAAATGGTGAGAATATATATACTCAAAATTGTTGACACTTTAATTACGTCCGATTTATCTGCGGTGTCTGTATTCCGTTTCATAGCTTATATTTCATCTCTTAATAACCCTATATTTTTTTCTGTCTATTAATATTTACAGGAGCCAATTATCCTTGTACAATGATTCAGAGAACTGTACATTGGTTTCTCCTAGATTTCAACATTTGGGGCTTTAGTCTTGCATACCTCTATTTCAACCGTTTCGCGGAGCTTTTAGTTCACAAGCCCGGAGAAAACCTTCTTCTTAGCCTTGTGGCCACATTACTTTCACCATTCGTAAGAATGATCTACTAAAATAAAAGTTATATGTTATATATTTTTTCTGGTAAGAATGAACAATTTGCTCATAACTCCTATATAACTATATAACTGCATTCTTAATTTTCAGAGATGGGGATTCGGCAAACTAGTGGAAATATATTTAAAATCAAAGCTACCGTTGAAGAAGTTCGGACTTGTACCGAAACACAGCTTTCATCATGACATGTATAAATGTACATTCGGAATACTTCCCGATTTGTATTTCGACAAACTGAAAGAAGGATCCATCCTGATAAAGAAATCACAAACAGTTAGCTTCTGCAAAGAAGGTTTGATTATCAATGGAGAAGCCAAACCTATCGAATCAGATTTAGTTATTTTCGCGACAGGTTTCAAAGGTGACCAAAAACTCAAAAGCATGTTCAAATCTACAACATTCCAGAGTTACATTAAGACTCCAACAAATGTAACAGTTCCTCTCTACAGGCAGGTACTTCACCCTCGAATCCCGCAATTGGCGATCATGGGATACGCTGAGGCTTTATCGAATATATATTCGAATGAAATGAGATGTCAATGGCTAGCACAATTTTTGGATGGGAATATTAAGTTGCCTAGTGTTAAGGAGATGGAAAAGGATGTTAAAGTATGGGAAGAGACTATAAAGCAATATGATAGAAAATGGAATTCATGCATTGTTACATGTGGGATATGGTATAATGATCAATTGTGCAAAGATATGAAGTGTAATCACTTGAGGAAGAAGAGTGTTTTTGCTGAGCTTTTTGAACCATATGGACCATCTGATTATAATGGTCTTGCTCAAAAATGATTATGATGGTTTTGTTAAAATTCTGTCAATTAATATTTGTTCAAGACAATAGAGTTTGAAAAATTGGAATTAAAAGTGAAAGAAGTTTTGAAGATTTGGGACCAGTTACTGATTTCATTTGTGTGTGGTGAGGTTTGTTAATCTATGTTTCTTTCTTCATCTATTGGGATATGCGTTTGTCTTTTATAATTCATTTATTTGTATGCATGCTTCTTTCTTGTTTTAAGAAAATTCTTTCCTATAAAGATAAGAAAAACAATGAAATTTTATTGAGCAATAACTGAACTTTTGTATAAGTTAATTTTTTAATGAAGTAATTTTTCAACTAAATTTTAATTTTTTTTATAATCAAACTGTATATATTCCAAAAAGAAATACAAAATGTATTTCACACCAATAGGCCAATACAACCCATCAACTTATTTTGTGATGATTTTGTTATTTTTATTCTTTTTTACAATGATGTTTTTATTTTTGTTTTAGTATTCTTCTCTCTTGCAATTTAATAGATTTAATTGTTTAGTTCTTTTACTGTCAGTCACTAATGCAGAAATGACTTTTTATATCGGGCGAAAATTACTTTTTATATCGGTTCTTAGTCTGATGTAATGGCAGGCGATGTAATAAATCAAAGACATTTTACATCGGTTTTAGGACTGATGTAAAAAATATGCCAACGACATCGGTTAATTTTTAAGTCTGATGTGAAAAAAAAAATTATGTAAAAGGTAGTTTTTACATCGGTTGTATCACAAAACCGATGTAATAGGTGTGGTTTTTAAATTGGTTCTTTCTTACAACCGATGTAAAAGGTGTGTAAAATTTTTTAAAATATGCGCTAGGTGGGGTTTTTACATCGGTTGCATGTTGGCCCGATGTAAAAAGTATGTAAAAAAATTTAAAATATGCGCCACAGGTGGGGTTTTTACATCGGTTCTCCATTCGCCCGATGTAAAAAGTATGCCATATAAACATTTTACATCGGTTTATCCATTCGCCCGATGTAAAAAGTATTATAGTAATTTTATATAATATGACTATTTTTTAGCAATTCCTGTAATTTTTTTGGTACCTAATTTTTCCTACATCACACAGATAATAATTATGTCGCTATTTTTCACATATACCACATTTAGGTCGCTATTTTCATATATTTCTCACCAATATTCATTAGGTCGCTATTTTCATATATTTCTCACCAATATTCATTACACCAAATATCTAGTATACACATATATTCTTCCAAATGTACTAAAATTTACTAAAATGCAAAGTATACACCAAATATCTAGTATACACATATAGTCATCTCAATAGGAGGTTTTTACTAAAATTTACTACTACAACAACAACAAAAAATACACATTCAACCATTCATAAGTCATTTCCCCCCACTTGAATACCAACTTACAATCCACAAGAATATGAGTTGTAACTTCGGTAGAAAACAACAAAATCAAATTTCCTGAAAATAAATAATAACATCAATTAACCAACAGACAACACCAAAGTCAATAGGATCAAATCAGACAATTCTATATATCTTACCAGATAAAGCTTAAATTTTATATAACTCAAAGAAACATGTTGCCCAACGGAGTCGCAAATCATACAAATCATCTTCTGTTAATTTTGTTGGGTCATTAAATACCTACAACACATAAATAACAATATAGAGTTATTTTTGAAAATTCACATTAAGTTGCAAAATGCAAAGTAAATAACAAAGTAAAGTTATTTTTATTACCGTCATCCAATTATCGGTTATCTTTGCAGAGACAATATCCAACATATTTTTCATCACATAGTACCCACAATCATCAGAGTTATTTTGTTTCCTTGTCTACAAATGAATATATGACATTATTAGTGAATACTTATATGATAAAATTAAATTTATGATTATAATTTACACCACTTACTTTGGGTCGAAGCCATGTAGGCTTTCTTCTAATGCCATGTGTCGCTTGATGAACCTCTAAAGCACTAATTTAGAAGGAAAATAATCCATATTAAGCCACATAAAATATGGAATTACTTTTGTAACAAATTATGTAATATAAGATGTAGTGAACATAAAAGATAAACTTACTTTGTAACAAGTTTCGTCATGGTTTGATTAAGTTCCCGATGAAGTGAACAAAAGACGACCACCGTATTGTCTTTTGGACAAATGACTATTAATTGCCAATGATTTCTGTATGTGTGTGTTGAAGTACAAAAGTCAGAATTTCATATTAACAAAATTGAAATATCTATGCAACCAAAGTTATAAAATAGAATTTCATACAAACATATCGATGAATAAATGGTAGCAAGTGACACACTTTCTCTTCGTGATCACGTAACTTGTCTTGTATGTATTTTCTAACTCTTGCTTCAGTTTTTGCCACATTATCAACATACGAACACACAGCAGGGCCCAATATCCCATATACTTCTGATTGTGATGTATCAATACACATACGATGAATATACCTTAATAATTATAACATAAACATTAGAATCAAAGTGACAAGAGTTATAACATATTAAAATATTTGACAGCAATAAAAAAGAAAATATACTTACGTGGACCATACTTGCAAAGTATAAACGTCAAGCCAATGTTGTCCCATCAACAAATCTCTGATACATTTCGCTGACATATAAAAATTTGAGACATTCACACAATGACTTAATTCTAATTCAAAGTAGTTCATTTGTGTGTCACTCCTTTTCAGAACCATTTTTACTAATCTCTCAACACTGTCTTCCTCTTCCATTTTGCTTACTTTTACAACTGAACAACTTCCTTTTCCGCTTCCATCCACAGTTTCCCTTTGTTCAATGCATTTATTATTTGATGTGCTTTGGGAGATACCCATAGACTTAAGTGTCTCCGTGAAAGATTGTTGCATTGCCTTACACTCTTCAACCCACTGTTGCGCTAAATCCGCTCTAATTTTTGCTTCCAATTGAGATGACAACTGTACAAATTGTTCTATTACATCAATATCTTGTCTTTGACGTGATCTTCCAAAGAAAGTGCTCTGTTTATGGTGTTTTCCAACACCACGAACACGGCCGCCATGCTCAGATGTTCCAATGGTTGCTGTTAAGATATCGTGACGTCCATCTGGAACAAATGCACCCTTTTCAATTTCTTCAACTAGAGAATCCTACAAATGCACCACAACTTTGTCAATAGTTTTTATCAAACACAATTATAATGATACTTGAAGAATTTTCGTAATTTTACTTACAATTTTCTCTGCAACAACTTGTGTAGCCTGTGATGTGTATTCTCCCCCTTTCTTTTGTCGTGCTCTCTTCCATAACTCATGGCGCGAAGGTGGAGATGGGCTACCCGTATCATCTAATGTAGAATCATTTCTCGATGATCTCTTTTCATTTATCATTTTCTCCTCAAGCAAGCGATACCCTCCACGAAATAATACATGTGGGTATGCATTCTTAGCCACATTTTCTGCACCCTTTTGACTTTTTTTCCTATTATAAACTGAAAAAAGTTACTAATCATACTAAACATAATAAAAATATTATTAAGCACACTAAACATAATAAAAAGTTATAAAAATGTTATAACTCATACTAACCTTAAATTCATATGTATCTCGAGACTTCAGAAATTATTTCCATACTTCTTCTTTAATATAAGGATATCTGATATATGCAGGAGCGAGACCATCTTTGGGCTTTCTAATATATTCACTTGTGAGTTGTGTCTTAAAACCTCTTCATCGCTCTCCAACATATTTAATCCATTCTTTCTTCAATGCATCCTTTTTTGCATCATGAGGTTTTGGAATAGTGAAATGAGCCTACACATATAATATATAGCATATGTTATTAGCATATGATTATAAAACATAATTAGACATTAAATTAAGCAAAAATACCTGAACATCAGTCCAAATACCTGAACATACGATATGGATGATAACGATCTAGAAATTTTCGATGCATCCTTTTATACAGTTTTTTATATCGGTTAGTATATTAACCGATGTAATAGGTCCTATAGTTAGTTTTTTAAAATTTTCATATTGTTTTTAAAAAAAAATTTATATGGTTTTTTAAATCGGTTTTTAACAAACCGATGTAAAAGGCTTTATATGAATTTTTTATTATTTACAAAACTACCACCGCGTTATTTTTTACATCGGTTTTAACCAATACCCGATGTAAAATCCCTTATAACAATTTCTTTTATTATTTACGAAACTGTCACCGCGTTATTTTTTACATCAGTTATAATAAATGCCCGATGTAAAATCATTTAATCAAATGTCTTATTTTTAGTAGTGAGTTTAACCTAATTTAGGATACTATATGTATATTTTGAAAATAACAAATGTATAAATTTACTCAAAAAAAATAATAATAATGTTAATTACATATTGAATGAACAAGTTAATAATATAGACTATTTCAATACAATTGTAGACAAATATATATCAATAGTATTTTATTTCAATTATTGTCTAAATAAACAAAAATATTGGACATTAATTATGTATTTTCATATATAAAATACAATATGTGATACATTGTAATAAAACATGAAAATTCTAGAAATCAATTATTTTTATTATACCGTACATCACCATAATAAAACTTGAAAAGTTTAGACATTTGTTTGATTTAATAGTCTAATACTCTTCTTAAATTTTTAAATTTAAAAATAATAAAATTGGTTTGATAACCTAACTTTGTAAAAAATATTTATGGAAAAATTTATTTAAGAGTTTTAAAATTTGAAAAATTAAAATAAATTTTCGAGGTTTTGGATTTTGGTTTTTAGTTATAGAAATTTAGAAGAGAAAAAAAAAGTAGTATATTTTTTTATTAATTTTTTAATAAACAAAGTATATATTATATGGATATAAAAGGGGTATCCAATCCACTTACAAAAAAAATCTCACAATCACATCGTTGGAAACTTACAAAAAATTTGATGGATGAGTATATCAATCATAGTAATTACATAACAAAGTTTTTCTACTTTTCCTCCCTATCCACCACCAAGAAACCGTAATGATGCTATGGAAGATTTCTTCTTCAACCCACACACCTTCTCTGAATATTATTTTATTCCTTCCAAGCCAAAGGTTTCATCCTACTATCAACCATAAAGAAACACTCATTCTAATGTTTAAGTTCTTTGCACTACACCTATTCACCCATTTATTTAGATGTTCTAGCGTATCATTTTGGTTTTCCATCGTTATGTCCTACCATGCGTACATCCGTCTCCATATTTTAATGGACTTAAGACACACAAAAAGAAGATGATATATTGTTTCGTCTTACAAAAAAACATAAAGGACAAACAAATTCATGAATATTCGAAATAACCCCTCGTCTCCTTAAATTGTCCCTTGACGGTAACCGGTTGTGTAGTAATCTTCACCCAAACACCACCGATTTAATAGGAGATACCGCACGCCATATTAAATGAAAACCTATTGTTTCCGCATCGGATAATCTGTCTTCTGTACCTACGCGATCCAAAAAATCATAACCAGATTTTACAGTGTAAGAAAGTGATGCATCAAACGGCCAAATATACGAGTCTGAACACGATTTGACTGGTTTGAGATTCTCTAATCTCAGCTGCAGGTTTGTTGCCTATTCTGCAGCGTTACCGACCAATTCTGCAGTAGCAAAACTGCACCAATTCCATGTTGTTCCTGTCCAAAAATTGAAATCAGCAACTCTTCTGTTCTTTAATGTTGAAGCTTCGCACAGTTCCGGATACAAAACATCCAGAGTTTCATGTGCTAACCATTTAGAATCAACAACATTCTTCGGGTTTTGCACAGCCTATGCCATCGCTTGCATAGCAGCGACAAGTGCATCATCATTCCTCCAAGTCATTCCAAATCTGTCACATAACACAACATAATCCAACAACGATTTAGAATCAACAACAACACAACTACAACGCATCAACAACGCTCAACACTCAACAACAACACAACAACTCAACGACTCTACGACTCGACGACTCAATTACTTGGTCGGACGGACCGACCTGATCTGATACCACTTTGTAACACCCAAATTACCCCACAAAATTATTAATAAAAATCAGAGTAAATTTTCATCGAAACTATTTGAGTGTCACAATTAAACTTCAAAAATAACATGGGTCAATGATATGTTTTCAAAAATAAACATTCAACATGCAGCGGAAATAATTTTAAAAATCAACATCAATTAACTTAAATTATAAAAATTGTTTCTAAAAGAAATAACAAGTAAAAACAATGTCGTCCCACTCCCAAAGTGACGTATTAGAGTCGACACCCTAAAGACGTGAAGTACACCGACTTCACTGAACACCTCTCGACTTATCCTGCTCACCTGCATGTTACCAACATAAGGGTAACATTCAAACATAAGGGGTGAGATACTTACATCATAAAGAGTAATATAATAAGAATTTAAACAAGTATCAGAAAATCATGCACTACTTCTCAACAACAACTATTTGACACCTCAACAACATCACATACCACAACGATACATATACAACAATATCATATACTACCATAACATCATAGACAACAACAATAATAATCATGCCATGGGACTCAACTTGACTCTATGCATGAGGTACCATATTCGATCTCTATTTCAAGATCCATTTCCCGTCGAAACTCTCGACCCCTCTTTCATGGTCCGGTATGATCCCTATTTAATGATCACACCTTTGACCCCTATTTCATGGCCACGTACGATCCTTATTTCATGACTGCACCAACATCACAACAACGACCATACCCCACCTTGGTATGTTATTCAACTGTGCAACATGTCATGCAACATCAATGACATACATGCATACTCACAATGACTACATCATACAACATCAACAACAACGACCACTTACCACAACATCGATCAACATACTACTAGTCATTACCATCAAAATTATCATACATTCTTAACATATAATCACATAATTCACTCATACTACGTCAACATAACACAACCTACACTACGACATATCACATGCTCGTATATCATTAACAAACATATGAAACACATCATCACGACAAATATTTATCACAACAACAACAACGTCAACGAACACATCAATTATGTTTAAATTCAAATTACACTAATTATCCCTACAATTAAGTGTATAACTTATCTTTCGCTACCTCCAACTACACCCCATCAATCCTTAGACATTACTAAATAATCAAATAATTTTTCAGTAATTTTTTGGAATTTAAAAATTATTTTTTCACGCTACAGGGCTCGCTAAGCAAGGGTCACTTCTCGCTAAGCGACGAACTCACTGACTCTGCTCGCTAAGCGAGCTCTGCGATTTCACAAATCGCACTCTGCGCTCAGCACTCTAAACCTGCTACGAATTTCTCACATCAAATCACCCATATTAGTCAGATAATCTCAAAATGCTTCATTAAATCACTTAATTCACAATATTATCAACCAACAACAACATCTACCAACTAAATCAACATAATTTTTCCCAATTCCACACAACATCAATCCCTAATCCTCAACCTACCCAATTCCCATTATAAAACCCTTAAGATGGAAGAATCTCACCCTTACCTTAGGTTTTGTTGAGAATTTCTTCTTCTTCGCGAACTCTTCTTCACGATTAAGCCTTTTCCTCTTCTTCTCCTCTTTACAACCTTCACGATCGCTTCACGTTCCCTCAAACACGATTATGTTTTCCCTTTTTTCCTTATTTCCAACATAACCCCTAAGACCCAACTCATGATCTTCCACTTTTACCCTTACTACTTTTACCAATTGACCACCTTGTCCTCACCTCATATTTTATTCCATTTATTTTATTTATCACATAATAATACAATTATCCACCACAATCTAATTTTTAACCACAATTATATTTGATAATATATATTATTCTTCACGCATCACAACACAATATTTTGAATAACATATTTGTAAACACCCCAAATTTGCCCTCACCCATTCACACCATGGCTTGTGATCATTTCATATGCATAAACACAATCATATCATCTCATATCTCATTTTTGATTCACTGCATAGTTTCTAAGTCATCTGCACCTAGGGTTTGTGATCTGAGCAGTCCAAGAGCCTCTTGAGCCACTCCCAAAGGCCATCAATCACTTCAAAGGGATCCATGAGTGTTCTTATATCATATTACATCCTCTCAAAGTCAAAAATGCAAAAGAATCACAAGAACTGGGATTGGTATGGATGCAGAGCCAAGTTTGACTGCAGTTGACCTAAAATTAGGGTTTTGGTTTCAGAGGCCATAACTCCAGATTTTTGGGTCATTCTTGTTTCCATTGGTCTCTATATGGTATAGGGAGTATGCATATCAATTTTCATGAAGAAATTCCATGGGGAAGTCATCTGATCAAAGGTTGACTTTCTAGACAAGTCAGTGCAAAATCAGGGCATCTGAGGCCCCCAATGACCCAACCAAGGGGTGATCTTCATCATTTTGAGTGTATATGATCTTTATTTGATCATGGGAGAGGATTGAAGTTCACAAAAATCAAGAATTTGAAGTTTTTGCAAAGTTGACTTTTTAGGGCATGGTTGACTTTTAAGGAATTTGTCAATCTAGGTCACTTTTCAAACCTTGCTTTTTGATCCAAAAATGCTTCAAATGAAAAAACTTTGGTCATTAAAGTTGTAGAACACATTTTTCCCTTTTCAAAAAGTACAAGAACATGACCTAATTCATTTTGGATCAAAAGTTATGGTGTGACAAAGTTGGCAAAAATCACTAATTTTCAAGATATGCACCAATTGGAAAATTTGCAAAATCATGTATCAAGGCCATTTGTGACTTCTAGTTCACATCAAACCAATGCATAAACATCACATGTGACCTAAAAATCAGATTTGAACCAAGGTTTCTCATGTTACATGGTTTGTATAACAAGGCATTTTCATGAAGTTTCAAAAGCAAGCAAGTTGCAAAACCACTCATCACACTTCACCAACTTGCTGCATTGGCCATTGAACCACCCTAGCCTCACTCACACACCATGTTGCGCCAGCCCATGCCTCTTGTACCAAGCTAGAACTTAGCCCATGCCCTCCTTACACCAAAGTTGACAATTTGCAAAAGTGAACATCCCAATCACAGCAGGCCAGGTCACATCATCTGACCAATTGGAGTTGTTTATACTATCCATTTGCTAGCCATTTCACATATGAAGCCAGCCTGAAACAAGCCCTAAGACAGCATACACAAACTCTCCCCAATCTGCATTTTCCTTTGAATTTGGTTCCACAAGCTACAAACATTCAAGCAAGTCTCACCAACCTCCTCACCTTGTCTCACTGAACCTAAACCAAAAAAGAAACAAGCCAGAAGCACACTAGAACACAGCATACCACAAAACCTGCAGAAACTCTTCTCTCTTCGAATCTCATTTTCCAGCCATCAAACACCCCATTTCTCTTCACCAACAAGTCAGAAACATTCAAAGGAGCAAGAATCCACCATTGGAATAGCTTAAAACCTCACAAATCCTGACTGTGCAATCTGCTACAGCAGAACTCTTCCTCTCAAATCAGCCATCCACAAGGACTTTGGAGCTTCTCTTTGAGTTCAAGGGAGTCAAAGAAGTTCATTTGCACGCAAAGGAGGCTCTGGAAGCTCAGTAGTGAAGCTTTCCAGCTCAGGTATGAGCATGAACATTTTCTCCCAAAGCTTGCATTTTAAGTTATAAATCGATTGCTTATGCTTTGCTGGTCATGGGGATACTCTTAGAATCGAAAATAGATGAGAAATGAGTTTGTATTGCTGTTCTGAAATTTCACCCGTAAATTTTGTTGCTTTCGATTTGCTTGATTCTGGTGGTTTAAATGATGTTTGAGGGTGGATTCGTGACCTAGGTTGTTAGAGGATCATTTGGCTGTGTTTAATTTGATGTTTAGATGCCTGAATCATGAATTAGGGTTGTGTTGTCGCCGGAGAAGATGACCGGAGCTTCCCTCCGGTCACCTGAATGTTGTTATGCCCTAATCCCAGTCATTAATTCTATTTGAATCTCAGGCGTTAGATCATTTGACTTTGTTGACTTCCCGCTTGCTTGGATGGCCCAGATTCACTTGCTTTGCCCTAATCCACTTAGTTAGTTTAATTAATCATAATTAAATTAATTTAACCAGATGCAATCCTGGCCCTTTAAAAGCGCGCGTGGTCAATGGTCTCCCCCCAGAATCAAATCTCAGCCTCTAGATCTAAATACTTTCCATTTTATTTCATTTTTATTTTCATTTAATTCATTTGTTTTGCATAATTTATTTAAAATAGCAAAATTGTTTTAAAAATTATGAAACTTTTTCTCAAGAGTTTCATTAATTTTTAAAACACAAAAATATTTTTATTTTCATTTTTAGCATTTAAAAAGTATTTTAAAATATTTAAAAGTTTATTTTTAATTGATTAATGAAAATTAATTTATTAAAAATACTTTTAGGTATTTAAAAATCACCAAAAAATTCATGAAATGTTCTAAGACATTTAGAAACATTGTCCAACCTTCAAACCAAATTTATTTTTTGATCTTGATGCATTTTGAGAATTTTTCATTGAATAAAAATCATTTTTATGCATTAATTGGATCCAAAGTTCAAAAAATCATTTCTGCCTATCCATGAGGAGTTGGACATTGATTCCTTTTGCATTGCATTGTGTTTAGCATGTAGTTTGTAAGATCAAATGGCCATGTTTTGATCTTCCATTTTCATTTTGTTTGGTAATTTTCTTGTTTAGGAACCCTAAAACCCTAGAAATCTTAGAAAAATCATAACTTGAGTTTGGTTAGGAGTTGAGACTTCTCCTTTGGGCATTGGTTTAGTATAGAATTAGGGGTCCTTTGAGTGGCATTTTCAATTTTTTATCTTAGGGTTTGCTTCTGATTTTGATTTTTGTTTGATGTATTGTTCATAAACCCTAGTTTGGGCTTTCATATGCACCCATCTTGCATTCTCTTGCACAACATGACTTGCCATGACATTCCATGCCTCCATTTGATTCATTTAACATCATAAGACATATTGAAAGCATGTTTGATCATTGCATCATGTATTTGCCATGTTGTATGCCATGTGCACTTCATAACTTTTCATGTATGTCCATGCTTCCTAACTTGCTTCATTTGCATCCATAAACTTGTATGATCATCCTCACATGTTGTTTCATGTTTGTAGCATCTCATAGAATCATTATCATCTCATATATGCTTCTGGTTTTGTTTCTCATCATGTCATCTCATCCCATTTTGCATTGCATTGCATTTCTTTTCTAACCTTTCAGGTGGTAAGTGATTTTGAGAAGTGAATTTGCCTTCACTTCTCACAACTTTTCTTTTCATCTCTCTTGCATCCATGCTGCATTTTTATATGTGTTTGGGTTTGAGCTTGCTCATTCTTCTTCTTCCCACTTTCTTTCCTCAAGTGACTTGACTTCTTGAATGAAGCAAGTTGCTTTGCTTCTCTTGATCCTTTCATCTGCTTCCTGTTGGTTCCATTGAAAATTGTTCTTATAAACCTCACAAACCTTAGGAACAACCAAGCATGACAATGATTAGGGTTTTGATTAGTCTCCCCTCTTAGTTTTACCTTTTGTGTCTCTCTTGAGTCTTCTCTTCCCATCTCATAATCAGGGACTAAACCCTAAAGGCTTTAAGGCTTTGTGATTAAGCTTATGCCTGCATCCTTCTATTAGGATGGAGTGTATAACTTTAATCCTAAGTGTTAAACCCTTAATGTGTTTAAATCTCTTAATCAATTCACTTAATAATCATCAAGACATCAAGCTTGTAACTTGGGCCTTGCATTAGGGTTCTAATTCTTCCTTAATTGGTTAAGAAGGACTAACCCTAGTGTTAATGGACAAGTCCCCCTCAAGTTGTCTTACAAACCATAAAAATCACTTCATCATCACACCATTAAATAAAATCCACTTAATCAAAGGCTTGTTTTGTCATGAGTTTAATCCCTAATCATGGATTAAGTTGAGGAGCTTTCCTCAGCTTAAACATTCTCATCTATTATCCTTCTATTAGGATGGTATAATGAGTCTGTTTAATCCCTGATTATGGCTTAACCTCATTACTCAACACTAAACAAAAACACCAAAAACATTCAAATAATCACAAGTAGGTTAATGATCTTAATCCTACACCCAAGGTGATTAAGTGTGAGAATCTGACTTCACACTTAAGGTATTCTCATTACCCCTAATCAGAGGGAAGATGTGATGAGTTTACTAACCCATTGGCTTAGGCTTAAGCTCATTAACTTATGACAAACTTCAAAAAGCAATAAAAGACTGAAAACACTCAAAAACAAACAATAATCGTCTCCTCCGGGATTCTTTTCTCATCTCATTCACTCACAAACGAGAACTTGCTTCTTCCGTCTAATGCAAGACAGTTTGCACCTGAGCCAGACAGGTCATACACTTGAGCATAGGCAAGCAAGCAGTTCACAAGTCAATTCACCTTTCAGTCTCTTTGGGTCGAACTACGGTGTTCTGACTTCCTCATTGCACGAGAGGATACGTAGGCATAACTTAACAGTTATCGAACAAAAGTCTCTGTATATTCCCCCTCCTTCAGCTTCATTCTTTTAAGCCTCATTATCATGAGCATTTCACTCCTGTCCTTGCACTGACACTGTACATTTATACACTTCACTTTTCTTACACTGACACCTGTACATTCTTTTCCAGCTATTTTACACACAGATTGCACTGACATTACCCCTTTAAAACACAAATCTTTTAAGCGTGGATCCCGTCGAGTACGGCGGACAATCTGGGTGCTAATACCTTCCCAGGTTGTAACCAACCCCCTTTCTCAGTCTCTCTGGTTCGCAACCGTCTTATCCGTATCTTTCTAGGTCTATGCAGCATTACCTTTCCTCCGGGATAAAAATGCCTAGCTGGCGACTCTATTCATCTCCAGTGAGTTCACGGCTGTGTGTTCTCATTGTCCCTCTCGCCGACCGTTCGCGTCTGTACCTTTATCTGGGCCTGTGTCCACTTATCGGGAGCGACAGCTTGGCGACTCTGCTGGGGACCCTTACACTGTAACCAGGGCTTCTGGTTCTTTTTGTGGGTTCCTCCTAGCGCTTGATTGATTTGTGTTTACTGGGGTGTTATGTGCTTATTTGTGTTGGTATATTTGTATTTATTTTTGCTTTATGTACAGTTGTTTACTGCTTTCTTTATAGCTTTGCATTATATCATATTGTCATACTGTGCTGCTGGCTGGATCTGTTTGTTTGCTTTGGTGGGTGGGTGTTCTATTGAGAGTTTAAGGTCCTACACCTGGGACCTGAGTGACACCTAGGCTAGAGTGAATCATATTCTTTCCCATTCCATCTCGGTCTGGTGCGGGAATATGAAACACGGTTCAGATATGGGTTTCTTCTTGAGAACTCTGTGTTGCAGATTTCCTGCAATGCTAGGGCTATCTGGGAAGCCTGCTAAGTCTGGATGACCTTTTAGTATTGACCTTCAGAAACTGAGGTGAATTAGAGGAGGAACTTTTATGGTTATTGTAAACACTGTACCTCCGGGTTAGAAGTGTTTACACTTCTCATAACTGATCCAAGTCTGAGGATCCTTGTTTTAGAACACCACCTGTGAGGGGGTTGGGTTGTTTACAGGTTTGCAGGTACCTTGACCTCAGAATACCCTGTTACTTTGATATGATTAAGAATACTCCATGTTGGAACAGTTCTTGTGATTCTAAACCCTGGACATGTGACTCTTTATTTGAGTCCCCCACCTTGGTTACTGGACTTATAGACCTCCATCTGGATTTCTTACACACGTGGACTTCTATCAGAGCACTTGATCAGATCCAGCTCAGTCACAAACCCTTGCATATCATTTGCATACATAATCATTGCATCATATTAACATTTTCTTATTTGTGTTTCAGGGTATCCATCTTCATTTGGTTTTGGTTTTGACCCCATCTTCAGTATTGACCTATCTTCATCAGCACTTGCTTCAGCTATCAGCTATCTACTTCAGCCAACCAGTGGCCCATTCTTCAGTATCACCATCAGCACTTGTCTCTACTCAGTCTCAACATTATGGCACCTAAAAAGAGCAACATCACCTACCACTTCTTCCAGCCAGAGCTAGCAGACATCAGGAAGATTCAGACCCTGATCACTCCAGACCATATACCACTGTTCAGGGAACACCATGGAGATATACTTGATATGGTTATGGATCTGGACCCCTCACAGAGAAGCCTGATCCACACTTGCCTTCAGTTTTATGATCCCCCACTGAGATGTTTCACTTTTCAGGATTTTCAGTTGGGCCCCTTATTGGAAGAATACTCATCATTAGTTGGTATACCTGTCAGGGGTGGAGTCCCTTTCAACCCTGAGATGACCTTTCCCGGTAATGAAGAGGTAGCAAAGGCATTGCATCTGGAACCAGTCCTGATTGGGCAGCATATGACTTCTAAGGCTGGAATCCCTGGCATGCATCTGGATTTCTTGATCTCTCAAGCTACCCTGAAAGCTTCTTTAGGAGAGTGGAAAGCAGTCGGTGCTTTATTGGCCTTGAGCATATATGGGATTGTATTATTTGCAGATGAGCCTCGATTCATTAGTAAGAATGCAATCCATCTATTCATTCTAAGGAACCCAGTGCCAACTTTATTGGGTGATCTCTACTATTCAGTGCATCAGAGGAATGAAAAGCAGAGGGGAAGATTAGTAAGATGCTGTGCTCCTTTGTTCCATACTTGGCTTCTCAGGCATTTGCCCAAGACAGATGCATTTTTGAACCCTCATCAACAGAAAAACTGGGCTGGAAGACTTACTACTCTAACTTCAGCTGATATCAGGTGGTGCACTCAAAGCACAAAAGGCAGGGATATCATCACCAGCTGTGGGCATTTTCCCAATGTGCCCCTAATAGGAGTTAAGGGTAGTATTAATTACAACCCTCTGCTGTTCAAAAGACAACTGGGCTATGCACTAGTCCACACTCCTAAGGCACAGGACTTGGTGGAGACTCTTTATTGTGAGAACAAGCTTAATCTGGCTATTGTCAGGCAGGCAGCCTGGGCCTGGGACAATGTGCAGACTAAAGGGATAACTATTCTTGGAAGATGCAATAATGTGGCATCAGCACAATACTATGATTGGTCCCATGCCAGGGCCCAATTCTCTGGGACGCCCTTTACTATTGAAGATATGCCTGGGCCTTCCACAACACCACCTCCAGCAACTGTCAGCTTAGAGGAGTTTGAGAAGTTGAAAGAGAGAAATGAGAAGCTGACTCAAGCTTTGCAGAAGACCCTCTGGGAGAGGAGTGATGGCAGACTGGATATTGAGAGGTTGGAGAAGTTGAAAGTGGAGCATCTGGCTAGAATTGAGAAGTCTGAGGATTATATTAAGAAGTCTAGGGCTGGAGAACAGATTTTGAAGAATGCTTGCAAGGAAGCCCAATTCCAGAAAGCTAGGACAGACTTGTATCTGAAGGAGAGTCAGGCTAGGTGGGTCAGGATCACCGAGGCTCGTACTCTGGAGGACAAGAGGGTCCAAGACAAGATGGAGCAGATGGAAGCTAGTGCAAAAGAGCAACAAGAAGCCCTGGCAGCAGCCCAGAGGGAGATATCAGAGCTAAAGATCAGAGCTGGAGTGAAGAGGTCTAAGGACCAAAGTCAACACAAGAAGCTAACTGCAGCTGTTACTACCAGGAACCTCCTTATCAGGAACCTCACGGAGCGTCCGGCTGATCCTGTGACCGAAGCACTTCTCAAGGAAGTTCGGGAGGATGAGTTTGGTCTTGGTGTTTGACCATTTGCTTGTTGTTGCTTTTATTCCATGTACTTTTATTTTCTTGTAATATATTTTGACCCCTCAGAGGGCTTGTATTTGTAAACAAACTATGTACCAGTGGCCTTTTGTAATATATGTATTAGTTTGTTCCATCCGAGTTTACTTCGAAAGCAACATCAACAGCATCATCTTCAAGGGTCTGGAAGGGTCAAAACTGAATGCCAAGCCGGATACCTTGAAAACAAATAAGCATACTGCATTGCATGCTAACCCTTTGTTTGTTTTGTAGGTTTTCGTTTTGTTGTTGCTAACTCTGTTGTGATGTTCAGGAACTATTGCTCGGTGCCGAGTATTTCCCCTCAACCGTCCGCACCGATATCCAACCCGTAACAATCTTCCGGGCATACAGATGGATCAGATGCAGCAGGACCTTGCAGAGGTCAGGAACCAAATGACCAACGAGAGGTTGGAAATGAGGACTCAAATGACACAGTTTATGGAGGTAATGAACAACATGGCCCAAAGCCAGGAGAGGCTCAGAGCACTGGTGGAAGGGAGAAATCAGGAAGATCATCAGCCAGGGACCGCTGGGACTAGCAACAATGAAAGAGTCCAACCTCATGTCAATCCCCCAGTCTTTGGACCCCACCTCCATCCAGAGGCCAACATTCCTGTCAATATACAAGGGACTGCCACAGCAGGGAGGGTACTGCAAGAGGACCCTCAAGAAGACCAGTTCACAGTGATGGGAGCCGGGGAAGAAGCTTATGATAGAAGGTTGGATGAGATAGCTGAGAAATTAAGATCCTTAGAGTCTCAAAACTCTTTGGGTTTTGATGTTATGGATATGGGCTTGGTAGATGGGGTCAGGATTCCCCACAAGTTTAAGCCACCATGCTTTGAGAAGTATAATGGGACTTCCTGTCCCCGAACCCATCTACAATCTTTTCTCGGGAGGCTAAAGGCCTATACCATGGACGAGAAGCTGTGGATGTTCTACTTTGAGGATAGCTTGACTGGAGCTTCGAGGGAATGGTATTCCCATCTGACAAGAGCAACTATTAGATGCTGGAAGGACCTGGCAGAGGCCTTCATCAGACAGTATCAGTATAATCTGGACATGGCACCCAACAGGACCCTCCTAATGGGAATGTCACAGTCATCTAGAGAGAGCTTCCGAGAGTATGCTCAAAGATGGAGACAGCTTGCTGCTGCTGTCCAGCCACCTATGTCAGAAAGGGAGATGGCTGATATGTTCATGAACACCCTTCAGGGGACTTACATTGATAGGCTAGCTGCCTTCTCATCTACCAGCTTTGCAGATGTAGTCATAGCCGGGGAGAGAATTGAAAGCCTATTGAAGATGGGAAAGATCTCAGACAACGGTGCAAGCTCATCCGGTAATGCAAGAAAGCCTTTTACAGGCCCAAGAAGGACTGGTGAGACTAATGCCATCCACACCAACAGGGGAAGGCCCCAATATGTGCATAGATCTGTGGCAGCAGTCACCATTCCCGCTCCAGCTCATCCACAACCAGCTTATCAACCTCCGCAACAAAACTATCAGCAACAGCCTCAGTACCATCAACAAAATCAGTATCCTCCGAGAAATTACAACAACAGCAACACCAACAACAATAACCAGCAAAGGCCATTCCAGCAGAGGCCATCTCAAGCCAACAGGGTGATCGATCCGATCCCCATGCCATATGCTACATTGCTGCCACAACTCCTGAAACTCAACCTAGTTGAGCTAAGGACATTGGCACCTCCAGATCCCAACAGTCTACCCAGGAATTACGACTCCAACGCCAAATGTGCTTTTCATTCGAATGCACCTGGCCATAGTACAGAAAAGTGCAGAGCCTTGCACATGAAGATACAAGACCTGGTAGACTCTAAGGCCCTGAATTTCGCACCACCACCCAATGTTAATAAGAACCCCATGCCAAACCACGGTGGTCCCAGAATCAACGCTATTGAAGAAGACAAGCCGTCTTATTTAATAACCAGTGTGGGTCAGATTCGGACACCGTTGGTAGAGATTAAGGCTCAGCTCCTCGAATGTCAAATGTTCCCGGGGTGTGAGTTAGGGTGTGCTTACTGCAATATTTCAGTAAATGGGTGCGATAACCTGAGGAATGGCATAGATGGTCTCATTCAGAGTGGCCAACTTCAAATCACCACATCATTTCCAACAAATCCAGCAATCTCATCAGCAACAATTCCGGTATCTCCTACAACTGCAGCAACCATTGTTCCCGACAACTCTTCGGCTTCATCCACAAGTACTTCATCTGTCATCTCAACTGATCAGCTATCAACAAATTTGCCTTCTACAACTTCAGCATCACTCCAATTTGAATCTCCTACAACAACAACATCCATCCTTCCGACAATGTCTCCTACAACTCCAGCAACAAACTCTGAAGATGTCTCAACTGTCACAATATTTTATGATCCTGAAAACAACTCCGCCTACAACTCAGAAAGTGCTGCTCCCATCAGAGCACCAGTTACAATTTATTATGATCCGCAAACTATCACAGTACCTTCTGCAGCCGCCATCAGTCCAGTCACTGTCACAGTGCCTGGACCAGTACCTTATGAAAGCAATAATGCCATCCCCTGGCATTACGGCTCTGATTTATACTGCGAAGGACAAGAAGATCACTCTTGAACCATCAACACCTGCACCACAAATAGACAATGTGGGAGGAGGCGGAGGCTTCACTCGAAGCGGACGTCTCTTTGCCCCACAGTTTCAAAGACCCTCTGCCGAAGCAGAAGCTGCTGCCAAGGCAAAAGGAAAGAGCCCGGTGCAGGAAGATCAAGCTGTTAAGGAAGTTTTGAAAACACCATTCGATCAAGAAGTTGATGAGTTCATGAGAATCATCAAAAAGAGTGATTACAAAATAGTGGATCAGCTTCACCAGACGCCATCCAAGATCTCTATACTATCATTGCTTATGTGCTCCGAAGCCCATCGGAATGCACTACTCAAAGTCTTGCACGCAGCTTACGTGCCTGAAGAGATCACTGTCAATCAGTTGGAAACCGTGGTTGGAAATGTTACTGCTAGCAATGGGCTAGGGTTCACCAATACTGACTTGACAACGGAAGGCCGCAACCATAACAAGGCCTTGCACATCACCATGGAATGTAAAGGTGCAGTCCTTTCCCATGTGCTGGTAGACACAGGGTCGTCCCTTAATGTCTTACCGAAAAAGGCCCTGGTGAAGCTAGAGTATGAAGGATTAGCATTGCGTCCCAGTAACCTGGTAGTAAGAGCCTTTGATGGTTCTAAGAGATCGGTTCTGGGAGAAATTGAGCTGCCTGTAACAATTGGCCCACAAACCTTTAAAACGATCTTCTATGTGATGGACATTCAGCCTACCTACAACTGTTTGTTGGGTAGGCCATGGATTCATGCCGCTGGCGCAGTAACGTCTACCCTTCACCAGAAGTTAAAATTTGAGTGGGAAGGCCAAATTGTTACTATCTGTGGGGAGGAGGATATATTTGTTAGCCATCTGGCTACTTATAAGTATATCGAGATGGATGGGGAGATCCATGAAACAATGAGCCAAGGGTTTGAGGCCCTGAATGTTAATGAAGCATCTGCTGTATCTGAAATCTCCATGTCATCTTATCAACAAGCCCGGAAGGTTGTTGAGGAAGGAACTGCCCAAGGCTGGGGCAAGGTTTTATCTGTGGAGGAGAAGAAAGACAAATTTGGGTTGGGTTACAGACCAACTCGACAACATCAAGCAAAGGCCGCTGAGAAGCCCGGTTTTGTCAGTGGGGGGATGCTCACCCCTGATGCTATCAACAATTTGGAAGACGAGCTGGAAGAGGAGCGCAATCTGGAGAATTGGATTCGTCCAAAGATCCCGGGGAGCAGTATCTCAAACTGGTCTTCCCAGGAAATTATAAGAGTTACTCATGCAGAGTAATTATTATTTCCTGTATTTTTATAGCATGCATCAAAGTCTTGCATCTTGCCCAAGATGACAAGACTCATTTTGTAATCGGGCCATTTGTACTTTTTGTGCAAACAAGATTAATCAATGAAATATCAGACATCTTTTTGCAAATGAGTCTTTTTCCTTTTCGTTCACTGTTTTTCCATTTTTCTTTTTGTACAAAAAATAAATGGCGATGTTTTCAAAATGATAACTTCATTTCACCTTTTTTAAACAAGATTAAAATCAATCACTAAAATGAACAAACTGAACCTTTGCAGAGAGTGCCTTCCTGACAGCACCGACAACAGCACGGCTATGACTTCGTATGACTTTGACAATCCGATCAATCAAGCTGATGAAGGGGTTGAAGAAGAATATGAGCTTCCTGAAGAGCTAGACAGGTTGTTAAGACAAGAGGAAAAGGTTATTACTCCTCACCAGGAGGAGGTTGAAGTGATTAATCTTGGTACAGATGAAGACGTGAAAGAGGTTAAAATCGGGGCCTGCCTGCAAGACTCAGTGAAGAGACAACTGATTGATCTGCTTCAAGAATATGTGGATGTGTTTGCTTGGTCGTATCAAGATATGCCAGGGTTGGACACCGACATTGTCGTGCACAAGCTGCCTTTGAGAGAAGAGTGCCCACCAGTTAAACAGAAACTGCGCCGTACTCGCCCAGACATGGCAATGAAAATCAAAGAAGAGGTACAAAAGCAATGGGACGCCGGGTTCCTTGCTGTGACTAGCTACCCGCCGTGGGTTGCTAACATAGTACCTGTGCCTAAGAAAGATGGTAAGGTAAGGATGTGTGTTGACTACCGGGATCTGAACAGAGCTAGCCCGAAAGATGACTTCCCATTACCTCACATTGATGTATTGGTGGATAATACGGCTCAGTTCTCGGTATTCTCCTTCATGGACGGATTTTCAGGATATAATCAGATCAAGATGTCACCTGAAGACATGGAGAAGACAACATTCATTACACCTTGGGGCACGTTCTGTTACAAGGTAATGCCATTCGGACTGAAGAATGCTGGTGCAACATATCAACGGGCTATGGTGACATTATTCCACGATATGATCCATAAAGAAATAGAATGTTATGTGGATGATATGATCGCCAAGTCCCTTACAGAGGAAGATCACCTGGTGAATCTACTGAAGTTATTCAAGCGTCTGAGGAAGTACCAATTGAAGCTAAACCCCAACAAATGCACATTCGGGGTACGATCCGGTAAGTTGCTGGGCTTTATTGTAAGCGAGAAAGGGATTGAAGTTGACCCTGATAAAGTCAAAGCTATTCAAGAGATGCCTGCACCGAAAACTGAGAAAGAAGTTCGAGGGTTCTTAGGTAGATTGAACTACATCTCAAGGTTCATATCTCACCTCACAGCAACCTGTGAGCCTTTGTTCAAGCTGTTAAGAAAGGAACAGACGGTCAGGTGGAACGAAGACTGCCAAAAGGCTTTTGACAAGATCAAAGAATATCTGCAAGAACCTCCAATCCTTATGCCTCCAGTTGAAGGAAGACCTCTAATAATGTACTTGACAGTATTAGAAGAGTCAATGGGGTGTGTGTTGGGCCAGCATGACGAGTCTGGTCGAAAAGAGTATGCAATATACTACCTAAGCAAAAAGTTTACCGACTGTGAATAACGTTATTCACTGCTCGAGAAAACTTGCTGTGCTTTAGCGTGGGCTGCTCGCCGACTGAGACAGTATATGTTGACCCACACTACCTTACTGATCTCAAAGATGGACCCAGTTAAGTACATTTTCGAGAAGCCAGCTCTTACCGGGCGGGTTGCAAGATGGCAAATGATTCTCACGGAATATGACATCCAGTACACCTCTCAGAAAGCCATCAAGGGCAGTGTACTATCTGAGTATCTTGCTGAGCAACCCATTGATGACTACCAGCCTATGAGATTTGACTTTCCTGATGAAGACATCATGTTCATAAAATCAAAAGATCATGAAGAGCCTGTTCACACTGAAGGGCCTGACCCGGAAGAAGAATGGACTATGATGTTTGATGGGGCTGTTAATATGAATGGTCGTGGTATTGGTGCAGTACTCATTACACCTAAAGGAGTTCACATGCCTTTCTCGGCAAAACTCACTTTCAACTGCACCAACAACGAAGCTGAATACGAAGCTTGCATTATGGGTCTTGAGGAAGCCATTGACCTCAGGATCAAAACATTGACTGTATTCGGAGATTCAGCTCTGGTAGTTAATCAAACCAACGGAAAATGGTACACCCACCAGGATCATCTGATACCTTACAGGGATTATACAAGGAGGTTATTGACCTTCTTCACAACAGTCAAGCTTGAGTATATCCCTCGGGATGAGAATCAGTTTGCAGATGCTCTTGCTACCATTTCATCCATGATCAAAGTTCAGACTGCCAACTTTGTACCTCAGATTTCAGTGTCCAAACTTGATAGACCAGCATATGTGTTTGCAGCAGATGTTGTAAAAGATGATAAGCCTTGGTTCCATGACATTAAATGCTTCTTGGAGGATCAAACATACCCACCTGGGGCATCTTCCAATGATAAGAAGACTTTGAGAAGGCTTGCCGGTAGTTTCTTTCTGAACACTGATGGGTCTTTATACAAAAGGAACTTTGATATGGTACTCCTCAGATGTGTTGACAAGATGGAAGCAGATTTGTTGATGCATGAGGTGCACGAGGGATCCTTTGGTACCCATGCAGGAGGGCATGCCATGGCTAAGAAACTGCTAAGATCAGGTTATTACTGGATCACAATGGATGCCGACTGTTGTGCCTACGCCAGAAAATGCCATAAATGCCAGATTTATGCAGATAAGGTGCATGTGCCTCCCAATCCTTTGAACATCATGTCTTCACCATGGCCCTTTGCCATGTGGGGCATTGATATGATTGGCAAGATTGAGCCAACTGCTTCAAATGGCCACAGATTCATCCTGGTCGCCATTGACTATTTCACCAAGTGGGTTGAAGCAGCCTCATATGCAAATGTTACAAGGCAAGTGGTAGCCCGATTCCTGAAGAGAGATATCATCTGTCGGTATGGAGTGCCCGAGCGAATCATTACTGACAATGGTTCCAATTTAAACAACAAGATGATGGCTGAGTTATGCCAGGACTTCAAGATCCAACACCACAATTCTTCTCCTTACAGGCCAAAGATGAACGGCGTTGTTGAGGCAGCTAATAAGAATATCAAGAAGATTGTGCAGAAGATGGTAGTCACCTACAAAGACTGGCATGAAATGCTACCTTTTGCCTTGCATGGGTACCGCACGTCAATCAGAACATCCACTGGGGAAACACCGTATCAACTTGTGTATGGTATGGAGGCAGTCCTACCTGTTGAAGTTGAATTACCCTCTCTGCGGGTACTAATGGATGTTAAACTGAACGAAGCAGAATGGGTTCGATCCCGATACGAACAACTGAGTCTGATTGAAGAGAAAAGATTGGCTGCAATCTGTCATGGGCAGCTGTATCAGAAAAGAATGAAGAAGGCCTTCGATCAGAAAGTCAGGCACCGAGAGTACCAAGTAGGAGATCTTGTGCTGAAAAGAATTCTCCCTCCTCATACAGACCACAGGGGCAAATGGACTCCCAATTATGAAGGACCATTTGTGGTAAAGAAAGTTTTTTCCGGTGGAGCACTGATGCTCAGCACCATGGATGGTGAAGACTTCCCGTCCCCTGTGAATTCAGATGCAGTTAAAAAATACTTCGCATAAAACGACCCGCTGGACATAAAAACAGAATGTAAGTCCAGGCAAAAATAGGGCATCCCGGCGAGTCAAAAACAGAATAAAAGACTCGGGCAAAAGTAAGGGAAAATAAATAAAAAATGTGTACACCCGCTGAGTTGAAAAGCCGCATTGGACAACTCAGGCAAAAATGGGTATCCCGATGGATTGAAAACCCGAAAGGGCGATCCATGCAAAATAAGGGAATAAGCGAACAACTGCATTCTGAATTCGTCTGTATCGCCTACAACCTGTTAAGCTTCGAAAGGATCAAGCTTCAATCAGAATCAGCCTTCTTCAGAAAGCAAGACGAGAAGAACGTCAAAAGTCATACGAGTCATAGCAGAAGAGGAAGCTCCTTAAAGCGTCGTCAACATCGCCAGCACTTTGTTTCTCAATTTGTAACAGTCTCTTCATTTTAGGAGATTTGTTTCTTTGACTGTATCTCGCCAATTCAGGGCATTTTGAATTAATAAAATCAGATTTTTCAGTCATGTCTCGTCTTATACATTTTTATTTGCAAAGGATGTCTGATGTCTCTAAAAACTGATTGCATAAGTACAGATATTTTTCTTCAAAAAACACATGCTTACAGGGAATATACTTACTCTCGAAAGTGCTTGACTCCTATGGCGGAATCCAGTAAAGGATACCTCGGGACCATTTGTGCGTTTCCTTATATTTGCAGGATTGCAGGTATCCAGAACGCAACTTGGGGCATGCAAGTTACATCTCAGCAAGCTGGCAAATCAACATTCACTCTTGGCACCAGAGGTGTTTTCTCCCCAGCTGAGTTGCCAACAACTTTCCCCAGCCAGTTGCCACTTGTCAATTTCCCCAGCCGTAGTGCCAATCATTCTTCCTCAGCAGAATGCAGAAGTCAGGGAACCATCTCCCCACAGAATCCTCAGCCTCTATCCGGAAGAGCAACGCATGAAGGAGTCACAACAGAGTACGGAAGGCTTCTACAAACCCCAGCTGGGTCCTATATTACAAGGATATGTCCATCAGTGACCTATATCCCCAAGCAGATGCGTCTCATCAGATCTGCCAATGATCTCATCCCCAGCTGGGATGTCCACTTCAAATAGATCGACCAGTGATCTTCGCGGCATTGGGATCCGAATCCCGGTTTGGTATCTTTGCATAACCATGGCATTCGCATCATATCCACCCACAAAGCGTAGCATTCCGTCTAATACGGAGCATTACGGCAAAAATCAAACACATAGCATAATCATAAGCCATGTTGTGAATCGGACTCTTGTGAATAATAACCATTCATCAATACACAGAAACTGTCCCCACCAGAGTCCCAGCAAAAGCAGTTGCCTCACAATCCACAAACACCAGTTGACACCCGTCCGTGTCATCACTCCCCAGTAAAGTCGCCTGAATATCCTTTACAAACAAGATCACCCGTATTACAGATACGTCCTGACACCCGTCCGTGTCATACCCCAGCAGAAAGCCAAAGACATCCTCTTTGCACTCACATATACCTATATATACATTTTCTCGGCACCCGTCCGTGTCATATCCACAGCGCAGTCGCTTACACTTTTACAGCCCATATACTTGTTGATATCATACTTTTCTCCTTTTGACACTCGTCCGTGTCACCCTCCCCAGCAGATAAACACTCATCCATACAAAACTCATACTCACTACTCATGTTACACTTATACAGATACTCGTCCGTATCTCGTATATGTCATTTATATCCCCACAGATTCAACATTGGTCCTTGTTCTTTGCTAACCAGTTGGTACTCGTCCGTACCATCATCTCAGAATATGCATCAAATGTTTGTTTCTACATGATACTCGTCCGTATCATAGTCTTAAGGATGCTCGTCCGTATCTTTAATCCATACACCGTGTCAAACACTTTTGTCTTCTTGGATATAGATACTCGTCTGTGTCTACTATTCCCCAGGAGTCCCCTCAGATTCAACACTCGTCCGTGTTCTTTGTTAACCCGTTGATACTCGTCCGTATCATCATCTCTGAACATGTGTCAGTTTGTTTCTACCCGATACTCGTCCGTATCGTAGTCTTAAGGATGCTCGTCCGCATTTTTAATCTATACACAACACCTGAACACTTATGCTTTCTTCTCTTGGTTGTAAACACTTGTCCGTGTTTACTATTCCCCAGTAGATCACCAACAAAGCAAATCTTCCTTTTTATCTGACACTCGTCCTGTGTTATGGTAAACCCTGAGAGCAGCCGTACCCTGCTAGGTGGTCGTCCTCCACCTCTTGATGGTCGTCCTCCATCATGCTCATCCGATGGCCGTCCCCATCGTTGATTTTTAGCAGCCGTCCCCTGCTGGGTGGTCGTCCTCCACCTCTTGATGATCGTCCTTCATCATTTTATCCAATGGCCGTCCCCATTGTTGATTTTTGGTTATCTGGCACTCGTCCTGTGCCATGAGAAACCTCGAGAGCAGCCGTCCCCTGCTAGGTGGTCGTCCTCCACCTCTTGATGGTCGTCCTCCATCATGCTCGTCCGATGGCCGTCCCCATCGTTGACCTTTTATCCGGCATTCGTCCTATGTCGCGATATTTTCGGCAGCCGTACCCTGCCTGGTGGTCGTCCTCCACCTTAGATGGCCGTCCCCCATCTTAACCCCAACAGAGCAGCCGTCCCCTGCTAGGTGATCGTCCTTCACCTTTGATGACCGTACCTCATCATCTGTTTATTTCATTTATTCTTTAACCCGATGGCCGTCCCCGTCGTGGTCCCTTTTCTCTTTTAAGCCCGATGGCCGTCCCCATCGTCGGTTACTTTACTTTATGAACTTGATGGCCGTCCCCGTCATGTTTCACCAATTCCCAGAGAATCTTACAACTTTATCTTGATGGCCGTCCCCATCATGATATCTTATTTTTCCAGCTAGTCGGCCGTCCCCGTCTTGGCTTTACCTTTTATCCCCAGCATGTCGGCCGTCCCCGTCATTGCTATTTACCCAGCAGTCGTCCTCTGCTCGACGGTCGTCCTCCGTCGCCCACACTTTACAATATACTTTATTTTTCTTTTACAATCTATATCCCTTTTCTTTTTCATTCTGTGAATGCAAATTTTGGACTGTCTTTGGTATTCAACCACAAGTTATCTTGTTTTCCTGATAAGCCGTCGCTTACATCCTGCACAGCTAACTCATGTTTGAATAGGGGCAGCTGTAAACACCCCAAATTTGCCCTCACCCATTCACACCATGGCTTGTGATCATTTCATATGCATAAACACAATCATATCATCTCATATCTCATTTTTGATTCACTGCATAGTTTCTAAGTCATCTGCACCTAGGGTTTGTGATCTGAGCAGTCCAAGAGCCTCTTGAGCCACTCCCAAAGGCCATCAATCACTTCAAAGGGATCCATGAGTGTTCTTATATCATATTACATCCTCTCAAAGTCAAAAATGCAAAAGAATCACAAGAACTGGGATTGGTATGGATGCAGAGCCAAGTTTGACTGCAGTTGACCTAAAATTAGGGTTTTGGTTTCAGAGGCCATAACTCCAGATTTTTGGGTCATTCTTGTTTCCATTGGTCTCTATATGGTATAGGGAGTATGCATATCAATTTTCATGAAGAAATTCCATGGGGAAGTCATCTGATCAAAGGTTGACTTTCTAGACAAGTCAGTGCAAAATCAGGGCATCTGAGGCCCCCAATGACCCAACCAAGGGGTGATCTTCATCATTTTGAGTGTATATGATCTTTATTTGATCATGGGAGAGGATTGAAGTTCACAAAAATCAAGAATTTGAAGTTTTTGCAAAGTTGACTTTTTAGGGCATGGTTGACTTTTAAGGAATTTGTCAATCTAGGTCACTTTTCAAACCTTGCTTTTTGATCCAAAAATGCTTCAAATGAAAAAACTTTGGTCATGAAAGTTGTAGAACACATTTTTCCCTTTTCAAAAAGTACAAGAACATGACCTAATTCATTTTGGATCAAAAGTTATGGTGTGACAAAGTTGGCAAAAATCACTAATTTTCAAGATATGCACCAATTGGAAAATTTGCAAAATCATGTATCAAGGCCATTTGTGACTTCTAGTTCACATCAAACCAATGCATAAACATCACATGTGACCTAAAAATCAGATTTGAACCAAGGTTTCTCATGTTACATGGTTTGTATAACAAGGCATTTTCATGAAGTTTCAAAAGCAAGCAAGTTGCAAAACCACTCATCACACTTCACCAACTTGCTGCATTGGCCATTGAACCACCCTAGCCTCACTCACACACCATGATGCGCCAGCCCATGCCTCTTGTACCAAGCTAGAACTTAGCCCATGCCCTCCTTACACCAAAGTTGACAATTTGCAAAAGTGAACATCCCAATCACAGCAGGCCAGGTCACATCATCTGACCAATTGGAGTTGTTTATACTATCCATTTGCTAGCCATTTCACATATGAAGCCAGCCTGAAACAAGCCCTAAGACAGCATACACAAACTCTCCCCAATCTGCATTTTCCTTCGAATCTGGTTCCACAAGCTACAAACATTCAAGCAAGTCTCACCAACCTCCTCACCTTGTCTCACTGAACCTAAACCAAAAAAGAAACAAGCCAGAAGCACACTAGAACACAGCATACCACAAAACCTGCAGAAATTCTTCTCTCTTCGAATCTCATTTTCCAGCCATCAAACACCCCATTTCTCTTCACCAACAAGTCAGAAACATTCAAAGGAGCAAGAATCCACCATTGGAATAGCTTAAAACCTCACAAATCCTGACTGTGCAATCTGCTACAGCAGAACTCTTCCTCTCAAATCAGCCATCCACAAGGACTTTGGAGCTTCTCTTTGAGTTCAAGGGAGTCAAAGAAGTTCATTTGCACGCAAAGGAGGCTCTGGAAGCTCAGTAGTGAAGCTTTCCAGCTCAGGTATGAGCATGAACATTTTCTCCCAAAGCTTGCATTTTAAGTTATAAATCGATTGCTTATGCTTTGCTGGTCATGGGGATACTCTTAGAATCGAAAATAGATGAGAAATGAGTTTGTATTGCTGTTCTGAAATTTCACCCGTAAATTTTGTTGCTTTCGATTTGCTTGATTCTGGTGGTTTAAATGATGTTTGAGGGTGGATTCGTGACCTAGGTTGTTAGAGGATCATTTGGCTGTGTTTAATTTGATGTTTAGATGCCTGAATCATGAATTAGGGTTGTGTTGTCGCCGGAGAAGATGACCGGAGCTTCCCTCCGGTCACCTGAATGTTGTTATGCCCTAATCCCAGTCATTAATTCTATTTGAATCTCAGGCGTTAGATCATTTGACTTTGTTGACTTCCCGCTTGCTTGGATGGCCCAGATTCACTTGCTTTGCCCTAATCCACTTAGTTAGTTTAATTAATCATAATTAAATTAATTTAACCAGATGCAATCCTGGCCCTTTAAAAGCGCGCGTGGTCAATGGTCTCCCCCCAGAATCAAATCTCAGCCTCTAGATCTAAATACTTTCCATTTTATTTCATTTTTATTTTCATTTAATTCATTTGTTTTGCATAATTTATTTAAAATAGCAAAATTGTTTTAAAAATTATGAAACTTTTTCTCAAGAGTTTCATTAATTTTTAAAACACAAAAATATTTTTATTTTCATTTTTAGCATTTAAAAAGTATTTTAAAATATTTAAAAGTTTATTTTTAATTGATTAATGAAAATTAATTTATTAAAAATACTTTTAGGTATTTAAAAATCACCAAAAAATTCATGAAATGTTCTAAGACATTTAGAAACATTGTCCAACCTTCAAACCAAATTTATTTTTTGATCTTGATGCATTTTGAGAATTTTTCATTGAATAAAAATCATTTTTATGCATTAATTGGATCCAAAGTTCAAAAAATCATTTCTGCCTATCCATGAGGAGTTGGACATTGATTCCTTTTGCATTGCATTGTGTTTAGCATGTAGTTTGTAAGATCAAATGGCCATGTTTTGATCTTCCATTTTCATTTTGTTTGGTAATTTTCTTGTTTAGGAACCCTAAAACCCTAGAAATCTTAGAAAAATCATAACTTGAGTTTGGTTAGGAGTTGAGACTTCTCCTTTGGGCATTGGTTTAGTATAGAATTAGGGGTCCTTTGAGTGGCATTTTCAATTTTTTATCTTAGGGTTTGCTTCTGATTTTGATTTTTGTTTGATGTATTGTTCATAAACCCTAGTTTGGGCTTTCATATGCACCCATCTTGCATTCTCTTGCACAACATGACTTGCCATGACATTCCATGCCTCCATTTGATTCATTTAACATCATAAGACATATTGAAAGCATGTTTGATCATTGCATCATGTATTTGCCATGTTGTATGCCATGTGCACTTCATAACTTTTCATGTATGTCCATGCTTCCTAACTTGCTTCATTTGCATCCATAAACTTGTATGATCATCCTCACATGTTGTTTCATGTTTGTAGCATCTCATAGCATCATTATCATCTCATATATGCTTCTGGTTTTGTTTCTCATCATGTCATCTCATCCCATTTTGCATTGCATTGCATTTCTTTTCTAACCTTTCAGGTGGTAAGTGATTTTGAGAAGTGAATTTGCCTTCACTTCTCACAACTTTTCTTTTCATCTCTCTTGCATCCATGCTGCATTTTTATATGTGTTTGGGTTTGAGCTTGCTCATTCTTCTTCTTCCCACTTTCTTTCCTCAAGTGACTTGACTTCTTGAATGAAGCAAGTTGCTTTGCTTCTCTTGATCCTTTCATCTGCTTCCTGTTGGTTCCATTGAAAATTGTTCTTATAAACCTCACAAACCTTAGGAACAACCAAGCATGACAATGATTAGGGTTTTGATTAGTCTCCCCTCTTAGTTTTACCTTTTGTGTCTCTCTTGAGTCTTCTCTTCCCATCTCATAATCAGGGACTAAACCCTAAAGGCTTTAAGGCTTTGTGATTAAGCTTATGCCTGCATCCTTCTATTAGGATGGAGTGTATAACTTTAATCCTAAGTGTTAAACCCTTAATGTGTTTAAATCTCTTAATCAATTCACTTAATAATCATCAAGACATCAAGCTTGTAACTTGGGCCTTGCATTAGGGTTCTAATTCTTCCTTAATTGGTTAAGAAGGACTAACCCTAGTGTTAATGGACAAGTCCCCCTCAAGTTGTCTTACAAACCATAAAAATCACTTCATCATCACACCATTAAATAAAATCCACTTAATCAAAGGCTTGTTTTGTCATGAGTTTAATCCATAATCATGGATTAAGTTGAGGAGCTTTCCTCAGCTTAAACATTCTCATCTATTATCCTTCTATTAGGATGGTATAATGAGTCTGTTTAATCCCTGATTATGGCTTAACCTCATTACTCAACACTAAACAAAAACACCAAAAACATTCAAATAATCACAAGTAGGTTAATGATCTTAATCTTACACCCAAGGTGATTAAGTGTGAGAATCTGACTTCACACTTAAGGTATTCTCATTACCCCTAATCAGAGGGAAGATGTGATGAGTTTACTAACCCATTGGCTTAGGCTTAAGCTCATTAACTTATGACAAACTTCAAAAAGAAATAAAAGACTGAAAACACTCAAAAACAAACAATAATCGTCTCCTCCGGGATTCTTTTCTCATCTCATTCACTCACAAACGAGAACTTGCTTCTTCCGTCTAATGCAAGACAGTTTGCACCTGAGCCAGACAGGTCATACACTTGAGCATAGGCAAGCAAGCAGTTCACAAGTCAATTCACCTTTCAGTCTCTTTGGGTCGAACTACGGTGTTCTGACTTCCTCATTGCACGAGAGGATACGTAGGCATAACTTAACAGTTATCGAACAAAAGTCTCTGTATATTCCCCCTCCTTCAGCTTCATTCTTTTAAGCCTCATTATCATGAGCATTTCACTCCTGTCCTTGCACTGACACTGTACATTTATACACTTCACTTTTCTTACACTGACACCTGTACATTCTTTTCCAGCTATTTTACACACAGATTGCACTGACATTACCCCTTTAAAACACAAATCTTTTAAGCGTGGATCCCGTCGAGTACGGCGGACAATCTGGGTGCTAATACCTTCCCAGGTTGTAACCAACCCCCTTTCTCAGTCTCTCTGGTTCGCAACCGTCTTATCCGTATCTTTCTAGGTCTATGCAGCATTACCTTTCCTCCGGGATAAAAATGCCTAGCTGGCGACTCTATTCATCTCCAGTGAGTTCACGGCTGTGTGTTCTCATTGTCCCTCTCGCCGACCGTTCGCGTCTGTACCTTTATCTGGGCCTATGTCCACTTATCGGGAGCGACAATATTTAAATAAAATTCGGGTCGTTACAATTTGTACCACGAACTACGGGGTTTTATTCCCTCAAACGTCTCGTCAAACACAAAAATCTTAAAAAATATTTCTCTTCAATCTCTTTTACACAAACCATTTTCAAATAAAAAGCAATAAATATTTCAAAGGGCTCCCGTGGAGTACCAATGACATTTTGGGTGCTTAAAACCTTCCAAATTTGAACCTATCCCCTTACCCGTTCTCTACTCGATTCTTTTACCTTTTTGCTTTTAGATTCATTAGGATTTATTTGCTCTTTTTTCCTTTTCCATTTGGAATAAAATAAAAGCGCGATGGCGACTCTGTTTACTTTGAGTTAAGTTAACTAATAGCATACACTCATTATTTTACCGCTACACGGAGCACATGGGGGAGGTGATTTCCCCATGTCCCCACTGTTGGACCTTGGGCTTATGCCCGACACACCTGATATCAGACTCAGTCCAGAACACTCTTCATTGTATATAAGTCTACATGTTGCAGTCTAAGGTATTATTTAAATCTTAATTCATTTTACCCCATCTTCATTCACTCATTAACTTGTGTGTAAGTCTGGTTTACTTAACATCATCGGAACTCATCACTACCACATCAAAGATTTGCATCAACAATTCTAATTCCCGAACGAAACACCCTTAATTTTAAATAGTTTTTTATAAATAAATAAAAATTTAAATATAAAATAGGGAATCAATTTTGTAAGGGTTATATACACAATTCCCCTATAATATATATGAGTTTTGTTTTATCTCTTTAATTTATTTAATTTTGAAATGTCCCCTATAATCTTTTTTTTAATTATCCTTAAACATACAATTTTAACACTTTTAACACTGTGGATAAATAAAAATAAATAAATTAGAGAGAATAATTTTTTTACTTAAGTTACAAAAGTAAGTCTTTTTAAATTGTATGAGACATTTAAATAAAAAATTAAAGGGAATAAACCAAAATTATATTGCCCAGGATGAGTGAATTATCATGTGACGGGCTGATTACAAGAGTTTTTGCGGTTCCCAGGGAGACACAGTAGCGAAGATACAACACTCCGAGTGATCATATGGTCACCTCACTGCCCCGATCCTCCATTCAATCACCATGGCCGCGTCCGCTACTACCGCTGCTTCTCATTTCCTTCGCCCTCTTCATCAATTACAATTCCCTAAATGCCCTCACCTCTTTTCCCAATCCCAGTTTCGCCCTCGGCTACTCCGCTCTCAAACCCAAAGGCTCCCCATTCGCGCCACCTCCGCTGTTGTCGTCGACTCGGTAATGTTTTCCTTTTCATTTTCTCTATTTAACGTTAAACTCCGTTTTCACTTTCTGAATTCAGGAGTTAACCTTGATTGCTATTTTCATTCCATTAAGCTTTTATTTTTTATCATAATATAATTGATTCTGTTAACTGTTAGCGCTTTGTTGTGTTCAATGTTCAAATTATGTTATCTGTTGGTAAATGTTAAAAAAGTTTATTGGATATTTTCTTGGGACAATGATTTAAGTGTTTAAGTAGATGGTTAATGGATGAATCATGTGTTAAAACTCATTAATTTATAATGGTGAGTTGAATACAATTATGGTCATGCTCTATGAAGCCAACTCCTTGGAGTTAAGGATTTGTTATTTTTATTATTGAGGTGTTTTTTCTATGCATGATCATGAAGTAAATTGTTCTTTTTATTTGAAAAAAAAATGAAGATTTTGGTAATTCAGATTAATTCAACATGTTATCTGAATTTATATTAGGGTCATTAACCAAAAATCTCAAACTTATACTATTGTTAATTTCTCTTTCAGGATTTAAGTACGCATAAGGATCAGGAAACACAAGTGGACTTATTTGCGTGCCCAATATGTTACGAACCATTGATAAGAAAAGGTCCTGTTGGTCTTAACTTGTAAGTTGGATTGATATGCATGAGGGAAACTGTATTTAATTCTAAAATTTTCAGTGTCATAGTAAGAAGTAACTTACTAAGTTGTTTTGGAACCTCAGATCAGCAATCTACAGGTCTGGTTTCAAGTGTAAGAGGTGTCAAAAATCATACACTAGCAAAGACGGATATTTGGATCTGACACTGACTTCTGGATTGAAAGATTACACGGAAGTTCAACCAGTTCGGACAGAGCTTTTTAGGTAAAAATAAAATAGAAGATCAGTAACTTAACTCCAATTTCGTTGCATTAGACCACAATGCATTAAAATGTCAAGATACTATACAAGTTTTTTCATGTTAGTTTAGTTATATATACTTGATGAGAATAACATTTTAAATATCTATTTTCTCATATATTTCTTTATCTGAGGGAACTTTTATTATTTATATACATGAGTTATTTTTTCATCACACAAATTGTAATCTACTAGTTCTGTTTTCTGCATGCTACGGTCATTTGGGAAAGTTCTTAACTTTTTATTGTGTCTGAATTTTTTTTTAGGAGTCCCCTTGTTTCATTCTTATATGAAAGAGGTTGGCGTCAGAATTTCAGGCAAAGTGGCTTTCCTGGCCCTGACGAAGAGGTATGTTTTCTGTGACAGTACCACATATGTAATATGCCGATACTTGTACAATATCAATGGTTTTTGTCCATAAGTTATTCTTTTTGTTTCTTTCTGCCTTCTTTTTCTCCATTCGAAACAAACCGTCTTTGGAACTTATATTTCAATACATATTAAGTTCTTTATCTTTTCTTTAAAATGTAGTTCAGAATGGCTCAAGAGTATTTTGAACCTGCTAAAGGTGGTCTAGTTGTCGATGTTAGCTGCGGAAGTGGTTTATTTTCCCGAAAATTTGCCAAATCTGGAACCTATTCTGGAGTCATTGCACTAGACTTTTCTGAAAACATGCTTCGCCAATGCAACGATTTCATTAAGAAAGACGCAACACTCTCAAAACTGTATTGTTTTCTTCCTCTGCTTGATTCTGAATATATTGCTCCTAAAGAATTACATATTCAAAATTGCCCCCTTTGCACGAGGATACATGGTTGTTCATAATATAGATTCATTTCATTATTTGCAGTAATATTGCCCTTGTAAGGGCGGATGTTTCCAGGCTTCCCTTCGCATCAGGCTCGGTTGATGCTGTTCATGCTGGTGCAGCTTTGCATTGCTGGCCATCTCCCTCAAATGCTGTAAGCGATATGTCTTTGTTTGATGAATTTTTTCCTGGTTTTCCACATTTTGATTTCACGTTATTTAAATGAGTGTAATTTACTTAATCAATCACTAATTATAAACTTCTTATAAAGGTTGCTGAAATCACCCGTGTACTAAGAAGTGGCGGAGTATTTGTCGGAACCACTTTTCTTCGTTATACTTCGTCAACTCCTTGGATTGTACGCCCCTTCAGAGAGGTAAACTCTTGATATTTAATTTATTAACTATCTTTCATCTTTTCCCATAATAATGAGTTGTCTACCATTGCTATTTGTTATGAGCTATTTATTGGAGTATTGATTATCTCATAAATCCTTAGATAAAATTTCTGTTCTACAATTTCTAAGGTGATTTGATGGTCTTTTTTGTTTGCAGAGGAACTCTCAAGGCTATGGCTTCTTAATAGAAGAAGAGATCAAAGACCTTTGCACTTCATGTGGACTTACAAATTACTCATGCAAAATTCAGAAGTCTTTTATTATGTTTACGGCTCAGAAGTCATGAAACTGGATTTGATCCATTTATAGCATTGATTCTCCTACATTATATTGTTGAAATGTGTATTTGTTGTATGATTTGGTTTATACGTAAAGAAATTGTATATATACCGGAAATGAAAAGATGAAAAAAATCTCCCTCTATTAAGGAGAACCACAATTGTCGGCAAAACTCTATCGCAAGAAATTTAACTGGTTAGCATGCTCAAGACTGAGTTTGAATTCATGATGATCTCTATTTAACTTTGAAGAAACTCTTACCATGTTATCCAAATGTTTTTGAATATATAGTTTTACATTAACATTTTGATTAATTAATTTGGTATCAGCTAAATGCAATAATAAACTATCCACCATTAGTTAGTTCATTATCAACTATAAATATAAATCTGCTATCAATAGTATTGTTAATTTTATAAATGGACAAAAAATGAGAAGAAATTATGCATATTATCAAAGTAAAGACATTCCCATCTTAAGTGATAAATAGTATATTATGAAAATCTCAAAATGCTCCTCCAAATTCGAATGTAAATATGTATATTAACGCATCAAGTACATTAAATTGAAGAAAATTATATCTCATATTCCAACAATTATTCCTCTATCGCTATAATTAATTTAATTAAACCAAAATGTCCTTATATTATATTTTAAAAAAACAACAAAAAAAAATTGAAGAAAATTAAATTCTAATGGCAAAAAAAATTTGGCAAGTTAAAAACCGTGACCTAAGATATATATACCATTTCGAAAATCTTTCTATACCATTTCGGAAATCTTTCTATTATATTCTTCGAAGTTTAATAAAATTGTGTTTTGAAAAACGTATAAGGAAGTTATCCGGGAATATAAAAGAAATTTAATAAAGTAAAAAACTGCTTTCAAAATTAAAGAAAAGTGTTGCCTCAGCTAAATCTCATATCATTTAGGAAGACTTTACATATACCTCTACCATTAGATCTATAGTCCTACACACAAAAATCCCATATCATTTAGGAAGACTTTACATATACCTCTACCATTAGATCTATAGTCCTACACACAAAAATTCGGAAGACATTGTCTGAGTCATCCGGTTTGGAAAATATTTGTGGTGCATACCGGAAGACTTCCATTAAGTCTTCCGGTTTGATTTTTTTTTTACGATACGTACTGGAAGACTTGAAAGAAGTCATCCGGTTTAGTATGTGAAAACAGTGTACCGGAAGTCTTTTTACAAATCTTTCGGTTTTTAACCTTTTTAATAATTAATTTATTTTATTAATTTTTGTTTTAAAAATAAAATGTTTTTTTTTCTTCAGTCGTGCACACACGAGGCAAAGATGAGATGATACACCCTTTCACATTGAATTTCCACCAAACTTCTAAATTTTTAATATTGACAAAGAAATTTTTAATATTACTAAAAATTTTATATATATATATATAGTAATAAAAATAATAGAAAAATAATAGAAAATTTTTATATATATATATATATAGTAATAAAAATAATAGAAAAATATTTTATATATATATATATATATATATATATATATATATATATATATATATATATATATATATATATATATATATATATATATATATATATATATATATATATATATATATATATATATTGATTTGATTTGATTTGAATCAGTTTTGAAAAATGAATTCGAATTTCAATCTGAACGTTTTTATAAAATGACATCTAGATATATTTAAGGATTAAATATATTTTTAGTCTCTATAAATATCTTAATTTTAATTTTTAGTCTCTATTAAAAAAATAATATATTTTAATCCTTACAAAATTATTATGCACGAAGTTTTAGTCCCTCGTGTTAAACAAATGTGTATTTTTAAATGATTATTTTACAGACATCTTTAGAGTGTTATAAAAAGTTTATCAAAAGAAAAGAAAAACTCAAAGACGTGATATGAATTTTCAAATAACATTTTAAATATTTTTAATATTGGTGTTAATATGAAATTGTAAGTTTGAAAAGTTAAAAGATCTAATTTAAAGATTCAAATTAGGTGTTTTGTTTTCAAAAAATTTAATTTAAATATTTAAATCAAATTAAAAAATTGATTTACGAAAAGTTCTTTTGTATTGGACTATAGAAATTTGAATATAAAATAAAATAGTTGTTATCAGTATCAAATACAATATAAAACACAATTAATTTTGGATTGTGAAAGGGTGGAAAGTATAAGTAATTTGAAACTTGAAATGTAAGTTTCAACTTTCAATATTAAAAAATGGTTGACACATCCTCACCTCATAGTTTATGCAAAAAAATTATTCTTTGAGACCCTCAAATACTTGATAACAACATAAAGTTTTGGATTTAAAAGATCCGATTTTAATATTCAAATCAAAAGTTTTAAAACTTTCTATTTAAATATTTATATTGATTTTTTTAATTTAAAAAATTTCATAAACTCTTGCAAAAAAATTATTTTGATTTTCGGTAATTTCTTACCGTATAATATTTGACCAAAAAAAACACATTTTTAGATTATATAAAAATTCATTTTTATCAGTGTTAACATATTAGTAATATTTTAAAAAATTACGTAAAGAGAATATTAAATTTACGCCTATATAATTATGAAATTAAATTATGAATCTAAAACTGTGAAGTTGCAAAACTAAAAATAGTGATAGAATTAGCAATTTGAATTAGTGTCGATATTAACAAGAAAATGAAATTTCTCTAGTCATATAAATGCACTTAAGATTTCAGATATGCGAATCTGGCTTTGTCATAATCACCCATTAGAAAATATATAAACATTTTCTCGAAAAATTTCTCTTTAAAATACGATTGATTGATTCGATATTTCCCACTATCTCAACTTTTTAATTACTATTACAATTATTATAGCACCAAGACTTTACATTGTGTTCAGATACAATGCTCCTGAATTTAATAATAACCTTATTATAAAATAATAAAAAGAGTGCTAGATTAAGGAATTAACTTTTTTATAAAAATATTGAAAAATTAACAAAAAAAGAAAAAAGACACAGCATATTATAATGACTCCAGCATAGCAGATCTATGAAGATATAAACTATTTACAAATATTTAGCATATACTCTTTGATAGAATCACGTCATGCATTAAGCTCCAATATTTCTGCTTTATTCTTATACAAAACAAAAGCACTTCACTTCCACTTCTTCCTATTGCTTGATTTTTTTTTTATATTTAATTTAGACAAGTTAATATTTTGTTTTATTTTACTTTTTTATTTTTAATGGGTATGGTAAAGTTTATGTTTTATATTTCTTCCTCGTGTTGTGACCACATTTAACATGTAATGCTTTATCTAATCTATGAATTTGTTTCTTGTGCTAGGGTGTTTTTAAGGGGTGTCCACTAATTATGAAAGCTTTTTGAGTAAAACTATGATGTTAAATATAGTATTAAGTTAGTTAATGAAAGAAACAATGGTGTCTTTGTTATTATGCACCTTTTTTCTTATGAACTATTTTTTGATTGGCCATCATTATGCTAGCTAGCTAGGCTAAGTACCATGTTAGATATCTTTATGAGAAAAAGTTGCATGTTAGCTGACACCACTTATCCTAATTTCTTATTAGTTGTTTATTGGAAATGAAAGGTATGGCTAGCAAATGGAAGGAATAATTAGTTTCAAATAGATAATAATAATAATAATAATAATAATAATAATAATAATAATATAAGTTACTATATGAAAATGTGAATTCGAAAAAGTTCTTTAAATTCGTATATTTGAATGATAATGCAACGCCTTAAACTACTTTTAGGGTTAACTCCATAAATCAACACGAGTATTTTTAGCATATTTTGATCTTACTCACATGCTTTTCAGGGAACTTCCGAAAAGGTCATTCATCCTTAAATTGCTCCAAGTCAAGCATGCTTACCTGTGGAGTTCTTATGTAACGGACTACTGGGAAAAAAAACATGCATTCTTGTTGGTATAGGTAGTACCAATTAATCCTTATAAGCATTCCTTCAACCATGCAACCTCATATCTGCACAACCTCATGATCCCTCTCATTCTAATGTGAATTCGGTTTTTCCCAAGAAGCTGCTAGAAGTGTCTCATTGTCATGCCCCGTGCACCGACAATAACTCTTTCACCAAGCTGCAAGAAGTGTCTCATTGTTAGGCCTTGTGCACCGACAATAACCCCCCCATACTTGAGTGTTACATGTAACCATTATCCGCCCACTTCGGCCTCGGGTGTTACATGCCCACCAACTTCCGCTTGGTTCGTCTTCGAACCACATCGTATTGGGAGAGGTCTGACACCAATACCATTTGTAACACCCTAAACTACTTTCAGGATTATCGAGTGACTCCACAAACCAACACGGGTCTTTTCAACATGTTTTGACCTCACTCACATGCTTTTCAGGGAACTTCCCAGAAGGCCATCCATCCCTAAATTGCTCAAAGTCAAACATACTTAACCGTGGAGTTCTTATGGAACAGACTAACGAAAATAAGATGCATCTTGTTGGTATAGGTAGTACCAATTAATCCTTATAAACATTCCTTCAACCATGCAATCGCATACCTGCACAACCTCGGGATCCCTCTCATTTTGATGTGAATTCAGTTTCTCCCAAGAAGTTGTTAGAAGTGTCTCATTGTCATGCCTCGTGCACCGACAACCACTCCATCACCAAGCTGCTAGGAGTGTCTCATTGTCATGCCTCGTGCACCAACAACCACTCCCTCACACTCGGGTGTTCCATGTAACCACTCTCCACCCTTTTCTGCCTTGGGTGTTACGATAACATTCTTCAGTAGAGTTTATATAATATATATTGACATTTTGAGGTGTCCCATATATGACTCATATTCATACCAAATATTATAATTTGTTTTTGTATTATCAGAAAGTGTATACTGACTGGTTACATGTTGTGCATAGTAATCGAACATTTTATCGAACATCTTGTATGCAGTTGATTTTTTTGGAAATTTGTATAGTTTTGTTGATCTTGAAATCCAACCACAATCTAAAGGATTGTGAACAACTCAACAACACATTTTTCAAATGGTTTTCAAAAGAATTAACCAAACGTATTAATCACACAATTGATAAACTAAAAAATTTGCAAATGAAATGTAATATATATATATATATATATATATATATATATATATATATATATATATATATATATAGTTCTGGATTAGATTGGAATATGCCCTACAGTTGCGCAAGACCCAATCTCGTCAAGCTATGGGAAAAAGTCTAAGGAGAAATCTGGTATAATAAGACCATTGGGGAGGATACAGTCGTTAGGGATCACCCTCTCATGTGTTTGGTAGTTTACACGACCAACTGTCCCTCCAAAAATCACAGATGTAGTTGGACCAAGTCATGGACCATGCATCCATATATTGTGGCCATATAGATTCTTATAAATACCCTTCTCTTTAGAGGGTCAGGTATTCAATTCAATCTATATACTCTTGCCTAACACACTTTTACTTTGCTTTCACTCTCCCACTGAAACTTACTTGAGCGTCGGAGTACCTTGCAGGTACACTACCCCCTCTCTTACAATTGTTGTTGCCACTCTATGCAAGAGGCCACGGGGATTTATTCGGACTAATCAGAAGATTGGCGTCGTCTATGGGAAACGAGTTCCCCCATCTTTCTTGAATCAAGATCCACCATCTTTTCGACCAAAAATAAAAGCTTATTTCAATCCTTTTCACTATCATGGCCTCTCAACACAACGACGTCACCAACAACCCTTATGTCACCATCCTCCTTAGGGACGGTGACAATCCTGGCCATTGTGGAACTATCGTCCACAAAACCTTACTTTGCAAAATTAGTTTACAAAAAATTATCATGAACACCACCTGCATTGAAATTGAAATTATCAAAACTACCATAGTTTACATCAATAAATTGCAGTGAAATCTCTTTTCACAGTATTGGCTCAATGTTTACTTTGAATGGATTGGTGACTTCACAATTTGGAGGTAAAAAAGATCATATTGAATTCAACGGAACAAGTGTTTCGGTACAAGATTTTTTGGAAAGTTACTATGGTTTCAAGCTTGATTTTTTGACAGTGGCTTTTGTGTTGGTTTTTGTTATGTCTATCAAGATGTTTAATTTCCAGTCGCGCTAAGTGTACCGTTGTGAACATAATATAATTCATAGTCAACAAAAGCCCCATATAGTAGCTGAAATCAGTTTTAATAGAATAAGAATCTACCAGTAACAAAAAAAACATGAGTTAGTTTGGCAGTTAGTTGGTTTGACAGAATCCAAACACACTTTCTAACTAAATAACTAACTAACTAACGTTTTGCTTCCTGTAGCGGTAAAATCGTGAGTGTAAGCTATTGATTAACTTAACTCGATGTACACAGAGTCTCCACCGCGCTTTTATTTATTTCCAAAAGGAAAAAGGCAAAAGAACGAACAAAACCTTAAAGAATCTTAAAAGCTAAAAAGCTAAAAGAATCAAACAGAGAATGGGTACGGGGATTAGTTACACATCGGGAAGGTTTTAAGCACCCGACATGTCCTTGGTACTCCACGGGAACCCTTTGAAATGTTTACTGCATTTTTGGTTTGAAATGGTTTGCTTAAAAAAAAGATTGAAGAGATGAGAAGAAGAATGTTTTTTAAGATTTTGGTGTTTGAAGAGACGAACGTGTCATGCCTACGTACCCACAAAGTGCAATGCGAGATCAAAACTCCGTAGTTCGTGGTACGAATTGTGAAAAGGCAAATGAGTTGAATTGATTTTAAAACGTAAAGATAAGTCGTCATCCTTTAGCGAATAATTCCGCTAGAAAGGATGAATCATATCTAAACATAAAAAATGATTAAGAGAAACGTGCACGAGGGCACCAAAACAATTGAATGAGTTGTGAATGTTTTAAAGTTCTTTGAGAAAGAAAGTTTCGACATGCTTATGTGGTTTAGCATTTATTTAAAGAAATGAAATGAAAAGGTAAAAGCACATGACCGAAGTCAAGGTTTAATTGAGAAAAATGTTTGAAGTTTGAAAACAAAGAAAGTTTTGAAAATAGGAAGGAGATTTGAAAATTGAAGAAGATGGGAAGAGATGAAGGGACTATCCTAAGACTTGAAAATAAAAGCTAAAGGAAGAATGATCAAACCATATGGTAAGCACTCTTTGAAACAACCAGATGTCCATCTTCAAAGGCCAATGAAATAATTTGAGGTCGGGGTTTCTAATCCATTCCAACTTGAGCAAGGGGGAAGATCTTAAAGTCTAAGTCCATTCTCCGAAGCAAGGGATAGTAACCATAGTCCAAAATTAGAAGTCACCCATTTTTTTAGATGTTTAATCCGTTATTAGTGTTTTGCTATCCAAATGGACAAAGGAGAAATAACAAGTATCACAATATAAACAATAAGCAAAATGATGAATGATATAATATAATAAAGCATAATAAAGAGATAAAGGAGCAAGGAATTGAAATAAAAGGATAAGGTGCGAGAGATTAAAATTAAATGGATTATTATATTCACAATATTATAATATTTACAATATAAAGTGGTATGATGAACTTAATCAAGCACAACCACGAAAAGAAAAATAAAATCGAGGCAACCGGATCCAAGTGGATCGCATTCCGAATCGGGACAACTTTAGGTCTATGTTAAGCAATCGCCGAGTAATTTACGGAGTAATTACCCTACAAATGAGGCCGGCCACCACTAATTAAAGTGGAAAATATTCGTGTTAATACATGTTAGAGAAACGATATTATGAATCGTTCTCCGAAAACATGTCACACAAAAAGAAAAGGTAATGGTCTAATCTTAATCGAGATTTCTCATTGTGTTTATCGAAGGCAACCTATCACGACTCCAAAGTATGGAGAATGATCCAAATGATCATTCATCCATAGATTTGAAATAATGAAGATTAAACATCTTCGCAAACCAATAATCGCGAATTGGAGATCTCATCGACCAAAAATAAAAAATAAAGGATGAAAAAGAAATGGATCTAAAGCTAAATCCAAAAAAAGAATTCAAATGTTTTTTAAACTCTTTTTTCTAAGATATCCTTTTCTAAATTGCTCTTAAAGTATTTTTCTAAAATCATTTATAAAATACTTCTAAAAAATACTAAAAATCTCTTTTCCTAAATTGTTTTCTAAAATACCTTTTTTCTAAAAAATTTCTAAAGTGTACCATAAAAACTCTTATCAAGAAACTTTTGCCATAATGTTTAAAAGAAATAAAAGAAAATTAAAGAAAGTAAAAGAAAAAAAAATGAAAGAGGGAGGGTCTGATCCGCAGGCAGATTGGTAAATGGATCTAGAATCTTAAGCCCAAAGCCAATTCAAATTCATTTTACATATAATAAAATAAATTAACAAAAAAAAAGAAAAAAACAAAAGAAAGAACAAAATGAGATGCTCTTCTTCTTATTCAAGGGCAACGGCGAAAACAGGGGAGAGAAAAATTGCTGCCGGCGGCGAGTGAAGCAAACGAAAATGATAGATTCACGGCGGCTATTTCACCTTTATCAACAACAACATCGCTTCCTCCTCTCAAGTCTCCTTCCTTCTTCCGCGAGCTTCAATCCCTATTCCTCTTTCGAAATCGCGGAAACTCTCTTCTCTTTGTGTTTCAAATGACTTGATGTGAGGTTGATGATGATGTTTATGGAGAAAAACTGAGAATGATGAAGGTATGAAGGATTGAGGGGATTGAAGATTGAAAGGATTTGGGATTTTGAGATTTGATTTTTCAGTTGAGCAGGGGTTTGAGAGGCTATGTAAGCTTGAGAAGTGAAGGTGAAATGTTCTTAATTTATAGAATGAGAAGGTCAGTTTCTGAATTGCCGTTTTGGGAATTTTTGAAGCGTTTTGGGCTGTGAGTTTCTCGTGTGTTGTTGGATGTTCAGGTGTTGCGTTTTACTTTCCGTTTGCTAGCGTTTTGATGCGGTGATTCTTGCGTGTGTTAGCTGAGGTTTGAATTGTTTTTGTTGTTTTCGGCTGAAGGTTGTGTCGCGGCTTGTACAGGTTTGTGAAGTTAGCTTGATGAGTTGGCTGAAGCATGTTGCTTCTTGCGGCTATATTTTGATGTTTTATTTGAGCAACTTGGAGTTGATGATGTGGTGCGCGGATGGATGTTGATGGCTTGGCCTGCTTTTGTCTGTGATGTGCGTGACTTGTGGTCCCGGCTTGTATTAGCTTGTGGTAGAAATGGCTGAGGCTTGGAGTATGCGAGATTCATATGCGTGAAAGGTTGAGGAAATGTTGTGTGGAGAGCTGGCTTTGTGAAAGTGTTGGGCGTGTGAAGTTGTTGCTTGGAGCTGTAGGAAGCCGCGGCTGGGACTTGTTTCTGATGCGTTTTATGCCATGATGACGTGTTGTAGAATGAATACTTCAAGTGGCTTGGGATGGGTAAGCAAGTTATGCACGTGAGGGAATGTTGAGGAATAATTTTGTGTGGCTGTTATGTGAAGCTGTGAGCTGGTGTTGCGCAAGTTGGCAGCTGAGGGAAATTGTTGTTTGATATGTGGGCCTGGAAAAGTGAGGCTTGAGGTGATGTTTGCTGCGGGAAAATGAAGAGCGTACGGAAGCTTGGCTTGAAATCAAAATAGAGTAGTTTGTAGCAAATGGAAAGAAAAGAAAAAAATTGATGAGAATGGGCCGATGACTTTAGGCCCTATATTGTTTTCTCTCTTTTTTTTAATACACTTTGGTAAAAAAACATGAAATGAATTTTGGTGAATAAAAAATTAATGGGCCTCAAAAGGAAATAAAATAAAATTTGGAGAATTAAATGGACTTTGGATAATAAAAATGAAAAAATAGAAAAAAAATGGGTGATAAAATAATGTGATAAAAGAAAAATCGAAAAGGAAAAAAAATTGAAAAAGTCATAGAAAGTTGGGATAAGGATGAATAATTGGGCGACCGAATACTTGAGAACGAGAAAAAAAAATGGTCATTAAAAAGGGGGCGGTTTAATCGAAAAAATGAATGATGAATTGAAATTTGGAAATTTTGTGAACTGAATTTAAAAAAAAAGAATAGAAATGGAAAATGAATATGGCTTTGATTACTTAGCCCCAAAACTGAACTCCTGATTTTTTATAAGCCACTGACAACATGAACACAAACACTTCCGAACCACTGCCCAACTAGCCACTCAAGCTGCAACCAACATCTGAAAATTGCCCTGATAATTCAAATCCACACTGAGGAAAATAAATCCTCAGATGAACCATTGATGAACTGATAAACCCTCAATTAAGACAAAACTGAACCAAACTTCTCACAATCCACTGTCTGATAACCGATGACTTCGCACGTAACACAGTCTTGAACTTTTGAATACGCACTACCTGAAAAATGAACCACTGGCACAAGTCACTTGAATTTGAATAATCTATTGATAGTTTGACCAAGATTAGGTCAAACGTCCATCTGAATCGAATTGTGACTGAACAAACACATCTGAATTGGAATCACATCCATGTCTTTGCAATCCTGCAACACAGAGGAAGAAGAAGCAACTGCAACATATTTTTTTGTATTTGGGTTAGAAGTCAGTAAAATATGAACAGATAACAGAAATTAAACAAGGTGATCCTCTGCAAGACATAGACCTGCACCTGAAAAAGATACATGAACCAGTGCGTGATCTTGTTTGTATGAGAAATGCGGATGAGATGCGATAAATCTTAGGTAAAAAATTAGGGTCTGACACTTCCTTTTCATTAACATAGAGTATCTAGCTTGCTTCTTTATATTCTCATTTCCTTGTTTATGCAGTTCCTCAATCGGCCTCTCTATGGGTATGTCTTCCCTCAATTCAAACTTGAATTAAGATAGTGAAATTAACCTTACTTTGCAAAAATTAGTTTAAAAGAGAAATGTAGCAATGCAACCTTACAAACCCTAAGTTTGATGTTGATTCTAGTACTTTCTTTTCCCTTGATCTGAGCTTGATCAAGTCACCCAATAATGCCAATTTAATTCATTGTCTCACGCTACTCCTCAGCAAGAACATTCGTTCTTCAGAGCCTTCACTCGATCGAATCCAATTTGTGAATTTTCGTAACCCAAGATTTACCAATTTGATTCATTGTCTCACCTACTCCTTTGCAAGAACCCTTCGTTCTTAAAAGCATTAAATTGATCGAATCCAAATTGTGTAATCTTGTCCTAAACCTTCAAATCCCCAATTTGATCTTGAAGGAAAACCCTAACTTGGTTTTGTTATTTGACACCCCAAATATCTCAACCCAATTTACAATACCATAAGCTAAATTGGACGTTACCAACATGATTCTAGATGACACCCAAACAATGAATGATTATATGTACTTTATTTGTGTGTATGCATAAAATCAAGGTTGAAGATGAAGAAGGCTATTTGTATATTCCATGTTTTGTTTATGATTTTCTCATAATCATTGAAAAGAAATTATGCATGTAACATGTATATATATGTTAACAAGTATGAAGCAAAAGGAATGCAAAAAGAATAGAAAACAATACAAATTTTCAAGATTTTTGATGCATGTGTTGACCTATGTAAGTCATAGGTCGACCTGTAAAGGTCATACGTCGACCTATAAAATTGGCACATCTAATAGAGCCTACAGACTATAAAAATGCAGTGCATGTGTCGACGTGTAGAAGAAAATTTCTTCTATGTGTCAACCTATTGAGCGTATTTGTCGACACATAGTTGTTTTTCACATAAAATTTCATTTTTTAATGCATGAAACCTTTTATTTGATGCATTAACCTTTTCCAACATGTTGTTATGCTTCTTAATGCTAAAAGGCACAACTAGACTCAGAGGATACCTTCCAATATACACAAACGCTAAATTATCCTAGATTTGACATCATTCAAAATACATCTAACAAAAAGTTGCACTCATAACATTAATATTGCATCAATCCCTATGGATACTATAAACAAATACTTACTTTTGATGTTGAATACTGCAACAATCAATACTATAAATGGCAATTGTCTCCTAAATTACTTCGTAGTTGTACCCCATTCTCTTTGAGCTGATAAGCTTAAATTGGATATTCGTCCTAAAATTCTACTCCTTGGGCCCATGGGATATCTAAAAAGTGTTTAAACACTCAGAGAAATCATGTACGTTTTTTTATACCATATTAGATGAGGCTCATTTTTCTGATATTCCTTAGCGATCTACTTTTGTATCAGTTGGGAATCACTCTTGGCTTTTAGAGTTGATGCGCCTACCTCTAGGGCGAGGGTAATGTCGATGATTAGAGCTTTGTATTCGAATTAATTGTTGCTAGTTTTGAACTCAAATTTTAGAGACTGATCGATCACCAAATTGTCTGGTCCTTCTAACATTATCCATGGACCACTTCCTTTCATGTTAGAGGTGCCATCTACTGATAGCTCCCAGGTGGGCAAAGTCTCCTCACCCATTAGCAAACTGAACTCTGTCAGAAAATTCACCAATACATGTAATTTGATACTTCCTCTAGGTATGTATTGGATGTCGTACTCAAACAACTCGATAACCCAAAACATTATTCTTCCTGCTATATTTGGTTTCTAGATAACTTGGTGAATATGATAGTTTACTTCTACCATAATCGGATGTCCTTGGAAATAAGACTTAACCTTTCTTGCGGTTATCACCACTGTCAAGGCGAGGCTTTCATGTTAGATGATAGACTTCGATCTAGAGGGGGTGAATAGATCACAATTTTACAACAACTTTTTTTGCCTAAAAATATGTTTTCAAAAAGTAGTGCAACAGAAAACTACCTGAATCGATTCGTCTATCCGAACCTACTATTGAAAAGAAATATACGTATCACAAACCAAACAAAATTATAATGAACGTAAATTTTCAACAACGAACAAGCTACGAGTTAAATAAATGCAATTTTATTTGTAACTTGTGTATCCAATGAACCAAAACATAATTAAAACACGCACAAATAATTTATCAAACATTTGGTGTGCAATCGATATCTATTGGAAATTTAATTTGTTTTATTGATGTTAAAAGCCAATCAAATTCAAAGTGATTATGATTATATCAACAACAACACTTTTAGAAGATAATCTAAAAAACAATTTCCAATCGAAATGATCAAACGATGATGAACTCGATAAATTGTGAAAACATTAATTAAAGCAAAGAAGAGATAAAAGACAGAGAGAGAGAGAGAGAGAGACTGAGAATTGTTTAGATAGTTCCCCAATCGTCCTCGTTATGGGTACATCTGCCCTCAATCCGAAATCGAATTGAGATACTTGCAATTAACCATTTATTTTCAAAAATGTTTATACAAGAGATGAAGAATGCAAACCCCAAAAACCCTATTGTTTTATATTGATTCTTCCACCTCCAAACTCTTGATCAAAGCTTGATCAAGTGACTAAAAATGTGGTAATCCTTCCGATTATCCCGAGCATACAACTTGTTGAACACAAGATTCTCGAACATAATTCACCGTCTCGCGTTACTCCCTTACAAGGAAACCACCTTATCCCAATGTTTTCACTCAGTCGAATATGTGTTTACGTGACATTATCCAAAACCATCAAATCAAACACGGCCTTGAAGGAAACCCCCACATTGGTTTTCTTATTTGAAACACACAAAGTTCTCAACTCAATATTCTCATTTACACCAAACATAATTGGACATTATCAACCCTAATATAGATGGTCACCCAAACAAAAAATGATTATGTGTAGTTCAATTGTGTGTATGCATAAAAAAGAAGTTGAAGATGATGAGAAACTTTGAATTTGGTTGCATTAGATTTTTTAATCTTAGAAAAACTCTTGAAAAGAATGATATGCATGTGTGTGTCTGTGTGTGTGTGTGTGTGTGGAAAAAAGCAAAGAGGGTGCAAGAAAATATAGGATGCAAAATGAATATTTGAAAATTTAACATGCATAGGTCGGCCTGTGAAAGTAATTGGTAAGCCAATGAAGGTCTTCAAGTTGGTCTGTAAGGCGACCTGAAATGCAGCCTGTGGGAAGAGCCGACAGGCTTCGTTATTGTAGCATAAGAGTCGACCTAAAATGTGGATGTGTTGACCCGTAATGAAGCAAAGGCTTCCATAGGTCGGCCTATACAGTTGTTTTGACACATAAACATGATTTTTTAAGTGTATAACAGGCCTAAGACCTATCTAACTTGTTCAATGACTCATTTTATGTATCCTAAGGCTAAGAGAATGTAACACCCATATAATATATATCTAGAATAATATCATACAGAGTTAATTTTTGGTACTGACACCATCATAAATACCTACTAGTATAATTCACATTCTTGTCCAATACTAAAAACAATACAAACTATGGCACAAGACATGGAAATCATACTAAAATAAAAGCTAAGAATCATACAATATCCATTATTGTACAAAGATAAGGAAATACACAGCGGAAGACTAAAATTACGCTTCACTAAAAACATCCCGAGAATAGCTCCACTTGTAAATCAAGTCTGCAAAAGAAACCTGAAAAAAAGCAACAACAATAGTGGGGTGAGATAACAACATCTCAGTGGGTTCCCTATCTTAGAGTTCTCTCGGCTCTAAAGGTTCAATCTAAACGTCACTCAAGTCGGGGACAAACCTAGACTTCGAGTTCACACAAAACTAGAGACGCAAGATAAAGCAAAACGGAGCACACACAAGGTGCTTCTAGGCATCTTTCCCCTCCCAGCCATAACAGACGAGCACGGGTCACTCAATCCTCGACGTGTAGATAACTTTCCCCGCCGAGCCACACAAGGACGAGCACGGGTCACTCATTTTCTACCTATGGATAACTGTCCCCGCCCAACCACACAAGGACGAGTACGGGTCACGGTACCTCACCACAAAGTAACTTTCCCCACCCAGCCACACACGGACGAGCACGGGTCACAGTTACTTATCCTAATGAATACTTTCCCCGCCCAGTCACACCAGGACGAGCACGGGTCACGGTCATCCATTAAGGGAAATCGGATCCACGGATTAATTACATCGACATAAGCCGCATATAATTAAATTAGGATATATCGCAAGGAAGTAAACTTCCGACACCTAACAACTACCTAGCCCGAAGACACTAATCGAGTATCGACGCCTAAGCATTGTTAAGTCTCTAAAACAATACCAAAACCACTTAGGGTAACCTAGTTACCTCACAAGTTTTACCATTTCATTTCCTGAAGCTCACAAAATAATAGACCATTCAAAAGGTTTAAGATAAGGTTTCCTCACTATTCTCAATTCTTGATGCTTTTAAATTATAGTTCCAAACATATGATTTTAACTCTTTTAGTTTAATCATAATCATTAACGATTCCCACAATAATCTTATTGTCTTTTCTTTCATTTAATTCTCACAATAATCTCGTGCCTCTACTCTCAATCAAGTCTCAAAGGCTAATACCCCAATTCCTCAATTTTACATAATTACGGTTTATCAGAAAGGTCGGGTAAAAGTCGGCTCAAAATAAATAATTAGTTTCTACTTCAAAAGTAATATTTTCCTTTATCATTGGATAGTACGTTGTCTTAGCTTTCCAACGATATAAAGTTTGCCTCAATCGGATACCCGAGTAAAAAGTTATGAATTTTCTAAGAATTAACATTTTTTCTCCAAAACCTACAGCGTTAACCGGTCAACGGATTGGTTAATCAGTTAACCGACAGTCAGCAGGCCTAAAACCTGCGTTTTTCACATCTAAAACCTCTCCAAACCCATACCAAACATTTGGGATCATCCAAGCAAATTTAGTAGGTCTAATACACTTATAACCCGACTATTCTACCCGATTATTTCAGTGTTTTATCTGTTAGATTTCATGATTTAGCAATTTTATCAAATTGTCCTAAAACTCTAACTCCAAAACTTAACCAAAAACTAAAATAAAAGTATCTAACTACGAACTCACCTCTACCATGACGAGGAGTTTGATGAAGATGAAGAAGATTGATGAAGAATGGTGATGATCCATGTTTTCCCTCTTCTAGGGTTTTCCTTTCTCTTCTTTCTCAATTCTCTTCTTTTTTCCTTTCTTTTCTTTTTCTTTCTTCCTCTTACCAACTTTCTCTTTTATAGCCAAACAATTATATTCATTAGTTAGTAACACCAACTTGTCCAAATCGAGAGTATCCAAAAATGTCTCTGAGTCAACTATTTATAAAACCTCTGAGTCAGATAATACTTAATTAATTAATTTAAGTTCTTAGTTGCTCTAATTATTTTAAATTAAAACTCTCAGAGCACACCAGAACCCTATTAAATTTAATTAATATTATCCATAGCATTTTATAAAAATATGGGGTATTACAGAGAACAAATGAACATCTAAATATGGGATGATACCGTCCAATATACAAAAATGCTACACTAACTACCTTGTTTGACATCTTTCAAAAGTCTGGTTGACATCATTTAAAACCAAACCCGATTGTGTTTGTAGGTAACACTTACATTTCAATCTTATGATACCAAGCCTTAATTCCATTGAATACCTTGCTCATGAAATAGACAAGTTGTTCCACTTTATTTGTTTCATGGATGAGTACTGAGCTCATCGCCTGTTCAGTAATAAATAAATAATGATACAAGGGAAAACCTACTATCGGGAGCGTCAAGATGGGCGACGACACAAGGAGATCATTTAACTTTGAGAATGACTCATCGCCTTCGCTCGTCCATTCAAACCTCTCATTTTTCTTCATTGTGGCAAAGAAGTTGAAAACCTTATCACCTGCAAAGGAAATAAAATGAGATTGGGAGGCTAGGCACTTTGTTAGTTGTGGAACCTTTTTATTATGGGAGGAACTCCTCATATCAATGATGGCTTAACAAATATCTTGGTTAGTCTATATTCCTCTATTGGACATCATAAAACCAAGTAATTTTCCTACTTGCATGCCAAATGAGCATTTGGTGGGGTTCAAGTGCACTTTGTAATTTCTAACTGACTCTATGACATCTTGCAAATTCGTCATATGACTCTCCATTCTTGTAGTATTAACTATCATATCATCAATGTAACCTATAGGTTATACCCTATATATTTTGAGAACACAACATCCACGAGTCTCTGATAGGTAATGCATTTGTTCTTGATCCCAATGGGCATGACGTTGTAATAGTAATTACTATGATTGAACATGAATGTTGTCTTGGGCGCATCCACGAGATCCATCATAATTTGGTTGTATTTGGAGTAAGCCTTCATGAAACTCAATGTTTTGTAGCCTGGAGATCTGTTGATCAGGCAATCTATATTAGGTAGAGGGTACATATCCTTTGGGTATACAACCTAATAGTGTGTTTGGATGGGGTAGTTGGAATTTGTAAGGAATTTAAAATTCTAGGTAATTTAAATTATTCAATTAGAATCCATTCAAATTTAAATTCTTTTGTTTGGATAAAGTATTAAAATGATTCATTGTAAAAAATTGGGGGCAATTTTCATAATTTTTAAAACTTTTGGATTCAATCTGAAATATGAAAAATATGGACCAATTTGCAATTTTTGAAAATTTGAAGGACCAATTTGCAAAATTTGAAAATTATTAGGGACTTATTTGCAGTTTTTTTGAAATTTTTGGAGGTGAATTTGAAATCTTAATAAAATATGAGGATCATCTTGCAAAATTTGAAAATTTAATAGTAAACAATTTAACATTCATATTATATAGAGTATGAATCAATTTGAAATTCTTTACTTTTTTGTGTCATTTTAAATTCCTTAAATTTTACATGAATAAGATACTCCATAAATTTACATCATTTTAACAATTTTCCATATTTTTTATCCAAACAATGAGATTTGGTCAAATCATTTCAAAGTCCCTCAAAAAATTATTTTCCCTTATTAAAATGCTTCATCCAAATTCATTTTAATGAGGGAAAGTAATTTTTTTAGGGAATTTAAAATGATTTGATCAAAATCCATTGTTTGGATAAAAAAATGGAGAATTGTTAAAATGATATAAATTTCTGGAGTATTTTATTTATGTTAAATTTAAGGAATTTAAAATGACACAAAAAAGTAAAGAATTTCAAATTGTTTCATCATTCTATATAATATAGATGTTAAATTGTTTATCATTAAATTTTCAAATTTTGCAAAATAATCCTCATATTTTATGAAAATTTCAAATTCACCCCAAAAATTTCCTAAAAATTACAAATAAGTCTCTAATAATTTTCAAAATTTTCAAATTGGTCCTTTAAATTTTCAAAAATCGCAAAATGATCCCTATTTATCATATTTTAGATTTGACCCAAAAAAATTTTAAATTATAAAAATTGCTCCAATTTTTTTAAAATAAATCATTTTAATACCCTATTCAAACAATAGAATTTATAATTGAATGAATTCTAATTAAATCATTTGAATTATCTAGAATTTTGAATTCCTTAAAAATTCTCAATTACTTCATCAAAACACACTCTTAAGATCAGTAAAGTCAATGCACATGCATCATTTATTTGAGGCCTTGCTTAACAAGACAACGTTGGGTATCCAAGATGGATATTTTACCTATGAAGTTGACGTTTGTTAGTTTTTACACTTCCTCATCAATAGCTCCCCTATTTTCCTCGCCAACCTTGTGCTTCCTTTGAGATACCAATTTGATAATGGGGTCAATGGTGATACAATGACACACCGCTTATGTATCTATGAAAGTCATATCTAAAAGTGCCTAAACAAACGTTCCTCCTGATCAAATTGACCAACTCATCCTCTTCAAATTCAGATAGATAGGTGTCTACTACGAGAACCTTCACGTCAATAGTCATGATGCTTGCTTCTGAGTCAAATGTCGTTTTAATCATTATATGGTCATTTACTTATACATGCTTGCCCAAAAGCCAATCAAAGAAAGTAAAGTTTGTTTTATTTTTGAAACTCACATATCCACGAGTGACAGATACAAGAAAGAATCAAAGCCCGGCAATGTCTTAAAATTAAACCGTTGAAGATGTGTTCTATATATGTTATAGGCGTTATCAACCGATCTTAGTTGACAAGATATACTCAAATTATTTGGTTTTGACGTTGTACCAATAATTTGGATAGAATACAAGACACATGTGGCCCATAAACCACGCAACGCAATGTACATGGTAACAGCTAGCACGGCATAAGATATTCAAAATTATCATCAAAGAGAGGCAGAGAGATACCCAATTTACTACATGACAACTCACCACTACTTTAATTATTTATGTCTTTAAGAGAACATCAATAAATAAGACAAATGAACATTATTTTTGTGCTTACTTTCCTTACAAACAAAAACATAGAAGTCGACGTGAGAAGCCAAGAAGCAAACACGTAGTATAACCTCATACTAATTTTGGAACGTGAGTGGTTTAATAATATCTTATAACATATATTATTACATTTCTTAATCTGCTCAACAACAAAAAAATCTTAAACTATATTCATTTTAAAATGGAAGAAATAATGTATTTTGGTTTTCATTAATCTATCCACAACAAAACCACATTAGGCCAAGTGTGCTTGATATTTTTTTTCCTGCCATTTTTTTTTATAATTTTCTGTTAGTTAATATTCTTATTCAAATGAATAGATATTTGGTACCCCAAGTGTGGTTGCTGTCCGTTAATCAAATTAGAAATAAGTCATAATCAAATATAAACAAAATTATGCTAACAAGATAAGATAGTTGATTAGATCTATTTTAAGTTTTATATTGAACAAATTGGACTTTGTGTTTTAGAAAAAAAAGAAAAAACACAATCATAGTTTTTTTAGGTTAGTTTTGAAAAATTGAAGGTAATTTCTTCAACAACTAATCCAAATTATCATTTACAAATTCACTTATATTACTATTTTATATTGGTTGTTGGGTAAATTACGCACAATTTGTTTAATAGTAATCTAATTAAGTCTCGCCCTCAATTATTAATTCTTCTCTAATTGGTTAGACAAGTATGGCTAATTGGTTATCATAAGTTGAAAAACGCCAAGCTCAATACTCTTAACGGATATGATTACCAAACATTTTCTTTAATTATAGTAAATACAACAAAATGTTAAAAGTAAAGTGTTAATACATACTAATAACCTTAAGTGGAGACAGAGGGTCACTAACAAAATATTCTTGTAATCAGATATATGGATTTTCAATTGTTTCCTCTCTTTATGTAGGGATGATGAAGGATTTTCTTAAGTTTAAAGAGGTTAATAGTTCATATTGGTTTGTAGATGGTGTTACTAGGAGAGAGTTGGGTCGAGTTCTCAAACTTTATTTTGGAAGGATCTTTGGTTAGGGTTCATCCCCTTAAAGACTAAGTTAATTGGTCTGTTCTATATTCATGTCTCGTCTAAGGGGTCGGTGGAAGATATTAGTTTGGTGGTTAATGAGTTCTTGACTTGGAATCTTAGGTGGAGAAGGTTGTTCTTTCTTAGATAATTACTCGTTTGTGAGGAGTTACTATTTCTCTAACTATAGATAAATGAATTTGGAAGCATAGTAGCAACAATGTTTTCTTAGTGACCTCTGCCTACCTTATTTAGTGGTCTCTTCATCTATTTGTTACTTGTGAGTTAGCCTTATTTGTGTGGTATAAAATATTTAAGTGGTTGGGGAGGCAGGTAGTTATCCCTAATAAACCTAAGGTCTTTCTTCTTTCTTTAGAGGATAAGATAATTTAAGGGTAGCTACCTTTTTGTTTGGCACGCAATACTCTCATCCATTTGAAAAACTCGTAATGATGTAATTATTAAACGAGTCACAAAATCAACGAAGAGGTGGAAAAGAAGAGTATGTTTTACCTCAAAATAGATTTTTGATAGATCAGAGGTGAACTTTTGCACCTATGAATGACTTCAAAACCACATCCTTTACATGCATATAGAAAATTGAATGTATGTCTTAGTTCCTATGTAGGTTATGACTTTTAATTCTTTTGGTGTTCTTAGATGAGATTTGATATGTTGATGGTGAATCTGGTGGCTTGAGATATAACTTGATAATATCAAGATGGATTTTTAATAATATCACCTTTATGCGGGAACCCCTTAGTCAGTAGAGTTTGTTGGGGCTTTCTTATTATATTTTGCTCTTTTTTATATCTTTTTTCTATTTAGTTGTTTTTACATTTCTTGTAATTTGAGACTATCTTTGTAACGCTTTGTGATTTCTCACTCTTTATTAATATAGTATTATTTGCCGTTAAAAAAATTATAATCCTAAGATATAAAAGCTATAATATTTTATAGGTAATTATTTTTATGACCCCTTGGTCAATAAAGTTGGTTGGGGTTTTCTTGTTGTATGTTGTTCTATTTTTTATCCATTTATTTTTTTGTGACACTTTTTGTGTTTTGAGACTATCTTTGTAGCTCATTGGTGATTTATGACTCTTTATTAATATAGTATTATTTTCCATTAAAATGATAATACTAAGATATAAGAGCTATAATATGTCATAGGTGTAAACACCCCAAATTTGCCCTCACTCATTTCACCATGGCTTGTGACTCTTTTCATTTGCATAGTTTCAATCATAAGCATCTCATATTGCATTTTTCTTCACTGCATTGGTTCTAAGCCCTCTGCATCTAGGGTTTGTGATCTGAGCAATCCAAGAGCTATTTGAACCACTCCAAAGGTCATCAATCACTTCAAGAGGGTCCATGTATGTTCAAGCATCATATTATATCCTCATAAGGTCAAGAAAGTCAAAGAATCACAAAAACTGATAAAGGCATGGAAGCAGAGCCAGGTTTAACTGCACAGATGACCTAAAATTAGGGTTTTGGTTTCAGAGGCCATAACTCCAATTTTTTTGGTCATTCTTGTTTCTATTGGTCTCTATATGTTATGAGGATCATGCATATCAATTTTCATGAAGAAATTCAATGGGGAAGGCATCTGATCAAGAGATGACTTCTTGAGCAAGTCAGTGCAAAATCAGGGCATCTGAGGCCCCCAATGACACAACCAAAGGGTGTTCCCCATCATTTTGAATGTGTATGATCTTTATTTGATCATAGAAGATGTTATAAGTTCACAAAATTGAAGAATTTCAAGCCATTTGCAAAGTTGCCTTTTTGGGAAAGTGACTTATAATGAAAACTTGTCATTTTGGGAAAGTTTTTCAACCTCCTCTTTTTGACTCAAAAATGCCTCAAATGAGAAAACTTTGGTCATGAAAGTTGTAGAATGGATCCTCCCATTTTCAAAAAGTACAAGAACTCATTCTAATTCATTTTGGATCAAAAGTTATGGCTTGTCAAAGTTGGAAAAAATCACTTATTTTTCACTTTTGCACCAAAGAGGGAAACTTGCAATTTCACATGCCAAGCATTCTCATGACTTCAAATCAACTTCTAAGCATTACACAAACATAAATCATGACCTAAAAATTCAGAATGCACTAAAGGATTACTCATTTTCATGCCTTGGTCATTAAGAAACTTCAAAAGGGCCAAACTTTGTGAAATTTGCAAAACCTCACATAAACTTCAATCCACTTGCAAATTGGCCCCAATCTGAATTCCATGGTTGCCCTTGATCCTTGCTGCGCAGGACACCCCATTGTCCTTGGCCTGCCATGACCCATACTTCAAAGGACACCTAACATTGACTTTTTGCAAAACAAGCTATACCAATCAACATAGCCCACAACAACTCTCTGACCTATCACCACTTGATACATGGACCAAAAGCAACTCAACACACCACACAACACAGCCTGAGTTCTCCCACAAGTCAGCATTCACAAAAATCCCTCTTTAGGCATTTTCATTCGAATCTCATCACACAATCATCAAACCTCAAAACCAACTTCACCATTCATTCAGAAAAGCTTCATAGAGCATAAACCACCCTTCATCTTGCCTTGAAAGTCCTTGAAGCTCAAACACGATTTTCTGGCCAGTTGAACACAAACTCACAAACCAGCCATAAGAAACTCCATCCAAGCATTGCAAACTCCTCAGGAAGTCCATTAGAGGCATTTTGGACCAAAGAAGCAGCCAAAAAGCTCCAGGGTTGAAAGCTTCACCTCAGGTAGCCATGCGAATTAATTTTTCCAGAAGCTTTGTTTTAAGTTATTAAATGGTTAAGTTTGTTCCTCTGAGTGTAATGAACTTTGAATTTTTGAAAATGATGAAGAAATGAGGATGTATGGTCTTTCTGAAAGTTTTGCATTTTTTGTTCTTGGCTTCGAATCTTAAAAATGAATGAAGATAAATGGTTTTTGAGGGTGGGGTTGATCTTAGGAGGTTAAGAGGAATCAATCTGGAGCTTTAGAGCTCCAGAAATGGCCTAGGGAGTGAGATTGAAATTCTCAGGGAAGGGTGTGACCGGAGAAGATGACCGGAGGTCATTTCCGGCCACCTGAAAGTCATTAATGCCTTAATCTGGATTAGGGCTCAGTTTGAATGTGAACCGTAGATCTTGTTGACCCGCGCGCGAATGAGTGGCTCAGATCCATCATTAAACCCTAATTCTGATTTATTAAATTAATTAATTAGGATTAGTTTTAAAAATGCCAGTTTGAATGTGGACCATAGGATCTGGCGCCAGTCAATTCCCTCCAAATCCATTTGAATCTCAGCCTCAGGATGCGCATACTTCCATTATTTTTAATTTTTATTTCATTTCATTTGTATTTTATTTCTACGAATTTTAAAAAATAGCAAAACATATTAAAAAATTCTGAAATTTTTTGTCAAACCTTTTATTAATTTTCAGAACCCAAAAATATTTTTATTTTTATTTTTTGCGTTATTTTTAAATCATTTAAATGTTTATTTTTAATTAGTTAATGGAAATTAATTAATTAAAAATGCATTTAAGTATTTAAAAATCACAAAAAAATTCACATTGCATTTTAAAACATTTAGAAACATTATCAAACTCTCAAAACAAATTTATTTTTGGTTCTTGACCTATTTTGATAATTTTCATTGGAATAAAAGTTGTTTAAAGGCAATATTTTGATCCTAACTTGGAAAAATTCATTCTGCCTAATCATGAAGAGTTTGATGATGGTTCTTCTTGCATTGCATCCTTCATATCATGTAGTTTTTAGGGTAAAATTGGTTTGAATTTATCTTCCATTTTCAATTTAATGAGCATTTTTCCTTTTGAGGTGTCTTGAAACCCTAGCCAACTTAGAAAAATCATAGCACCCATTAGGTCAAGAGTTAGGTCCCCTCCTTTGGGCAGTGAACTTGTGTAGGGTTAGGGTTCATTTGATCCCATTTTCAATTTTTTATCTTGTCATTTGCTTCTGGTTTTGAATTTTGCATTGCATATTGTATGTAAACCCTAATTCTTGCCTTCCTTTGCATCCATCTCTCATATGTTTGCATTCAAGAACTTGCCATGACATTTTGTGCATCCATATGACATATAAGACATCTTAGGACATCTTAGAATCATGTTTGATCATTGCATCTTTCATTTGCCATGTTATGCATTCATTCCATTTCATATACTTTCATGAACTTTCATGGTTCAAAGCATGCTTCATTTGCATCCTCATCCTTGTATGATCATCCACAACTCTTGACATGTGTTTGCATCATCTATTAGCATCATTGAAATCATGTTTATGCTTCTGACTTTGTCTTGCATCATGGCATTCCATCTCATTTTCATGGCATTTCATTTCTTTTGCTAACTTTTCAGGTGGTAAGTTGTTTTGAGAAGTGAATTTGCCTTCACTTCTCACAATCTCTTCTCATCTCTCTTATGCATCATTGCTGCATTTTATCTTTGTATTAGAGTGAGCTTGCTCATTCATGTTCATCTCTTACTTTCTTTCTTCAGGCAACTTGTCTTCTTAAGTGAAGCAAGTTGTCTTGATTCTCTCTGCTTCTTTCTCCTTTCATCTGCTTCTTTCCTTGGTGGCTCTTTGAAGATTATTTCTCTCTTAAGCCTCACAAACCCTAGGATCTCCAAGTATGATAACATTTAGGGTTTGATTAGTCCCCCATTTAGCTTTTACCTTTGTGTCATCTTTGTGTCTTCTCTTCTCATCTCATAATCAAGGACTAAACCCTAAAGGTTTTAAGGCTTTGTGATTAAGCTTATGCCTGCATCCTTCTATTAGGATGGAGTGTATAACTTTAATCCTAAGTGTTAAACCCTTAATGTGTTTAACTCCTTTAATCAATCCACCTAATAATCACTAAGACATCAAGCTTGTAACTTGGGCCTTGCATTAGGGTTCTAATTCTTCCTTAATTGGTTAAGAAGGACTAACCCTAGTGTTAATGGACAAGTCCCCCTCAAGTTGTCTTACAAATCATAAAATCCACTTCTTAACTATATCATTAACTACAATCCATTTAATAAAGGCTTTGTTTTATCATGAGGTTAATCCCTAATCATGGATTAAGTTGAGGAGCCTTCCTCAGCTTAAATGTTCTCATCTATTATCCTTCTATTAGGATGGTGTAATGAGCCCATTAAATCCCTGATTATGGCTTAAACTCATTACTTAACACTAAAAAAAAAGACCAAAAACATTTAAATAATCACAAGTAGGTTAATGATCTTAATCCTACATCATGGTGGTTAAGTGTGAGGTGCTTACTTCACACTTAAGGTATTCTCATTACCCCTAATCAGAGGGAGGATGTGATGAGTTTACTAACCCTTGGTCTAGGCTTAAGCTCATTTTCTTATGACACATTCAAAAAGCAATAAAAGATTGAAAACATCAAAAACAAACAATAATCGTCTCCTTCAGGATTCTTTTCTCACCTCATTCACTCACAAACGAGAACTCGCTTCTTCCGTCTAATGCAAGACAGTTAGCACCTGAGAATACTTAAGGTATTCTCATTACCCCAAATCAGACGGAGGATGTGATGAGTTTACTAACCCTTGGTCTAGGTTTAAGCTCATTTTCTTATGACACATTCAAAAAGCAATAAAAGATTGAAAACATCAAAAACAAACAATAATCGTCTCCTTCGGGATTCTTTTCTCACCTCATTCACTCACAAACGAGAACTCGCTTCTTCCGTCTAATGCAAAACAGTTAGCACCTGAGCCAGACAGGTCATACACTTGAGCATAGAGAAGTAAGCAGTTCACAAGTCAACTCATTTTTCAGTCTCTTTGGGTCGAACTACGGTGTTCTGACTTCCTCATTGCACGAGAGGATACGTAGGCATAACTTAACAGTTATCGAACTAAAGTCTCTGTATATTCCCCCCTCTTCCAGCATTGTTTTTTTAAGCCTCATAGTCCTGAGCATTTCACTCTTGTTCTTGCACTGACACTTCTTTTATACACTTCACATTTCTTTTACACTGACACTTGCATTTCTTTCCAGCTTTGATACACAGATTGCACTGACACTACCCTTTTAAACACAAATCTTTTAAGCGTGGATCCCGTCGAGTACGACGGAAAATCTGGGTGCTAATACCTTCCCAGGTTGTAACCAACCCCCTTTCTCAGTATCTCTGGTTCGCGATCGTCTTATCCATCTTTTCTTAGGTTTATGCAACATTACCTTTCCTTCGGGATAAAAATGCCTAGCTGGCGACTCTATTCATTCCTTCTTCTTTCGTCGACCGTTCGCGTCTGTACCCTTCTGACCAGGTGTCATTTGGTGGGAGCGACAATAGGTAGCTATTTTTATGTGATTCTAGTTTACAACCCCTTTAAAGATATTGATCAATGGGAAGATGATTGATGGTATGTGGCTTTGTGATTAATTCAACTCTAAGTGTTGTATTTGTAACATATTTTTAATATTCATTAATTAGTTATTGTGGTGTAGAGATTGACAAAACCCGAATGCCCGTTAAAAATCAACCAGATAGAACAAGTATTTTGAAAATGGGCATGTTCATATATATGATTGAAATGGGTCAGGAAGTCCATTAGTGCAGGTTTGGCTGAGTTGGAACAAGGTAGGTCCGAGTGAAGACAAGTTCATCGTTAGTATTCAAACCTACCCGTAGAGACTAATTTTGCTATAGTATTTTGTTTCCTTTCTCCTAAACCTTAGCTCACTTTTTACTCTCAAATTTTTTTCTCTCTTGTATCACTTGAGATACTCACAAAGCCTAGAGCCTCACCACCACCATTATTCATCCACCAAATTGTAGTCTCTCTTTCTCCAAATTTTTGGAGGGACAACGAGATCCCGAGCTTCCTGCTGACACAAATATATTTCTTTGGATGGAACAAGACGTTTGGGCACGCCATATGTCTTCAATGAGGCACGCTATATGGTGAATGTCCATCGGGAAGTGGGCTCATCCTCTGATTGGTGTGTCTCCCATGTAGAGCCCGACAGATGATTGTGTGTATACTTTGATGGGTGTATGTTACCCCTTCGTGAGTATTTATTTTCTAAAATGGGATTCATACTTCCTTTCAGCGAGGTCGAGGCTAGGGCTATGAACCATTTAATAATTTCCCCTCCCAAATGCATTCAGGGAGATGTACATATGTAAAGGTATTCAAGTACTAGTGCAAATATAAGAATGAAAATCCCACTTTAAAGCTTTTCTTTTGCCTCTTTAATGTGGAACATATTTCAACAATGGCGAATCGGGAGCAAGGATTACTGTCTTTTTTACAATTAAAGAATTTTTTTTAATGTTTATATAAACAACTTCTAGAATTTTAAAGATCGATACTACCTAATTGTTCCCCAAAGTCATGAAGCTTACGAGACCATGTATATTTTTTTGGGGGCTTTTCTTCATGTCCCGCTACTTTGGGGTCTTCAATATGTGTAGATAAATTCCTAAGTCTCGAGATAAAAATCATTTTTCATAGTTTTGAACAAGTATATCTTCAAGTCTATCTATTTGTCTACGGAGGAGGGAAGATTGAATACCGAGTGTATTGCCTTTTATGAAGGTCTAAGCTTCATGGATGGGGTTGGTACTTCTAACAGGAAGGCATCCTGGTCGAAGAGGCGAATATATAGAGATATGATTTAATTGCATAGGCAACCACTAAGTAAAATTGTTTTGTTGAACCCCTTCATGGATGGGGTTGCCTTTTAGGAAGACATAGGCTTCATGAATGGGGATGCCTTTTAAGAAACCTTGTCCGCCTCAATGTTGGGGGATACGAGGGTCTCATGGATAAATTTTTTGTTGAATCCCTCTGTTTTTGAAGTTATAAGCTTGTACATGAGGCTCATTCAAAAAATTTTCTCACAAGGGAGTGTTATATTTCAAAAGAAGTGAAACATAAAGATAGATTTTGTACCGTATGTAGATATCTTATAAGATGTGGCTCATTGGCTAAGAATTGCCCAAAGACTTGGTTGGTGACCAACTGAGAGTTACTTTAAGCCTTCAGTTTGGAGGCCATCATCTCTCGGGAGAGGATGATCTGGATGTTGTATTCTGGGAGTTCAACTTCCCAAGATACCATCCTTCCAGCTAAATCGGGTTTCTTCAAAACTTGACGAACATGATATTTTGTTTTTACCAGAATCTTATGACTCTGAAAGTATGGTCATAATTTCCTCGCCTCCACAACAATGATCATCACCGATTTCTCGATCTTCTGATAGAGAAATTAGGTTCTCCTAAACACCTTGCTTACGAAATACACATGTTTATCTGCTCTATCTATTTCATGTACAAGGACCGAGCTCATTGCCTGATCTATAACCGATAGATAAATAAGTAATAGTGACTCATCCCCCGGGCAAGTCAAGATGGGGGGATGTGAGGAAATTCTTGACCTTGCTAAAAGCTTCTTCGTGTTCGGGGGTCCATTCAAACCTCTCTTTCTTATTTAGGGCGACGAATAAGAGAAATGCTTTGTCACGTGCGTAGGAGAGAAAATGAGACAAGGCAGTTGGGCGACTTATATGATGTTGGACCTCATTTACGTTAGTCGGGCTCCTATTGGCAATAACTGCCTAACATTTATCTGGGTTAGCTTTGATTTCTCTTCTTGTTAGCATGAAACCTAGGAAGTCCCCCACCTAGACCTCGAAAGAATATTTGGCAAGGTTTAAGCGAATATCATATTTCCTGACTGATTGCAGGAGATCCTCCAAATCTGCTGCATGGTTGCGCCCTTCGACGGAAATTCAAAAAGTTGTTCACTTCAAAGTTTTTATATGTATTTTGCAATATTTTAAAACTGCTCCTGCAATAGGTTTATTTTATTATGCTACTTCTAACTTGCTTTTGTTTGGTTTTGTATATTCAGATTGGGAAACTTGCCTCGTCTCCCACAAATTTGTCATAGGTTATGCGACTTTCCTAGGAGCCACTCTTATATCTTGGAAATCAGAAAAACAACACACTGTTTTCCGGAGGAGCTCTAAGGTAGAATGCAAAACTTTAGCAGCTTAACTTGTGAGATTCAATGGCTACACAATTTATTTCACGACTTGAATCACTCATTTAACCAACCCACTTCAATTTACTATGATAACAACTCCTATATCTACCTCGCACGCAATCCTTCATTTCATGAACGTTCAAAACACATAGACATAAACTGCCACATTACTCACGAGAAGATCAAAGCTGACATTATCAAACTCTTTCCTACACACTAGACTTTAAATTGCATACTTCCTCACCAAACAACCCTATCAACCATTGCAACACACATTTTCAAGCTTGGTCTCATTAACTTCCGTAATCCAACTTGTACGGGTGTATTAGATATGAATGTATTATTATTATTATTATTATTATTAAATTAGGGTACACATTCAGTTTCATATTATTTAAGAAAGTTATTATTAACCAATATAAATAGAACTTTTTATACGTTCCTTCTTCATTATCAAATATGTTTTTTTTTTAATGATGTTTTTTCCACATCAATATTAAGTTTTATAAAAATTTATTTATCCTTAATGAATTGAAAATTATAATGCTTAAATTTTTAAATAAAATATCAATATAAAACACAATAATAGTATTAACAACTTATTATTTGTATTATATGTCTTAATATTTGTGTAGAAATTTTAAATGATTGTTGCTTTAGAATGGAGAGTACCATTTTATATTCCAGCTTTCATTTTTCAAATATGAGTTGTTAAAAAGGAAAAAGAAACTAACTCACACATGGAAACTTACAATTTTATTTTATTTATATAAGTGGAGAACACGACGGAACAGTGTATCTTTTTCCATGACATTCTTTTTATTTAAGACAAACCATGTCCATGACAATTTCTTGTTTTTTTTGTTTCTTTTCTTGCGGCAAATCCTCGTCCATGGTTTTGGTGAAAAGATAAAACAAGTGATTCTTTATTTTAAGATATATGGGTAATTTCTTTTTAACCAAAAGAAACCATATATGAAAAAACAAGTGATTCTTTATTTTAAGATATATGGGTAATTTCTTTTTAACCAAAAGAAACCATATATTAGATAGACAAAAAAGACAATACAAGGGAAACCAAACTAAAACTCCTTAAAAAATGAGTCTATGTCTTGGGATGTCAAACTTGTCTAATAAAAAATCATTGTTAATGTCACTATGAACAAAATAGAACCAATTGCTAGTTCTAGATTTGAAATAAAAAATGGTTAACGAATCCTCACAACCGTTGACTTCTCTCTAAATATATGAGTGACTAAAAAACTCATGTTAAGAGTGGAGTTTACACAATCTAACCATCTAGCTTTAATTTTCCAAGGGACGATGCTAAAATTCAAAAAAGCCTTAACTACCAGAGTAGAATCGAATTTTAACCAAAGATTATCCCACTTTTTCTCTATGACAAACTCAATTGCAATAATGGCTGCCATGATCTCAGCAAAAAAGAGCGTTTCCGGATTCCAAAAACTTAGCGAAACTGCCTAAATGCTCTGCATCTGCATCTCTAAAGATACCACCACAAAAGCACAAAGACATAACTCCCATAGCAAAGTCATTCGTGTTACACTTGATCCAACAACGACACGGAGGCTCCCAAAGAACATCCAAAGATTTCTGAACTTTAGGAGGATGAATAAAGATGTAGAGCTTTTTGAGAGTGCAAAAGTTCTCCATATTCGAGTTGGACAGCTTGTTGGTATGAGAACCAGCAAAATTTGCAGCGACAACAATAAGAGTCACACTAGAATTCCAATGCGGTGTTTTGTTCTCGAATCTCACTAGGTTACGAACCTTCCAAATCTCATAGAATAAGCACACCATTGCAGCCTTGAAACTAACTGCAAGTTGCTCGGACCAGACATGATTCATGGCAAACAAGCAATCATTGAAGCAACTAAGACGACCATAAACATTAAAGGTCTCCTTGAACCACTTCCATAAAGGAACAACAAAAGAACATTCGAAGAAAAGATGCGAGGAAGTTTTTGAATACTTCAGTAGAGGGAACATATGGAAGTATTCGAAAAACCTCTTTTAGACAAGTTATCATCCTTCGGCAGCTTGTTGTGCAGGTAACGCCACAAAATTAAAGACTTCGATGGGGGAATACAAGGGTTCTAGGGGAAATGAAAATAAACAGCAGCAGAAGGAGAATTTTTCAAAAATTTGTAAGCATGTTTGATGTTGAATTCACCATTTTTTCGTGCCGGTCCAAACCAGTCTGTCAGCAACCTTATGGGAGAGAATATAATAGCTAGATACATAAGCATTCAACATAGGAATCACAGCCAACACACATTGTAGAAAGGACCTATAATTCCCACTAATATAATCTGAAACCTTGAAAGACAAGAAAAGATGATATTTAGAATGGATATCGAAAACTTCAACGAGCGGAACATCCTGCCAACAATCCATCCAAAAATTAACCTTTTTAGCGTCCCCAATAATCCATTTGGAGTTATCCATAACAGTGGAGTAATTCAACTTTATGCTGCTCCAAACCGACGATCGAATATGATGAGAAATGCATCTATTTCCCCTAAACACCCAGTCAGCAAGAAGAATAGCCCAGTTGGAATTTTTATGTACTAAATCCCAACAAAGAGATAGATTGGCGGCATCATTGAGAGTGCAAAGAGACTGAATCCCTAAACTGCCATCTTTAAAAGAATTGCAACATTTTTCCCAAGCCACTGTGACAAATTTCCTTTTATCCAAATCTCCGCTCCAAATGAAGTTACACATCCAAGCCTGAATATTATTGATTAAACTTGTAGGCCAATTATATACTGCGAGGGTATGAATTAACATACCATGATGTGTATGTTGGTTAAGAAGTGGTGATGTTATTAATTTTTGATGTTAATATTGTAATACATGACTTTTGGTAGTTTGATGTAAAAGTTGATGACAATTGACAATATGTGTAATTTGTTTTGCATCTCAGTTATTTGTGTTGTATTTTTATACCAGTCTTGTTACAATAATATGTGTAATTTGTTTTGCATTTTTTTTATTTGTGTTACAACTAATATAACACAAAGGACCAATTTGTTACAATTTAAAAAGAAATAAGACATGTTTGTTACAATTAAAAAAGATATATGACATGCTTGTTACAATTTAATCATTGTTATAACACAACCCATAATAATGTAGAATCACAATAGAATTATAACACAACACATAATAATGCAGAATCATGTTCTAAAAGTAGGGCACCAAAACATTGTTATAACATATCCCAAAATATTGTTGTAAGATCCAAAAGATACCCAAAATACCTAGTTATAATATATTTCCAAAATACATATTTAGATTCTAAAATACAGACTACATTGATAACATTATATTTGGCTTTTCTCTTAATAGGAAGCTTTGGTATCTAACTTGTTGGTTGTTGAATTGATGTTGGACCCTGTCTGGCCCTTCTCATGGCAAGCAACTGAGCAACTGTGATGAAGTGTATTATTTGAACTCTTTGTGAGGCTGCTGATCTCCTAGTTTGAATTCCTTGGGACTGTTGGGATTGGACAATTGGAACTGAAAGTGGTGGCACTTTGGGATTGCCTTATTTGAACTCTTTTAGTTGGTTGGGATTGGAATGTTGGAACTGAAGTGGTGGCACTTTGGGATTTCCTAGTTTGAACTCTTTTAGTTAGATGGGATTAGATTGTTGAAATTGTAGTAGTGGTTATTTGAGATGGAATATTGGTGGGTTGAGATGGAACATTGGCAGGTTGAGATTGTCTTGGTGCAGATGGACATGATGATTTGTTGTGTCTAGAAATTCCACATATTGAGCACTTATTTGGAAATCAATTTCTAGAAACATTTCTTGAATCCTTCCTATTTTCATCAACATCCTTGTTTCTGCTTCTTTTTGGCCTCCCACGTGCCCTTGTAGATGGGGGTGGAAGTATGTCAGGATATGGTGTCAATTTCCAAAACTTTTCCCCATTTGTTAGATATATCAGGATATGGGGCTCATTTACATCTTCAGTTTGAGGATCATTTACATCCTCAGGTTGAGGCACAATTACATCCTCATGTTGGGCTTCAGTAACATCCACAGTTTGGGCTTCTGTAACATCCTCGTGTTGGGGCTCGAAAACATCCTTAGATTGGTCCTCAGTAACATCATCAGCTTGGCGTTCAGGTAGGGAAACTACTATATCAGGTTGAGAAATATGGTGAATAATGTATATGTCAACCTTACCCTTAGTCATGGACCAGTTCAATGCTTCTATTGCACCAAAATCATTTTCTAGAGCCTTCAATGTTCCAACAAAGTCGTACCAAATTTCAAGAACCCCTGGATGCTTTATCTCTACAACAACCCCCAAAATCTCGAAGTAACTCCATCTATCACCAACACACTTCCAGTTTGACACTTCCCATTCATATTTGTCACTAACAAAATATCCTAACATGATGGAAATTAACGTAAAATATATCCATATCTATCCTAACCTATTAACATCAAACAAACCCAAAACTAAAATCAATCACAACTAACCTAAGAAGAACACTAAACTAAAATCAATATAGACATACCAATACATACCTCAGTTTCTTCACCTTCAAGAGCGTATCCGTCAACGATGTCGTCGTCTTCGTCCTTCAGCTTTGTATTCAAGAAGTGTTTCAATTGTGTTCACTTAAATCTGATTAGGGTTGTATAACATAATTTGTAATTAGACTATTACACCTCATCATTGTTAATTGTCACTTCAACAACATTTATGCCACATCACCTTTTTTTAACGGAAGTTGACTAAAAGGGTAAAAGTGCAACAGGCAGGCAACATAAATGGCCTATTTTAAGAAAGAAAAAAACATAAATGACCATATTATTACAATTAAATAACTTAAAGGATCCGGTATGTAATTTAACCTATCAAATTCAATTTGACGATGTGAAATGATCAATACACATAAAATTATTTAAAAAATTCTTTAATATTTCAATTTCATTCTAAAAAAACATAATTTATAGAAATCAAATTTATGACATTAAAATAATTAATTTAGATATTCTATTTCGTTAATATCTATATTACATAATTTAAAACATAGTAACATAACAAGTTACCATTTTGAGTCGATGAGTTTGATGAAGGAATCAACCATAATGGATTTTTAAAAAAATAAATATAAAAAAATAACCCAAACAAGTCAAAAGAGTAAAAAAAAAAAAAAAAAAACATGAAAGACTCATCAAAGTAAGTAATTTTTGACTGACTGACTTAAGAAAAAAAAAATCATAAAAAAAGAACAAGGGCATTTTAGTAAAAGAGAAAATCCAATTATGGAGAAAGGCTATATAGAGGGCCTACGAAAGGAAATAGAAATGGATCCAACAAAGTATCTTGTTTCTCACAACTCACAAAGTGTAAATATGTGAATCAAATGCCGAAAACCTCTCTTTCTCTCTCTCTTCCTCTTCCACCAACTACTCTTTTCCTTTGTTTCTCTCTCCAATACCAAAAACTCTGGGGTAACCGCAAGAAAAAGCATAAAACATAAAACCTAAAACCATTTCAAAAACCCACCACCTCATTATGCTTTCTCCAACACCATCACAACGTTGTTATTTTCTCTTCCTTCTTTTCTCTCTCTCCCTCTCCTTTCTCTTTCTCTCCACCTACGCTAAAACCTCTCCTTTTCATTCCGAACGTATTCCAGGTACGTCTCTTTCGTTTTTTCTTATTCTCTCACTAATGTCAATTTTCTTACGGTTACGTGTTTTTTTTCCAGATGGTGTTGAGGTTGATGGTGAGGTGTTACCATGGACAACGAGGAGATCTATGGCGGAAACTCCTGGTTTGCCAAACGCGTCTTTGATATTGGCTCAAGAAAGGACTACAAGAAAGGACCCTCTTGATCATCTCAACCTTTACAGAGGTGGTTGGAATATCAGCGATCAGCATTACATTGCTGTTAGTCTCTATCTATAACCATAATTCCTCATACAGCTTCTTGTTACTACTGTTTTTTATCTTGTTTTTTTATTTTTATTTTTATTTTTTTAATTTTGCCCCGGTGTGTTCTAAATTGCCGTCTGCAAATACAATTGCTAAGGTTTTACAGTGTTATGTAACAATATCCAAGGTTTTAAATAACTTCCGTGTAAAGTCTTTCTCGGTCGGTGTAGGTGTTGTAAAATTCGTTCTTTTAACATTATCAGTATCTGCATCTTTCGATACGGTTTTGTCGTGGCTGTTTTTGCGGAAAAATACCTTTTTCTTAAACCTTGACAATATCACAGCTGCATCTGCAACCGACCATTTTTTTTAAACCTTGACAATATCGCAGCTGCAACCGCAATTTAGAACCAAGGTTTATAAATAACAATTGTGGTCGCGTTGCTATCATATAAAGGTTTTTGCGATTTCAATCAGTATAGGTGTTGAAACGGTCAGGCTTTTGCGATTTCGGCTGATATAGGTGTTGCAACGCAGATTGCGGTCGTTGCGGTGTGAGTTAACCACAGTTTGTTCTTTGTCATAAAAACAGTGAATATCGGTATCAGCACGTTTCGATACTGTTTTTGTCGCGACCTTTTTTTGCGTGTCGGACTGTTTTTTAAAACCTTGTTAGAACCATAGCGGTGTTTTGGGTTGTGTTGTTTTTAGATCTTTTGGAAATACTAATGTTTGGCTAACATGATGTTCTTTTTTTTTTTTGGTGCAGTCTGTTGTTTTTACTGCAGTTCCATTCTTTGTCATTGCTGCAGTTTGGTTTTTGATTTTTGGGCTTTCTTTATCCTTCATATGCTTGTGTTACTGCTGTTGTCCAAGACAGCCTTATGGCTATTCACGTGTGGCCTATGCTTTGTCCTTGATCCTCCTCATCCTCTTCACCCTTGCAGCAATGTATTGTTTCTCTCTTATTTCTCATCATGTTTTCTTTCCTTGTTGGGGTTTTCTTAATTTTGTGTGGTTTGATTTTGTTAGAGGTGGATGTATTGTACTTTACACTGCTCAAGGAAAGTTTCATGGGAGCACCTCGAATACGCTCGAATATATAGTGGGTCAAGCTGACTTCACTGCTGAAAACCTCAGGAATGTGTCAGATTATCTCGGTGCAGCTAAGAATGTTGGAGTCGATGCTGTTTTTTTACCGTCTGATGTTCAAAAGAACATAGAAAATATAAAAACAAAAATTAATGCTGCTTCTGTGGAACTTTCCACCAAAACTCATGAAAATTCGAAGAAAATACAGGATGGCATAGATGGAATGTGAGTTTCGGTTGAAATATTCGGTTTTGATTTTTTTTAAATGTTTTTTTTTTCCTTCTTTCTAACCGTCGTCTTTTGTGAACTGTAGGAGATTGGCTCTAGTTATTCTTGCTGCTGTTATGCTCTTTCTTGCTTTTCTCGGATTCTGTAAGTTATTTCTGGGTTACATGTTTTTTATTTTCTCGTGTTGTTATAGATTTTATCAGTATTACTGACGTCTCATTTTCTTGTTGTGATCTATTTTCTTTGCAGTATTTTCGATATTGGGGATGCAAGGTCTTGTATACTTGTAAGTTAAATGAATAAATCGGTTTGTCTATTTTTCTTTCTTTTTCTTTTTATTCCTGCAGTTTGTAAGTGATGTGTTTTCAATTGCCGCAGTTTGGTATTTGTCGGATGGTTTCTTGTTGCCGGCACATTTATACTATGTGGTGTATTTCTTTTTCTTCACAAGTAAGTTTCTGTTTTCGTATTATATTTATTTTATCTTTCACCTTAATACTATGTGTTTACTTATGTTGGCCATTTGATGTCATTAGTGGTGTAAGTGTTAGTGTTGTGTCTGGTGTCCGTGTTAGCAAAACAATGCATACTCACTCTATTCTTGTTGTATATTTGCACTAGTGTCGTTGCGGATTCATGTGTTTCCATGGATGAGTGGGTTCAGAACCCAACTGCACATACAGCATTGGATGAAATTCTTCCATGCGTGGATAACGCAACTGCCCAACAAACCTTGTTACAAAGCAGGGAAGTTACGAGCCAACTAGTTTTATTGGTTGACAAAGTCATTAACGGTGTCACAAACCGAAACTTCCCACCTCAAGCCGGAGCTGTGTATTACAATCAATCGGGACCCCTCATGCCTGTTCTGTGCAATCCTTACAACACCGACCTCACTGTTCGACAATGTACTCCCAACGAAGTTGCACTTGACAATGCTACTCAGGCAAGACACTTTTTTACGACTTCGATTCAAACTTCTACATGCTCCTGATATAATATAACCCGTGTGTAACTTTTACGCTTTTGTTTCATCCAGGTTTGGAAGAAATATATATGTGAGGTTTCTCCTGCAGGCATTTGCATGTCGCCTGGTCGAATGACCCCGGGCATTTCTGCCCAAATCGAATCTGCTGTCAATGTAAGCTATGCCTTATATCATTATGTTCCATTCTTGGTTGAGCTACAAGACTGCACTTTTGTCCGTAAAACATTCACCGACATAAGCAAAGATCATTGTCCCGGCTTGCGCAAAAACACTCGATGGATTTACATTGGACTAGTTACAGTTTCTGGTGGTGTAATGCTGTCGTTGATTCTCTGGGTCGTTTATGCGAGAGAGCGACGACACCGTGTTTACACAAAACAGTTCATTGCTGGATAAAATTATATACTTATATGTTGAGACTTAAAAACATCATTAGAAACAATGTGAGTCTCATGTACATTTGAGTTTTAGATTGTTTTTCGAGATGAGTTGGGTGTTATTTTTATGTAATGTAAAGTTATTTATCTTACAATTACCCATAATACTTGATTAGAGGTATGAAAAGGGATTCAAGGATTAAAAGTTTTTCTGCTTTAGTGGGTTTTGTTATGTCAGAATCATTGTTTCTTCACCTCATGTGTATTTTTATATGAGAAATTTGAAAACAACACTATTTTTTCCCTTGTTGATTTTTTGGACTAAAAATATGATGTTAAGTTCTTTCAAATTGAAGCTCTCTACTTTCTCATAATAAATACTACCACTTTAGTAAATAAATTATTTTAAAAATAAGTCTCTTTTTCACCTTTTAATGTATAGCTAATTAATTTTTAGAGAAATAATATTAAGTATATACATTGTTAAAAAAAGATTTTTTTTGCTAAAATAAAGAAAAATTTAAACTTATTTCAGATAATTTTATCTATTTTTATGGTTATCTTTTAATATCAAGATATAAAAAATTATTTCAATTTATAGTCATTTTAAAATTATTTTAAAATAAATATTTTAAAAAAGAGATTTGCTAATGTAAATGAATCCACTTGTTTTTTTAAGCAAGCAAATCCATTTAAAAAATTATATAACAAATAAGATGAGTAGATGAAATTTAAATGATGAGTAGATGAAATTTAAATTTGAATTCTTTCAAAAAAAAAAAAAGATTTAAATTTGAATCGTAAATGGAAAATGGTACCTCTTTATAGTATGTAGTGTTGGTAGTTATAATTTACTATAATATAACAACTTCTGATTTGGTGGATTATTGCATTTTTTGGATTGCGATTGTTGGATTTTCTGATCCATCCAAAACAATATTATTAAATGTTCGAATTAGTTTTTTAATTTATATAAACATAAATTCAAAATAAGTTCTACAATTTTTTAAAACTAAGAATCACTTTTAATAAAATATAAAGAGAACCTTTTTTTTTAACTATCACAATCGAGTCCATTGTATTTACCATCAGTATGTGCTGCGGTTTTAAAGAAATGAGTTGTTAAGAGTAGCTCTGTTAATATTATTTTTATTTGTTGGTTTATAACTAGCAGTTTAGTTCGATTTGAGATCAGTTCTGAAATCAAGTGATTTTAATCTCTTATTATTTTTTATTTTTTATTTATATTTAGTCCGGTTTGGTTGGTTTATGTTTAGTCCGATTTGAAGATAAGTTCTTTCTCAATCGCAGTTGCAGAGTATCAAACTGTGATTCTGTAAATCATCCGGTGTCATTCACCCACTTGACAAACTAATAACTCTGTTATTATTTCCCATGCTATAATTATATAGCTCTAATCCCTATTTGCCATAGCTAATAACTCCAACCAAAGCGATGTTTAATGGGCCCTCCCACGCAGATGTGTCACAAAGATAAAGAAAATTTGTTGTTCCCTTAGGTCGGCCGGTCATGTGGGGTTCTTACTTTATGACGAGGACCACCACAAAACAACTCCTTACCTTTTTTCTAGGTTTACTCATATTACACACAACTTATACTTAATTACTTTTAAACAGCAAAAAGATTATATATTACAAAGATATCAAACTATAGACCAATACATCTAATAGGGTGAATATGCAATAAAGTTCCTACTAACAGGTTGAAAAGAAAGCATCGATCCAATTAATTTAGAAAATTAACCGGCTTTCCTATTTGGAAGACCAACAAAGGAATTTAAGATGAGTTTAAAACAAAGGATCCACTATCCCCATTTCTTTTCTTGATTGGAACAAAAGCTTCATTCTATTGATGAAGAAAGTTGTGGATTTAGGATGCATTCAGGTTATAGATTTTAGGTTGGAGTAGATCAGTTTTCTTATCTACAATACAAAGATGATACTATGAATATAGGTGAGAAGTGGTGGTCAAATATATCGATCATAAAAGAAAATATACTGTTATTTGAATTGATGACATGTTTATTTATTTTTAATAAGTTCGTTGGTGAGAATCAATATTCCCCGAGGTATAATTGAGGCTACAAAGGTTCTATATTATATTTTAAAATAGATTAAGGAAGAGAGATTTTTATTTTTTTGGGTAAGTTAAGAAAATGCTTGTAGGCCTATCGTAGAAGGGGATTGTGTATTAAAAATTTGAGAGTACTAAATGGTGATCTGTTAGGTAAATGGGCTTTGTTCTGTTTGGGAATTAGAAATAGATGTTCTAGTTTTGTGAAAGAACGAGAAATGATGAGAGGTGGATAAATGTTGATCTTAAACTGTGGCTCCGATCTCCTTTACAACGACTCGAGGTGGACCTGCACGGTTAGCACTCCAACGTCCAAATTAGTTCAAGATTCAAGATGAGTAAAAGTGAAATTGGAGATCAAAGATTTGTGCATATTCTCAAAATGTGTGAACTATTTTTATATTCTAGGTCGAGTAGAGTCGACTTGAGATGGATTCGACCTTGGTCAATTGGGCCTTCGGCCTAGCCAGAATAGTTGCCTCTAAGATTTTTTCATGCACTGAAGGAGGTGAGGGACGCCTTAAGTATCATTGACCGTCCTCCAAGTGGTAGTCCGATGTGGAATATAATTGAACCGATTTAGATCAAATTTTGAGAAATAATGGGGAACATGCACATTTAATGTAGTTTCATCATTGAGACGCTTTCTCACCCACTCCTGAAACATGCGATGATGTAACCAGCTAAGGTATGATGCAATTCATAGAGTTCTTAAGTGCGTTTGAGTTTAGTGTAAGTGAGATTATAAGCGTTAATCTTGTGATCTTTGTTTATAATTGAACCTGATTTTTAGCCGCCATTGCTTATAAGTAAAGTGAGTTGAAAACTTGGAAGACCTTTTAGCTTCAAGCTTTCAGTCACTTTTTAGAAAACGTATTCGTTCCTTTTTCCCATGAGAACGTCATTAGAAGTTATTCAAAGTTCCATTTAAAGCTTTTGCCCTCCATTATTCTTGCTCGTCGATCTCCTGTAATCAAATACCTTTCTAACTCAATATTTTTCTTCAATATTCCTTGTTTCCTTAGTTAGGATGAGTGACAACATTGTCATTTTAGCGAGTGATTATGTGGAGGAAAACTTATTTGGGCCATCTCCTGATTCATCTCACCATTATAAGAGTATTGATCACATGGGACCGAAAATCACATCCACGTTTGATGATTATGACTCAGAAAGGGTATATGGGAGCTCCTTAGAGGAAAATAAATCTTCTTTCGAGCTGTTGAACGCCTTTATATCAAATGTCGGCGAAATAAAAGATAACATCGAAGTCCATATGCCCCATCCTATCTTGTCAGAAGAGGAGGTACAAACCAATTCACAAAAGAGAGACCTTTCTAAATATTTCATTCAAGTTCATATACAAACACTACATTATGAGCCTAGCGATGTTGAGATGTTGGAATATTTGAATCTTTGAAGTCGATTGGTTGTGCTGAAGTACGACTGAGTAGAGACAAAGGTAACGAGAATTTCCTTAGCTCTGGGCGATGAAGCCTCCATTAGCGATGCTAACATTATGGTTAGTGACCCTTCGGGCGGCTAGTCTTTCCGATACTGGGAGAAAAGAGGATATGCAATTTCTTGATGAATACATGGTTATGTTTCACAAATGCATTCTTATAAGAGTATGGATCCAAATGCTTCTAATGAGTATGGGTCTTGGAATCCTTATATTAAATCATTCTTCGATATTTCTATCCAAGGCATATCTCCCTGGAAAATTTTCATAATCAGGGGCTCATTCACTTCTATCCGGTCCATCAGATTTTCTGGGACGATTTTTATTAGTGAAGTCCCTCATGCACATGACTTATTCTATTTTCTGTCATCTTCAGTCGATCATCATTCCCTTTGTCGAGTTTTGTACCAAAAGTATTGATCAAAACTTCATTATAACTGGTTTACTTTCTCCTACTATACTAAGTCAGACTCCCCCTCTCTCTCTTTCTCTCTCTCTCTCTCTCTCTCTCTCTCTCTCTCTCTCTCTCTCACACACACACACACACACACACACACACTTCGAGAGAGGTGATGGTAAAGGAAGAATTGTACTACTGGTTTTAAGATCTTTGTTATGAAGAAGGATACTCCTGGTTTTAAGTGATTTGTTATGAAGAAGGGCCTGGTCCTAGAGAGGTGACCCCTATTGAAGTGAGGAGAAGGCAAATTGATATTCCCTCTAGATGTAAGAACAAGATTTGGTTCTGCATCTGGCCTTATGTTTTGATGATAATAATACATAGATTCATAAAGAACAATTTAAACCCTAATAGTTTTATTAAGTGTGTAAATACTAGATACAAGTTTTGACTCTGAAGAAGTGATGTGTGACGTCATCAGACTCTGAACCTAGTCCACTCGACTCTGAGATGTGTGTTCTACAAAGATTGCTCAACGATTTTGATGTTGTTAAGCTCTAAAGTCTTGGGCTTAACAACTCTGATGACAAAGGTTCTGAAGACTCTGAAGACCAAGTTCTGAAGTCTCTGAAGAAAAGGTTTTGAAGACTCTCTCATACAGACTCTAATTCTTCTTTTATGCATACTTCATCAACTTTATCTGAAGACTCTAATTCTTCTTTTATGCATCCTTTATAGAAAAATGAATGTACTATTATACCATTGTGTCTCCCAAATGAAACTCTCAATTCCATTTAAACATATTTAGAATTTTTATTCCTGAAATTCGTACATTTCCAGACTCAAAACCTTCACCATCAAACCACCACTTAAGCCAAATGTCATAGATACCTCTGCCATTAACACTTTTATGGAAAATATCAGAAATAATTCCCCTTCTACTACTTACTCCTTATATAAGACTATTTCAGTCACATCTGATTCTGAGGATGAAGTTGTACCTGACCCAACCTTCCTCAAAATCCAAGTAATTCTCAACATACCTATCATTGGGGAAGAGTTGTTGTAATTTGAGGTTGAAGCAAATGGTCATCTGCGCTCTCTCACATAACTTTATACAGACTCTGTCAACCCTTCTGAGAGTGATGCTTATTGGGATGATACAGATTGTGTCAACCCTTCTGAGAGTGATCTTATTAGGATGCTTTCATAAGTTGGATCATTCCTCATTCAAGGAATCTGGAAGAAACTTGTTATAAGTCCGCTCACAAAAAAAATCCATGAAAGACTATGTGGTGTCATGGATCCCTTTATGGAGTTGATCAATCAAAAGTTTCTTCTTGCCCCAGAAGCTTACCTGACCATGGTTGTCTATGAGAAAGAGGCTCAAAATGAAGAACAAGCTGATGTGGGATTGGATGATCCTGAAGTTACTATTTATTTTGAAGATATTCCTCTTCCTGAATAATAAGTTGTTTCTCAATTTGATATTAGAGCTACTTCTGAAACGAAACCTTCTAAATTTGAATCTATTCCTCTAGTCTTGGAGGCTTTCAAAGAACAGAAGCAAGAGAATGTAGTTGTTAGGTCTCGTTTGGACAATAAATATGACATGTTCAAGGAATAAGCTCAGACCAACACCAATACCGAAGGCCTGTTTCAAGTGATCCTTTAAAGACTACCGCCCCAATCTAAAACCTTTTTCTGTTTCTATTTATTTTTTGTGTGTTTATTTGTATCTTTATCTTTTTATCAATTAAATTTCCTTTTCTCTTCTATATTTTATTTCCTATATCTTTTTTATTGATGACAAAGGGGAAGAATAGTAGATCTGATTTTTACATACTTATTTTCCTTTCTAATCTCAAACATCTAACTCAAAGACTTCTTTTGATATTTGACTCAAAATGATCTAGGAACTTTGAAAAAGTTCACCAGTGTTACTAAGAAGAATTTCAGTTAACCAGGATATCCAAAATCTAGTTTCATAGTAAACCAAGCTATCCAAAATGAAGAAACATAGATATGGTTTTGAATCAAGATCTGACATAAGCCAGTTTCTAACCAAGCTAGTTTCTAATACAAGGAATCAAGAATTTCTAACCAGGCTCTTGTGCTTCGTCAAGCTCTGATTTAAAACCATGCTCTTATGTTTCATCAAGCTCTAATTAAACCAAACTTAAAAGTTTAAACTAGACTCTTTAGCGTGTAAGTCTTTGTATTTCATTTTTTTAATCTACTTTCTTAGAAGCATCTTGTTACACATTTAGTATCTCAACTTTTGAGTTGTATTTCCTTGAGAGACTAGGGTATAGTAAGAATTTATCAAGAAGACATTGAGAGTTAATATTTGTGGTTGTAACCAAGTTTGGTTATAATAGATTAAGTCCTTGTGATAAGGAGAAATAATCTTGGTGGGTGAATTGGAGGTAGCTTAGTTAATAGCAAACCAGGATAAGAATAATTACATTCTTTATTTTTATTCTAAGTTTTATCTTTGTTGTTTTGGACAACAAAAGATTTTCATTATAGAAACCTAATTCAAATCCTCTTTCTTGTGTTTCCATTACCTTCATTATCTTGAGTGCAATTAATTTTGAGGAGAAACGGGAGATATTTAGTGAGAGCAGAGTCTCCATGTTCTTTTTTTCACATGCATGATTGTGTCTTGTAGATATAATGGAAAAAGTAAGAAAGTTGAATATGTTCTACCATCTTGAAGTTGCCCAGGGTATCCGGGATGCGGTGAATACTGGTGCTTCTGCTTCTACCCCTACTCCTTTGGCAATTATTGATTTTTCTTAGGCCCCGTATCTAACCTCAGTTATAGAAGCTTTAGATTTTGTAGTAGATGTAGATCATCTTGCAGGACATGCATCCACTTTACCGGTAGAGGAAAAAACTTTTCCTCCAATGTCAACCAAGAGGGATCGGGATGAGGGACAACAATCTCCTTGGGGTGAAACTTCTCCATAACGGACTCATGTCGTTGAGGATGATGCTTTCAGGAAGGTACCTTCTTTTATAATGATACTAAATATTTTCTCTTCTCGACTTCCATGCATTCTTGAGAAGGCTACTGTGATTTTCTTGGCATCAAATTTATCCTTCGTTCAAAACCATCCAGAAGGGGATAAAACAAAAATGGCTTCATAGCTTGCTCATAACATGTTCAAGACTACTTCTATATTTTCTCTCATTTCTGCTAAATAGGGCGATGTCTCGGCCTCAGGTAGTCCATTCAAGGAAAGGGATACTTGGAAAGGGAAGACTCAAGTTATGGAGATGAAATGCACCAACCTTCAAAAGGAGATTCTTGGATTGTAGGAGGAAGTTAAGGTCGCTAAATCTTCGTTAGAGTCAGTGAGAGTACATGACTCCACTTATACCCTGGAGGTTCGTGTGTCCGAGATGAAAAATGCCCTCAAAGATGCACAATAATGGTATAAGGTTGCTTATGCTTTTGTTGAGGAGAAGGCTTTCCAGGTGGTAAAGTACCGGAAAGATACAGAGGTCTTGAAATCTCTTCAGGACGAGGTGGTCGGCCTGAAGCATAAGCTTCATGATTTTATTCAGTAGACTATGCAGGACGTTCCTGGAGTTCAAGAGCATATGGTGGAATAAACATGGAAGTTCTGCCATGATGCTGTGATTTTCGCCGAGGCGCTAGATCCTTTTAACTCTGCCCTCAGTGTGACTCAAGGAGATGGTCCTAGGGCCTCGACTTAAAATTCCTTGGCTTAATTTTTATTTTGTTTGTATTTTTATTCCCTACAGTGTTTCCTAGTTTCACTCTCGGGATTTTCATCCTAGTACAAACGCGAAAGTGGCGCGGAAAAGAAACAGAGTCGTCAGTCAGACATTTTTATCTCAAGGAAAGGGAAAGGTAATGCTGCACAAATCTGGGAAAAGGAAAGAAAAAGGTCTTATGAGCCAAAGAGACTAGGTTCGAGAGTCGTTTACAAACTGGGAAGGTATTAGCACCCCATATCGTCCGTCGTACTCGACGGGATCCGCGCTTTCTTGAACTATTTCAAAGGGTAATAAATAAATTATTGTTGAACCGGAAAGAAATGAGGAAAGGGAAAAATGTAGGGAAAATAAAGAATTATGCTCGAATGGGCCCTATACCATTGCCTACGTATCTCATGAGAATGAGAATCAGAGTCGTCGTAGTTCCCCTAACCAGGGAGGAAATTTTTTTGTTTGTGTTTTTTATGACTGAACTGCTTATGCCTATGCTCAGGTGTTTCAAGCTCGTCTGGTACGAGTGTGTTTACCGTCTTTCAAAGAGATATGTTGAAGCGAGTTATTTTGTTAAGAGTGAAGGAGGTGAGAAGATAATTCCCGTAGGAAAGACGCTTGTTGTTGGTTTGTAGCTTTTAGAAGCTTTTATTTGTGTTTGGCATGAGAAAGTGTATTCAAGTCCCTTTCCATGGATTATGTGCTTCTTACATCACTCCAAGATGGAATGAGGAAGAAGCACACCCAAGTAAGGAGAAGATCCCTAAGACTTGGTTCCAAAGATTAGGGCTTAAGTACACAAGCCCATTGTACTTATTAACTGTTTTTGTATTATGAGACGAAGAAGTGTTTTTTAGCTTTTCTTTATGAGAATGACTTCAAGTTTAGAAAGGGAAAACACTAAGGAAAACTAAGACTCACCCTATGTTATTGTGTAATGGAGATCCTAGAAAAAGAGAAGAAGAACACGTTCTAATTCACTTCAAGGATTTAAGATGAGATTAGAACTCAAAGGGAATTAAAGGAAGTGAAATGTCAAAGAAGCATAATGATGCTTTTCACAACCTCATAAGAGAAAGATTTTAAAAGAGAAAGGATAAGAGGTATGAGTATGGATAAGCATCCACATACTCAATTACTTACCATAGCCCCTACACAAAAGGTTAGTGACAAAATAATTTGCATATTGAAACAAAGACAAAGGACTAAAGACAATTAAACCTTATTGATCAGTGTATTTTGATGCACATTCCTCTATGTTTAAACTTATGCATTTTCATACTTTACTTTGGTTATTTTTCTATTTTAATGTGTTTTTATAAATTAGTTTATTTTTGCACTTATTTGATTTTCGCACTTTATTTTCAGCATTAGCAGTCTGCACTAAAATGATCATAACTAGAGCTACGGAAATCGGCTTGAGACGTTCTACCAGTTGATGAAAAGCTAAGACATAGAGCTACAACTTACATGTTTTATGAAAAATATGATTCGGAGTGAATAAGTCTCAAATAAGTCGTGGAAGTCAGAATTAAAATTTTGTGTTTTAAAAATAATTAGTTTTGGGTCGGGTTTGTTATGTTTCTGACCCAGTTGGGTTAGAAAAGGAATTTGTGGTACTTTCCTATACCTAGCAGCCGTATCTACTGTTTAGAAAATCTATTTTCACTTTTATTTTGACGGAATTTATTTTGCTTTACGATTCATGGAGAACTAATCACGAAGGTTGATTTGCTGTAACCGTACCTCCGTAACTTTGAGGTTATTATAATTATCAATGCAATTTCTTTTCTCTTTCAATATTTTTTTTATATATTTTGTTTGCTTAATCCAATTTATATATAATGATGTTGATTTGTTTCGATTGATTGACATTCCTTGATTTTTATCGCTTATTATTGTAGCTTTACTGTTAATCTGCGTATAATCACGTTTGCTTAATTCGTGAATATTTTAATCCGTCTGCTTAATTCAGATAAGAGGAGTGTAATTCTTATAATGTCAATTTCGCTTGTTAATTGGTTCTATAATCGAAAAGGGAATAGAGTCCGATTAGGAATTGGGAATTATTTGGGTCGATGATAAGTTGGGAAATCAAAACAGCAGATTAACCGTTTCAGCTTATTTTGATAATCACTTAATTGAATTTTTTTTTATGTTAATCGAAACTCAAACCCCCTATTTATCTTTTTGTTATTGATTAATTTCTTACAAGAATCCTTGAGAACGATACTCGAGTTGTCGTTACCGTTAACTATATTTTCAAAATTACTCGTTTTTGATCCGTACGCGACACGCAGATCAAATTGGCACTGTTGCCGGGGATTCTTGTTGTTATTAACCGATTTTATAGTCATACGTATAGTTTTCTTGCTAGTTTTTTTTTTTTTTTTTTTTTTTTTGTGTTTGTTGATTTTCAGGGTTGCAATACCGGTTGTAGTATAATGATAAGTTTTCCAGCTTTACAGGTAAGTTGGAAGCTACTGTTTCGATTTGACCCTCAAAATTGCAAATTATGCGTTTTTCTATTTTATTTGATTTATTTTTCATTTTCATATATTCAAAAAAATCTAAAAAAATTTGTGCGATCTTTATTTCATTTAATTAGATTTTTAGCGTTATTTTTATATATTTTTTAGATTCTATTTTAATTTCTTTTCTTATTTTCCATTCATTTTTACTCTGTAGTGGTTTTATTTGATTCAACGTTGATTTAATTATGATTTTAAATTTAATAATCATATCATGAATGACTAAAGAAATCTTAGAGAACTTGTTGCCCCTGATGTGAATTATAATGCTTTATGTTTCGAATATCCTGTTGTTGTTGCACCTTTCGAATTGAAATTTGGTTTAACACACTTGTTGTCAAGTTTTAATGGTTTTGCAGGTGTGGATACGAATAAGCATCTAAAGGAATTTCAGATTGGGTGCTCTACACCTTCCGAACTTTCACTAGAGGACCTTGTCAAGCAAATGACTGCAAATAATCTTCAGTTTCAGCAACAAACAAATTATAGTCTTCAGGCTTTGCAAACACAGCTTGATCAATTTACCACTTCGATGAATGTTATGTAGCAAGCTCAAGGATCAAACCAACAAACTTTGGAAGAACATTCTATTTTTCAAATAGAGTTGCCTTCTGAAATTGTTGATGATACTTGTATTAATTTGTTTGCAGCTGATTTTCCATCATTGTCTGATTTTGATGATGTTTACTATTGTGATGTTTGTACTGACACTAAAATTTGCTCTATTTGTGCTGAAATTGAGGTTGCCTTGTAAGTTGATATTCTTACTGCAGATGAGGTTGAAAATGAAGTTGTTCATGTCAATGAGGCTCTCGACACCCCGGCTGTCCGAAACAAACCATCCATCGAGAAATCACCCTCTTTAGAGTTGAAGTCACTTCATAATAATTTATTTGAATTTGTGCAAGAAGAGAAATCATTACATGAACATAAGAAGGGAATTGGATGGACTTTTTTTAACACTTGTGATATTAGCCCATCCATGAGTATGCATAGGATCTCAATTGAAGATGGAACAAAAGTAGTGAGGCAACCCCTTAATATTTTGATTCATAAAGTTGTAGAAAAGGAGATCACTATCACGTGCACATTCAACACTTTTACTTATCGAAGATTCTTCTTTGATCCTGAAATAAAAGAAGAAGACACTAATAAAAACTTCAAGATTAATGGATACTACCCAAATCTACTCTATGAGATCCCCACTTTGGAAGAAGAGATTGTAGAAGAGCTCTCTTTAGGAAATGCTGCTTATGTGATCACCTATCCACCTTGAATACTCAGGTGTGTTCTTTCCCTTTCATCCCTCTTATTTTATATTTCATTGAGGACAATGCTTGTTTTAAGTGTGGGGGAGGGAATAATTTATTTTCTTTGTTTTTGTTTTGTTTTTGTTTGTTTTGTTTTGTTTTAGAAACACTAGGCATTTTTTTCCAAAAGTTTTAGGTTATAGATTATTTTGAGGTTAGTTGTGGAGACTTGAGAAAAGTTCACAAGATCAGTATCATTTTAACACCTTAAGTCTCCTGAATATGGAAATCATTTTGAATATTTTTTATGCCATAGCCTTGAGTTCTCATCCTTTAATAACTCTTAAGTAGTTTATATAGCAGTCAACACCATCTAAAAATCATACACTAAGTAATTGAGTTGATGCAAATAAGTGAATGATCTCGGGCTTAATAAGAAATTCAAATAGGAATCCGCCTTTTAAGTTAGGTGACCCTCACCCGGTCATTTAGCCTAACGGATGTGAAACCTTCAAAAAAAAATTTGTTGTTGCTAAAGTAACTTTAAAATATTGACAATATATGGATCATAGTCACTAACAAACTTATTTACCATGTGTATGAATAGATAACAGGCTTAATGTGATTGCGCTAGAATGAAAGAGAGCAAAAAGGAGGATGAGTAAGTTAGGATTAGGCATAATAACATGATTCCGATTAGTTTGTATAGGAGGGAGGCTTATGAATATACAAATACGAATTTGTGTTCTTACGATATCCTTAGTGTGCAAGATTAGTACCTATCGACGCTATCTTAACCGAAGAAGAGTTTGTAGCCTAGAATGAGTATCTGAATGTTGTTGTGTTTCTTGAGTTTTGATTTATATTTTGCTTGGAGTGCAAAATTTCAAGTGTGAGGGAATTTGATCAGTGCATTTTGATGCACATCCCTCTATGTTTACACTTATGCATTTTCATACTTTACTTTGGTTATTTTTCTATTTTAATGTGTTTTTATAAATTAGTTAATTTTTTGCACTTATTTGATTTTCGCACTTTATTTTCAGCATTAGCAGTCTGCACTAAAAGGATCATAACTAGAGCTACAAGAATCGGCTTGAGACGTTCTACTAGTCGATGGAAAGCTAAGATAGAGAGCTACAACTTTCATGTTTTATGAAAAATATGATTCGGAGTGCATAAGTCTCAAATAAGTCGTGGAAGTCAGAATTCAAATTCTGAGTTTTAAAAATAATTAGTTTTGGGTCGGGTTTGTTATGTTTCTGACCCAGTTGGGTTAGAAAGGGAATTTGTGGTACTTTCCTATACCTAGAAGACGTATCTACTGTTTATAAAACCCATTTCACTTATATTTTGACGAAATTTATTTTTCTTTACGATTCATGGAGAACTAATCACGAAGGTTGATCTGTTGTAACCGTACCTCCGTAACTTTGATGTTATTATAATTATCAATGCAATTTCTTTTCTCTTCCAATATTTTTTTCTATATATTTTGTTTGCTTAATCCAATTTATATAGAATAGTGTTGATTTGTTTCGATTGATTGGCATTCCTTGATTTTTATCGCTTATTATCATAGCTTTACTGTTAATCTGTGTATAATCACGTTTGTTTAATTCGTGAATATTTTAATCCGTCTGCTTAATTCAGATAAGATGAGTGTAATTCGTATAGTGTCAATTTCACTTGTTAATTGGTTATATAATCGAAGAGGGATTAGAATCCACTTAGGGCTTGATAATTGTATGATAGATGATAAGTAGGAGATCGAACAACAAATTAACTTATTTTAAAATCACTTAATTTTAATCACTTTTTCTTCTTCCGTTTTGAATCAAATTCGAAAACCCCCCATTAATTGTTACTGTTATTGGTTAATTTCTTACGAGAATCCTTTAGAACGATATTTCGAGTTGTCGTTACCATATACTACATTTTTTTAAAATACTCGTTTTTGATCCGTGCGCGACACACAGGTCACTTACACACCTCCTAAAATGGAACTAGGGTTCAAAATAAGACCTAAGTCTAAGAGTGAAGGTACCTAAAGGTTATATGACTTCTAAAGTCAGTATCTACATGCTATAGGTCCGTAATGGTGCTAGGATACCTCACGAGATCAAACTATGTCAAACTATGTACAAAAAGTTCACATAAGTTCATACAAATGCAAGTTAGGGTTCATGGAGGAAGTATGGGTGCATATGTCATACAAAAGTGAATTAATGCATGAAGGATCACCAAAAGTAAGTAGTGAATGCATATTAATGTGGGGTGAATAAACATGCCATCATGGATGCAATGGTTTAAGCATATGGAGTAAGGAGAAGAAGATGTGAGAAGAAGTATCACATAAGATCATAAATGATGCAAGTTAAGGATGAATGACATGTGAATATGCATGAGATGATTATGAGTCAGTAGCATAAAAAGTATGAGATGAAATTAGAATGTATTAATATGCATTTATGATTCCCACATAATTCATGTTAACAATTAGGAGAGAAGAGAACATGTTTTAAGTCAAACTAGTTCACATAAAGGATGCACTTTGAAACAGAAAAATAAACCCAATGAATATGGTTCATAAGTGACCTATAATTGGGATTAAGGATTTAAAATTGACCTATAATTAATTCCTAAAGGTTACCCTAGAGTATCTCAAGTAAATGGCATGAATATTTCCCTAACAACTAGGATATGGAACAAGTAAGCACATCAATGGACCTATAATCTAGGTGACATGAAAAATAGCAAAAAGTCTTTTAAAATTATGAACTTAAATAACTAGAATTATGAAGTCAGTATCTTACATTGGATAAAAGGATTTCACAAAATTATGCATCAAAGTGTCAAAATAATTCACTTAATGAGCAAGATAACAAGGCGTGACCGCCGAAAAACAACTCCACAAAGTGGATTCAAAATGACACAAAAAATTATGAAAAAAATTCCCAAGAATAATTAAAATGTCATATATTCCAGTGGTTAATCACACACCAAAATTGGTTTCACACCTGTTGAAAAAAATTGTTTTTCGGTCCCTTAAACCAAAACAATGCCTTTTGGGACAACTTGGAATCAAAAATCCAAATTAATTACTAGGTCCATCCAATCTCGAATAAAAAATTATAAAAAATTAATTAAGAGGATAATGATCACTCATGAATGTTTCCATAATTTTATCACACCCAAAACTATTTTTAAAAATTACGATGAAACGGGAAAAATGGTAATTTAAGGGAAAGTGAAAGGAAAGTGAATTCTATCATTCGTAACCTAATCCCTAAGCTTCGATATCGTCACACATCATCCTACATCACAAATAAATCCAGTGCCTCAGGTGGGAGAGATTAATATGCACCTTACATTATATGATCCTAAGCCACATACAACTAGAATGATGCGTTAAAGTCGTTAAAGTCGAGATTTCTTACTCGATCGAAGTGACGATTCTTCATATAAAATAAACCCAAAAACTTCGTGCAAGATCTTGTAATCTCCCATAAGAAAAATAAATTCTTATCTTCCATAATTTCTTCATGATGCTCCACCATAAAAGAAATCGTTCTGTATCGATAAAAAAACTCATGAACACTTATCCAAAATTAGTCCTAAACAATAATTAAAATTATCACTAAAATTCTAATTAAAATTTTCAAGAAATGGATTAAGATATTAATCCACAAAAATGATTTTACAAGAAAATTCATTAAGAAATCTATATAGAAATTTCTAAAAAAATAAAAAATAAGAACAAAGGGGTTGTAAAAGAAATCCAGGGTGCCAAATAATAATTCCATGGGTTTTGGCTCATCACACTTGAACCAGGGCTGGGGGGTTTGTTGAGTGAACTCTAGGGTCTGAATAACATTAATGGCCAAAGGCCCAGCCCATCAAAGCTAGCGCAGGAGGGGGTTTGTGAGTGAAATTTAAGGTGTAAACAGTAACCCATGGAGGTTGGCCCGATTCACACCCATCGCATGAGGGGTGTGGATAGCGAAAATGGCGATGCAAATAGAGTTTCCTTGGCCCAATCCGAAAAGATCAATGTGCACAAGGAGGAGTGAGCTTGTGAACTAAGGGTGTGCCAAAAGTAATCCATGGGAGAGGAGGATCAAGCCCGATCCAATAACATTTTGATAAAAGAACCTAAATCAAAAAGAAATATACTCATCTTCCTCTTCCCTAGGACAAGTCATCACCGCGACTTTCAACAGCTCCGTCGTCCCTTCTTCTTCATTCCTTCAAATGCGAAACTCCCTCAATGTTCAAACCCGTTCACCCTTCTTCTCACCACCGTGACCAACATCTCTCCTATATCGAAAATCTGTTCCTTTCTTTCTTCTTAACGCCATGGCGAAACAATAACGACGGTTCCCCATAGCACGTTACAACCTTTTCGTCTTTCTCAATGCGACGCTCAACCCACCTTCTCAGCATCGTTCACGAAAACGCCAGAGCCACCGATAACAGATGAAAACCAACGACTCCGTATATGTATGGACACGTCCTTTACGATTCAACATTCCATCTTCTTCTTCTTTATATTCCTGTTTCAATTCTTGTTGTTGTTGTTGTTGTTGTTGAATGATGTCGCGACGAACTGATATGATTGCGATTTATCTTGTTGCAGGATTATTGATGTTGATTGATGAAGATGTTGTTTGTAATTGAAGAGGAAGAAACATATTGATGAAGATCGATGAAGGTCTTTGCGGTTGTTGATGGTGTTCGCATATGGATGATGACAATACGGTGCGATGGTGATGGTGCAGAAGGATCGTTGAAGTTGTTGAGGAAGATTGAAGATTATGGAGATAAAGATGCTGATAAAGACTTGTCAAGATTGAAGATAGATGATTGAAGGCTGGTTAGAGTTGTAGAGAGATTTTGGAGACTATTTGGAGATTGATGAGAGTTTTTTCAATGATTCTGAAGTGATGAACCTTGATGAAGTTGAAGCCAAGAGAGAGATCCGAATTTGTTGAAGTTTTTTCCGATCCTGAAGCAGAAGAAGATGAAGATGTTGAATATGTGTTTCTGACTTCAGAAGATTGAGATTGGAGAAGGTTAAAAATAGAGTTTGTTAGAGATTTTTCTCAGTTTTTTTTAGTTACCACCCTCTAACTGAATCCCTTTTCTGTTATCCCTTTTGTCCCTGATTCTGTTATGAGTTTATGATCAGAACTCCCTCTATATCGATTCTCTTGCTCTGCATCCCTTTCTGAATTTTTTGTGTGTATTTCTGTTATGAGATCCCCTGCTAATGAGTTCTTGATTTTTTTTATATCAGTATCTTCTAACTGAATTCTTGATGAGGGTTTTCACTGATCTTTTTTCTCTGATAATTTTCTGTTATGCTTCTGTTGATTTTCGATTATCATTCTGTTGTTGATTTTGAATGAAGATGGAATTGTTTTTGTATTCTATTATATTATTTCGTGTATTATTAATGAGAGTATCTATATATTTTTCTGAAAAATTACTCCTTTCATGATATATGTTTTTTCCACCTATTCTTTTCTGTTTGTCTCACTTATTTTTGCCTTGGACTGACATAGACGGGCCTTGAATTGTATCATAAAGAAGGCTTTACCCTACACCCCTATAATTAATTTTATACCCCTACAACTAATATTTTTTGACTAAAATGCCCTTATATAAATAGTTAAAAAATCAGATTTTCTTTCCATTTTTACCTTTCATCCAAAGTTACAGCGCAAGAAATATTTTTCACATCCAGACGAGTTTACCGGAAGACTTAAAGTAAGTCTTACGGTTTGATTTTTTACCGGAAGAGTTTTTCCAAGTCTTCTGGTACCGGAAGACTTTGTTAAAGTCTTTCGGTTTAATGTGGTTTTTAAAAAAGTCTTCCGGAAGACTTTGATGAAGTCTTCCGGAATGATACGTGAGTGAGAAGTCTTCCGGATGACTTTAAAAAAAGTCTTCCGGTATGGTTTTCCACAAATATGTGTACCGGAAGTCTTTTTTGAAAGTCTTCTGGAAATTTTTTTTTTCTTATTAAATATTTTTTTATTGTTTTTTTTTCCTTCAGTGGTGCGTTCACGAGGTAGAGATGGGAGGATACCGGTTCGATCTATGGGACGGGACGATACATGGGAGGATACCAGTTCGATCTATGGGACGGGGCGATACGTCTAGTAGGACACACGTAGATGCTGTTGGTACATCTACAGCTGCAACTGATCCCGTTGGATATCCTGGAGGTTCGTACGATACCAGTGTTTTGGTTTCGTACGAGCATCATGTGGCCAGACGGATATGATTTGGTGAGGTAAGGAAATTATAATTTTTTTACTACTGAAAAAAAATTGAAATTATAATTATTTAGTATTGAATAAAAACTGAAATTATAAGTAGCTATTGTATAATTTGTTTAATTTTATTTGATTTCAGGAGAGAGGTGCAAAGAAGGAGTTGAAGGTGGCAGGACATGGATTGAAGTTGACCCAAATGGTTCCACAACAGCTTCCACCGGAGATTGAGGATTTCATATCTATGTCCGGTTTAGCTTCCCTACAGAGATCCAGTTTGAAGAAGATCGATGCAAACTTGGTTTCTGCATTTGTTGAGAGGTGGCATCTAGAGACATCTTCATTTCACATGTCGTTCGGTGAAATGACGATTACTCTGGATGACGTGGCATGTTTGCTTCACTTGCCTATCAGGGGGTATTCTGGAACCCTCAACCCATCAGTGAAGACCTAGCTGTTGAGTGGGCCGTTAACTACCTTAGAGTGTCAGCGAGAGTGGCACTATACCAGGTCTGTGAGTGCAGAGGTTCGTACTACAAGATTGAGTGGTTACATGATCGATTCGTAGAGCATCGAGCTGCTTCATCGTGGGCATATGCGACCAGATGTTATTTGATGATGTTAGTGGGTTGCACGATCTTTGTGAATAAGTCGTTTACACTTGTGGAGGCATGATACCTGGCATTATTTAGGGACTTGGATGGGTTGTCGAACTATAGTTGGGCAGCAGCTGCATTGGTGACCTTGTATAGGTATCTTGGAGATGCGTCCATGTTCAGTTGTAAACAGCTCGGTGGTTATCCGACTCTCTTATAAGTATATATTTAAATTCAGTTTATTGATTGTTTTTTAAGTCTAATGTTAATTTTATTATGTTCATTATGTTATATTTAATTATTATGTTATTGTTTTTTTAACAGTGCTGGATTCATGAATATTTTCCTACACTTGGGAAAAAAGGAGAGAATTGGATACCAGTTCAGAATTATGGTCTCCCGCGAGCGATGAGGTGGACATACAAACAAGGCGCTTTAAAGGTGGATGAGTTGCGACCTATTATGGATGAGCTGACACCGACCGATGTCATATGGCGGCCATTCGAGGATCATATAGTTCATCGTCTTTTTGATGAGATTTCTCTATATAGGGGTTGTTTGAGGTGGGGCGATACTATTATTCCATACATGCCTATGTCTTCGACAGTTTGGATACCGTCAGTATATTCCACCTGCACATATTGATCTTAGGATGGCTGGTGATATTGATGTTGAGTGGATTAGTTACATCCAGAGTGTTGGGTAGGTGATTCGTTCGACTGCACTAGCGAGTATCCCATTTGAGGTAGATGATGGATATCTTGAGTGGTATTATCGTGTTTCGCATCCTCGATTGGTACCGCCTAGCCATGATGAGCCGAGAGTTGCATCTATTCCTGAGTACGATGCGGGACCATCTGATCCTGCCTGGGGTTGTGTGTCTACATTGATTCATCGCTACCTTCAGCAAAATGCAGCTGAAGAGGATGATCCACATTTTGCTGATCTGTTTGCAGCTTTACGTATTGCTCGTTCACAGTGATCTATAGTTATGTTTATGTTATATGTTATTGATATTTTTTAGACTTGGTTTCTGAATATCTTGACATTTGAACTTATATGTACGATCTTATTTATGTTATATGTTATTGATAGTTTTTAGACTTAAAAATTGAAATTAAAATTTAATTCCATAAATTATAATTCATAAAGTGTAGCAAACATATAATAGAATTCATGAATAAAAATGAATAACATAGTTTATAATTCATAATGTGTTCGTAATATAGGCGTAAGTTGTTGCCAATGTTGTAGACGTGCTGCAAATCCTACCATCCACGATGTTGCTGCTGGATAACGAAAGTTCTTCCAATCTGTTGTCATTGGTGGCAATGGAAATCCTTCTTTCATGTTAACCTGTATACAAAATTAAACAAAACATTATTTAACATTACTCAAAACATTTACTAATAATATCAAATTATAACAATGTTTACCTGAATCCAATGATTTGAGTTTACAAATCCAATGCAATAAAATGAGACATTCGGTGAGAATGTAGTTGTCATAGGGAAGAAAGTCAAACATTCGACTCCTAAACAGACAAGTACCACATTATACCGGTTCGTAATCACGTAACCCATGTCTGGTAGAGTCAAACATTTATTTAGTGGTTGAGAACCACTTCCCTCTATCTTCAAAGAATATCTCACTTCAGCTAACCGATCAGCAAATAAATTGGCATATAAAGATGATCTTTCATTATGTATAATTTCCAACTCCAAGTCCCGACGAACCATTGGCCAACCATCTTCAGCATAACCCCGCAATAAAGAAATCACTCTAAATCCACAATTACCATATGACAATACGTTGACTACGTCATAAATAAATGACCTAATATGATAAGGAAATTGAAGGATGAACCGTTTAGATGATTGTGCAGTTTGTGATAATTTCAACTTCTTTTTCACAGGTTGTGATGGTTGAGATTTATTTTTTGAATTTTGTGATGGTTGAGATTTTCGTTGTGAAGATTGAGATGCTTGATCAACATACTCATGATACGAAGGATCCCTGTAAACATCATACCCTACAGGTTTTTTGTCTTTTTTCTTGACTCCACCTTTTGTTTTTATTTTTTCAGGTGGTGCTAACAAAGAAGCCGTTGTGGGAAATGCAAGTTCATAAACCCTACTATGTAATGCCCTTCTTCCAACAACATCTTTTGACCTATAGCTTTTCCATAACTCATCCATTGCAGATTTCATACCCACCTCTGATTCCTCATCTAAGTCTTCTTCCAACTTAATTTCCATACTTAGTTTCCTCCAATGTACATGCACAACGTCAATTGGTATCAGAATACCACTAATTCTATACCCTGCCAACTCACACGCGCAAGGTAATCCATAGGTTGTTCTAAGAGTACATCGACATTTGTCCTTGTTAGTTCCAATATAATCCATTCTAGTTAACTCTTCAGCAACACGCCTCAATGCAACTCGCGACACTGAAGTACGTAAATATGTGTAAAATGGACTTGAATAGACATGCGCAACTTCATACACACTCTTTTGAAAAGAAGCTCGAATGTTGCTAATTTGTATCTTTAAGTTGTCATTCATGGCCTCCCAACATTTGACCATGTCACCAATACTGTTACCCAACATCTGCTTTAACTTCCAATGAGCAGACTCAACCCTATAATAATACATATTTAAACAAAGTAAGAAAAATACAAAATTCACAAAAAGTATATTTTGGGATCTAAATCAAAATATACCGATTAGTCGTCGTGTTACCCATATGTAGGACTCGATGAATCGATGCGCAAACAAACCTCTGTCTATGTGGTGTTAACCATGTGTCGTTCACGTACTCAAAAAATTTAGGACAATCAACACACTCTTGCTCAAGTTCTTTTAAATGTTGAGCATACTCAACCTCATCACTAGCCCATACAACATCCGTCCATAATTTTCCAATTGACTTTTGCATATCAGGAGCCACTAATAGTTTCCTTTTTGCACCAACATTTTTGTTAATGTGAAACTGACATAGCAAATTATTTGTCCTTGGAAACACAGTCTCAACGGCTTTCATCAAAGCAAGATCTCTATATGTCATCATCACTTGTGGAAATAAATCTTTCTTCACAAACAATTGTTTAAGCTTATCTAACACCCAACAAAAAGTCTCAGTCTGCTCAGACTCAATATACGCAAATGCGACAGCAAAAGTCAACTCGGTTAATGTCATGCCAACAATTTCAAACAAAGGTTGCCTGTATTTGTTTGTCTTATAAGTGCTATCCATAACTAACACAATAGGAAAAATATTCAACAACTTAACTGAATCTGGATGTGCCCAAAATATATCTTTAATAACTTCAGAGTCGTCTCTTTTTCTACTCCAATAAACATAACCTGCAACCTCGATAAGCTTAAACAAATGTTGCATCTCACTTCTAGGACCTCTTATCTCTTTTTCCATCATACTCTTCTGCTTGTATATTTGCGTGATCCGAGTGACACAATCTGAATCTCGCTCGTGCAAGGAATGCAATATATTTCTAGGTGCAACCTTTCTCTTTGTTAAATCAGTAACATGTTGCTTCTGATCCGCTGTCAACCTACCAACAAATGAGTGACCTTCTAATCTATCAGGTAAATCATGGTTATGAATGCTGCATTTTACATCAATCTTCCATCCAAATCCATCTTTTATCGGAGTCGACCTGATCTTTAATGGACATCCGCTTTTTTCGTCGCACTTTTGATTCCACTACGAATATCCTTGTATTTCCCACCTTTATCACAACCAAATATTATTTTGTTACTTCTTCCTCTCTTGCCTGTTTGTGTATCTGAACGAGTGATGATGACCGTCACTTTATTTAGTAATCCGGTGTCTTTAACCCATCTTATCACCTCATCTCGTGTACCAAATCTCTCTGACGTTGTAAATACATCTGACGTATTCACACATATCAGTTCTTTTTCGTATATAGGTATTGCACCTACACAATAAAAATATTTTTTAATAAAAAATTATAAAAAAATTTAAAAAAAAATATTTTTTACACACCGGAACACTTTATGTAAGTCTTCCGGTATTGTACGCGATACAAACCGAAACACTTACATAAAGTGTTTCGGTACACAGACACAGGGCTACCGGAAGACTTAATGGAAGTGTTCCGTACCGGAACACTTCCATTAAGTCTTCCGGTGAACAAAAATAACAAAACCGGAAGACTTTCCCAAAGTCTTCCGGTATGATAAATAACGTACCGGAACTCATTCTTTAAGTCTTTCGGAATGTGTTTTTTTGGATCACTTTTTCTAGAATCTGACGGTCTGACATAAATGGTAAAAAAATAAAATAATAAAATAATAAAATATAATAAGGGTTATAATAGGCATTTTGAAAAATTTGTAGGGGTAAAAGTATAGATGTGGGGGTATAGGGTAAAACCTTCTAACATAAATTTTGGCCATAAATATGATTTGGATTTTAAAACTTCCAAGACTTGACTTTTGATAATGGGCTGAAAAATTGGATTAAAGCATGGTTAATGATTTTGAATCAACCGGATTTGATTTTGAAAAGGCGGTTTGAACACGGATTAGGTCTAAAAATGAAATTGACATGAACTTAACATGAACTTGAACAATGCAATTCCGAATAAACCATAATCATACGCTTTCCGCCCCTAATTCAAATTGAATTCTTTGATTTCGTGATGAATCTCAAAACCAATACTTCGAAACATATTCCTCGAATCATTTGAAGATGCCATACACGAATGAATGTCTCCATCACATGAGTCTAGATCAACTTTCCAATAACAAAATAGAGTATCGCGATCATAAGGATTGAGGATGATATGCCTGGAAATATGGAGTGATGTATAACCATAATACCTTGGCGCGAGAACCCTAATCCACCTGGTAGATTCCTGATACACCAATGAACAACCTTTATGAGTGAATTCCTTAAAGATCACTTAATAAGGGAAATAAACCCTAATCGAGTAGCAAGCATATAAGAAGCCAATGTTATTAATAGCCACATAACCAAAACTCTGAATCCGCCCGATAGATATGGATAGGGTATGAAACCCTAATTTTATATGGCATTGATCATATGTCTTTGGAGCTCATGAAATGCATGATTGTGAATGTTACGACCTAATGGAAATGCGGATGAATGCAAACATAAGCCAGTTAGTGGTAATAAATAAGAGGGCAAATTTTGAGGTGTTACACCTAGGAATTTGTACCTCCGATGTAATAATTATTGATATTTAATGAAATTTTTTACCTTGACATTTCAAGTCTCGTTGGCTTTAGAGCTTTGTGCTAACCTTATCTTTATCGTTTTAGCTTCTCACGACTCGTTTGTAACCCCAAGAGTTGCTCTTTTATCTTGTGAAGTTCCATTTAGTTTAAACCATAGGCTGGTCCATCAGTGTTTGTTGGCTACAAATGAGTGTTCATTTTGGGTTTGAGAGCCTTTACCCCTTTTTGGCGAGACTGTTTCTAGACTTTTAATGGTGTTTTTGCAATTCAATAAATCAAATGATGTTGGCTACCATCCTTGGTTGCTGCGCTCGCACACTGTCTTAACATTTGCTAGAGTAATGTATTGATTGAACATATGTGCATATCATATTTGGTGATCTTCTTGCCTTTCTTGGGTAAAGCTTAAGACCGACGAATTCAAGGTATATAGTTACATTTTGTATTATGTTCCGCGTGACAGAGGACTGTTCCACGACCAAGGGAAGGATCCCCGTTCCTGCTCCCGAGGCTTGGCTTGGATCGAGGTGGACGTCTCAAAGCTCCACCATCTACGCCCTAGAACTGGCTAGATTCGTGGGGTGGGGTGGATGAAGGGGTGCGCCAACTACGTAGAAATGTGTTTAATAGGCCTTAGATGCAAGATGTTTGAACCGTATCAGAATTACAAAATTGCGTTAAATGTGTATTAGATACGCAATTAGACATGGAATGTTCTTAAGCCATATTAGAATCACACAAATGCGTTATATCTATATCATATACACATTCATACGTGAAATATGTTTAAAGCCGTATCAGAATCACATAGATCTATTAAATTCATATCAGATACACAACCGGGTGTAGAGTTTAGTTTAAGCCAAACCAGAATCCCGAAAAATTCATTAAGTTCGCATGGAAAACAGATTCATACACTATATCTTTGCTCTTGTTTGTCCCAGACATTCTAGTAAAAATAGGCAAAGAACAACACATTTTAGTAAAAATTGGTTAGTAACTTTAACTGCTAACCAATTTCCTTATGAGATTGCTTAACTATAACTGATGTCCTAATTACAACAAACTCTGCCATAATGCTCTTTTGAAATTCTGGTATAGTAGATCACATATGTCCTATAAGATGTCGAAACAACTGATCACCGTTGTTGTAAACAATGGACAATACGAATAATTAAATATACAAAAAGTAAACGAACACACAACAATTGTTTACCCAGTTCAGTTTAACATTCCCACTCTGGGGGATACCAATCCAGGAATGAAATCCAATAAATAGTATTAATTCGAACTAAAACAACCTCTTGTTTCCAACTTGTCACTTAATCATTACCCGTGCTATATTTCTACCTAACACACTTCCTAGGTCGAGACCCTCCTCTATTCCTTAACAATCACTACGTGACCAATGACACACTCTATGCTTAAAAGCTTTAGAGTACACAATTTACAGTTTCAGTAAAGTTCTCATATTCTTATCATCCACTATGATCTAATAAATGCTCACAAAAGAACAAAACCTAATGCTTTCTACTCAAGTAATATATCTCTTTTTCTTGTTATCAACCTAGGTCTAAACTAACCTATTTATAACAAAATAACACACTTGATTTGGGCTTTAGACTCATAGTATTATGATCCCACAAGATCTGCTATAATTCTCCAAGAAAATAAAAACTTTTCAATCTATATTTTCTATAGCAAATCCTCCATGATTTGCGATATTCAATCCTTCAATATATGAAAATCTTCTATCTTGGATGCCTGTTGTAATCACAAATATTCCACCGAATATTATGTGATTTTCTTCAATTATAACAGTTACTAAAAATGTCATTGATGCAAATGTTGAGAGACCGAAGCTGGGACATCTCCTTCGACATCTTCCAAAAACATGTTTTCCCTCAAAACAAAACTTCATCTTCAGCATGTCACGACACCTTGTCCAACATGACCAATATAGGTTGTTTTACCATAATTAATGCCAACCTTAACTGGGAAGAATTAACAATCTCCCCCTTTGGCAAATTTTGGCAAAAACAACCATAACAACACCATTACAATCCTTCAGAGGTTAGCAGTGGAACACACCATGAAATCCTCTTCATGAAACTATCTCTCCCCCTCAATATTAGCGGACAAGATTTTTCTCCACCCCAAAAGTAAGTGGTTTAAAAGTTAGTTAGTCAGTATCAGTATTACTCCCCCTTTTTATCCAGATTTGACAAAAAATCTTGGGTATGTAACCCTTACAAAACCAAACATACCAAATACATTCAAGCATCTCTCTCAGTAGCCTCATCATCTCCCTCTTGCTCATTGTTACTATCAGTTTCAACATCCACGTCTTCATTCCCCTCAACATTTCTGGACATGTCTGTCTCTTGTTCTTTGTCTATTGTTAAAGCTTGAATTATTTTCTCAAGCTCCCTCTTGCTTCCAGTGTTGGCTTTGATATAATCTTCAAGTTCCTTGCAGGTTTTCTTTAACTGAACGATAATATCTCCTTTGGCAGTACTAGGAGCCTGCTGCCTAACCGATGTTGTGACAACATCTTGGACATGATCACCAGAAAAGAGTTTATAATGCAAAGATGTTGTGACTCACTCTTCATAACCTTGTAATTTGATAAGATAATGTTTGGGAATTGATCCAGGATTATCCCACAAATGAGAGATGTAAAACAGATTGGAAGCTTTTATGATTATGGACAAAGCTTGCTTCAGAATTTGATCAAAGATATAAGCTCCAAAATCAAACTTCCTGCCTTTGCCAATGATTCAGATGAATCTTCCAAGACCTATGGATATTATGGTGTGATTGGTTGGAATCCAATTTATAGTACCAATCCTATGAATGATTACATACTTAACACTGAGCTTCGATGTTGATAGTTTATCTTTGATAGGCCACCTTTTTACAGAATTACAGGTGATCTCCCTACACATCTGATCATCAGTGTCTTTAAACTCAGGTTAGGGTTCTTCAAATCTTCCTAGAAGTTTATTTATGATGGTAGGAGAGAAGTGCACCAACTTTACTCTAACATAAATCTTTCTATACTCTTCACTTTTCTTATTGTCACAATCCTCATGGATGTTCATAATGAATTCCTTGACAAGTTTATCATAGCAGGGACCAAAATTAGAAACCATCTTCATCAGACCAGCATGTTTTTTCAGCTTTATATCCTCCTTGCAAGATCAATCCTTCTGTGATAAATATACTGCCATTTTGTAGCCTTCTCGATGCTTTGAAAGGACACATTGTCAAGAGGTGCCTTCGGGATAGTGTTAAACTTCCTTTGAGATTTCTTGACTGATGTGATATCTTGAACATATTCTTCAACATCACTTTTGGGATTATATGTATTTTTTCTTTTCTTTGAATGAGTCTCAACTTTACTCTAAGTCCTAGAGGGCCCAACAACAATTGTCTTCCTAGAGCTTTTCTCAGTAATCAAATCATTCTTTCTTCTTTGTTTGAGTCTCTTTGTAATATTAGGATCAAGGCTCTTTGTAAAAACTTCATTATCTGAGGGAAGTTCATCAATAATGATGACTTCATGACTACTATTGTCCTTGTTAGAAAATGTTTCAACATCTTTTCCAGCACTCCTTAATTCTGACTCTGGAGAAGTTTGAAGATTCCTGGAAGAGTATTCTTCCTTGGACTAATTACCTTGGAAGGTGTCCTGTTGGAAGAGTATTAGAGTTGGTTTTTTTTATATTGTCTCCACAAGGATTTTAAAGATATCCCGCCGTTCAATAGTTCAAAGGTTATAAGCAAACATTTTCAAAGTTGTTTTGTTCGGTATCATATGATTGTCACTTGTTTTGGTAGCAATGCTTGCAAATAAAAGAGTTTGTTTGTTTTTGTAAAAGATACGCCAAGATTAGGGTTTGATAATCCTTTTCAAATATATTCTATCAATCGAGTATATGAACACATTAAAGTTAATATAATCACGTACCCATTTAATATGTATCCTCTCGGTCCTAGTATCGTGAGAGTTATTGTACCGATCGATAATCACTCTCGCACATTACCAATCAATACAATAATCATGAAGTTCAATACAAAGCGAATATTTATTCATAAGTCTGTCTCCAATACTTTTCCTTAATAAATGAAGCTATTAGATCAAGGTTTAGAAATCCTATTTCTAGCTCAAACCAAACCATACAATTCCAAGAAATACAAATTACTTCATCATATATTAAAAATAACCTTGTTCACACACATAAGATCAAAATAAATACATAATAGAAATATTAACTAACTCTAATCTTGACACAAGAGAGAACTTAGCCAACCATTTCCATGGTAGCTTGTGTTGCAAGAGAGGAAATAAGTTGTACAATCATCAAAAGTTGAAGAATCGAGAGTTGATGCGGTAAAACTTTGACCCTTGATGCTTCAAGAAAAATCTCTCTTCAAACCCTAAAGATCTGATTTAGAATGTCAAATATGTGAAAAATGAGGATAGTGCCCTAAAAAAATCTCAAGGGAGATATTTATAGAAATGGAAAAATCTGTCTAAAACAGGGAGGACGCTAAACGGCCTCAGAGCGCACTTAGCCCCATCAACATCTAAACCGCCTTAAGGTCCTAGAATGCTTAGTGAGTAACAACGGGCTCCAAGCTCCCAGAGACCAGAAACTACTGACTTGAGTGCGTTGAGAGCATCCTGGAAGGGCGCCTAGCACGCTAACCCTTTCCAAAATTCGTGCTATTTTTATTTTCAACCCTCCTTCTTCACCAATGGGCTTTAGGCATCTAATTTAGCTAAAAAAATCCTACAAAAGACAAGAAAATGTCATAATACGAAAATGGAAAGCGAAAACTGTAGCACCCTAAATTTTCTCCTTCATTTTTAATAAATAAAATACAACAAATCAGAGTAAAATATCATTCTCAATTCAAGGTGCTACTTTTCAACCAATCAAAACATGCTCTTAAAAGTTTGATACATAACATGAAATGGAAAATTTATTCAAATTAAGCAGAGGAAAAACTAAACAGTAGTATCATCATTAAAATAGAAAATAGTTTGAAAACTTCTAAAACAACACTAACATGTTCCAAACATAATAAATGAACTAAAGTAATCAAACGACATTCTCGACTCCCATGTTACATATCAGAGCGGACGCCACAACTACTCCTGAGTATCTGTACGTTACCAACATAGGGATAACATTCAAATAGAAGGGATGATTTTCTTAAATCAATTAAAAGAGAAAGATGATATAAATATAATGCATATATCACATAAGTACAACAACAACATACTTATCACAACAAGAATCACAACCCAACTACACATCTACAACAAACACCTCAACAACATATACATCAACATCATACATATTAACAACAATGCATGCAAATGAGACTCAACCATTGACTTAATGCATGTGGTACCAAGAATAGATCCCTATTTCATGATCCAGTTCCTGTCGGAACTCTCAACCCCTTTTCCATGGTCTAGTGCAACCCCTATTTCATGATTACATCCTCGACCCCTATTGCATGGTCCAGTGTGACCCCTATTTTATGATCACACCCTACACCGTGATTGAACACAATCACCTTACCAACAACGACAATATGCAACAACAACGACAATATGCAATAACAACAATATGCAACAACAACAATATGCAACAACAACAACATTTCATGCATATTCGTTCTCATACTAACAGTTTTTGATCAATAACACATACACAAATAAACATACATCATGCATTAATACGTTTCACACAACAGCCTTCAACTTAACAAAATGCACATACGACCTATATAAACCTACTCACACTGTATCAACAACATACCAACCCTCCTAAAACATAAAACACAAATTTTCATGAATTTTAATGGATTAAAAACACACTTTCTCACTTCTAGGTCTCGCTAAGCGAACCCTTTGCTCGCTAAGCGAGTAAGGTACTGTCTTGAAGAGGTCAAATTTTCCAACGACTCACTAAGCGAGCAATCCCTCGCTAAGCGAGCAAGGCGAAATAGGCAGAAAAACCCTGCGATTCTCTGCACTTCTCCCTTGCAACTCTCACCCTTAAACAGTGTATAAAGCTAGTCCAAATCACTATTTTCCACCGAAAAGCTTATATCTAACACTACCAACATAATATATACCATTCATACATCAGAAATTCTTCAATTTCATACCATATTCATCAATTTATCAATCACCCAATCCCACTAACATACCTAAGGACATCTACCCTAACATTCACATCATAATACCCTTAAAAGATGAAAGAGATCCCACCCTTACCTTAACTCGATGAAAAATCCCTTCCTTCCTCACCAATCCTTGCTTCTATCCTTTCTCCTCTTCTCTCCTCTTCACGCTCTTCTCAGAATTTCCACGATCAGTTTCTACAAGAACTGACTTCCCCTTTATCCAAATTTCCAACATAACCCTTGGACCCCTAATATGGAATCCCCAACTTGCCCTCACTATTCCCTCATCCAATTACCAACCTACCCTTTCACTTAATATTCCAATATTTATTTCAATATAATATAAATTATGTAAACTTATTTAAATTAAAATAACATTATCCTTTCACTCAACACACCACCAAACTTCACAATCCACACAGCACACAACAATTTTTCAATTATATACATTAAATAATTAAATAAATAAACCGGGGAGTTACAACTCTCCCCCACTTGAATATTTTTGTCCTCTAAAATTACGTGTCATAAAAAAATTCGAATAAGACTCTCGCATCTTAATTTCTAATTCCCAAGTCATGTTCCCACTGGCAGCACCTCCCCATACCACCTTTACGAGGACAATCTCGTTGCCTCTCAATTGCTTCACTTTGTCATCATTGGTACGCTCAGGTAAAGCTTCAACTGTAAGGTTATCCCTTACTTCCACCTCATCCATCGGTATCACATATGAGAGATCCAGAATATACTTCCGAAGCTGCGAAACATGGAATATATCATGCAAATTTGACAACTACGGTGGCAACACCACTCTATAAGCAACTGGCCTAACTCTTGCCAAAATCTGATACGAACCATTGAATTTCGGAGTAAGCTTCTTCGACTTTAAAGAACTTCCAACGCCCGTTACCAGAGTAAGTCTAAAAAATAATGGTCCCCCTCTTTAAATTCAAGATCTTTCCCTCTCTTATCATGATAACTCTTATGTCTACTTTGTGAAGTCTTCATCTTCTCTCGAAACAACTTCATTGTCGCAGTGGTTTGCTGAACAATCTCAGGTCCAAGCACTATACTCTCACATGATTCATGCTAACACAAAGGTGTTCAACACCTTCTACCATACAATGCTTCAAAAGGTGCCATTCTGATACTGGAATGATAACTATTATTGTAAGTGAACTCAATCAACGATAAATGATTATTCCAAGTACCCCCTTGTTCAAGTACACAAGCTCTCAACAAATCTTCCAAAGATTGTATAGTCTTTTCCATCTGCCCATCTGTCTGCGGATGATAAGCGGAGCTCAACCTCAACTTCGAGCCCAACGCCTCTTGCAAACTCTCCCAAAATCTAGAAGTGAATCTCGAATATCTATCCGACACAATGCTTAACAAAATTCCATGCAACTTTACGATCACACGAATATAAATCTCGGCCAACCTCTGCAATGAAAAGCTAATACCAATCGGGATAAAATATGCTGATTTTGTCAGTCGATCAACAATTACCCAAATCGCATAATTCCCTATTGGAGTATTAGGTAATCCCTTAACAAAGTCCATAGAGATACTATCCCAATTCCACTATGGGATATCCAACAATTGCATCAAACCCGCAGGTTTTTGATGTTCCACCTTCGACTCCTGACAAGTCAAACAAGCGTACACGAAGTGGGCTACGTCACGCTTCAATCCAGGCCACCAAAATAATAATTCAAGCCGAAATCATAATCTTTCAAAAATTCCAACCAACGTCTCTGCCTCATATTCAGTTCCTTTTGGTCAAACAGATACCTCAAGCTCTTATGATCACTAAACACCTCGAATCTAAAACAATAAAGATGATCTCTCTAGATCATTAGTACAAACACCGCTGCTGCCAACTCTAAATCGTGAGTAGGGTAATTCCTCTCATGAATCCTCAACTTACATGAAGCGTAAGCCACCACTTGGTTAGTCTGCATCAATACTCATGCTAAACCTATCAGAGAAGCATCACAATACACCACAAACGGCTCTTCCGGTTTAGGAAAAATCAAAACTGGATGTGTAGTCAATCACTTCTTAAGCTCAACAAAACTTCGCTTATAATGAATATCCTACACAAACGCCTTACCTTTACAGGTTAACTGGGTGAACGAAAGAGCTAACTTCAAAAACCCCTCAACGAATCTTCGATAATAACCAACTAATCCCAAAAAGATTCTGATCTCGGTCACTGACTTTGGAGCTTCCCATTATAGATCTGTATCTACCTTGGATGGATCCACTGTAATACCATCACTCAAAATGACATGAACACGAAAACTCACCTCTTTCAACCAGAACTCACACTTAGATAACTTCGCATAAAACTTCTTATCCTTCAACACTTGTAATATAATCCGTAGATAATCTGCATGTTCTTCTTCTGACTTAGAGTAAATCAAAATATCATCTATGAAAACAACCACATATTGATCCAAGTACTCATGGAAAATCTGATTCATATACTCCATAAATACTCTAGGTGAATTAGTAACTCCAAACGACATCACCACATATTTATAATATCCATATCGAGTCCTGAAGTTGTCTTCTAAATATCCTCATCCTTTACATGTATCTATTGATAACCCGACCACAAGTCAATCTTGATAAACACTCGAGCACCCACCAACTAATCCATCAAGTCATATTTTCTCGGAAGTGGATACTTGTTCTTGATCGTCACTTTATTCAACTGTCTTTAATCAATGCACAATCTCATACTACCATCTTTCTTCTTTACTAGCAACACCGGAGTTCCCCAAGGTGACACACTTGGTCTCATGAAATTATTCTCTAACAACTCTTCCAAATGTTTCTTTAACTCTGATAGCTATGACGCCGACATGCAATACAGAGCCATAGAAATATGTCTAGTACAGGTATAAGATCAATACTAAACTCTACTTCTCGTTCCAAAGGTACATCAATAATATCATCCGGGAATACTTCTAGAAATTCTCTCACCACTTGCAACTCATTCACTACAGAATTATTCTCAACCACCAAGGATGCAAACAAAGCCAACACTTGAGCTTCTTCATCCAAAAGCTCCTTCAACTCTTTAGCAGATAAGTAACCCTCTTCCTTCTCTTCTTCTGGAGCAAGGAATCACACAGTCTTATTGTAACAGTTGATATGAATATGGTTGAACTCCAACCAGTTAATTCCCAAAATCACATCAAGACCCTCCAACGAAAAACAAACGAGATCGACACCAAAGTCCTTACCATAAATCGATAAAGGACACTGTAAACAAACCAGAGAAGTAGTCACCGATCCCTTCGCAGGAGTTTCGATAACAATTCCTCCTTTCATCGAAGAAACAACGAGACATAATCTTTCACACAATCAACATCAATAAAACCATGTGTTGCACCAGTAACAATCATAGCAATCAAAGGCGTATCATTAATTTAGAAAATACCTCTGATTAGTCGATCCTCACTGGAAGTCTAAGTTCCTGTCAAAGCAAACACTGTCCCTCCAGTTGAATCTTTCTTCAGCTTTGGACAATGCGTGATTGTATGGCTTTGCTCTCCATAGTTGTAGCAAGCCACCATGTTAGTCTTGCAATCTGCGATCAAATGCTCAGGTTGTCCACATTTGAAGCACGTCTTCACATTACTCGTGCACTCATTGACACGATGACCCAAATCACCATATTTGTAACACTTCAAAGAAATAGAAGCTCTTCCCCACTTAGCTTCTTACCATCAGTAATTATCTGCTTACCTTTATCAGTCGAAGATGTATAAGGCTTCCCACAATGCATCTGTTGATTTCCTCTCCTCCCAGCCAAACCTTTGAAATGCTCTGATCGAACCTTGCTATCTTCCTCAAAGATCCTACAGCAGTCAACCAAATATGGAAATCTTCTGGTCCTTTGATAGCCAATAACCTGTTTGATCTCAGGTCTTAAACCAATCTAGAATATCACACACACTCCGAGAACTCAATAGTCGCCTCACTATAATACGGATAAAACTTGACAAAATATGAAAACTTAGCAGCATACTCTACCACTGACATGCTACCATGTTTCAATTCCAGAAACTCTATCTCTTTCTTCGATTGAACATCTTCAGAAAAATATTTCCCCAAGAACTCCCTCTTAAATATAGCCCAAGTGATCGCCTCACCTAACACTTCCAATCGTTGCTGGGTACCGACCCACCAATCACCAGCTTCTCCTACCAGCTTGTGAGAACCCAACCGCACCTTTCGTGCTTCAGAACTTTCCATCACCCGAAAGATTCTCTCGATCTCCTTGATCCACTCTTGCGCCCCATATGGGTCATGCTTTCCCTTGAAAGTATGCAGATTGTTCTTCCAGAACTCATCATTCTCGTTGTTACCAGCATTCAGCGAATTTGCACAGCTTGAGCCATAACCTGCATAGCAGCAACAAGTGCATCATCGTTCCTTCCAGTCATTCTCAACTTCTAAGAAACAACAACAAGAAACAACGGTCAAAACACCTATACAGACAACGACCGACTATCACGGACCTCAACTACGACAACGACAACAACTTAACGACTCGACGACATGGTCAGACAGACCGACCTGCTATGATACTAATTGTAACACCCCAAATTTCCCACATTATTTTTAATAAATAAAATACAACAAATCAGAGTAAAATATCATTCTCATTTCAAGGTGCTACTTTTCAACCAATCAAAACACGCTCTTAAAAGTTTGATACATAACAGGAAATGGAAAATATATTCAAATTAAGTAGCAGAAAAACTAAACAGTAGTATCATCATTAGAATAGAAAATAGTATGAAAACTTCTAAAACAACACCAACATGTTCCAAACATAATAAATGAACTAAAGTAACAAATCGACGTTCCCGACTCCCTTGTTACGTATCAGAGCGGACGCCACGACCACGACTACTCCTGAGTATCTGCATGTTACCAACATAGGGGTAGCATTCAAACAGAAGGGGTAAGATTTTTAAATCAATTAAAAGAGGAAGATGATATAAGTATAAGGCATATATCACATAAGTACAACAACAACAACAACATACTTATCACAACAAGAATCACAACCCAACTACACATCTACAACAAATACCTAAACAACATATACATCAACATCATACATATCAACAACAATGTATGAAAATGAGACTCAACCATAGACTCAATGCATGTGGTACCAAGAATAGATCCCTATTTCATGATCTAGTTCCCATTGGAACTTTCGACCTCTTTTCCATGGTCCAGTGCAACCCCTCTTTCATGATAACACCTTCAACCCCTATTGCATGGTCCAGTGCGACCCCTATTTCATGATCAAACCCTACACCGTGATTGAACACAATCACCTCACCAACATGGATAATATGCAACAACAACGACAATATGCAACAACAACAACAATATTCAACAACAACAACAATAACATTTCATGCATATTCATTCTCATACTAACAGTTTTAGATCAATAACACATACACAACTAAACATACATAATGCATTCACAAGTTTTATACAACGACCTTCAACTTAACAAAATGCACATACAACCTCTATAAACCTAATCACACCGCATCAACAACATAACAACCCTCCTAAAACATAAAACACAAATTTTCATGAATTTTAATGGATTAAAAACACAGTTTCTCACTTCCAGGTCTCGCTAAGCGACCCCCTTGCTCTCTAAGCAAACAAGCTACTACCTTGAAGAGAAGAAATTTTCCAACTGCTCGCTAAGCGAGCAAGGCGAATTAGGCAGAAAAACCCTCTGATTTCTGCACTTCTCCCTTGCGACTCTCACCCTCAAACAATGTATAAAACCAGTTCAAATCACTATTTTACACCGGAAATCTCATATCTAACACTACCAACATAATATATACCATTCAAACACTAGAAATTCTTCAATTTCATACCACATTCATCAATTTATCAATCATCAAATGTCACTAACATACCTAAGGACATCCACCCTAACATTCATATCATAATACCCTTAAAAGATGAAAGAGATTCCACCCTTACCTTAATTGGATGAAAAATCCCTTCCTTTTTCACGAAATCCTTGCTTCTAGCCTTTCTCTTCTTCTCTCCTCTTCACGCACTTCTCAAAATTTCCACGATCAGTTTCTACAAGAATTGACTTCCCCTTTTTCCAAATTCCCAACATAACCCTTGGACCCTTAATATGGAATCCCCAACTTAAGACTCCATCTGACTTCTACCCATCTTCTTGTCGAACTTACCATCCTTTTGAATGAATTTCCCCTTAACGGCCAAACCTCCACCAACCGACGAAGGTTTTTGCTCCTTTCGTTCATTCAAGTCCTTAGAGTACAAGGTTGATTAAACATCTTCAAAGGTCAGCGTCCCCCTTCCATACAAGAGAGTTTCTTTGAAGTGAGCATGTGATCTGTGCAAAGCACACAACAATAACAAGGCTTGATCTTCATCATCGGTCTTCACATTAATATTTTCAAGATCAAGAATTAGCTTGTTGAACATATCCAACATCTTAGCCAACAATTTGTCTTCACTCATTTTGAATTAGTACAAAGCTTGCTTTAGGTATAGTTGATTTACCAGTGATTTCTTCATATACAACCCTTCAAGTTTCAACCATAATCCTGATGTCGTCGTCTCTTTTGATACCTATCGAAGAACCTTATCACCAAGACTCAACAATATTGTGTTATGGGCTTTCTCAATCATGGGCGTCTTTTCAGTTTTCGTCAACGCAACATTCATGGTTGCCGCTCCCTTCAACGCTTCCAAAAACCCTGCTGAATCAATAGAGTTTTCATCTTTAAGCACCACAGACTAAAATCGTTCACTCCGATGAACTTTTAAATCTCAGACTTTGTTGAAGGCATCTTCTTCATGCTCACCTCACTAATTTGTTGTGAAATCGGATACCCTAGAAACAAAGTATAATATGTTTCTTTATGATCAAGAAACCAACAATGGTTAGGGTTTAAGGTAAAATAAGGATAACAACAAGAATTGATTATAAATTGTTTATTCTTTCCTTTCTCTTAAAATTAAGATTATAAATATACAAGAATAACAAATAACCCTCTCACTTTTGAATTAGCATTTTATCTTCATATTTTTCCTTATGTAAAAGATGAAAGACTAGTATGGTATTTATAAGAAAACTAACACACTAACTTAATGGGTTTTTTAACAATTACTCATCCATTACCAGCTAACTTAAATAATTGGACTTACAAGAAAGACTCAATTCAACATGCTAACAAACCTAGCAATATTGACTAATGCATGTTAGAACAAACCTCAACTACAACACGCATTACTAGAGTTCGATCCAATATCTCACAATACCCTTACTCCCGCACGGTTAAAATCATTTAATATGATATAAAATATGTTTAAATGTATATATAAATTTGATACGATATAAAATGTATATATATGTATTTAAATTTAAAATTATATTAATTTTAAAATAAACAATGATTATGTAAAATCAATTAATTTAAATTATAAAGAAAAAAAGGGACTCGTGAGATGAAAAATTAATATTTAAAATAAGGATTTTATCTTTTAAATTAAGATAATTATTGATTAAAATAAAATATATATTGTGTTTATAGTGATCCGTGAAATAAAAAATTTATTTGATACAATATGAAACATATTTATATATGAAATTCTGTGATCAGGTATGAGATGTCGAATGAGATGTTCCAACACTTGACAAATTTAACCAAAACTTAAAGTGCAAGAAAATTAAACAACACAGTAGTTTGTTAACCCAGTTCAGTGTATAACCACACTTACATCTGGAGGCTACCAAGCCAGGAGGAAATCCACTATAAGTAATATTAATTCTAGACTTAAACCACCCAGTGTAATCTTTCACTTAATATCTACCCAATGCAATTTCTACCTAAGACACAACTTAGATATGAGTACCAACTCACTCCCCCTTAATCACACAGTGATCTGGTTTACAAGTTTAATAAAATTGAAGTCATACTTCAAACAAAATAGCTTGATCTTACTTCACAGTTTCAATCAAGACACAAATACACCTTTGCTTAAAAGCTCATAAAGTGGTACAATAAAAACAACCTGCTATTAAAACACACAACACCCTATTTTGTCTTCTGAAAAATTCGTACCCAATTCTGAGATATTTTGTTGCTTAAATAGGTGTTTGTATTTTGGGCTTTCTGTAGGTTAATCCAGTCCTAAAAACGCATGCAGCTTCCACCTTGAATTAGGGTTTGTTACTTCCTAGATTCTAGGTGATTTAGTTCTTCTGATTATGCTGAAGTCTCATAACAATACTCCCTACAGATGCGCCTTATTCTGTTTTTGTCCATCCATAATTAATTCCAGATAACTTTCCTTAAATTACTCAGGTTAGTTAGTCATTAATTAATTCTGGTAGCAGGTTTGAGATGTCACAACATCTGTTGGGACATCCTGAAAAACTGAACTTAAATCATTAACACAATGTCCCAACATCTGGTGTGACATCCTGAATTAAGTTCTTATACTCTGTTTGATAATGTCCCAACATCTGATAGGACATTCTGAACTGAATTCAACATTTCTTGTTGGTCAAAAATTCTGCCAATTCTAAACATCTACAAACTCCCCCTTTGGCTAATTTTTGGCTAACATATTTTCTGGTTATCAGAGTGCAGCAGAAGTTCTTTTATCAGAGTATAGCTTTCCTTTTCTGTTGAGTCATGTGTGAGTTTACTCCCCCTCAAACATACATGTATTCAGATTTGATGCAACATAAATTTTCATTAAAATCACTGATTCAGTTCAGAAGCAAACAAAAGATTTTTTTCATTAATAACTAAACAGCATCATACATTGTTGTTGTTGTTCTCCCCCTTGTTAGACATAAAATTGGGGCCAAAGATACTAAGTCAAAATTACAATGCAGCAGTCATTACATTTTTCCTCACATACAGTTTTTCACTCAGACTCCTCATAGTCAGTTTCTTCATCTTCCTCAGTCTCCTCATCAGAAGTAGCAGCTTTCTGAGCACTTTCTTCAATCTCCAGCCTTTGGATAATCTCCTCAAGCTTCTGCTTCCTTGCATCCAGTTCTTTGCAAGTGCTCTTCATTTCAGCAATCAATGCAGCTTTGGAGATTGGAGACTTTGCCTTTGAAGGACCAGCAGATGTCCCAGAGGGTGCTTCAACATCAGCTGCATGATGACTCAGAAACAGCTTGTAGTGGAAGGCCAGAGGGCTTTCTCTTTTGCACATTGTGTCCTTCTCAGTGAGGATGTCAGGATACTGACTCAGCATTATTCCACACAGCAGGGAAGGAAAGGCAATTGGCAGCTTAGTTGCAGATGATCCAGCATGCTTCAAAGTCTGATCAAATATATAAGCTCCATAATCCAGCTTTGTTTGAGTGCCTACAGCAAATATGAACCTGCCCAATCCAGTTGATATTGAGGATGTATGATTGGTAGGTACCCAGTTTGCTGTACCAATCCTATTCAGCATGGCATATTTCCTTGTCAGCATGCTAACTGAGAGCTTTCCTTTAACTGGCCAAGCCTTGACCTGATTAGCAGTGATAACCTTGCAAACCTGGTTATCAGTCTTTCCTAATTCATTTGGGCCATCAGATTCTCTTCCAAGGTAGTGGTTGATAACCCTAGGAGAGAATTCTACACACCTTCCTCTTACATAAACTTTCCTAAAGTCAGCAGACTTACCATTAGCACAATCTTCTTGGAGGTTGACTATGAATTCCTTGACCAGCAGCTCATAGCAAGGAGAGAAGTTGGAGACAGTTTTGAAGAGGCCAACAGAAGAGATGAGATCAATTAACTCTGTGCACTCAAGTGCATTACTGCTCAGCCCTCTTTCAAGTGCTACCCTTCTTTGATAAACAAACTTCCATCTATTCACACTTGAAACATGATGAAAGGAGATGTTGTCCAAGGGAGCTTCTGGAACAGCAATTGATGACCTTGAGGGTGCTGGTTTCTTCTTTGGAGGAGATGTTGGGACATCTTCTTCAACATCTGAATCTGGAGGAGTGATAACTTTCCTCTTTTGTGTTTGCACCTTGCTCCATTGTTTTGTAGGACCAAAGACAACTTTAGCTTTGTCCTTCTTTGGTGTAGCTTGCTTCTTCTTAGGAATTGCATGTCCTGCATTCATCTTTTCTTTCCTAGTCCTAAGCCTTTTGGCTATGCTAGGGTTTACAGAAGCAATGATTTCTGTATCAGAATCATGCTCTAGGTTCACAACAGGAGGAGGTTGAGCAGTCTCCTCTTCAGCTGGTTGATCAATAGAGATTTGCTCTTCAGTGGAGGCCTTGTGCTGGTCCTCAGATGCTTCTTCATCACTATCAGTGGAGGCCTTTTTCTGGTCCTCAGATGTTTCAACAGCAGCATCAGATGAGGCCTTTTGCTGGTCCTCAGATGTTTCAACATCTATTGGGACATCCTGTTGAGCAGGAATGTCCTTTTCAGCCTGAGTTTGTTGATCTTCTTGTGGAGCTGGCATGGTGTTCAGAGGGATAGAAATGCCACTTACCACTCTTTGCTCAGATAGGATCTTGTTTACCAACTCCTTTATGGAATCATCGGCGTATTCAGAAGCTTTTTGAGAGATGTTTGCTGGTGAAGGAATGCCTTTGGACTTGCTGAAAACTTGATCTTTTGTTCTTTTTGGAGTTCTTGGCTTTTTAGCAAGAGGAACACTTCCTCTGATTTCGTCCATTGGAGTTGAATCCATGGGTACCACAGAAATGGGGGTTGCATGCACCACATCTTCCTTGTTGAGGATTTCTTCAGGAATGTTAGGGTTTTGAGACATTTTCGAAGGAGGTGGATGAAGAGTTTTAGGTTTGATGAGTTCTGAAAAACAGTTAGAGAATGCAATTCGTTTTTGAGAGTATGATGAGAAGATGGATAGCTGAAAGCTAGCTGATATTTTATAAGTAGCCGTTACATTGAGAATTTTTAGGAGTGGAATACCCAAGGTGCTTGACCAGACTGGTGTTGCCATCTGGTGATCATGCCACACAATGTCATATGACATGTTGGCACATCTCCATAACTGCTAAATTTCACATAAGCAGATTCCCAATTTACCCCTTAGGTTTTCAAATTGAGTAGCATCCAAGGCTTTGGTAAATATATCAGCCAACTGCAGATTTCTAGCTACATGTTCCAGTGAAATCACTTTCTCTTCTACAAGATCTCTGATGAAATGATGTCTGATATCAATATGCTTGGTCATGCTATGTTGGATAGGATTCTTTGATATGTTAATAGCACTTAAGTTGTCACAGTACAATGTCATGACATCTTGTGGGACATTGTACTCAGTGAGCATTTGCTTCATCCAAACCAACTGAGAACAACTGCTTCCAGCTGCAATATATTCAGCTTCAGCAGTAGATAAGGATACACAATTTTGTTTCTTACTGAACCAAGAAATCAAATTGTTTCCTAGAAAGAAGCATCCTCCTGAAGTGATTTTTCTGTCATCAGCACTTCCAGCCCAATCAGCATCACAGAAGCCAGTGAGAATTGGTTTGCATCCATGAAAGTACATTATGCCATAGTCACAAGTACCATTAACATATTTCAGAATTCTCTTGACTTGATTAAGATGACTAACTTTTGGATTAGCTTGATATCTTGCACATACACCTACTGCAAATGCTATGTCTGGTCTGCTAGCAGTCAGATATAACAAGCTTCCAATCATACTTCTGTATAGGCTTTGATCTACATTCTCACCCTTGTCATCTTTAGTTAGCTTTAAATGTGTGGGGGCAGGAGTTCTCTTATGAGTAGCACTGTCCATCCCAAATTTCTTGACTATGTTCTTAGCATACTTGCTTTGGGAAATGAACATGGAGTCCTCCATTTGCTTTATTTGCAGTCCAAGAAAGTAGGTTAATTCTCCTACTAGGCTCATTTCAAATTCAGATTCCATCTGGTTGACAAAATGTTTGACCATCCTATCTGACATCCCACCAAAGACAATGTCATCTACATATATTTGAGCAATCATGACATTTCCTTCTTCATCTTTAACAAACAAGGTTTTGTCAATTCCACCTTTCCTGTACCCTTGCTTGATAAGAAAAGTAGTCAGCCTTTCATACCATGCTCTTGGAGCTTGCTTCAGACCATAAAGAGCCTTCTTTAGTTTGTATACATGATTTGGACAGCTTGGATCAACAAATCCTTTAGGCTGTTCTACATATACTTCTTCATTAAGATAACCATTTAAAAAAGCACTTTTCACATCCATTTGAAATAGCTTGAACTTTAAGATACAAGCAATTCCCAAAAGTAGTCTGATTGATTCAAGCCTTGCTACTGGTGCAAAGGTTTCATCAAAGTCTACTCCTTTAATTTGTGTGTATCCTTGAGCTACAAGTCTAGCTTTGTTCTTTGTAACAACTCCTTGCTCATTTGACTTGTTCTTATACACCCATTTAGTTCCAATCACATTTATGTCATCAGGTTTAGGAACAAGGTTCCACACTTCATTCCTTGTGAATTGACCTAATTCCTCTTGCATAGCACAAATCCAATATTCATCAGTAAGAGCTTCCTTGATGTTTTTAGGTTCTATTTTAGAAACAAAACAGGAACCTGAAATCACTTCTCTTGATCTAGTGCTTACACCTCTGTTGTGATCACCAATTATCAAATCTTTGGGATGATCCTTCTGGATTCTGATGGAGGGAGGTTTGCTGGATTGTTCTGTCCTTGCATCATTTTGAGTGAAGTCAGAATGATCACTCTTTTCTTCAGCTTCAGTCTTGATATCAGCAGATGTTCCAACATCTTCTGGGACATCTGTAGGAGCATCATCAATTATCACATTTATGGACTCCGTGATAACCTTGGTTCTAGAATTAAATACTCTATATGCTCTGCTGTTTATAGAGTATCCAAGAAAAATCCCTTCATCACTTTTAGGATCCATTTTTCTTCTTTGCTCCCTATCTGCCAGAATATAACAGTTACTTCCAAACACATGGAAGTACTTAACTGTGGGTTTTCTGCCCTTCCAGACTTCATAGATTGTGGACAAAGTTCCTTTCCTTAGAGTAACTCTGTTATGGATGTAACAAGCTGTGTTCATAGCTTCAGCCCAGAAGTACAAAGGTAACTTTTTAGCATGGATCATAGCTCTTGCTGATTCTTGAATAGTCCTATTCTTCCTCTCAACAATCCCATTCTGTTGAGGAGTGATTGGTGAAGAATATTCATGATTGATTTCTTCTGAAGAACAGAAATCTAAGAATTTTTGGTTCTCAAATTCTTTTCCATGATCACTTCTTATTCTGATCACACAGCTGGCTTTTTCCCTTTGTATTCTTTGGCATAAGTCTTTGAATACATCAAATACATCAGACTTTTCTTTGATGAAATTTATCCATGTATACCTTGAAAAGTCATCAACCACCACATAGGCATACCTCTTACCACCAAGGCTCTCAACCTGCATAGGTCCCATAAGATCCATATGTAATAGTTCCAAAACTTTGGAAGTTGTCAGATGTTGAAGCTTTGGATGGGACATCTTGGTTTGCTTGCCTATTTGACATTCACCACATATTTTGCCATCATCAATCTTCAGTTTAGGAATACCTCTCACAACATCCATAAATATGATTTTCTTTATGCCTCTGAAATGAAGATGACCTAGTCTTTGGTGCCATAGTTTCACTTCTTCTTCTTTAGCTAAGGAGCAAGTTGAAGTGAGACTGAAGTCTTGAGGTTCCCACATGTAACAGTTGTCTTTAGATCTGGCTCCTCTCATGACAACCTTTTGTTCTTTGTTAGACACTATGCATTCAATTTTGGTAAAGTTTACACTGTACCCTTGATCACATAATTGACTTATGCTGATCAGGTTAGCAGTTAAACCTTTAACTAGCAGCACATCATCAAGTCTTGGTACATCTGGACAGTCCAAAGTCCCAACTCCCTTGATTTCTCCTTTAGCTCCATCTCCAAAGGTTACATATCTGGATGAATGTGACTTTAAGTCTACTAGCAGATTCTTCAATCCAGTCATGTGTCTTGAACATCCACTGTCAAAGTACCAGTCTTCTTTAGCTGATACTCTTAGAGATGTATGAGCTATATATGCAACACCTTTCTTTGACCATTTGAGTTGAGATTTCTTTTGATATCTCTGCCCTGTGTATTGTTCATCAGTAGAGCTCCAAGGTTGTTTGTTGATCTTGTTCTTGGGCATGTAGTTTTGATCAACATGAAGACTAGCTTTTGGTCTCCATACCTTCTTGATGACCTCTGTCTTCTGCTTAGGGGGTTGCTGATCTCTTTGATGTCTATGCAGCACTTTCTTGGTGACTTCTATCTTCTGCTTAGGAGGTTGCTGATATATCTGATTTGGATATCCATGCAACTTATAACAATGAGGTTTGATATGTCCAAATCTTCCACAATGATGACATCTCCATCTTTGATACTTCTTCTTCATTATGTTCTTTTCAGGATGTTGAGACATCTGTTGGGACATCTTGTTTGACTGTATGGACTTTGAAGTAGTTTTGCTAGAGCTAGCTTCAATCTTATGAACTTTGTTAAATCCCAGTCCACTTTTATCCCCTGAATGCTTATTATTGTTGAGAATAACATCCAGTGTGCTTGAGCTACTATTCAACATTCTAACAGATTTGGACATATGTTCCAACTTGGAGTTGAGAAGACTTACTTCACTTTTCAAGGTGTCAATGATCTCTAGATCACTTGCTTTTTCATCCTTTAGTGCCTCATTCTGCTTCTTTAGCTTTATAATCTCACTGCATATTTCAGTGCTTCTTTTGAATAGTTCTTTGTATGCTTGCTCAAGTTCTTCAAAAGTAAGCTCCCCATCACTGGATTCACTTTCAGATTCACATAATCCAGCTAGAGCAGTGATATGCTTAGCTGATTCTTCTTCTGAATCACCTCCTGAGTCTTCATCAGACCAGGTTACAGAGAGTCCTTTCTTTTGCCTTTTTAAGTAGGTAGGACATTCATTCCTGATGTGTCCATATCCTTCACATCCATGGCATTTAATTCCTTTTTCTTGACTGGTCTTTTCATCATAATTTGACCTTCTATTAGCATCATAAGGTCTTTTGTTCTCAGAAGAGTTTGTGTATCTTCCACTGGGTTTGGATTTGTCTTCCATCTTTCTGAGAATCTTTTTGAATTGTCTTCCAAGCATAGCAATGTTGTCTGATAAGCTTTCACCAGTTTCTGATTCATCATCTTCTTCTTCATCAGTATTTGTCACCAAGGCTATGCTTTTGTTCTTCTTTACATTTGTGTCATTCATTCCCATCTCAAATGTTTGAAGGGAACCAATGAGCTCTTCAACTTTCATTGTGCATATGTCTTGAGCTTCTTTTATTGCTGTGACTTTCATGTCAAATCTTTTTGGCAAAGATCTGAGAATCTTTCTTACAAGCTTTTCATCAGTCATTTTTTCTCCCAAGGCTCCAGAAGTATTGGCTATTTCTAAGATGTTCATGTGAAATTCATGAATTGTCTCATCTTCCTTCATTCTCAAGTTTTCAAACTTGGTGGTGAGAAGTTGAAGTCTTGACATCTTTACCTTTGATGTTCCTTCATGAGTTGTTTTGAGAGTGTCCCAAACATCTTTGGCCAGCTCACAGTGATGCACAAGTCTAAAGATGTTCCTATCAATGCCATTGAATAAAGCATTTAAGGCCTTGGAGTTGCCTAGTGCTGAATCTTCTTCCTCCTTACTCCATTCTTCTTCAGGTTTCAACACTTTTGCTCCATCTTTGGTGTCTTGGACAGGATGTTCCCATCCAATGTTGACTGCTCTCCAGGCCCTGTTGTCAAGTGATCTTAAGAATGCAATCATTCTTGGCTTCCAGTAGTCATAATTAGAACCATCCAGTATAGGTGGTCTATTTACTGATCCTATATCTCTGTCCATGTTTCCAGAATTTGTATTCCCTATATCTCACCCAGTATAAACAGGCAGGGTGCCTGCTCTGATGCCAATTGAAATTCTGTGATCAGGTATGAGATGTCGAATGAGATGTTCCAACACTTGACAAATTTAACCAAAACTTAAAGTGCAAGAAAATTAAACAACACAGTAGTTTGTTAACCCAGTTCAGTGTATAACCACACTTACATCTGAAGGCTACCAAGCCAGGAGGAAATCCACTATAAGTAATATTAATTCTAGACTTAAACCACCCAGTGTAATCTTTCACTTAATATGTACCCAATGCAATTTCTACCTAAGACACAACTTAGATATGAGTACCAACTCACTCCCCCTCAATCACACAGTGATCTGGTTTACAAGTTTAATAAAATTGAAGTCATACTTCAAACAAAACAGCTTGATCTTACTTCACAGTTTCAATCAAGACACAAATACACTTTTGCTTAAAAGCTCATAAAGTGGTACAATAAAAACAACCTGCTATTAAAACACACAACACCCTATTTTGTCTTCTGAAAAATTCGTACCCAATTCTGAGATATTCTGTTGCTTAAATAGGTGTTTGTATTTTGGGCTTTCTGTAGGTTAATCCAGTCCTAAAAACGCATGCAGCTTCCACCTTGAATTAGGGTTTGTTACTTCCTAGATTCTAGGTGATTTAGTTCTTCTGATTATGCTGAAGTCTCATAACAATACTCCCTACAGATGCGCCTTATTCTGTTTTTGTCCATCCATAATTAATTCCAGATAACTTTCCTTAAATTACTCAGGTTAGTTAGTCATTAATTAATTCTGGTAGCAGATTTGAGATGTCACAACATCTGTTGGGATATCCTGAAAAACTGAACTTAAATAATTAACACAATGTCCCAACATCTGGTGTGACATCCTGAATTAAGTTCTTATACTCTGTTTGATAATGTCCCAACATCTAATAGGACATTCTGAACTGAATTCAACATTTCTTGTTGGTCAAAAATTCTGCCAATTCTAAACATCTACAATATACATATGTAAAATTGAAATTAGTTATTTAATAATAGAATAAAATATAATTATACAATCTCAATTGTATAAAAAATATTATTTGATATGTACAAATACAAAATTTAAAATGATTTACTTAATTCTAAAATGAATAATAATTATACAATTTTAATTATTTTAAATAATTATTAAAAAAAGAAATCGTGAGATGAAAAAAGAAAAAAATTGATATTTAAAAAATAATAATTTTGTCTCTTAAATTAAGATAATAACCAATTAAAATAAAATATATATTGTGCTGATAATGACCCGTGAGATAGATATAATATTTTATTAAATTTAAAAAACAAAAACAGGCAATGTTGATGATAGTGGCCCGTAATTATTTTTTGACATTTGAAAATAACACTTTTATCCTTCAAATAAACAATTGTTAATTAAAAAAAAATAGATATGTTGCTGACAGTGACCCGTAAAAAAAAATGAAATTTTGACATTTAAAAAATATTTTTTTTATCACAAATAATAAAAACAATTAATTAAAATAAATTGTGGTTCATGGATCTTCTACTCGTTAACGAAAAAAGAATACTTCTTTATATTCATCCAAAAAATAAGTTGTTTTTCCTTTAACCAATTATAATATTTCATTTTATTAAATTTTATTATTTATCTAATAATTCAAATTTTGAGATTTTTAATGCATTCTATTAATTTCAACTATTTTTAGGTAGGTAAATAAGAATTTCATTAAAAAAACCAATCAGAAAAAATATTCACTTGTTTTTGACCCAAAAAGCTATCCACATAGATACACATTAGATTCATCTCCTTTATGATTAGACCATCCACCACCACTTCAACTTCCACGTCTGAATTTGGTGTATGAAAATTATTTACATACTTTGAAAAGTTTTATTATAGATATCTTTATATTGTAAATAAAATTATTTTAAAATTTAAAATATGGTAAAATAATATAAATACTCATTTACCCTTCAAAAAATAGTTTTCACAAACTCATTTACCCTTCAAAAAATAGTTTTCACAAGGATGAATTTGTAAATACAATCAAAGACAATGACACTTTTTAGTATATATAACTAAATCTCTTTGAAGAGTTGAACTCCAAAAAAGAGTATCTATGGCTTCAAACTCCCATTCTCTCACAAACAAGCCAAAATCTCGTTCATGCTTGTGCTCTCCCACTTCACATCCTGGTTCCTTTAGATGCAGTATGCACAAGAACAAGCCCCAACAATCTGTTCCTAAGAACCCCTTCAAATCCAATAGCTCTCATCATTGCAATGAATCGTTGTCGTCGTCGTCGTCGCCATCTATGATTGTTAAAGCTAATTCTTTGAAGACATTTCTTTTGAGAGTTATTAAGCCTTCTATCCATGATGTTCATAGGAGGAAGAATTTTCAGCCTAAGCCTACTCGGTTTTGTTTGATGAATAATGATAGAGATGTTGTTGCTGTTTCTTGATGCAATTTTTTCTTCTTTTAGTGTGCTTTTATGGGTTAGGAAATAGTGTAATTGAAGGTATATGTGAATATAAGATTTTGAAAATGTTGTATGATGCAAATGATAAGAATATAACTTTGATTTGAAGTTTCTTAAGGAACTAACAGAGTGGATTTTGTAAAGAATATGTATGTTTTGTTGACATATTTCATTTTTGTGGGATGAAATTATTCATTGCAATTCTAAAAATCAGGCTGTCTAACCTATGTAATTTCATTAAATTTTGAGTGGTAGTTTTCAACATCCTTATATTCCATAGGTATGTGATGTACAAAATTGGATTTATTGCACTCACTTTTATCAAGTAGTCACTGACTCAATCACACAATCAAACTATCTCTTAGACAGCTCAAACTAAATAGTTTAATTTTTATCATTTAACTACTAAGAAACACGTGCTATGTTATGTCTGGATTCATATTATATGTTTTTCATTTTTATTTGTTAGTTATTAAATTTATTTTGCAGACCATAAATATTCACATCATTTCAAATATTTTTTAATATTATGCACCAACTTTTAAACATTAATATATGTTTATAATAAATTGTGCAATTATTTTTTTAACTTCAATTATATAAAACATTAGCAAAAAGAAAGATTTAAAAGATAAATATTAACATTATCAATCTAGAACTGATAATTCATATATATGTTCATATCTACTTGTGGATTATGTCTGTTATTTCAATAATTATCAAACTCTCCAATTGAACTGTATGAATTATATTCTAAAACTATGAACTCTAAGTAAAGTTATTTTTTCAATTCAAATAATACTACTTTTTAGATATTAGTTGATTTAATTTAACCACCATTTTTTTTGTTTATATTCAAATAATCATATGATTTTTTTAAAAAAATTTCTTAACAAATACATGATTTTTTATTAATATTAATATTTCATAAAATACGTGAATTTTTTTACAGAAATCACAATTTTTATAATAAAATAAAATAATATTTTATTATTCTTATTAATATTTTTTAAAATATATAGAATATTATACGGGTCGTGTCTGAAATCACATTACACATTTTACCCTTATTTATCAAGTTTAAAATATATAATATTGGTTAACAATCACATAGTACAAACTTATTCCCGTTTATTAATCTAATTGTATGAATAGTTCTAATATTAATAAAAATAATTTTATCAATAGTTGAATTTTTTTCTTTATAAAAATATCTGCAACTTATTCATATTTAAAAAGTTATTTATAATTTATTTTCGTTTATAAAAATAATTATATCAACATGTAGACATTTTTCCGTTTATAAGTGATTTGAACCCGCGTGTCCATCTATAAATATATTCTTAACTTTTTCCCGTTTATAAAAATAATTATATCAATTGAATTTTTTCGTTTATAAAATTATTCATATATAAAATTAATTATATCAATAATTATATTTTTCTATCTATAAAAATAATTGTATCAATAGTTATCATTTTTTAAATAAATAAATCAAATTTTTTTCTTAAAACTATCGATCAAAATACCACTATATCCCACTTGACATTCATCCACTCTTTCCCTACTAAATTCTAGTAATTAATAATGAAATAAAAAATGATAATAAATAATTAAATAAAATAATAAAAAATTCAAAATAATAATATTCGTGATTTTCGGTGAATTTTAATAAAATATATGAGGCTTTGTGTGATTGTGTTGTGGAATATTGTGATATATAAATGTCATGTTGTGGGATAATGTGGATTAAGATGTTAATTACTATTATTTAGAAATAAATAATTGTGGTTTTATTATTTAAAGTTATAATAGTTATTTAGTTGGAAATTATTATGAATTAATAATAATTATTTAGATTTATTCTAATAAGTAAACTAGATTTAAAATGTGTAGAGATTTTAAGGGCTAGGTGGTAATATCGAGATGAGTAAGTGAGGACAAAATAGGAATACTATAATAGGGATCCTAAGGGCATGTTTGTCAAAAAGGGAATTAAGAAGAGAGAAGTGAGGTTTTTGATCAATCGTGTTTTATGAGAAAAGCTCCGGAGAAAGGAGGTGAAGAGGTGAGGACTCAAAGCAATTTCAGTGAGAACTCAAGAGGAAGATCAAAAATTGAATCCCAAGGTATGGGGGTAATTAGGTTTATTATATTTGATATATGTTTAAGCTAGATGTAGGTTTTGTGTGTTATGTGTTTGAATGATGATTTCGTGAAAAACGTTAGAAAAATGTAGAATTAGGTAAGATATAATTGAATATCTAACATTTCAATGGGGATATTTATAAGGGCATGTGGCCGAGATATGCGGGCGTGTGGTCCGCGATTGGGTCAAACTATTTCGTGAGTTTCAGAGGGGCAGTTGGTTGCATGGTAACAATCAAGCGCGTGAAGGGGAGATCCCCAACAGCTATAACTATAACAACTATATTCCTTATTGGGTTGTGTCATAATCTGGATTGCATTGGGCCTTGTCCAATTGATGGGTATTTGTCAGTCCAGCCCAGAACAGGAACCCCCAAGTCGTTGCTCTTGTTTGTAGGACAATGACTTAGATAGCCTGATAGTATCTTGCGGGGACGTTCAAATGTGGCCGACAAGAGGCGTCAAAAGTTCGCGGTCACGAGGACGTTTGAAACAAAGTTTTCAGATGTCAGACATGAATGCGTGGGAAAGTCAGAGAGTTGCCTTACTTTGGAATGCTCAGTTTTGTCTTGAGAAGGTGAAACGATTGATATTCAACTGACACGTGTGACAACACATTTATTACCTAGTTAAGACCTAGGGAATCTAGACTAAGGTTATAATGGTTGTCTTTGTGTTTCCTCACGCGAAAAAGAACTCCCTCCGTCTCATAAAAAGTGTCTTATTTGGACTTTTTCTTTGTCTCAAAATAATTGTCCATTTACATTATCAATGCAACATTTATTATTATTTTTTCACTACTATACCCCTATTCATTAGTTCACTTTATTCAACTATTTTATTAATTACATTTAATAGGGGTATTTTAGTAAATGATATTAATTTTTTTCACTAAAATCAATACATCTAATTATTTTTGTAATAACCGCACATTGTTCAAATTAGACATTTTTTATAAGACGAATGAAATATTATATAAGAAGGAAGGTAAGTTCATTTGTGTATCCTACGCGAATTCTTCCCCTCACCGAATTTTTCGAGACAACGGAGTATTTTCCTTTATTATTAAAAAAAAATGATTCAAACTCGTTGTTAATATTTTTTAACTCGGGAGTCCACATTTGGATGAACATACATGTAAAAGTCTTGGTAGTCAATCCTTTCCTTTACAATCAGAATACAGTCACACTTGCATGGCACTACGTGTAGTTTTTGTTTTGTAGCTGTGTTTTTCCCATTAAGAATCTTTCAATTTAAAGAAATGGTGGATACATATTTATGACTAAGGACACTTTTGGAGTCAAAACAATGAAATTGCAAGTTGTTCGGTTTGATATAGGAGTCCAGATTCGTTCCCTTAAATGATTGCATCTTGCAATTTAGTGATTTTCAAATTGATATGGCGGAATTTTAAACACAGTCAAACATAAGTAAACAAAAATATTTCTTGTTTATTAGGGTCTATCACAATTGCTAAAATTTTAAATTTATTCAAAATATAGTTTGATTGTATGAATTAACGTTATGACCATATTCTCTACTAATAGCATCACTAAGTGAAGAGGGCAAAAATTGTAGAACCACACTTTATAAAGTATTTGACATATCCAACTAATTAATAAAGTTATTTAAGCATTTTATTTTTATTTTTTATTTTTAACTTTTCTATATTATCTTAGGACGGTAGTTTAACTTTCCACAATACAATTGATACATTAAGATTTCGAATTATAAATCATGACTACACTATAATATAGAAAGAGTCTCATCAACATGGATCAACCATCACCATCATCATTATTTACAAGGATGTTAGACAAAAAATATGACGAAATAGACCTCATAGTAAGCATGAATGCTAATAGTTGTGCCTATTTTCATTGCTTTTAGAGTTTCGACCGAAGAACTAGTTGTGCCTATTTTCATTGCTTTTAGAGTTTCGACCGAAGAACTAGTGTTTATGATTACATCTTTCGTTAGACAACAATTATATCTAAGGATGACTGATAATATGTATCAGATCTCTTAACAATTTACTAACATTGTCATATCTTCATAACATGTTCCAACAAGCGAAGGAGTTGGAGACCAACCGAACGAATTCAAGTGACACTTATTTCATGTTAACTACCAAGGCATGAAACTAAGGTAAAACAAGCAATGTAACCCTAGTTGTGAATGATATATATTCCCTTTCTAGTCTTTAACTCGAAAAAAGTACACATGACAAAGAGGCCATGTAAAGTAATATGAAAATTGATTATGCTTCTAATCCAACAAAACCTTACTTATTTTTTTGGTCATAATCGATTAATACCACAACATAATCTATAATAATTCGAATTGAGATTTTTCAAAGTTTTATTTTTACCTAAACTTTTACAATTAAAATAGTTTATGCGGTCATTTGAAAGCACACAAGCTTTCTAAAAAAACTCATTCTCGTATATTCACACGTTGCTATTAGAATTTTCACATACATTTTATATAATTTTAGTGTTGTGAGATACACTGCTTAATAATAGAACTTGTGTAATTCTATGTTGTAAATGTGTTATTATATTGTAAAATCAATAGAGGAATATTGTCTTTAACTATTATAAGTTTTATGATTTTGGAAATCTCAAAATCTTATTCTTGAGGACTGGACGAATGTCATGGTTTTAAACCGAACCTGAATAAAACTAATGTTTTCTTCTCTCATCAATTAACTCCTTACTTTCTTGTATTTTCTTATTTTCTTTACACTTCTTTTTAAAATCAATCTAAATATCGATTTTTTGTAAGTATTTCAAAACTTTTTTATATCACAATTCATCCTCCTCTTTTATTTGAAGTCATTTGGTCATCGTGAATAACATGCATAAAGATAAATGGTTAGTGATTTTGAAGTTCGTGCCTAAACTACCTTAAGTAGCCACCCTCAACAGAATCCATAGGAGGATATAGTAGAGAAGACAATCTATATTGAAGAGTAAACTAGTTATGTAACTCATTGTTATAATCTAGAACTTAGGTGATCAGAGGAAGATATTGATGCATCACCTAATAGAGATGCTAAAAAAGTGTTCCCTTCGGCCAAGCTAAATGTACAACAAAAAAACTCCAGCAAGACCAAGTCAATAATTTTTTATAAAGAAAATAAAGATTTGCAAATAATTAAATGAAAATATGCCTATAGTGGTTGAGTAAAAATTAGTAAAAGTCTAGTAGTGTTTAACCTTATGGCTTTTATGATGTGTTTGGATGGAGTATTTTAATGAGGAAAATTAATTTTTTGAGAGAATTTAAAATAACTTGATCAAAATTCATTGTTTGGATACAAAATATGGAGAATTGTTAAAATGATGTAAATTTATAGAGTATTTTATTCATGTTAAATTTAAGGAATTTAAAATGACACCAAAAAGTAGAGAATTTCAAATTGCCTCATCACTCTATATAATATGAATATTAAATTGTTTATTATTAATTTTTCAAATTTTGCAAGATGGTCCTCATATTTTATAAAAATTTCAAATTCACCCCCAAAATTTTCGATAATATTGCAAATAAATCCCTAATAATTTTCATATTTTACAAATTGGTCCTTCAAATTTTCAAAAATTGCAATTTGATCCCTATTTTTCATATTTTAGATTGTATCCAAAATTTTAAAATTATGAAAATTGCCACACAAAAATTATAGTGAATCATTTTAATACTCTATCCAAACAGAAGAATTTAAAATTGAATGAATTCTAACTTAATCATTTGAATTACCTATAATTTTGAATTCCTTGAAAATTCTAAATTATCTCATCCAAACACACTCTTAGGGTGTGTTTAGATGAAGTATTTTAATGAGGAAGAGTAATTTTTTGAGGGAATTTGAAATGATTTGATCAAAATCTTTTGTTTGGATAAAAAAATGGAGAATTGTTAAAATGATGTAAATTTCTGGAATATTTTATTCATGTTAAATTTAGAGTGTGTTTGGATGGGGTAATTGAGAATTTTTAAGGAATTCAAAATTCTAAGCATTTTAAATGATTCAATTGAAATCCATTCATTTTAAAATTATTTTGTTTGGATGGAGTATTAAAGTGATTCATTGTTAAATTTTTAGGGCATTTTATAAATTTTAAATTTTTTGGGCAAAATTAAAAATAAGAAAAATAGGGACTAGTTTGCAATTTTTAAAAATTTGAAGGACTAATTTGTAAATTTTAGGGACTTATTTGATTTTTTTTTAAATTTAGGGACTTATTTTCAATTTTTAAAAAAATTAGGGGTCAATTTGAATTTTTTATAAAATATGAGGACTATTTTGCAAAATTTGAAAAATTAATAATAAATAATTTAGCATTTAAATTATAAAGAGTGAAGAAGCAATTTGAAATTATTTACTTTTTTGTGTCATTTGAAACTCCATAAATTTAACTTAAACAAAATACTTCTTAAATTTACATCATTTTAACAATTCTCCATATTTTTTTATCCAAATAATGGATTTTGGACAAATTATTTTAAATTCCCTCGAAAAATTATTTTCCATCATTAAAATTATTTAAAGTGAAGTGTTTTAACATAATGATTTGAATCACATAAAACAGTCATTCAAATTAAAATGAGTTGAGGCAAAGAATCACCGAGTAATTATAAAAGTGATTCAAATCAAACATTATGATATGATAATCTAATGAATTTTTGATGAAACAAGGTGGTTCGAATCATGAAGGGCTATGATTTAAATCAAGCCTGTCAAAAGCTATAAAAAAAGTATAAAAATAACGTGATTTGAATTAAGCAAAAGGGAGATTGGAACCACGTAGGTCCGATGCATGAAAACCCGGTTTTAAGGAAATGCAAGGTATAATAATGCCATGTAAAATATATTTAAAAACTAGTAATCAAGAAATTATCAAGGGAAATACATTATGTCATATATTAAAGCTAGGCCTAATAATTAATATATATCAAAATAATTTAGTATTGATAAATATAAGGTACTCAATTAAATTGTTGTTCCAAGTTATATAGTTGTCACCAGGTATGTTTACGATTTTGATTTGATACTTAACGTTGAAGCATGATTATATTTAGAATTTAGAGGAATATAATAAATTGCTTAAATGTAGTTTTGGGCCTCTTATTTACAATTTTTTAAAGTTTTAGTCTGCCCATTCAAGTTTTATTGAGGTTATGTTGGTCCATCCAGAATTTTGTCTACATGACAAGTCAATACACTGAGTTGGCTTGGTAAACTTGGTGCCACGTCATTAATGAAATTAATAAATATTATTTTAATTATGAAATGTGTTTTATGAATAATATTGTGTATATTATTTAATTAAAAAGAACGTAAACAATATTATAACACTTTCATTCTTAAGAATTCCTAAGTTCGTCCCATTTCAATTCCCTACTCTTTGTCCGTCCCCTTTCATTCTTCAAAAATTCATCATTACATTCAATTTCATTGTTGAAGATGGATAATCCCCCAAAGTCGCGGAAAAACAACGAAGGAGTGAAGTATTGTTTGAGGTATGCGAAAATCTCTTACCTTTTCGTATTTTAGGGGTTTATATTTGGGTTTAGGATTTATGATTCTTCTTTATTAATGTTTTCCTGGCCATCTCAAAATCGTACTATTAGGTTAAGAATTCATCATAAGGGAAAATGGTAGAATCATTTGTAAAGTGGTACATTAATATATTAGTGTCTAAAATGAACTAAAAATGGGATGTAGACTATATGTCTTATATGGAGTTAAAAAGAATGATTAGAAACAAGGGATATACCAATATCAAGTGTTTGTGATACTGGAACCCTAGGTTTTGCTTTAGTCGTGGCCTTAGACTCCTTAATTGTGATGTTGATGTTCTAAAGTTTGTTGAGGATGCTAATAGGTTTGATTTGATAGATGTTTATGTAGAGCATTCCATTGGAAATCCTAAAGTGATAGATGATGTAGAATTAGGGCAGGATTATGTTGAGGAAGTATAGTTTAATGATGAGTTTGCTCCAATTTCTGATGATGAGGAAGTAGAAACTGACAGGGATGATGATGATGTACAAGTTGGTGAGGAAGAAGCTCAAGTAAGGTCTGAAAATGTTGGAGAAGAAGTGAAAGTAGGGAGTGATGGCAATGACTCATACTATGTTAGAAGTGATTGTGAAGATGATAAGGGCATTGTTAGTAACAATGATTGTGACATTTAACAGCGCACCTTAGACAACGCTTATTTAAAAAAGCCCTGCTATAAGTGAAAAAAATATAAAACACGGAAACTGTTCACAAAATATTTTAAAAAGTGATGTGTAAGGTGCCATTTAGACAGCGCTTTCTCAAAGCGCTTTTAAAGGTATATCTTAGACATCGCTTTTGAGAAAGCGTTGTCTAAGGTATTAAAATTATAAAAAAAAAATCAAAAGCACTGTCTAAGGTCAACCTTAGACAACATTTTTCAAAAGCGCTTTTTAAGGTCGCCCTTAGACAGGGTTTTCCTCAAAAGCGTTGTCTAAGGTCTAATTAAATTAAAATATTAGACCTCAGTTTCTATTTTCGTTCGTTTATGTTATTTCTTTTCCCTCCTGCGAAAGTGAAACCTAACCTGAAAAACCTCCATAAACCTTGAATCCTCTTCATTTCTCGATTTCGATCATTGTCGGAAGTGTTTGAAGAATCGTTATCGTGAACGGTTGACTGAGTTTTTGTTGAATCACGAACGGTTGAAGAACAAGTACGTTGTTCTCTCATAGACATTTTGGTTTTTGTTGAAATGTTGAGAATCTTTTTAGTTATTGTCAGCTGATTAGTCATTAGGGTATGAAAATGGTTCTTGTTTTGCTTGTTTTTGTATCTGTAGACTGAGTTTTTGTTCAATTTACAGAATAAGAGTTTGTTATATATGTTATGTTCTAATTGTTTGTATCTGTAGACTGAGTTCGATAAGCTACCTAGTTCGTCCATTTTCTTGACTGAGTTTGTCCGAGTTCGTCCTCTACTGAGTTCGCATAAGGTACATTGTTGTTGTTATGTTCGATAAGTCATAATATTGTTGTTATTTTCTTGACTGAATTTTTGGTTATAATGTTGTTTATTGATTCTAATATTGTTGTTATTTTGTTGTTATGTTCGATAAGTCTAATATTGTTGTTATATTGTTGTTATTATATGTAACTCTATTTTCAACTTGAATGATGTAAATATTTGTTAATTGTGAGAAAATGAAGTGAATTTGAAAGTTGTTAGAAGCTAAATTATTTGTCATTTAGATGAACAATGATTGAGATTTGAGAATGATTTTTATAAGATGATAAGTTTATTTTCCTTATGAAAGAGTCTAATATGATGTTTGAAGTTCAAGTTTCAATCATTTTGGAAGGTTTGTTGTTTGAGGACAAAATTAAGAAGTGAGTTGTGATGATACCTCATCCAATGTAATTTTTAGTCTTTTAAGGCAATTGTTTAGTTTCTTTCTTAAAAGTTATGCGGCACACGGGTATGGAAAGTGTAGTAAGATCTTAATACTTAGTAGCATTGTATTTAGGATATTCGAAGATACTACCCGACTATTAATCTAGCTTGTTGTCTGCTGCAATATCAATCTAGTTGCTTCTCATGTCCAAAACTCTATAATTCTAATACAATAGTTTTCGTTCTTGACTGATTTTGTGAAAATAGTATAGGTTATTATCGTTTGGATTTACATTGGTTATGTATAGGTTATTGTCGTTTGGATTTACATTGGTTATGTATATATAGGTTATTGTCGTTTGGATTTACATTGGTTATGTATACGTTATTGAAGTTGATATTGATTGATTACCTTAATAAGTAGGAAAACAATGGATAAACCATGGATGTGTGCCGATAGATTGTCCAAAGAGTACAAGAATGGGGTTGCGGAATTCGTTAAGTTTGTTGTTCAACACGTTAAAAACCCCAGACGAATGAAATGTCCTTGCTTGCATTGTTGTTATATTGGTAAGGTTGACGCTGATGGATTGAAATCACATTTACTGATGCATGGAATTGATCGAAGTTATCAGTGTTGGAAATTTCATGGTGAGAAAATTAACGAGAATGTTGAACCGAGTGGGAAAATTAATATGACATATGCTTCAGACGACAAAGACACGGAAACATACGATTGTGATCGAGTTGAAGAGATTGTAGAAGCACTTGAAGAAGATCTTCATGATTGTCCTAAAATGTTTGAGAGGTTGGTAAGCGATGCAGAGAAACCGTTGTATAAAGGTCGCACTAAATTCTCAAGACTGTCTGCGGTATTAAAGTTGTACAACTTAAAGGCGGGCAATGAATGGTCGGATAAAAGTTTCACAGAGTTGTTGGCCCTTATGAGAGAAATGCTACCGGAGGATAATGTTCTTACTAATCGAACCTATGAGGCAACAAAAATGTTTTGCTCTATTGGCATGAGCTATGATAAGATACATGTTTGTCCTAACGATTGCGTTTTGTTTTGTAACGAATATGCATCGTTAACTGAGTGCCCTAAATGCGGTTTGTCTCGATATAAGAAAAGATTGTCTCCAGCAAAAGTCTGATGGTATTTTCCTATAATTCCGAGATTTAGGCGCATGTTTCGTAGTGAAATCGATGCAAGACACCTGACTTCACATGCAGAAGAAAAAATTATTGATGGAAAGTATCGGCATCCGGCTGATTGACCACAGTGGTCAAAGATTGATAATGATTATCCTGACTTTGGAGAAGAAGCAAGAAACCTTCGCTTGGCATTATCTACTGATGGAATGAACCCGCATGGTTTCAAAGTATCTCACATACCACATGGCCTGTGATTCTTATGATTTATAACCTACCTCCATGGCTATGTATGAAGTGTAAGTACATGATGTTATCTATGTTAATCTCTGGGCCTAAACAACCAGGGAATGACATAGACGTATACTTGACACCTTTGATCGAAGATTTAAAGATTTTGTGGGAGAACAGTGTGAAGGTTTATAATGGATATAGGAAAGAAAGCTTCAATTTGAGGGCGATGTTGTTTGGCACAATTAATGATTTTCCAGCATACGGGAATCTATATGGGTATATCATTAAAGGTCAACGTGTGTGTCCTGTTTGTGAAGATGGAACCGATACAATTCGATTGGAACTTTGTCAGAAGAATGTGTTTCTCGGTCATCGTAGATTCTTACATTCTAAACATCACTACCGTGGGAGGAGAAAATCATTCAATGGAGACATCGAACAGCGTAAAGCTCCACTCACATTGTCAGGTGACCAAGTTTTTGAAAAGGTGAAAGATGTGCGTACTGAGTTTGGCAAGTCTTTTGCACATAAGGTTGTCAAAGGTGGGTGGAAGAAGAAGTCGATATTTTTTGAATTGCCATATTGGAAGTCTTTGTACGTGAGACTTTTTCTCGATGTTATGCATATTGAAAAAAATGTATTTGAAAGTGTTATCGGTACGTTACTCAATATAAAAGGAAAGTCTAAGGATGGCCTTAAAGCAAGGGAGGACATGTTAAAATTGGGAATGAGAACTGAATTAGCACCCGTGAAGAAAGGATGACGAACATATCTACCACCTGCTGCTTTTACTCTATCTAGAAAGGAGAAAAACAATTTGTGTAAGTTTCTGAGTGAAGTTAAGATTCCAGAAGGATACTCTTCAGATATTAGAAGACTTGTGTCTATGAAAGACCTCAAGTTGAAGAGTTTGAAGACACATGATTGCCATGTTATAATGGAACATTTTCTATCAATAGGTATACATTCTATTTTGCTAAAAAAAGTAAGAAGTGCAATAACTAAATTGTGTTTTTTCTTTAGTTCAATCAGTAGTAAGGTGATTGATCCCGAGATCTTACCAACACTACAAAAAGAGATTGTAATTACCTTGTGTGAGCTTGAAATGTATTTTGATCCCTCTTTATTTGACATAATGGTTCATCTAGTTGTTAATCTTGTGAAAGAGACACAGTTGTGCGGACCAGCTTATATGAGATGGATGTACCCTGCTGAATGGTATATGAAAATATTAAAAGGGTACGTGAAATCCCGAAGTCGACCAGAGGGTTATATTGTTGAATGATACATTGTTGAAGAAGCTGTTGAGTTTTGTACTGAATATTTGTCCAACGTTCAATCGATTGGACTCCCCAAAGCTCAGATTTTCGAAACAAATGAAGGTAAAAAATTAATTGGAAATAAAATTGTGACAGTATCAAGGGATGAACGAGATCAAGTGCATTTGTATGTTCTGCACAATGATAATGAGGTTGAGCCATATGTTGAAATGCACAAGGATGTACTCCGAAGGTTAAATCCGAATAGAAATGAAAATTGGATAGTACGAGAGCACAGTCAAAGTTTCATACAATGGTTAAAAGATCATATTTATTCGAAGCGCTCTTCAGATCCTGCTTCGGTAACAGAAAGGTTGAGATGTTTGGCATATGGTCCAAGTTTGCATGTGTTTTCTCATAGCGCATACGCAATTAATGGATACACATTTTATACCAAATAACAAGATGATAAGAGTACTATGCAAAATAGTGGTGTCACAGTGCTAGATGAAGCAATACATATATCAAGTATGAGGGACTTAAACCCCAAATATGTAAATTTGTCATATTTTGGAGTTATTGAGCACATTTGGGTGTTTTATTACGAGAAGTTTCAGATTCTCATCTTTGGTTGTAAGTGGGTAAATAATAGTGGCATATGAATGGATAAGTCTGGATTTTTGCAAGTTGATCTTACTAGGGTTGGTACAAAGATGAACCTTTTATTCTAGCATCTCAAGCTAAACAAGTGTTCTATGTGAATAACCCGACGAGTACAAAATGGTCTATAGTGCTTTTCTCTAACAAAGTGGTTGATGATAGCGGTGTCGATCAATGTGATATTGATGTTGAGAATGAGTCATGCCTTAGACGGAATGAGTTGAATAGAAATGACCAAGATGAGAATCTTATAGCGAATGAGTCATATATTAGGAATGATCATAACGAGAGAATTTGGATCAATTCATCCGTCCGCATTGCTAAGAAACAAGTTATTAATATTCTAACAAAGAAAAGAAAGAGATGTTAGTGAAAGAGGTAATATAGTAAAATTTTATATATTATGTCATTTTCATTTTCAATTGCTTTCATTATAATTTATATTTGATATCCTTGGTTTCTTTATTTTTCATTTTTAATTGCTTTCATTATAACTTATATTTGATATCCTTGGTTTCTTTATTTTTCATTTTCAATTGCTTTCATAATAATTTATATTAATATCCTTGGTTTCTTTATTACAGGTTAGATATGGCCACTAACGATGATCACCCACATGATAATCATTCTATAGATGAAGGAGGTAATAAAAAGGTATCTATGGAAGACGAGATTAGAATATGCATAACAGTGATGAGGAGAGTAGTCCATGGTAGAGACTGAGGCATCATTCTAGATGTGCATTGGAGCGAGCTTGGGTAGCTTATAGAACCTAACGGTCATTCCTTGACTAGTTTCATTGGTGCACTATGTCGCTCCCTGGATTTTCATCCTAGTACAAACGCGAAAGTGGCGCGAAAAAGGTAGAGTCGCCAGCCAGACATTTTTATCCCAAAGGAATGGGAAAGTTAATGTTGCACAAACCTGAGGAAGAAGGAAAAGGACGAGGCCTTGCGAACCAAAGATCTGGATACGGGAGTCGGTTACGAATTGAGAAGGTATTAGCACCCCAATCCGTCCACCGTACTCGACGGGATCCACGCTTATAAGTCTGTTTTCAAAGGGTGAGAAATAATATGCTGTTTGAATGAAAGAATGGTTATCTGGAATGGAATGAAATAAGAAAAGAAATGGAATTAACAAATCGGAATAAAATGGGAAAATGTAGGGAAAAAGAAAGATTGTGCTCGAATGGGCCCTACCCCACTGCCTACGTACCTCATCGGGATAAATGAGGATCAGAGACGCCGTAGTTCGTCTAACTAAGGCTTACACTCGTTTGTGATTTTTAGGATGACATTGCCATAGCTCTAGCTCAGGTGTTACCGGCTCTGACTCGAGGGTGTTTACCGTATCGCTGTTTGAACTGTCGAGGCAAGTCATGTTCGTCCGCAAAGAGTATGAGATGAGATGAGAAGACGTGACTTCTTAGTTTGTTGTCTTTTATAAGAAATGTTTTGAATTTGTGTTTATTGAATGTACAACACTAAAGACTATGACACAGGAGCGAATACTTTCCAAGATCGCCCCCAATGGAACGTTTGTAAAGCATCCTAGAAGAGTGAAGGAGACCTCCACTAGTCATTTCCCGTGTAGCTTAAGGCTCGTGGCGCATTGTACACCTTTTCCTTTATTAAGTGTTTTTGATTTTCTTTTAAGATGAGAAGAGACTCAAGTTATAAAAGGAAAAATTCTAAGGGGAACTAGACTTACCCTAAGTTAGTTGAATTTATGGATAACCTATGGTTAGTGAGGTTTGCAATTAAAATCTACCTAAGAGATATAAGAGATATAAGACTAAACATGCAAGTAAAAGAAGTTAGTAATGAGCAATAGGGTCCTCCTAGGTCATGGTAGGTAAAAACGTATATGAAATGTAAACAGGATGGAACAATGGTCCGGGTGGGTCGGTTGCGTGGTGCTAAGACGCACGACTTATGGTATGAAACATGCAAGGTTTGCCTTTGGTTGAATGGAGTGGAACGAAGGTGATCGTGGAACCCTAAAATAATATGAACTTTATTTATTTATTTGAAAATATACTCGACGTTGGATCGAATACTTTCCTTGTTTTTGAAAATTTGGTTTTCTATCGATTCGTTTTATCTTTTCTATCCTATTTATGGAAACTATACAAGCATACAAATTCTAAGCTATTACATCACAAAGTACACAAAGTATAAAACACAATTAAGGCATAACATATCCAAGTCCATAAGCCAAACCTTGCAAAACACCTTGCACAAAAAAACAAATAGTTAGTAAATGATATGAATCATGAATATGTACAATATGATGGAAATGAATTAAAATGACAAAAAATATTAAAAGTCATGAAAAAAATATGAAATTAAATTCCTAAGGTCTTCAACCTGATTATATTATTGTGCTAAAAAATCTCTAAAAAATTCTTATTTTAACTAAGGAAAATGATCACTTAAACCTAACTAAAGTTTAATCACAAAATTACACAAATTATACTACCAAAAAAATAGCAAAAATGTCTTAAAAATTCACCAAAAAATGTTCTAGGTACTTTAACTTGTCTTTTAACCATAGCAAAAAGAATGGGCAGAAAATATTATGGGAAGTGGCATAAATAAATTGTACAAATTTATGTGTCCAAGTGAAAATTCAATATAAGTCAATTAAATTAAAAAATTGAAATTAAATCTAAAAATGATTAAAATCAGAAAATAAAAATTGGGACAAGTTCAAACTTGAGTTAATATTCTAATGTAATTTTTTATAGAGTTTTAATATACATTTTAATATTTATTCATGAATTAATTTAAAACTATATAGAATAGAAATATAAGAAATGAGGAATAAAAGAGGGGGGTGAAAATAGAAAGTTTTTTAAGTTAAAAACCAATTGGGCCTGCGCATGGGGGTTTCAATAGTGCTAGCACTGGGCCCAATTTGCAGCAAGGCATGGGGGAGGTGAGAATGGAAATTTTTATAAGTTGAAAAACAAAATGGGCCGAAAACGGGGTGGGGATAGCAAGTCTGTGGCCCACTATCACTTATCCTCTTCCAATTTAAAAAAAAAACGAAAATTAATGGGGAATCAATATACTTATGTCAATTTAATCTCTTTAATCATCCATTAATTTCTTTAATCTCAGGATTAATACAAATATTAAATCACATTCAAATTATAACTTAATGAGTCTTTACCAATTCTTAAAATAGTTAATCAGTCTTTATAAGTTTTAATTGTAATTATTATAGTGTTAATTTCTTAATCTCAACATTATCACAATAATTAAATTATAACTTAATGAAAAAAAAAAGAAAAAGAACTCAGAACTTTTAAACACACGTTTCTTCTTCATCTTCCTAAATAGCCTCCCTCTAAAGCAAAACCCTAGCCGCGCCGTCACCCCTCCCCTTCTCGCCGTCTCAAACCCTTTTACCTCCAATCCGAACTCAACGCTGCCAGCGAAACTCCACTAGGGACACCATACTCAAACCATTTCATCACCAACCTAACTAAAACCCTACACGAGCCCTCATCAACGCCTACTACAATCTGAGGGCGAAACTCTCAATCTCTCTAACATGCCGTTCTATGAAACAAAGCCGCTATAAATCAAGGATGCGCAATCAAGGGTAAACGGGGACATTTACCTTGAATCAACTCAGATGAAACTCCGACGTGAGCTCGTTGTTCTCGCTGCTACGACGAAGATGACGAGGAAACTGCGTCTTTGCCTTCAATGGATGACCTTCGGACCGAATCCGTAAGGATGATAACGATGAGGTATGGATTCGATGCTATTCGTCTCTTCTTCTTCTTGTTGCGGATTTGAGTGTGTTCTTGCTGACTCCATTTCCTTGAGCTTGTGTGTCGCGGAATGGAGGTATGTCGAAGACTCCTGGGTCAAATTTCTTCGCCGCGAATCCAAGTCCCTAAGTAAATTGATGATGGCTTGTTGACGATGTTGACGATTGATTCCACGAGTCCATTTGTTATGCTTCTTGTGTTGTCATGGCTTTGAATTTACAGATTGCAAACCAATGAAATTCGTTTTGATTGCAGGTTTTGGATGATGCAAGCTAACCCTGAAGTATCAATTGAAGCCGAAAGAAGCAGCGAAGAGTAACAACTTTCGAAAGAGGGAGATTGGAGATTCACTCGTCGTCTCGGCATACCGTTTTGGTAAGCATTGCAATTGTGATTTCCGTTCTTCTTTCTTCACATCTGAATATTGGGTTCATAGATCTTCTTCTTCCAACTCTGTTTTTTCAATGGTTCTGAATTATTGTTGTTACTCTTTCAATGTGCAGGTGTGAAGGTTGTAAGTTGATGATTGATGAATCTATTGTGATGAATGGTGGAAGTTGAATGAGAGAGATGGAGAAGATAGAATAAGATGAAAGAATGAATGGTAGAGAAAATGATGCAGAGCCAAGGTATCCAGCAGAAGAAAAAAAAACTATGCAGCAACCGGTTTTTTATATCTGACTGAGGTGAGGGCACATTAATCCTTTTGATTCCATTTGGTTAGAGTAATTAGGAGTTAGTTATGAATCTGTTAGTCGGTTAGCTTTTCGGTTAGAGATTGGTTGGAATTCTGTTAGAGTTAACAACTTTAGTTAGCCATGACCATGTTAATGTTAACTTTTCATTTTTGTATACAATTTGTGAATCTTCTGGCTTGCTGACGCTTTAGCTAACTTGCAGCTTATTTTATCGTCAATCCTTTTCTACACATTTTTAGTTTTCCTTGCTATCCGTTCCCTATACTGATTTTTATTTATTGCTACTTTCCTTGAGTTTGGTTTATTGTGAATGAAACCCTTTCTTCGAGTTGGAGCTGAACTGTCATGAACATTTGCAGGCGTATTCGAGTCGAAACCGATGAGAGTTATCTTTTGAAGAGCTAAACGATATTCATGAAGCTAATCAAAGATTTGTGAAGGACATTTGAAGACCGAGAAGGTCGAGACCAAAATGATTAGAAACATATTTTTGAATTTTCCGCCATGGATTTTTGTAAATGAATCTTTTCCTGTTCCTGTTAAATTCTTTTATCAGTTTTTTCCAACTGATTTTTCTTTGTGATTTGTGACCGATTTCTGATAGAAAATATTGAGTTCCTTGCTTGGGTTTTGTTAACTTTTTCAACTGTTTCTGTTGTATCAAACCGGTACCATTGTGATTTTTCATAGTCCTTATTTTTCTTGCAAAGTGTGCCATGTGTGAGATGAATGGTGAGGTTGTACAAAGGTGTTTTGCTGCACATCAACTTGTTTTCTTCTCTTACATTTCCATAATATAAAATAAAGAAAACCAATGGGCCTAACAACATGATCCACGAATTTGAATTGAGAAATAGGATTTGGAAATGAGTTGTGGGCCTAATATGTGCTTGACTTGGAGAGAAATGAGATTCTTAAAAGAAAGAAGCTGGAAATTATGTGTGGATTAAGAAGAAAAAGAAATAAATAAATAGAAAAAAGAAATGATCAAAAACGAAATTGGACTTATAAAAATAGGATTAGAAATATAAAAATAGGATTAGAAATGAATTGAATGTGGTTATTGAGTTTTGAAATAGGATTATCATAATTAATAGAAATAATAAAAAGGACATTTGGCTGGACATAAGTAATCAAATGATTAATTGAGTTAGACTTAACAATGATTTGGTTAATCGATTCAAAAAAACAAGAATGTGGATGTGAATATGGAATTAGAGTGAATTATGAATATTAATGGATACGATACTTGTTTCGATGAACTTATATCTTCGACTTCCACTTGATCCATTTGACTAAACTTGACATGTTTAAATCAACACAAATGTTCAATCCATATCAAATTCATGCTTTCAATAAATCCACAAACTTCAATAGCTTCAATTTCGAAACTCATGAGCTCGTACCACCCTCAATGGACAGCCAAGAGAACCAATAATGACCTCATTATCACCAGAGTCCACCATTTGATCTTTCGTACCATGAATATCACGATACCTTTTATATGAAACCTTGAACACCGTTTTCGATTGATTAACCTCATCAATAAAACCGCATAAGAAATGTGAACCTTTGAACTGCTTGTATTGAATGTGATAGCCAGATAAACCACTTATGAATATGAGATTTCTGATTATCAGGAATCTTGATCCCACGCCTTGGGGAATTCAATGCAAATGCGTGGCTACGAATGTTATGGACCTATCAAGAAAATGAAGACGAATGCGAAACGTAAAACCAATTGAGATTATAGGAGGGCAAATTTTGGGGTGTTACACACTAGTAAGGAATGAGATTCCAATTACTTGTGATGATTGGAGAAAAAAAGAGTTGAATGAATCCAAAGAAAAAATTTGGACTGAGATAAAGGTACAATAATTATGTCTTTAATTATGAAAACTAATTATGTCTTTTAAATTACTTGTACTAATGCACAATGTGTATGTTTTTCTTAGAGGTGTTTCAACATCGAAGATGATAGAAGAGATTTTTGTCTTAAATTGGCCGGAAAGCTACTAAAAGGGTTTAGAACATTTTTATCATCCAAGTATCTTAGGGATGAAAATGGTAATCATGTTGATGCGGAGCTTCCAAAGAAATATGAAAGTTTGATTTCACCAGAAGAATGGTAAGCGTTTAAATCAAAACGAAAGGACCGAACATTTAAAAGAATAAGTGACACAAATCGGGAAAGAGCATCAAGTCTCGCGTATCCATACCGAAAAAGACGTGTCAAATATGGACGCTTAGAAAAATCTATGGTAAGTATCTATAATTTGCAATAATATATGTGTTCATCATGAGTTTTATTTGATCATATTTATGACTTGATGTGTAATTGCAGAAGGAGAAAAGTTCGGAAACATCTCTTCCTGCACATGTTTTGTGGAAGGAAGCCCGTGTGGGCAAATCTGGAGTTGTTAAAGAAGATGTTCAACAAGTATTTGAGAAATATGTAAGTATAAAATTATTTCTTTAATTAAATAAAAACTTTATTAATAAATATTTGACAAGTATTCAATATTCATCTGATTTTCAGGAGGCGCTATCTCAGTCAGCTTTATCTCCAAATGATACTAGGAGCATAGTCGGGCTCTATATGTCTGTGAGTATTCGGGTTGGGTGAGGGGTAAGGGATTTGGGATCACTCCGACCTCCTTGAGTATTAAAAAAGTAAAGGCTCCTAGTAATAAAGAGCTTAATGCAAAATTGGAATCACTGGAAGCTGATGTTCGTGCATTAAGGAAAGAAAAAGAGGCTAACGCTTCAGCATGTTTTAAAGATGGTTCGGACAAAGATAGTATCAACTGTAACTTTCAACCGAGCATTCCAGAGGTAATTATATATATTTGTCTTAAATTAAACTATTAGCTTAAATCATGTAATTGACATATATACACATTAACAATTTCATATTTATTATTGGTTTTAGGGCATTTCCCATTGTCATCTCTACTTATCGTCGCCATATTATCGGATGGTTGGAAAGGGAAAAATGCATAACACTAGCAGAGAATTACTTCACACTATACCGTTCCCTACTGGATGTTTGAAAGTCGCGGTTGATATTGCAGTAGAGCCGAATGCATTATTACCATATCCTGACGATGTTTCGGATGCAACAACGGTGGAACAAGCAATAAGTTCGTTTGTTGCATGCCCGACAAGCCTCATTAGCGTAGGATATAAGGTATTGCTTAAAACCATTATGAACCTTTGTTAACCTTAATGTGTAGATTCAAAGTTTTTACGCGATTTTAACGTACATTTTTTACATGGTTATGTTAATTAGACTCCAACAAGATCCAAATAAAAAGATAAGGCTATTCCGCGACATATTGAGTCTGTTGTTTCAGAAAAACAGGTACATTACAATTATATGATATTTATGCATGGAAAATGTTAAATTATTGATTTTATACTTCATCTAACTATTTATATGATATGTAGCTTCATGATAAGGAGGTTAGCAACGTCTCCACATAAAAAAAAAGTTGGTGTTAAGAAGACCGCGGCTAGGAAAAAACCTACCTCCAAGTATAGATCGTGCCTTCAGACGTTTCTAGAGTTGACAAATATTCCGACCGGAGGTATTCGGCTTATACATATGGAGGAAGGTATTTTTGGCTTTGAATATGAACAATCAGTTGGTAATGAAGAATTTGTGCAAATCTTTCGTCATGAAGAAATAGGCGTCAGTGTTGTCAATACATATGTGAGGTATATCCGGTATACTTTATTATATTAATTGAACAACTTATTTACTTTATGTTTCAAATGAATAGTCTAATGTTAATGATGTTTTTATTTAAGTTTTTTGTATGACAAACTGATACACCCAAGTGGATTGGACGAAAGATTTGGATTCTTAAGCCCCGCGTCCGTCAACTTAGCTTTAATCTTAAGTAGAACAGATAACGTGATGGTGTATGTTCGCAACCTCTTCAGGGCTAACAAAGATACGAAAAAGTTGTTCTTTTTATCGTTTAATATTGGGTTAGATTTTCATTCTAAATTCATCTATCATGATTATTTTGTATTTTTTCGTCGTGTAGAAAATTTTCATATAACATTTGTTTAATCATACAGTGGACATTGGTTGTTTGTCGCAATCAATCCTATCAGAGAAATTGTTTATTATCTTGACTCGTTAGGAAATAATTGGACAACATACTCGGATATGAAGAACATGATTGACACGTAAGTGAGATTGTTCTAAATATATTTGTGTGTATTTATTAATTTATGTGAATTGTTCTAAATATTCTTTTATATTTTATTAGCATTATACAAGCTTTTCGAGCCCAACGAGATATCAAAGTATCAAAGAGGAGAGCCAACAACATTACATGGATAAAAGTGGTGGTATATTATTAATTATCACAGTTTTTATTATATTAGTGATGATACTTGATAAAACTTAGGATTTATCCATATTTTCTTTTCATGTGTAGTGTCCTCTGCAACATAATGGTATAGATTGCGGATATTTCATGTTGAGGTTTATGAGAGAAACTCTTTCTTTGGGTCAATTAGAGATTCCATCTGATGTATGTATTTCTAGCTTATGAGTTATTTTAATATTTAACACATATTTCTCATATGATAAAATAGTTGAAACTAAATCAAACTATGTTATATTATTATGTAGTACTTTGATGAATTCAAGTGTGTGTATTACTCAAGTAATCATTTGGACGAAATTAAAGAGGAATGATGTCAATTCATTATGGGGCTAAATGTGTTATAAGGTATATTGTACTCTTACTTTAATTGATGAAAATTTTGAGTATGTGTATGTAACTATAGACATATTGATTATGACTTGTTTTAATTGATCAATTACAATATGTTTGTGTTGTTTCAGGTTATAGTATATTTGCAACTGGATGAAAATGTATACCTCAGAGTGTTATCATATTTTAGTTTATGTAGAATTTCATTTGAACCAAAAATGTATAGTTGGATGAAATGAGTTGTATGAATTGTTTCATTAATATTGTCTCGTAGATATTGGTACGATTGTATGAATTGTTTCGTAGATATTGGTGATTGAAAATCCGATTATTTTGTATCTATAAATCGGTGCCTAAATTAGTAGGTTTAAATAGGAAAACAGGTACAAATTCTGGTTTAAAAACCAGGTGAAAAAGTGGATAAAAATAGGTGCATATAATTTGGCAACCTTAGACAGCGCTTTTTAAAGGAAATTTTTTTAAAATTTTCGTATACCTTAGACAGCGCTTTCAAGGAAAAGCGTTGTCTAAGGTGGGGTTTAGAAAGTGCTTTCAATAAAAGCATTGTCTAAGATGGTGTTTAGACAACGTTGTCTAAGATGGTGTTTAGACAACGCTTTTAGTGAAAGCGCTGTCTAAGGTATACCATTAAAATAAAAAAGTGTTGTCTAAGGTATATGAGAAAAAAGAAAATAGCGTTGTCTAAAGTGGGGTTTAGAAAATGTTTTTGACAATAAAAGCGTTGTATAAAGCCCCTTTAGACAGTGCTTTTGTCATTAACCAAACGGTGTCTAAACCTTTAGCAGCACAGGTTTAGACAACACTTTAAAACGTTGTCTAAGGCCAAAAAAAGCGTTGTCGAAGGTCTTGTTTGGCATAGTGAATCCCCCAAAGCCGCGGCAAAACAACGAAGGAGTGAAGTATTGTTTGAGATATACGAAAATCTCTTACCTTTTCGTATTTTAGGGGTTTATATTTGGGTTTAGGATTTATGATTCTCCATTCTTAATGTTTTTCTGGCCATCTCAAAATCGTGCTATTAGGTTAAGAATTCATTATAAGGGGAAATGGTAGAATCCTTTGTAAAGTGGTACATTAATATATTAGTGTCTAAAATGAACTAAAAATGGGATGTAGACTATATGTCTTATATGGAGTTAAAAGGAATGATTAGAAATAAGGGATATACCAATATCAAGTGTTTGTGGTACTGGAACCCTAGGTTTTGCTTTAGTCGTGGCCTTAGACCCCTTAATTGTGATGTTGATGTTCTTAAGTTTGTTGAGGATGCTAATAGAATCTCTTTTTTAGGGAGATCTAACTATAATAAAATTTCTTACATGTTGTAAGGGGACTGTATGTACTCTCATAATGTGGGGGGAACCATGATAATTGTCGGGGTTCTTTATTTTTTGTACTTTATCGCTTTCATCGCCTAACCTAACCAGAAAAGATAGAACCAATATTATAAAAACCAGATACTTTTTCAAAGTCCTAATTCACCCCCCCCCCCTCTTAGGCATACTCATAGCTTACATTCTCTACCTGCAAAATTAGGATCTCAGGCATGGTTCACAGACTCAAATGCTTACCACCACCTAATCCCCTATGATTTTCATTTACAAAGCATTAAATCATATATAGGTTCCAACAAAGTCTATGTAGGGAATGGTTAAACTCTTAGCATAAATTTTGTAGGTTCCACTTAATTTATTCCAAACTCGTCCCAAACCATAAATTAATTCAGGTTAATGTTTCTACATGTGCCACATATCACTAGGAACCTATTATTTGTTTCGAAATTCTCGAGTGATAACAATTTTAATTTTTGAAATCCTATCTGAATTTTTTTGTATTAAATATCATATTTCTAAACAAGTTCTTGTTGAAGGAGTTCCAAATGTTAGTGGCATATACGTCTTCCCTCAAGTATCCTTGAAGCCATCCAAATCACATTGCCTGAATAAACACTTGAGTCCTTACACTGGTATTCAAAGTTATGTTGTTTCTCATTCTGATTCTCATAAATCAACTAGTTGTAATACTATAATTATATGGCATCATAGGTTAGGACATGCCAATTTTCATTCAGTTGCTCATATACTTAAGTTGTGTAACATTCCTATCTCTAATAAACCAAATTTCTTTTGCAGTTCCTATAATCATGGTAAAGCTCATAGATTACATGCTCCCTTAACTCATATTATTTACCATAAAAACTTTGATGTTATTTATACTGATTTGTGGGGTTCATCCCCATTTCCTTTAAGTTCTGCTTATAGATATTACATTTCCTTTGTAGATGGTCATGCCAAATGCACATGGCTATACTTTCTCGAACAAAATTCTAAAGCCATACAATCCTTAAAACTATTTCATATGTGTCACACCCTAAATTTTGACAGAGGATTTCTTATAAATTTTCATTCACTTAACACATTTTTATCGAATTATTGATATTCAATCATTCTTTGCATCTTCAGCCAAAACACATCTCATTATTCATTAAATCATGCATTTCTTAGTCGGTTTTATAATTCCATGTCCTTTTCATTTTATTCTTGATTTCATAATTTATTTAGAATTTTTTGTTATATTTTGTAGTTTAATATTTAATTAAATCATTATCATTAGTTTATTTAGAATTAGCTTTAGTTTTTATAGATTTAGTTATATTAGAATTAATTTAACTTTTAAGATAATTTTAGTTTAAGTTTAATTAGGTTATAGTTTAATTTAGTTTGTTTATATAGATTTAGTTTAATTTTCATATAAGTTTAGTTTTTATTTAATTTTTTTAGTTACTTAGTTTAATTTTATTAGTTTATATCTTATTTAGTTAGTTTAATTTTTTAATTTAATTTTAATTTTAATTTAATTTAATTTAAATTTAATAGTTCACTTTTTTCTGTTTTAAATTTTAATAGTGTATTTTTATTTTATTTTAAATTATATTATGTATTTTATTTGACTATAACATTTAAAACTTTGACCAACTTGGTCCTCACAAACTATACACTCCAAATCGTACCCCTTACTGAATATGAAAGTGGCTTCACATTGTCTGCCCTACTACCACTAGCCTCCAATTATTTCACCAAATAACACCTTGCTTCTTGTTACAAAGGAGAAGCTTACACAGTTCAATACACAAATTCGATGTCTACTTTGTACTATCATGTTTCCCATAAACCAAAGCCTACAACAATAGAAAACACATTGAAATGGTTTAAACCAGCCTATAAAACCAACCTGCCAAGAAAGTGAGAAGGAGACCAAAACAAAAAAGGAACTGAAAAGGAGGTCATCGGTCTACAATAAAGGAAGAGGGGGGATCACATAGTAAAAGATGGAATCAAAACTAAGTGATATTTCTTTAGCCTCTCTCAACCATCACCGAAAAAACCAGAGAAACAACAACACACAAAAAACCTTAAACCTCCACCACCTTAGTACCTTATCACCGCACCCTTTCTGCCATCAGACACATCACAATTTGTTTCCCCATCAATCTCCAACAGTAAACCATAACTCCCTATAAACAAAAATCATCACTTACAAACTACCTTCCATTATCCTCCAACTCCAACCCAAACCTCACACAATAACTGACCTTACGCACTCTTCAACAAATTCACACCACCATAAATCTAACACTCACCAATGTTAATCTTTCAACTTAAACAATCAATCCCTCCATGCACAAACCTTGATAACCAACAACATACCTTTCACATTTAAATCTACAAACCCCCCACACAATACCCACATATCGGCAACCATCCCTCATCATCATCAAACAATCTCACTGCCACTACAACAAGGAAAAGGCTGAACAGAACCGCGAGATTGTTAACGGTGAAAAGAAGAGAAGCAGAAAAAGATCGAGTTAGAAAGATAAGAGTAGTAGAAGCAGAATCGCGAGATCGAGACACGAATAAAGAGAGATCACGCGAGATTTTGAGATTGGAACATTTTGAGGTATTTAGTTGGGTTAAATATCTATAAGGTCTCTATAAATATCCCAACATTCAAGTTTAGTCCCTCTAAACATTTCCTTCAAACTTTGGTCCCCCCCCCCAAAGTTTTTCGTCTCTAACTGTGGTCCCCCATGTTAGTTTCCACTAACGGAGGATGACATGGTGCGCCAGTTGTGTAATCTTTGAGTGCCAAGTGTGTTTTACATTGAATCCACGTCAGATTTGATTTAATAATGGTACATGGAATCCCTAATTTTTCTTCTTCATTAGAGACTCCTTTTGACATAACAATTATCGTCTTCATCCTTACCCCCTTCATCTACCTTCTTTTTGCAACCTTCTTCTTTCATAATCGTTCCTCAAGTTTTTCATTTAGTCATCGTATTCATCTTCGCCATGTCTACATCAACTAGGTCAAGCAAGACAATCTCCCAGCGTGAAGTTAAAAAATGTTGTTGCAATCGTACGATGATATGATACACGTGCTAGAAGGGAACAAATCAAGGGAGGATGTTTTGAAGATGTCCAATCTAGAAAAATCAGGGTACATGTAATTTTTTCATTTGGGATGATGAAATTGCAGAAGAGAAGAATGTTGTTCACGGCTTGGAAGCACAATATGAAATGAATATTCAAATTCAGGAAACAGTGAGGGAACTGTATGAAGCTTCACTGAAGAAAAACAATAAGTTAAAGTTGAAGCTCAAGGCAGAGGCATTTTATGGAAAATTGAAGACTGGTTGTGTTATTCTTTCAGTTATGATAAACATGTATCTTATTTTTAGGTGTGGTTGTTGAAGTATTTGTTAGGTTGATTTGGTATGATCAAGAAACTTGGTTTTAATTATAAGTATGAAATATTTGTAAAGGATATTACAATGTAATGTTTGAATTCAATGAAATTTAGTTTTAGTTGTTAATTTTTTTTACTAATTATTGATTAATTTAGGGGTTTATTGCTTTCATCTGACTCTTATATTTGTACCCAAAGTTTAGGTGTTTATTGCTTTCATCTGAATTTTATATTTGTACCCAAGTTAACTGAAGACAATATGTAACCAAAATATCATAATATGATTGCATCCAACAAAGTTTAGTACACTAGTAGATTACATAAAAAGTTAACCAGTAGATTACGTCAAAAGCAACCAAAATACTAACATAAGTAGCTCACCAAAATACTAACATAAGTAATTCAACAAAACATCATAATAATTGTTAAGTAAACATCAGTTCCTTCATTGTGTTGCACCCTTCCCAGTCATGTTGTCATCTTTAGGTATAACCACAGGGTCCTCATCCTTATTTCATGGACCTGGTATGTTCTTAGCCTTTAGTGTCCTCAACCTATCACTGTTTCTTTTTTCAGCTTTGACATCATCAGTTGTTTTGTACCTAATTTGAGTCCTAAATTTTATTACTTCACTACTACCAGGCCTGGATAGACTTGTTCTTATACCAGGTGGCTTAAATGGTGTGTTCCTGGACTATGGCTTAAATGGTGTGTTCCTGACTATTTAGGTTTCTTTCCAAAGAAAAACTTGGGACCCCTTGCCTTAGATACTTTGAGTGGTGATTTTTCAATCCTAAGTGGCTGGATGTCTAAGACATCACCACTACTGAGAATTGCTTCTATTGTTTCATCCAAGGTGGTTGCCTTTTCTGTGACAGTTGGAGCAGTTTCTTCAACAGTTGGTTGATCGACATTGTTGACCTCTTTAGTTGGTTAGTTAATTGAGATTGTTGACTTCTTCAGTTGCTTGATCCATATTAGTCTGACTTGCCTCATTCACATTATTGACCTCTTCAGGTGGTTGAATCACATTGTTGACCTCTTCATTTGTTGATTCACATTGGTGTCCTCTTGAGTAGCTCCATTCTGATCATTATGATTTGTTTAATTCATATTCAGATTAGATGCCTCCTGAGTAGCTTGATTGTCAACAGTCTGACTTTCCTTAGCAGGTTTTTTGGATTTGGTAACTGGTTTGTTGGGCTTTGATTTCTTATGTTCCTTTTCCTCCTTGTTTGATGCACCCAAAGGCCTCCCCTGCAGCAAACATGTAAAATTAAGTTATTTACAATATACTAAAGTGTTGAGCACTATATTAAAGTGAATAATTAATACCCTTTGTTTATGTACATTAGCCTGACTTGTTTGAGTGGGGATTTCTTCACTCCCTTGAGTAGCATTTGCAGTAGCACCAAATACAAGCACAATTTTCATGTTTTTTACAAGTCCTTTTGTTACCTATTGCAAAACAGAATTTTCATTTGTGGTTTGTATTTTTCCTTTTCCATTTGTTTTGACTCCCTTCATCCTGTTCCATCATCCTTAGTTTCTTGGGCCTACCTAGGCCACATTTAAACATAGGTGGTAGCATTGCCTCATTGGTAGTCATGGGCCACTTATTTTGTCCATTCAATGGTGTGATAACTTCATTATAACATGCTTCATATGTGGTTTTATGGTAATACTTATGCACATATTTAACAAGGCCATCTACTTTCTGTAGAAGCATACCTTCAACCTCGAAGATTTTGATGAAGACAACACGACTCATGCACTTCATACTTGCAAAAAGTCAAGAGCTTCCAACATGATCAAGCAACAAGCAATTAGCATTGTGTTCAAGTTTCGTATGCACTTTCGGTTTATTTCAAGGCTTGGACGCATGCGTTGAGGTATACATCAAATCCCCTTAAGATTGATATACAAGTGCTCAAATTATCATTTCATATTTTATCATAATGCATACATTTTTTTGGAAAGTTTTTAAAATGGTTTAACAATTTTAAAAATAATATTTTCCTATTTTTCAACAGTGTTAACCGGTTAACCATTTGGTTAACCGGTTAACGACTTCAAATTTTTAAAAGCAGTGTTAACGTTTACATACGTTAACCGGTTAACCATTTGGTTAACCGGTTAACACTGAAAGTTTTTGAAAATTTCATTCCTTTAAAATTCAAATTGTGTCTTTTGGTTATACCTTTTCAAATAATTATTTTTTATAATTTTTTCATACCTTTTTGAAAGGGTGTTTTGAATATTATATATTCTTAATTTTTTAAATTCAAAAACACCTCCTAGAATTTTTTATAAAAAATCACTCAATCAAATTCACTTATTTTCATATATTTTCAAACTTTAAAAAGTGTTCATATTTGATTCATAACATTTCATATTCATTTTGAACACTTGTATTGAAATTGAGAAGTGGATTTTGATCAAAGGAGAAGATCAATTTTATATTGATATCACATATTGTATTATTCTCAAAATTACAAAGAATTATAAAAGTTTTGCATTGTGAATTATGATCCAGGATTGTTGGACACAAGGGATACTGCTTGCAAGAGGATTGTTCTTGCACACTGGGTTTTGTTTAGTTGTTTAGAAAGTAGGCCTCACTGATTGATGGTGCGATAGGTTGTACAATCTAAAAACTAGTGGAAAATCTCTTTCGTGTTGGAAAGGGGACTGGATGTACCTTCGGACTATGAAGGGAACCATGATAAATTGTTGTGTCTCTTTTATTTCTTGCTTTATCGTTTTCCTACCATAAACAAGTAAAAGAGAAATATTCATCCATCAAGAAAATAATCGAGAAAATTTTATAACACCTAATTCACCCCCCCCCCCCTCTTTGGCATACTTTGAAACTACAATTGGCATTAGAGTAGGTTTAGGTAACCTGTTCCTACAAGATCCTGTATGGCTTCCGCAAACTCGAATCCTGTTTTCAAAGATGGTGGAAGTAGCAACAAGCCCCCACTCTTCTCCGACGAATATTTTGACTTTTGGAAAATCAGAATGAAAGCACATCTTGAAGCCCAAGGAGAAGGCATATGGGAAGCGATCGAAGAAGGTCCACATAATCCTGTAAACGTGATCAATGGCGTTGGAACCACAAAGTTAAAAAATACTTATGATGAAGATGATAAGAAGAAGATTCTAAATGAGAAGAAGGAAATCAACATACTCCAAAGCGCTCTCAGTATGAACGAGTTCTTCCGCGTATCACAGTGTAAATAGGCAAAGGAGATTTGGGATACTTTGGTAGAAACGCATGAAGGAACAACAGAAGTAAAAAGATCAAGGCTTAATACTTTGAGTCAAGAATATGAGATGTTCCGTATGCAGCCCGGGGAATCTATTGTTGCCTTACAAAAAAGATTTGTTCATCTAACAAATCACTTGATTGCTCTCGGGAAGACCTTCACTAACGACGATCTCAACTTGAAAGTCCTAAGATCCTTGACAAGGGAATGGCAACCGAAAGTGACCGCTATTTCGGAAAAGAAAAGTCTCTCAACGATGACATCCGTGTCCCTATTTGGCAAACTTCAAGAGCACGAATCGAAACTTGGAAGGCTCGGAAGCACGAAAGTCAAGAGAAAAAGTCCAAGGGAATTGCTTTGAAGATTGACACGAAGGATGACAAAGACGACGAGACTTCCGAAGATGAGAACTTCATGCTTCTTGTTAAGAAGCTTGGTAATTTTTTCAACAAAAATAAAAATTCCTCTTTTCCTAAAAAGAATAAACATTTCAGGAAAAAGGATGCATCCACATCGATTCAAGAAGTCACATGTTATGAATGTGGGAAGCAAGGTCACATAAAGCCGGATTGTCCAAGACTTGCAAAGAAAGGATGATTCAAAGGAAATAAGGATTTCAAGAATAAAAAGGCTTATGTTGCTTGGGACGATAATGAAATTAGTTCCTCATCGGAATCGGAAAGCGATGAATGTGCAAATATGGCTCTAATGGCTTCACATCACTCCGATGAAGAAAATGACGAGGTTAGTAGCAACTTTTCAATTTATGAGAATGATGCACAAGAAGTTATATATGAACTTCTAAAAGAATGCAAGACTTTGTATAAAAACATGTCATCCCAAAAGAAACGAATTCTATCTTTAGAAGAACAGAATACCGCTTTTGGAAAATACATTGAAAATGAAAAACAAAAATTGATGGATGAAAAACAAAGTCTTGTATGCAAAAATTGTGAGTCATTGTCTTTTCAAATTGTTCAACTTAAAAGAGTCTTAGAAAGATATGAAAAAGGTCAAATTGGCTTGGAGGAAATTCTTAGGCACCAAAGATATCCTAATGACAAAAGTGGTTTAGGATATTCTATGTTTTCCAAACCAAGCACAAATGAAACCATTTTCGTAAAAGCTAGTGAACAAGTTGTTAAAGAAAAGACAAACAATTCTAAAACTATGCATCAAAGTCATAAAAAGAAAAGGATCATTAAGAAACAAAAGTATGTTCCTAGATATAAAAGTCACTTTCAACCTACTTGTTTTTATTGTGGAATCAAAGGCCATACACCTAATGCTTGCTATGTGCGCAACATTGGTGTTGCTAAAGGGCATTATGTGTAGGTTGAAAAGGGTACTAACTACCAAGGACCCAAAGCAATTTGGGTACCTAACAATACTTGATTTTGTTTTGTAGGTATGCTTGAAGACAACTTCTACTCAATGGTATCTTGATAGTGGTTGTTCAAAGCATATGACGGGCGACATCAACAAATTTTCAAGTCTATCACTAAAGGCCAAAGGATACGTTACTTACGGTGATGATAATAAAGGAAAGATTCTTGGAGTAGGAATCGTTGGTGCACCTCCTCATACAATCATCGAATACGTTCTTTATGTGGAAGGCCTTAAACACAACCTTCTTAGCATAAGTCAATTGTGTGACAAAGGGTTCCAAATCAACTTCACAAAGGAGGAATGCTTGATAGAACATGAAGTCACCCATGACCTCTTGCTAAAAGGTAAAATATTTAATAACATTTTCATGATTTCTTTTGATGACTCTTCCTTGAAGGTAAAATGCTTAATGGCAAACAACAACGAGGCATGACTTTGGCATAAAAGGTTTGCTCACATTCACATGGAGCATTTAAACAAGTTAATAAAGCATGACCTAGTTGTTGGTATTCCGAAGATAAAGTTCATCAAGGATAAGTTGTGTGATGCTTGCCAAAAAGGGAAGCAAACCAAAACATATTTCAAGTCCAAGAAAGTGATATCTACTTCAAGGCCACTTCAATTGTTACATATGGATCTTTTCGGTCCATCAAGAACAAAAAGCTTCGGAGGTAACGTTTATGCTTTAGTTATTGTTGATGATTTCTCTCGATACACATGGACATTGTTTTTAGTGCAGAAAAGTGATGCTTTCAAAGCATTCAAGAAGTATGCAAAGCAAATTCAAAACGATAAGTCACTCACAATAGTCTCCATTAGAAGCGACCATGGTGGAGAATTCCAAAACTCATCCTTTGAAGATTTTTGCGAAAAGCATGGAATTTCTTACAACTTTTCCGCACCAAGGACTCCTCAACAAAATGGTGTCGTAGAAAGGAAGAATAGGGCATTGGTGGAACTTGCAAGAACAATGCTTAGCGACTCAAATCTTCCTAAATATATTTGGGCGGATGCGGTTAGCACGGCTTATTTTGTAAGCAACCGTGTCAATATTCGACCAATTCTCAAGAAGACTCTGTATGAGTTGTTCAAGGGTAGGAAACCAAACATATATTTTTTCCACATATTCGGATGCAAATGTTTTGTTCTCAACAACAACAAGGACAATCTTGGTAAGTTTGATGAGAAGTCCGACGAAGGTATATTTCTTGGTTATTCTCTCTCGAGTAGAGCTTTTAGAACTTTCAATAAACGAACACTTACTATTGAAGAATCTATTCATGTTTCGTTTGATGAGACTAACCCCTCGAAAGAGGATACTATTATTGTGGATGATGATGATGATATAGTAGATATGTCACAACAACAAAAAGAGACATCAAAAGACCAAGCAATATCACAAGAAGATGACTCACCAATCATTGAAGAACATCAAGATCTTCCGAAAGAATGGAGAACTCATAGAGATCACCCGATAGATAAAGTTATTGGTGATATTAGCCAAGGCGTTGCAACTCGACTAAATCTCAAGGATGCTTGTCTCAACATGGTGTTTGTATCTCAAATTGAACCAACCAAAATCGATGAAGCCTTAGGCGATGATCAATGGATAGTGGCAATGCAAGAAGAACTTAACCAATTCGAAAGGAATCAAGTTTGGAATCTTGTACCAAGACCGGACAACAAACACATCATAGGAACAAGATGGGTGTTCAAGAACAAACTTGATGAGAATGGAATCATAGTTCGTAACAAAGCAAGATTGGTCGCATAAGGCTACAACCAAGAAGAAGGAATTGACTTTGATGAAACGTTCGCTCCGGTAGCAAGGTTAGAAGCAATTAGATTATTACTTGCTTACGCTTGTTTCATGAATTTTCAGTTATACCAGATGGATGTCAAAAGCGCTTTCCTGAATGGTTACATCAATGAAGAAGTCTATGTCAAACAACCTTCGGGCTTTGAAGACTTCAAGAATCCCTTTCATGTCTACAAGTTGAAGAAGGCTCTTTATGGCTTAAAGCAAGCACCAAGAGCATGGTATGATCGCCTTAGCAACTTCCTATGTGAGAAGGTTTTTACAAAAGGAAAGGTTGACAAGACTTTGTTCATCAAGAATTTCAAGGGAAACACCTTACTAGTTCAAGTCTATGTCGACGACATCATCTTCGGATCAACAAACAAAGACCTTTGCGAAGAATTCTCTCTTATGATGCAAGGAGAATTCGAGATGTCCATGATGGGAAAGATGAACTACTTCCTTGGATTACAAATCAAGCAAACAAAGGATGGCATCTTCATCAACCAATCCAAGTACTGCAAGGAATTTTTGAAAATATTCGATATGGATAGTTGCAAAGTGATGTCTACTCCTATGGGATCCGGAACGTACGTTGATCAAGATCTATCTGACATTTCAATTGATATTACAAATTATCGAGGTATGATCAGTTCACTATTATATTTGACGGCAAGCCGTTCTGACATTATGTTTAATGTTTGTTTGTGTGCCCGCTTTCAAGCTAATCCGAAGGAATCACATCTCACCGCCGTGAAGAGGATCATGAAGTATCTCAAAGGAACAACGCACTTCGGACTATGGTATCCAAAAGGTAGCACATGTTCTTTAATTGGTTATTCTGACGCTGATTATGCAGGATGTAAGACCGATCGAAAAAGTACAAGTGGTACTTGTCACATTCTCGGGAATGCACTAGTTTCGTTGGCATGTAAGAAGCAAGCATGCGTTGCACTTAGCACGGCCGAAGTGGAGTACATTGCAGCAGGAAGTTGTTGTGCCAAAATCTTGTAGCTTAAATAACAACTCCTTGATTTCGGTATAGATCTTGGTTGTATCCCTCTCCGATGTGACAGCACAAGTGCCATCAATATCACGAAGAACTCGGTCATGCATTCAAGAACAAAGCATATAGATTTCCGGCATCACTTCCTTCGAGATCATGTACTAAACGGAGATGTAGATGTTACGTTCATGGATACACACAATCAACTCGCCGATATATTCACTAAACCATTGGCTAAGGAGCAATTTTTCAAGATTCGACGAGAACTTGGTATTCTCAATGAAGGTGACATATAACCTTAACTTAAAAATTTCTTGTTGTATCTGTTGCATAATATATGTCTTTTTGTTCACTTTGTGTTACAAAAGGCTAGCACTCACTTTTCGCCGTTTTTGATCTTTCACTCTTTCGGTTATCCAAAAAGCATCTTTTTTAAAATATTTTTTGATCAAAAGTTGCATTATGATATATGATAACACTTTGATAAAAAAATTTGTCAAAAATATTTTTCGGCATAGCCCCAAAATTGCTGCTGTATTTTAAATTTTTTTGAAAATTTTGGCCCGTTAACCGGTTAACGGATCGGTTAACCGGTTAACACTTCCCAGACAGCAGTTCTGGGTCACGTGTCTGTCAAAACTTTTTGTGTTTTTTTTTCTTTCTTCTTTTATGTCTTTTGGTATGTGTGTTAAATGTTCATGGTACCTCTTTCCAACACCTCATAACTCATTTCCTCCTACTTTGACTCACCATTAAACACCACTATCTTCTTTTCCAACTCTCTTCTCCAAAAACAAAAACACTCCATCAATATTCCATTAAAACCCACTCCACTAAAACTCTCTTATAAACTCTACCCTCTAAACTTTACTCTCCACTCCCACAAACTCTAATCCGAAAATACCTCCTCACACCCTAAACCCTAAGCTTCAGCTTGTCTTCAATGGCTCCCAGAAAAGGAAAGGCTCCAGTGTCAGTGTCAAAATCCAGCAGTGAAGAAGAAATGACCATGGAATCAACCAAGAAGCGAAGAATGGATTTTCGTGTCCGGGTTCGACATCTTCTTAAGGGTAAGTATGTGAACCTGAAATTCTTTGAAACCTTTAAGTTTCCGGCTTTGTTAGAATATCAGAGGATGCTAGACTTTATTGCTGATAATGGAAAAGTGTATCCGGATTTGGTAAAATCTTTTATGAACAACATGTCTCTTAACTGTGATGATAAGGAGAAACATCAATTGTTTGTTGTTGTAAGCAACTGTGAAATTGGAGTTGACCTAGGTACTCTTGCAGCTTCTTTGTCTATCCCATATTCGGGTGTTTTTCTCTGAAAAAGGGTAAACCATGATGAAGGAAAATGGGCTGACTATGACAAAATGGAATACTATTATCAGATTTGTAGGTTTCCAAAGGCAGCCGTGGTGTCCGGCCAACGTACCTCTCGGGTACTCTGTTATGCTAAGAATTTATCTGTGGATGATCGGATGCTACACTATATCATCTGTCATATTTTGCTGCCCAAGGATTCCAACTTGTCTCAGATCAATGATTTGGAAATGCACGTACTTTTTGCTGTCAAGAACAAGATTAGAGTGAATTGGCTTCCTACTATGATGTATCATCTGAAGCAACAACTTTCTCTAAAGACAAGATTACCATATGGCCGCCTCATTTCAAGAATCTTGGAAATTACCGATATGGAAATCGGTAGAGAGCCTTTTATTGCTATGTCTATAACGACTAATGAGATTAATGGAGTCACTATCATCAAAAACACCGACATAATTATAGCAATGATGGAACCTACAAGTATGACAACGGGTCCTCCACCTCCATCCCACTTATTCTGGAAACCGGCATCACAAATGACTTCCTTTATGCTACCATCATGACAAACCATCATGAAACCATGTGTGCCTTCAAAAGCCTTTGGAACTTAGTTGTAAGCTCCCGAAACCCCACCGAGTTTGTTGATGAGGATGAGGACGGTAGCGAAGAGGAGGAAGAAGATGATGAGGATGCGTCGGATGAGGATTAAGGACCATGTTTCTATGCTTTTTTTACTATGTTGTTTTAAGTCTAGTTTATGTTTTTTTTGTTTCAAACATAAGTCCTAAGTTTATTAGGCAATTTTGGTTTCCATGTATTAAGTTTTTCGCATTATGTTCGTACTCTTGTTGGTTATGTTGAATTATGTTTATGCTTATATGTGTGTTTGCTTGCATGTTTACTTGATGCGTATTTCTATTCAATGCTTGTATGGTGATTTCTTTCATATCTATGCTTGTTGGTCTCTTCCTTTTTGCTAATTCCAAAGGGGGAGAAGACTTTGTTTCTCTAATGCCTCTCGATGCAGAATTTCTTTTGCTTCTGTCGCTATTATTTAGGGGGAGTTGCTATCCTTAGGGGGAGGATCTTCTTAGAGAAACATCGATCAAAGCTCTCGCAGAAAGTCAAGAGCTTCCAACATGATCAAAGATTTTGATGAAGACAACACGACTCATGCACTTCATAGTTGCAAAACGTCAAGAGCTTCCAACATGATCAAGCAACAAGCAATTGGCATTGTGATCAAGCTTCGTATGAACTTTCGGTTTATTTCAAGGCTTGGACGCATGCGTTGAGGTATACATCAAATCCCCTTAAGATTGATATACAAGTGATCAAATTATCATTTCATATTTTATCATAATGCATACATTTTTTGGAATGTTTTTAAAATGGTTTAACACTTTTAAAAATAATATTTTTCTGTTTTTTAACAGTGTTAACCGGTTAACCATTTGGTTAACCTGTTAACGGATTCAAATTTTTAAAAGCAGTGTTAACGTTTACATGCGTTAACCGGTTAACCATTTGGTTAACCGGTTAACACTGAAAGTTTTTGAAAATTTCATTCCTTTAAAATTCAAATTGTGTCTTTTGGTTATACCTTTTCAAATAATTATTTTTCATAATTTTTTCATACCTTTTTGAAAGGGTGTTTTGAATATTATATATTCTGAATTTTTTAAATTCAAAAACACCTCCTAGATTTTTTTATAAAAAATCACTCAATCAAATTCACTTATTTTCATATATTTTCAAACTTTAAAAAGTGTTCATATTTGATTCATAACATTTCATATTCATTTTGAACACTTGTATTGAAGTTGAGAAATGGATTTTGATCAAAAGAGAAGATCAATTTTATATTGACATCACATATTGTATTATTCTCAAAATTACAAAGAATTATAAAAGTTTTCCATTGTGACTTGTGATCCAGGATTGTTGGACACAGGGGATAGTGCTTGCAAGAGGATTTTTCTTGCACACTAGGTTTTGTTTAGTTGTTTAGAAAGTAGGCCTCACCGATTGATGGTGCAATAGGTTGTATAATCTAAAAACTAGTGGAAAATCTCTTTCGTGTTGGAAAGGGGACTGGATGTACCTTCGGACTGTGAAGGGAACCAGGATAAATTGTTGTGTCTCTTTTATTTCTTGCTTTATTGCTTTCCTACCATAAACAAGTAAAAGAGAAATATCCATCCATCAAGAAAATAATCGAGAAAATTTTATAACACCTAATTCACCCCCCCTCTTAGGCGTACTTTGAAACTACATTTTCCTATATATGGCAGCCACAACATGTCTACATGGGATACCTATAAGCTCCCAAAAGTTGCAAGAGCAAGTCTGTTTTTCTAAATTAACAACAAAGCTATCAATAAATAAAACATGTGTTACTTGAAATGTAAACCTGCCAACATTTGTAGTTGTCCAGCTAGCACTCTTTTCAATCTCCCTATCCAACCCCCTCAAGGGTTTTGACATTATTTGGCCCTTATAAGATTCAACTTTTTCCCTATATGTTGCAAACCTACCCATTAAGTAATTCCTAATCCACTCAAACATTGTAATGATATGTTTATCCCTTTGTAACAGTATTATTGCATGAAATGATTCACTCAGGTTATTCATTAAGATATCACACTTATAAAAAAAATGGAAGCATGCTTACACCATTTTTTCTTTGGAATAGCCTTTATCCACTCATAAGCTGATATATTGACCTCTTTTTATCATAAGCATTTTTGCCTCACGTGCCTCAAACTAAGTGGCTTTTGCAGCAGCCATCATTAAATCTCTGAACAAAGTCCCTCCATCAAATTTCTTCTTGAAGTTGGCATATAAATGCCTTAAACAAAATATGTGTTCATATGCAAGATACTCTTTTTAAAATACTTGGACCAAACCCTAACAAAGAATAACAATTGTTATGTCATATAAATGTAATACAACAAGGAACAACAACATAAACACTACATTAATGTCAAATATGATGAGTAACTTTTGTTGGTCAGAAACGAAAGACCACCTTCCATCACCTATGTCTTCAATTAACAACTTCACAAACTAGCTCCAAGAATCTTTGGTCTCCATTTCTACCACAGTAAAGGCAATAGGAATGTATTGGTCATTAGGGTCTCTACCAACAGCAATCAAAAGAATTCCACCATATTTATGTTTCAAGTGGCATCCATCCAAGCCAATGAAGGGTCTACATGCCTTAGTCAAAGCCTTCTTAGTTCCATCAAATGACATATAGCATATCTCAAACCTTGGTTTCAAACCTTCACTTTGAGCAGATGTACTAATCTTAAATGTATTTCCAGGTGAAGCCCTTTTTAATTCAGCATAATAAGACCACAATAGACTATATTGTTTGCTTGAGTCACCTTCAACAATATGTCTTACTATCTGTCTTTCCTTGAAAGCTATGCTCCCTGGTATCTCAGTTGCATACCTCTTTCTAACATCAACCACTACCTCACTTAACCTCATTCTAGAGTTATTCTTCAAACCATCCACAATCAATTTTGCAGCCCACTCCGCTCTAGCATTTCTGTTGTAAAATTGCCTACCACACTTGTGCTTTGCAAACAATGTTTTTATCCTATATGTGGTTTATGTAAGAACCATACTACATAGCACAATATAGTCACATTTTTTCTTGTCCTTGCATACTACCCTGTATCTAACAACATCATTTTTTTCAAACTTTACTTCCCTCTCATTCAATACATTATGTTCTAGGATAGTATCCTTGAACTTTCTTAAAGAAGAGAACTCCATACCAACTTAAAAAAACATCTTTTCTCAAAGATTCTTCCTCACTAAACATCAGCATGCATAGTCTTTCATCACAACTATCATCATCACCACCACCACTGTCAAATTCATTTGTCATGTATTTATCCTCAATAACTTGTTACTTGCCCATTTCTTGAATGATATATACCTTATTATCTTGCTGACTATTCCCCTCATCAGTTGCAGCAGTTGGTATGTTTTGATCTCTATCAGCATCACTGCTATCATCACTAGATTCACTCAAAACATTTGCATTTCCATCACATTTCACTCTTTTTCCTCTCTTTCCAAAACTTTCCATAGAGGTATCCTCACCTTCAGTTTTAGACTCACAATAAATCTCAACCTCACAATTATTTACTACTACATACAAGGATAATTCAGAGGCATCACCATCATACTTAAAGGGGTTCAAGTCTTGTTCAAGGCTCCCTTGTTCATGCTTCCACCACATCTTAACAAAACTATAATCAAACTCAGGTTCTATTACCTTGACTAAATCACAGGCCTCAAAGAATGACCAAAAGTCAAGATCTTGCCCCCTAAAAGCGTTCACATCCCCCATCATATCATAAGGTTATGTCTTTTACGAAACAACCCTTGATGTAAAATACAATTGTGAACTTATCCATACCCCTGTAAACATAAATTAACCTGAGTTTAATTTTTACCATTTCAGAATAAACAACAACTAACCCTAATTTTTACTTTCAGTAAACAAAAATATTAGGTCAAGTTATTTATGCCATTACAACAACCAAACTAAGAATTTAATAGTAATAGGACCACTTATACAGAAAAAGAAGGTAAACATCAATATTAAACACTAGATCAAGGATGCGACAAAGAAACATACATGGGACCACAAGTAGGATTCATACACTTTCTCCTTGGGACCAATGCAACATAACTTCATTATCTCTTGAATACATCGAATAATTTGAAAATGATTGAGAAAGACTATGGCACGATTTGGAATGAACTTCAAGTTGAAAAGGTTATGGAAGACTAGGGCACGAGTTGTATGAGGAAGAAAGATGACGTTTCAACTACAAGTTCATTATACCTCTCAATATCCACCGTGGAAAACAAATAAGACATCAACACATGAAAAAAATCTAGTTGGCGCGCCATGTCATCCTCTGTTAGTGAAAACTAACAGGAGGGACTATAGTTAGGGACAGAAAACTTTTGAGGGACCAAAGTTTGAAGGAAATGTTTAGAGGGACTAAGCTTAGAGGTTGAGATATTTTCAGGGACCTTATACATATTTAACCCTATTTAATTTTTGTGCGTAACCTTTTCTTTTATTTTGGCAAATTCTGATTTTTATTACTTCTTTTATTTATTTCCATTATTATTAATATATGGCCATATTTGTTTCTTTTTTTGAAAAAAAAACTCCTGATGACTCATTCATTATGTACCGGGTTTTATACTTTTTATTTTGAATACTTTTCTTTCTTCTTTTAATATTTATTATTATGTCTTATTTTATTTTTATTTTTATGTGTTTTTAATGTCATAGTTATTAATTCAGGATTAGTGTTATTTGACTTTTATTTTATTGTGTTTTAGTTTTTTTTTTTTAGTTTAGTTAATTAGCTTTTTAAATTTAAACTTAGGATTTTATTTAGTCTAGTTAATTAAATGATAAATCAGTGTTAATTAGTAAAATTTTATTTGATAGATTTTAGTTAGTAATTTTTATTTTATTTTGATAGACTTTTTGGTAGTAAATTTCTAGTTTTATTTTTATTTAGATTTAGGGCTTTAGTTAGCATAACTTAATTAAATATATATTAGTTTAATTTAATGATTAGTTTAAGTTTTATTTTTTTAGTTTCTTATTAGTTTAGATATTTTAGTTTTAGGATTTTGATTAGTTTAATTTAGATATATTTAGATTAATTAGTCAGTTAATATATTTTTAGGATTTTTTTTAGTATAATATAGTATTAAAAAATTCAAAAAAAATAAATTTAATTTATCTATCTCCATTTAGCTAGTTTATTGATTTAATATTAAAAATCACAACAACAAAAACTATTAGATATGTTTAACTCTAGTTTCGACCCGATGTAGTTCTTACCGTCTCCTTGACGCGTTGTGTTATTTCCTTGTCTCGATAATCTTTATGGTTCCTTTTGTCATGATGTTTTACCGTGAGCATATTTTTGATTTTATTCGTTTCTAATGCTTATGACCCAATCCAAGAGAAAATAGACGTTTTGTCGACTTATTGTCATTTGCGTACCATTTGCGCGTTTCACCTTTTAATCTTTTTTCACAAGCTTTGCATTCAAGCTTTTCTCCTTTAATTTCCTTAGTTCTTAGGCTCCCTTTTTACCCGTAGTTTTCCAAACTACGGCGCTCTGATTTTCCCATTGCACGAGGGAATATGTAAGCACGAGGTTTATCCTTGGCAAACACAGTTTTCTTTTTTCACATTTTTTCTCTTTTTTCATCTTTCTTACAAGAGGTTCCAGTAGATTACTTCGGATACTTAGGAGCTAGAACCTTCCCTAGGTATAACCAACCCACCTACCTTTGATCTTTGACTGCTTAGCTTTTAGCCTCGTCTTTATAGCTTATCATATTTATTAGGGCTTTTCTAACTTTTTCCCTTCCCTTAGATAAATTAAAGTTCGGTGGTGAACATTTATGATTTGCGATACAAGTTAACTTAATAGCTTGATATGTAATTCTCACCGCGACAATATGTTTGTCAAAACAGAATTTAGTGTAACCATAAAATATGTTCAATCTGACTTTGGTGGAGAGTTTTGACAGAACTAGGGATAACACATAAGCTCACTTGTGTCTATACATCCCATCAAAATGGTTCTATGGAGAGAAAGCACAGAAACGTTAAAATGGTTACTCTACTAGATCACACCTCCATCCCCTTACATATAAGGACAATAACTTTTCCACATCTATGTATTTAATCAATAGGCTTCTTACATCTCCATTGACTACATCTCACTCACCTTTTCATACTCTCTATGACAAACACCCTGACTAAAAATCCCTAACAAACCTTTTGTTGCTCTTATTATCCTTTGTTGAGGCCCTATAATAAACATAAACTCCAACTTAGGATCTAAGAATGTGTGTTTCTTTGGATATCATCTTAGCATATAGGTTTCAAGTGTCTTAGTAGTAATGGTAATATATATATATATATATATATATATATATATATATATATATATATATATATATATATATATATATATATATATAATGTTACATTTAATGAACATCACTTCCTTTTTTCCCCAGTTATTTTCCACTAACTATTTGCCTAAGACTCTATCTAATGATAAGCATATCGCTTGTCCTATTATCACATTACATGTCCCTACTGTCACAACTCAACCTAATCACACTAGGGCTCTGTTGAATAAACTTTAATGTTATAGTTAATGAGTTTTTACTATTAAGTTAATAGAGAGTTTAAGAGTCTGTTGTAATTGGAAGGCCAAGAGATAGTGGGCAAATTAATAGTATTTACTAATTATTAAGTTTCCTAGAATAGTTAAAGCTTGTGAGTCTATATAAAGACCTTTTATGCTGTCATTTTGAGATGTGCAAGAAAAGAAGCAGAGAAATAAGAAAAGGCAGTTTTTGAGTAAAACTTCTACTAGTGGAAGTATAGTAGAAAAAGTGTCAGAAAATATTTTAACTGCAGAATTTAGTTTCTTACAAATTGGTATCAGAGCTAATGGCAAACATGATGAATCAAATGTCGTTGCCACGGCTAACGAAGTTAAATTACGAAAACTGGAGTATCCAAATGAAAGCACTTCTCGGATCTCTAGACGCGTGGGATGTGACCAAAGATGGGTTTGAAGAACCAACAGATATTGGGGGATATACGACAGCTCAAAACAAGGCGTTGAAAGAGACACAATCGAAGGATAAAACGGCACTATACATGCTGTTTAGGGCTGTTGATGAATCAGATTTCGAAAACATTGTCGGTTCGACTACGTCGAAAGAAGCGTGGGACACGCTAGAGAAAGTTTTCAAAGGAGCAGATCGAGTAAAGCAAGTTCGACTCCAAACTCTTCGTGGAGAATTGGAGAGGATGCAGATGAAGGAGTCAGAAAATGTATCTGACTACATCACGCGTGTACAAAAGGTGGTGAACCAACTCACCAGAAATGGCGAAACAGTAACTGATGCACGAGTTGTCGAAAAGATTTTGAGATCTTTAACAGATAAATTTGAGAATATTGTGTGTCCAATAGAAGAGTCGAAGGACCTTTCGACACTCTCAGTCGAAGACCTCGCTGGTTCCCTCGAAGCACACGAACAACGAAAGATGAAAAAGAAGGAAGAAGGAGTAGAGGACGCAATTCAAACCAAGGAGCAAATCAAAGACGAAAAGGTACTTTTTTCTCAAAATTTTCGAGGAATAGGACGTGGTCGTGGAGGACGTGACAGTGGTCGAAGTGGTAGAGGCAGCAATTTCGGGAGAGGACAGTCGATCCAACAAAATTGGCGTGGCAGAGGACGTGGTCAAAGAGGTGGTAGGTCGAACCATTCAAACTTTGAATGCTACAAGTGTGGCAAGTATGGTCATTATGCGAAGGATTGCAACTCATTCAAATGCTATAACTGTGATAAAGTGGGACATCTTGCAAAAGATTGTCGAATCGAAAAGAAGGTAGAAGAAACAACCAATCTAACTTTGGAAGCTGAAGCAAATGAAGGTTTTCTCTTGATGGCTCAAAATGAGATCAACATAAATGACAATGTTTGGTATCTTGACTCAGGAGCAAGTAACCATATGTGTGGTCACAAACACTTGTTCAAAGAAATGAGAAAGATTGAAGATGGAAATGTGTCTTTCGGAGATGCATCGAAAGTGAAGGTCGAAGGCAAGGGAACGATCTGTTACTTGCAGAAAGATGGGTTGATTGGATCAATTCAAGATGTTTATTATGTACCAAATCTCAAAACCAACATCTTGAGTTTGGGACAACTTACAGAAAAAGGTTATTCGATACTTATGAAAGAACGAATACTGCATTTGAAGGACAAGCTGGGACATCTGATTGCTCGTGTCGAAATGGAGAGAAATCGAATGTACAAACTGAATCTGATAAACGTTCGAGAAAAATGTTTACAAGTAAATGTCGAAGACAAAGCGTCACTATGGCATCTACGCTTTGGTCATCTACATCACGCTGGCTTAAAGAGATTGGCGAAAAGGAACATGGTGCATGGACTACCAGATATGGATTATGAAGGAAAGTTCTGTGAAGAATGTGTACTTAGCAAACAAACAAGAACCTCATTTCAAAAGAAGGCAGAATATCAAGCTAAGCATATCCTTGAATTGATTCACACCGACATATGTGGGCCAATCACGCCAGAATCTTTCAGTAGCAAAAGATACTTTATTTCCTTTATCGATGATTACTCACGGAAGACATGGGTTTATTTCTTGAAAGAAAAGTCTGAAGCATTCGAGGTGTTCAAAAGGTTCAAAGTAATGGTAGAGAAGGAAACCGACAGACACATTAAAGCAGTTCGATCAGATAGAGGTGGTGAATATACTTCGACAGCTTTTATGAAGTATTGTGAAGAGCAGGGTATAAGGAGATTTATAACTGCAACATACTCACCCCAACAAAATGGGGTGGCTGAAAGGAAAAATCGAACAGTCCTTGACATGGTTCGTTCAATGCTTAAAAGCAAGAACATGCCGAAGGAATTCTGGGCAGAAGCCGTACAATGTGCTATTTATGTTCAGAATCGATGCCCACATTCGAAGTTAGAAGATCAAACACCACAAGAAGTATGGAGCGGACAGAAGCCAACAGTTTCTCATCTCAAAGTATTTGGTAGTGTGGCGTATGCACACGTACCAGATCAACGAAGAACGAAGCTTGAAGACAAAAGTCAGAAGTACATATTCATTGGGTATGATGAGAAGACAAAAGGGTACAAGTTATTCGATCCCATAAGCAAGAAGGTGATAGTGAGTAGAGACGTTCGAATAAACGAAGCAAGTAAGTGGGACTGGAACAGTTCAACAGAAGCTACTATCGAAGTTGAAGAATCATCTGTCGCTGTACCACCAAACATTTCAACAAACATTGAAGATTCTGACAACGAAGATGAACCTCTACAACCTAGAATGCGAAGTTTGCAAGATTTGTATGATTCGACAAGTGAAGTGCACCTTGTATGTCTCTTGGCAGACGCTGAAAACATTAGTTTTGAAGAAGCAGTACGAGACAAGAAATGGAAAACTGCCATGGACGAAGAGATGAGGGCGATTAATCACAACAACACTTGGGAGCTAGTTGAATTGCCAAAAGGTAGTCAACCCATTGGTGTAAAGTGGGTATTCAAGAAAAAGATGAACGCTCAAGGAGAAATAGAACGATACAAAGTGAGACTTGTTGCGAAGGGATACAAACAGAAAGCAGGAGTTGATTATGACGAAGTATTTGCACCGGTCGCAAGAATGGAGACAATTCGACTACTCATATCTCAAGCTGCTCAGTTCAAATGGCCAATATTTCAAATGGATGTCAAAACAGCTTTTCTGAATGGAATACTAGAAGAAGAAGTCTATGTTGAACAACCACTCGGATACATGAAAGCTGGAGAAGAGAAGAAGGTACTGAAATTGAAGAAAGCGCTATATGGGCTGAAGCAAGCACCGCGAGCATGGAACACACGTATCGACACATATTTCAAGGAGAACGACTTCGAGCAATGTCCGTACGAACATGCCCTCTATGTGAAGAAAAATGGAAGGGATGTATTACTTGTTGCTCTTTATGTTGATGATCTTATTTTTCTGGGAAGTAATGATCAGATGATAGAAGAATTCAAAAGCACAATGACACGTGAATTTGAAATGACAGACTTAGGCCTGATGAGATTTTTTCTTGGTCTGGAAGTTCGACAAGACGAAACAGGAATCTTCATCTCACAAGAAAAATATGCAAAAGAAATCTTGAAAAGATATAAGATGGAAAGTCGTAATCCGACTTCGACGCCAATGGAACCAGGAACAAAGTTGTCGAAATTTGATGGAGGAGAACGTGTCGAAGCAGGAAAATATCGAAGTTTGGTAGGAAGTCTTCGCTATCTCACATGTACAAGACCAGATCTCTCATTAAGTGTAGGTATTGTAAGTCGATTCATGGAGGAGCCAGTTTACACACATTGGAAGGCATTGAAGCGAATTTTGAGGTACATCCAAGGAACAATATCGCTTGGGATGTTCTACTCGAATTCAGACAAATACAAGTTGGTTGGTTACTCTAACAGTGATTGGTGCGGAGACATAGACGATCGAAAAAGCACTTCTGGATATGTGTTCTTCATGGGAAATACTGCATTCACTTGGCTTTCTAAGAAGCAGCCAATAGTAACACTTTCGACATGTGAAGCAGAATATGTAGCAGCATCCTGGTGTGTGTGTCATGCAATATGGTTCAGAAGATTGATGAGTAAAATGGAGCTAGAACAGAAAGGTGCAACAACGATACAAGTTGACAACAGGTCAGCAATTGAGTTAGCAAAGAATCCAGTAAATCATGAAAGGAGCAAACACATTGACGTTCGCTTCCACTTCATTCGAGAACACGTGAAGGAAGGAAATGTCGAATTGAAGCATGTAGCAAGTAAAGATCAAGCAGCAGACATTTTCACAAAACCACTACCAAAAGAAATCTTCGACAGAGGCAAGAAATTGATAGGCATGATGGATAGAAGAAACATTTAAGTTTACAGAGGAGTTTTGTTGAATAAACTTTAATGTTATAGTTAATGAGTTTTTACTATTAAGTTAATGGAGAGTTTAAGAGTATGTTGTAATTGGAAGACCAAGAGATAGTGGGCAAATTAATAGTATTTACTAATTATTAAGTTTCCTAGAATAGCTAAAGCTTGTGAGTCTATATAAAGACCTTTTATGCTGTCATTTTGAGATGTGCAAGAAAAGAAGCAGAGAAATAAGAAAAGGCAGTTTTTGAGTAAAACTTCTACCAGTGGAAGTATAATAGAAAAAGTGTCAGAAAATATTTTAACTGCAGAATTTAGTTTCTTACAGGCTCAGTATATTGCTTGTCATAATAGCACATTACATGTCCCTGCTGTCACATTTCAAACTATTCACACGAGGTCTCAGTTTTCTAATATAATTATGCCAAAATACATAAGTCAAACTTCTGTTACACATAAATAGGCCACTCAAAATTTTGTACAAAACTTGTGTAATTTAGGAGGCCCCATTATATCTTTAGGAAATCATTTTATCTCTGGCCAACCCGTCCTTGACAAATTGACTACATTCTCAACTACTGAACCTGGATGACAGTTGGTACCTCCTTTAGGTAACAATTCTAATCCTATCAATCTCTCAACTGTAGAACATGACAATACTCCTTCATGTTCTAATAACTTCAGTACAAAAGTTGGTACATCCTATTATCCTAAGGTTAATGAGTCCATTTCCATACCTCATATTTCACCCTGAGGGTAATAAACTAAGCATAGGTCCTAGTGCATCTAAATATCCTGAGGCTAGTGAACATTTTCCTTCCTTTACCAAGGGAACTATATTTGAGCCATACTCGATCCCAAACAAAGAACCAACTACAACACAATTCAAAAACCAAAATGAAATGAAAGATTTAAGCATACCTTTTTGGTCTAATCAATTAAGATTTTCATCATCTCTTCCCATCTCTAATTCAACTAACTCACCTTCCATAATCACGAGTAAACCTTTTTCCATTCTTCTAGAAAACAATCATCCTATGGCTCTAACCGAGTATGAACCAACCACTGCCAAGCAAGCTATAACTAAACCTGAGTGAGCAAATTCCATGAAAGTTGAGTTCAATGCCCTACAAGCTAATTAAACCTAGACCCTAACCACCTTACCCCCTAACAGAAAAGGTGTAGATTGTATATGGGCGTTCAAAATCAAAGAGAATGTTTATGGTACTATAAACAAACACAAAGCTAGGCTACTTGCTAAAGAGTATCATCAAAAGCAAGGTTTTGACTTCACATAAACCTTCTCTCTAGTAGCCAAAACCACAACTATAAGGGTCATACTCACTATTTTTATAACATATAAATGGGCTATTCAACAAATAGACATTAACAATGAATTTTGAACGGAACTATATATGATAAATTCTATATGAATCAACCTCCTAGTTTCGTGAGTTATGATAAAATCCTTGTGTGCAAACTTAACAAGGTCATATATGGCCTCAAATAAGCCCTAAGGGCCTTCTGTGAGAAATTAACTCAAGCACTTATGCAGTTTGGTTTCACCACCTCCAAATGTGATAACTCTCTATTTCTCTATTGCCATCAAGGTACTTTGTTATATGTCTTTGTTTATCTAGATGATATTCTCATAATTTGTTCCAACTCTGCTCTTATTCATGATTCAATCAACAAACTACATACTAATTTTTCCTTAAAGAAGTTGAGAAGACCAAGTTACTTTCTAGGTATCGAAGTCGGTTTTCAAAGTTATTGATCATTATTACTCACTCAATCAAAGTATATCAAAGACCTTCTTTCAAGAGCCAAAATGCACAATGTCAATGGTGTTCCAACCCCTATGATGAGTACTTCCAAACTCAGCAAGCATGGTACAAATCAATTTTCATATCCTGCTTTGTATAGGTCCATTGTAGGTGCCTTACAATATATCACATTTACAAGGCCATACATTGACTTTAGTATCAACAAGGCATGTCAATTTATTGCTAATCCCCTAACACCCATTCGTCAACTGTTCGAAAGTTACTTAGATATCTGAGTGGTACAGTGCAATATGGTTCTCTTTTTTCTCCATTTGTATCATTTTTCAAATTTTCTCTCGGAACCTACAATGATTCAGACTGAGCCAGTGATCCAGATGAAAGAAAATCGACATTTGGCTCGTGTATCTTTTTTGGTCCAAAACTGGTTTTGTGGAGTTTTAAGAAGCAGTCTCTAGTTGCTTGATTTAGCACAAAAGTATAATATCGGGCTCTAGCTCACACAACATCTGAGCTACTCTAATTAGAATCCTTACTTTTTGAACTAAATATTTCATACCACACACCAACACTCCTATGTAATAATTTTAGTGTTGTTTTTCCATCTCACAATCCGGTGTTACACGCTCACAGCAAACATGTCGAGTTGGACATGCATTTTGTTAGAGAACATGTAATGGCTAAAATAATGTTCATCCAACATGTTCCAACTACGGCTCAAATAGTTGATACTCTAACTAAGCCACTCAATGCAATTGTGTTTCAAGAGTTACGGAGCAAACTCAAGGTCATTTATGTAGAGACAACATCCTTTCGGTTCGAGGGGAGTATTAGAGATAAATATAAGTGCAAAAGTGCAAATGTTGTAACAATGTTAGTGGCTAGTTTCTTAGTGTGGTAGTTAATAGTTAAAACTAACTGATAACTGATATCACCATTGTAACTAATATCAATAATGAATGATAATCACTCTTCTATTTCTCTCTTCATCAATATCATTTTATCTAAATAATGAACTTCAAAGTTCATCCTCAATACTCTTACCAGAGAAAGACCGAATTCTAAATATTTCTTTGTTAATATTTATGAACTAATATGAGAAGATAAATTATTAATGTAAATATATAATATTGCAAAATACTGTTTATATGATATATCATAATAAGGGAAAAATGAAAGGAAAAAAAAATGATATCTCGTATATCTTTTAAAGAAAATTGGTGTATATATCTTTACATAAATCAAAGAAGTGTTAATACTACTAAAAATACAATTATTTATACTAATGTAATAATTGACACTACTATTTTAAGTATAACATATTACAAGTATATAATACTTGATATTACTATTTTAAGTTTGATATTAAAATAGATATTTTTAAATAATAATAAATAATTTTCTTATTTATTATTATAACAGCTGTATAATTCTCTCCATATTGAATAACCAAATGTTAGTTATTGTCGCAACAAATAAATTATTCAAAGTTAAAGGAAATCAACAACTATAGGAGACCCAACAGAAATTCAAAGGAAATCCTCAACATACCTAAGACACAAGAATCGGATATTGACGACTTTCTTGTTCATTTCGCTGTAACAAGCTATTTAATTTCTATATATATACATAGCTTTGCCAAACCAAACGGTGTATCCTCTTTTGAAAAACAAAAAACCATTCTCTCTTTTCATCTTCTCTCCCTAAAATGTCTGCATCGTTTACGAAACCAAACGATGTCAAAGGCTCATCCAAGAGTTCCATGCCTGTAATTCTCTCCGGAACCGGAGAGGTAGACAAGCGCCTTAGTCACCGGAAGAAGCGTACATGCATGTGCTCGCCGTCGACACACCCTGGCTCATTCCGGTGTAGCCTCCACAAGAACTCTGGCTCGGCGGTGGCTCAACCGCCAAAAAGTCTCCACACGCGGAGATCAGCCATGATGAACTCGCTTGTGAGAATCCGTGGCGTTAAGGAAGAGCTCCTTAGGAGAGCGCAGGTGGCTCTGATTAGATGTTCGTCGCATAAACAACACCGGCGTTGTGATTTTCGGCCGCGACCTAGCCGGCTTTCTGTCATGTCTGGATTCAAAAGTTAATACACTACAAGGTTTCTCCGGAAACCAACATGCATTGTACATGAGATTGTGAAGAAATAATTTGGACAAAAGTTTTCAGTAATGAACTTATTGGAATTTATCTTGTGCAGGACGGAATCGGTTTTATCTAATCCTATTTGCTCAATAGATAATCATAACAGAATTATTACTAATGATGTTAGTTAGTTAAGTTTTTATAGTTTTCCACTGGTTAGTTACATGATATAATAAGTAAAATTAGTTAAGCTAGTTTGGATTAGTTGCTTGTGCAACAAGCTTTATATTTTTTTATATACCTAGTCATTGTATCATTTTATTTTCAATTCAATACATCAATTAATTTATTCAATATGGTATCAAGAACCTTAAATTTTGATCCTCTTAAAAATAATTTATAATTTAATTGATGTTAACTTCAACTTTTTATATAATCTCTTAAAAGATTGAGATTGCTCTGTTTAAAAGGAGGTGGATAATTGATAATGATTTAATGGTATACCAAAAAAAAGTTGTTGTTTAAAGATTTTAATTTGATGTTTTAAGAACGTAACAATTACTACCACACAATTATTAAGGAAAAAAATCATACACTACATTATTTATTAAAAAAAAAATGTTGTCAATCTTACTATCACTATTAGTGATTCACTAACAACATTAACTGTTTATGTTTGCCAGTCATGGTGTGTGTTTTGTTTTCATTCAAAAAGTGTGTTTTCTTTTTTGTTTTATGTGAATGGTGGACACACCTGCAAATAAAATCTTGCTTTATAATTTAAGGACATGACCCTGAGATTCTGTTTGATGCATCTACCTTATGTCTCATTTCAATGTATTTGATGCCAACCTAATTTTCATTATTTAATTTACTTTCTTTTTTTTTGGATTATCTGACACCATAACAAAACAGGTGGAGGGGGCATGGTTTTTTTTTCAATACATGTTTTTTGGGAAACTTATACAAATCTCAAACAAAAGGTAAAACAATCTCTCTACTATTATGGGTCACAAAGGTAACAAGCACCTCTCCTAATCTTCAAGGGTTGGTCTAACGGTAGAGGTTTGGGTTTTGAGAGTATGTTTCTCTTAAGGTTTCAGGCTCGAATACAACTAGATGCAATTAATCTTTGTGTAGGTCAATCCATATAGAATTTTGTTCTGACTTTAAATGAGATTCCTGTTAATGGACGGTGGATTAGTCCTCCTATATTAGTCAACGCAAAATCGAATACCAAGATTAAAAAAAAAAACACCTCTCTTTGATCCATTTCTTTCTCATCTGTCAGTGTTTTGGACTGAAATATGGCCTATTGCAATAGGATTAAGATTCTTCTCAATTTCTTACTCTCTATTTTATCAAAAGGATTTTTTTGGACACTATAAGATATATTAGGGTATATTGTGAAAAGTAAAAAAAAAAAATATTGAATTTGAAGATAAATCTTCGAATGCATCACATGTACATATAACTTATTTGTTTTTTAGTCACACTCTAATTTTATAACTAAATTTAGTATGAAAATGCATAATATCTTGAAAATACATATCTTAAATATGTAGAATGTGCTATATAGCTGTGGCACATGATACCGGTGTGTGACAACATAATGTCTCATTAACTCTTCACCAACTCCATTTGTTTGAGCAAACCCAAAGTCATGTCTTGGAATCAGAATTTTTTATTGACAAGCAGACTGTGGGGTTTCAAGTCTCAATAAAGAATACTTTAGAGTGAATATAGTTAAGACCTTGAAGTAGCTGTAAGAGTTTATCATTAGTTACAATGAGAATAATACATAAAATCAACAAATATCTAGTCAATAGTTTTGATTTATCTAGTTCAAGCAATCTACAGTACAATGAGTCTAACTCTTTTCAAATTAAAAGATATGATAAATTAATTTGTTAAGGAACTGCCATATTAATTTACATTTTAATAATATTTATGTTTTATTTTTTTAATGCATTAATGAAATATAACTAATAGTCTCCTTGATCTTTGAGATGTTTCATTCTCGTTTTATAAAAAGGATTGTTTTACATTTTCCTAATTTTATAGCATTAACTATTTGCTAAGGACAAATTTAAGGAAAAATAATATGAGAAAGGAAAAAAAATCATAAGTAAAAGAATACGGCATCCTATCTTATTTTATTATTGAGAGGAATGATGTAGCTACCCTAACTTATTTTATCATGTAAAGAAAATGAAAATAGCTAGCACAAACCACTTTACATAGGTTTCGGAAGTGTATTTTTGGGGACACTTCAAAAATGTACTTTTGAATTAAATATAATCATAAAATTAGAGCGTGATTCAAAAACAAATGTGTTATATGTGTATGGATTACGATCGGAGATGCATCTCTGAATTCAAATGGGCATTTTTGAATTTCATATGATGTTATTCCACCACATAGGGTGGGATAAGAAATCCTCTTTATCAATGATTATTTTGATAAAATAAATGCAATCAAATTACGCGATAGTTAATGGATCATTTTATTTAATATACATATTAAATTTTTTATTGTTATAGTATTGGAGAGAAGGTGGGTCAGAACTATAATTATTATCGTCGGATTCAGAAGCATGAGTTAAATGAAGTATTGAAAAGAATGAGTAACAGTAAGGTGGTTGGGTCAAACAACATACCTATTGAAGTGTAAAAAATTCTTGAAGATAGAGGTATTGAGTGGCTCACCAAACTCTTTAATGAAATTATGAGGTCAAAACGCATGTCAGAATAATAGAGAAGAAATACTTTAGTTTCAATCTATAAGAACGAGAGGGATATACAAAAATGTGCAAATTATAGGGGGATTAAACTTATGAGTCATACCATGAAGTTATGGGAAAGAGTGATTGAACGGAGATTAAGAAAAGAGACTTAAGTCGCTGAGAATCAATTTGGTTTTATATTGGGAAGGTCGGTTATGGAAGTGATTTATCTATTGAGGCGTTTGATGGAGCAATATCGAATGGACCAACAAGACATACACTTCATTTTATTTGACTTGGATAAGGTGTATGATACAGTGCCTAGAGAGATTTTGTGGAAAGTCCTAGATAAGAAAGGGGTTAGGATTGCAAATATTTGAGCTATCCAAGATATGTATGAATGGTATCGACTACTGTTTAGACACAGGGTGGAGAGACAAATTATTTTTCCATTACAATTAGTATGCATCAAGGTTGAACCTTAAGCTTTTACCTTTTTACTTTAATTTTGGATGTACTCACGAAACACATCAAATAGCTAGCACCAAGATATATGTTTTTTGTAGATGATATAGTCCTTCTTGGAGAGTCTAATGATGATTTAAATGAAAGGTTGGAAATTTGGAGATGAACTTTAGAAACGCATGTTTTTCGCCTATGCATAAGTGAGACTGAGTATATGGAATGTAAGTTCAACAAAAGAAGAAATGTTTCTAATCTAGAGGTGAAAGTTGGAGACCATATTATCCCTCAAGTCACACGGTTTAAATATATTGGGTACATTATACAAAATTATGGAGAAATAGAAGAGGATGTAAACCGTCGAATTCAAGCTAGGTGGTTGAAATAAAGAAAGGGATCAAATGTTTTATGTGATGCAAAGGTACTGCTCAAATTGAAGTGAAAGTTTTATCGGACTGCGTAAGACCTTCAATTTTGTAAGAGATCATGTTCGGAAGTTAAGAATCGTCACGAGATTAAAGTAAGTGTAGCAGAGATGAGAATATTGGGGTGAATGTGTGGTAAGAATCGACATGATAAAATTAGAAATAAAAATATTAGAGAGAGGGTCGAGGTAGTGCATATAGTATTAAATATGGTGGAAAATAGATTTAGTTGGTTTAGGCATGTAGAGAGAAGATTTGTAGATTCTGTAGTGAAGAGAGTAAATCCAGATGGAGATAAGGCAAACAATTGGAGGAAGAGGAAGACCTATAAACACTATAAGAGAAATTATTAAGAAAGACCTCTAGTTTAATGATTTGTATATAAGGAGGGTCCTTGATAGAACATAATTCGAGAGTTTATCCATGTAGCCGACCCCACCTAGTGGGATAAGGCTTTGTTGTTGTATAATATTGAAGAGAGAAAAATAGGAGCATGAATTTGCTCCATTTCAATTGATAGATTTGTGACACATGTATGGTTTTGCTCCATTTACTCAATTTCAATTAATAGATTTGGGACACGTAATTAAAATAAATTTGATGGTTGTAATCAAATTGAGAAAATTAAGTGAATAAAATGAAAGTAAAACGATAGTGTTTCAATGTTTATCACTAGTTTACATCTTTCTTCTTCTTCGATCTTCTCACATGCCACTGTTAGTCACTGCCAACACCAACACCATCATCATTGGCAATATCCTCATTGTCGGCACTTTCATTATGTTTATTGTAATTCATTGTCATTGTCATAGTGGCGTCTCTCCTTTAGATATCTCATCGTAACCATCATTAATTCCACTTTTTTCTTACAACGTATCACTATTTTCCATGTGATATTATTGTCGCATTATTTTTCATCATTGTTATCTTCGTCTCATTATTTCTACTAAGTAACATAATGACGATATAACTAAAAAAAATAGTGATACAATGTAACAACAAAGTGGAGGTAACGAAGAGACCCCAATGTGATGATAATGGCGAGATACAACCGACATTGGTGAAGGTGTCAGTGGTGAGGATAATTTTGACGATGGTGATGGTGGTGCCGACAGTGATTGAAGGTGGTATGAGAGCAGGAAGAAGAATAATAATAATAAAGATGTAAATTAGCTATAAGCATTGTAACTTTACATTTTTTCTTTCATTTTATCACTACTACAAAATAGACCTTTTGTGACACCATATTACAATGAAAATCCTGTTAAAGGTGGTAATAACTCTTTTTGGGTGTTTTTTTTTGTATTACTAAAATACATTTCAATACGGTCATAGTTAACAATTGTAGTGAAATGTACCTAGAGTTAAATGGCTTGAATCCCAACACCAACAATTTTATATTTATCGTGACATAAAATGGTTTGACCTTGTATATCACCATGGCTCTTATAATTAATTATGGCGTAAGGTGCAATTATTTCATCATAGTTCATATTATCAACTATGGTGAAAGGTGTTACATATATATATATATATATATATATATATATATATATATATATATATATATATATATATATATATATATATATATATATATATAAATTTTAAATTATCTTTCGCTTTAGTACATAACAATCGCCTCTCTCAAAACAAAACCCTATCATCTCTTTCACTCATCTTTCTATCTCTCTCTCTCTCTCTCTCTCTCTCTCTCTCTCTCTCTCTCTCTCTCTCTCAAAACAAAATCTTAACATCTTTATCATTCATCTCTCTCATATGGAAACTCAAAACTTATGCATCTAACTCATCTTCTTCGAATGGTTACCTTTGTTGCATCAAATCTTAGTAAATGGCTATCTTACAGGTTCGTCTTCACAATAGTTTATGTTTCAAAATTGGTTTATGTATTATTTTTATGTTTCAATAGCTTATTTCATAATGTTTGAACTTTCTTTTTGCTTTGACTTGTATGTAGATATGTTTGTTCTAATAATGAGGATGAAGCTAAAGTGAATGCTGCAAACTTGTGTAAAAAGCCCATAATGACATCCATTCAAAATTAACACAAATTTACACCTTTCACTTCGTCTTCATCCTCCTTTCATTGTGGATGTCATTATGGGACAAATAGATTTCTTAAACACTCTATGAATTGATATGTTGTTGTTATTAATAAAATTTGTATGTTGTATGTGTAATACCCTAAAATTTGCCCTCTTAATTTATCGTCAACCTCAAATGGTTTATGCTTCATCATTCCGCAAGCATCGCATCACATTCAAAAAAATAATAATGAAAAATAATAATAAATCATGATCATTTGCATGTGCATGAGGTATGTGATCGGGCAAGGCTTGTCAAGCATTGGAGCTCAAGAGAAGAAAAATAACACTACAAAAATAATCCAAGGCAATTCCATGAGGTGCCATCAAAGAAAAGAAAAATTGAATTTTTTATGTCATTAACCGGTTAACACATATGGTTAACCGGTTAACGGGCGCGAAAAATGGGCAAAAAGCTTGAAAATTGGTTGGTTTTTCACTTCCCTCCATTTTTTCCTTCATTCTTTTCCACTTTGTTTCACACTTAATTCATACTCCATTTCACCTTGGAAATTCTACCATCTTCTAGACTCTTCTAGCATATTCCAAGGAATATTCCAAGGAATATTTCAAGGAATATTCTAGAACTCCAACTAACTCCAACTACCTCCTAGCCAAAGTCCAAACCTAACCTAAAGCCTAAGAAAGCTCCATTCCCAAACCTAGCTCCACACATACACTCTATATAATCTCAAATGACTCCAAAGCAAAAGGTTCCACTTCATTTTTCCAAGTTCTAACTTCATTCTCACCATTTTCATCTTCAATCTCTCATTTCTCTCTCAATTCTCCCATTTTTTCACCTTCCACCAAGAGTTTATTCATAGAAGTTCTTCAAATTCTTCATTGGAGTTTGAAGAAATTGAAGCTAAGCCTTCATCAATCATCAATCGTGGAGCTTATTTGAAGAAGCAATTCTGTTTTTGGAGCGGTTTTGAGCTCATCGGAAGTGATTAATCAAGTGTTCATCAAGAAGCATCATCAACCGCATTTATTTTGCGCGTTCGCGTATCTTCGATTTTTTTCTTCATTTACATTCTGATTCACACCGCAACACTCACCCAAGCAATCCTCCGCTTCGTAGGTTGGTGATCTAAAACCGCTTTTCGCTTTAACTTATTCTCTTCATCTCGCTGTAACGACATTCTTTGCATGTTCATTGATTGTGTTTGCGTTTTTCCGTTCAATTGCGTTTTGATTGCAATTTGCATATTTTGGTTGTTAGAAGCTAGAAATGTAGCTTCATCTAGGTCCTAATAGGTATTAGAAAACCTCCTTTAAGTAGAAAATTTGAGTTAACATGTTCATGTATGTGTTAGGGGTTCTTAGAAGTCGGTTCATGACCATAAGTGCTTATTTCTACACTTTTTTCACCATTATGTTCAGTGTTAACCGGTTAAGGCATTTGGCTAACTGATTAATACGTTAAAAACGCCTCTGAATATTGAAAATTTTAGGGTGTTAACCGGTTAACCTATAGCGTTAACCGGTTAACCGGTTAACGTTGTTCAGAAAGTGAAAAATGCTTTGTTTTCATTATTGGTTTGCATTGCATTGTGTCTTAAACTTCATGTAGTAATAGAGCATGAATTTAAGAAATTTTCAAGACTATTTGTGGTACCACATTCCATCGTTTCGAGTCGTTTCGACGTGCTCCCGTTACCTTTTTGCATATTGTGCATTTACGTGTTAATTGTGCATAAAGTGACTTTGTGCATCTTGTTTTCATGTTCAATGCATCATTTAGCATGTAAATGATTGTTCCATATTCTGTTTTCGCATCCCTAGCATGATCCTTGCATGTTTCGTTAACTTGTACACATCATTGCATATTTGTACATGTTGTTACATTTTGTTTGCATTTTGATCATACTTTCATGTTAATGCCAATTCTTATTTTTGCATCAAGTTGCATGATTCATTGTGTTGATTTTTGATACATGTTCATAATCCATATCCATGTGTTTAGGTGTAAATACTTGAAGTGCATATTTGTTGCATATTTAGTGTTCAGTGCATTCTTTCATGAACCAAGCCCTTGTAAATAAGCATGTTAATGTTGATGTTAATGTTGCATTTATCCATGTTAATTGTGCCTTTGTGTCATCCATTGTTGTGCATAATTGAAAATTAATCAAATCTGCCTAGCATTTCGTAGCTGTTTTTTCATACAGTAGCTGTAAAATGTATGTTGATTGTTGCATTTTCACACTTTTTACACTTGTTTTGCATGCTGATTGTGAGTTGTAAAAAGCTATGTGCATTGCATTTTATTGTTGTTTGTGCATTTAGGAGCTGTAATAGGTTGTTGTATTTTTGTTTTGCATTATTTTTAGGTCCTCTAAACTTAGGATTGAGTCTAGTTTAGGAGCTGTAATAGGCTTCACAAAAAACTGGTATGTGTCACGATTGAAATGAGCCCACTGCCACTCGACCGGGATGGTCGATACAAGATACTCTTCGCCTCGGACATCTTGCAGCTTAGCATAAATATTGTGTAAGGCCCGTATGGTAAATTTTTTTACTATGTACCACTTATCCTTGAAATTTTGGACTAAGTCAACATAAGTTTTAAACAGCCTCCTCGGCTGCTTAAACGAAACCCAGTTGTGTCACCCGTTCACGCTCGACCATTGCAAATGGAAAACTTGGACGAAGAGAGGCAACGTGCAACCGACTTTAAGGTACTGGCGCACCATTTTGAACGCTCGAACGAATGTGATGGCATTGGGGTGAAGCTGGGAGGGGCTAAGTCGAGCCATTCTAAAGTGGAGAAAAATAATGGGTGGAAGTGAAGGCAGGCCAAAGGAACACCATGAACAAGCTTGCTGGAACAAAAAGAAATGAATGAATCAAAGCTTCAAATGGTTCTGGTTCTATGCCTTGTAGACAATACCATTAGAAAATTGAGGTAAAGATTCAAATCAATCTTGTGTGTTGTAGACTCTTTGGTGTGAGCTACAAGATGAATCCATACAATCATAACTATTGTATTTATGAACTCACATTTTACAGACTTCACAACACCATTAGAAATTTTACTAACATAAACTGTCAAAAAATTAATGCATTTAAATTGCATCACAATTTCATGTTTTTTACATTCAAATTTCATTTATTTTGGTATGCTTCATAAGCTTTCTTGCATATTTTGTTCAAACTACTGCTTTGCCTCTTATTTTATTCAGAAATAACTACCTTAACTAAGGGTAATAGTATAATTAAAATCCAAGAGAGTTTTAAGTAAGAAGATAAGCAAATTGGGCAAACCAGTAGTAATCACACGTTCCCCCAGTCAAGAGCTGAAGTAAGATGACCAGATAGTTTCACTCTTGGGAAATGGCCTCTGGATGTGAACAACAGCGCATTATTTTAACTTTTCACACGTAAGAAGGACAACATGAAATATTAATAATGTGTATAATGCAATAGAAAATTACCAAATTTTATGACTATCTTTCCTCAAACAATTTTACAGGATTTCTAGAGAAAAGTGGGTCCTTTATTATTTGTAGTATCATTGCTTCAGTTTTAAGAGATCAATGTTTGTATTACTAATAGAATGTTATGTTTAAATTAGCTAGAAGTTAGTTAGAAATTAGGTACATATTAGCCCCGTTTCTGGGTTTAGATATGGTGTTAATATAAAAAAAAATTAAAATGGAAATAATTGACATGCGACATCCTTGTCGGTATTTTCTGTCACATTGGAATTTCTACATGTATGCCACGTCATCAAAAAAATCCACATGGAATGCCACGTAAGCCTCCGTCAGTGGAAATTAACGAGAGGCCAATTTTAGGGACTGAAAAGTTTGCGAGAATCATTATTTAAACAAAAAATTTAGAGGGACTAAAATTGTGTTGACATATTTATGAGGACTCTTGACATATTTAACCCTAAATTTTAACTTAAACATTTTTATAAGTTCAAGATTTTTTTACTGAACATCGTTTTTTAACCTACACAATTCACCTCTCTCTCTCTCTCTCTCTCTCTCTCTCTCTTATGTTTGGAGTCACTTATACAACAAATTATTGAATAAACAAATTAATCAAAACAACATAATTACACAACTCTTAAAGTAAGTTTTTCACTCTCTTAGTACTAAGACAATATGCAGTGAATAAACTTATTTTTAGAATGAGAATGAGTGAGATAGGAGAGTAGATATTTCAGAAAATTTGTGTTGATGAAGTGAGCACAACACTCTTTTATACAGAGAAAAAATTAGTTCCAAAATGGAACAGACCATGGGCTTGACCACTCTCAAATCGATTATAAACAACAAGTTAACCAATTAGCTAAGTCAGAAAAGGAAACCCTAATTCAAGTTCACTCCTTTATCAATAAATTGGTTTCCTAATCAATTAGAAGGCAAACTCGCTCGCTCCATGGTCAATTATAAGAAAGCTCTAATCGATTAGACACCGAGTTTAGCTCGCCGAATTTGTCAAAATTATTTCTTAATTGATTAAGAACTTTTTCAGGATTGGTTTTTAGAAGAAATGATTTGTATTGTTAATCTTTTGTTAAGCGCGGGATCAAGCAAGCTTTCACATATTTTGTTCCTTTCGATGTTAATCTTTAAAATTTATTTGTCTTATTTTACTCTCAATATTAGAAATTGATCAACTTTTCTTTTTGATAGCTTTTTGTCTGGTGATGTTTATGATTATTTTTGTCATGTTCAGTTGTCATCATTAAAACATAAAAGGATATACTTTACATATCATATAGTACCACAATATGTTTATAAGTGGGAGAAATCATCACCTTACATGTCGATTTTGTAAGATTGAGTTATCAACTAACTACATTTCAAAAATTGATTGGATGACTTTTCTTTTCTAACATTTTGTCATTTTCTTTTTACACTACAAATTGGACATTATGGTAAATAACAAATCACTATAAATATTCAGCTACCTTTCCCTAACTTGTTGCCAATTGGCACTATTTAACTGGCTACTCCACAAAATAATTTTCCCCCATTTTCCTTATAGTTTCCAGACGCAACATAGGGATCCTTTTTCAGAACCACTTCACACGCCAAACTGATAGAAATCACTCAAACATCTATTACCAAAAGATGAATCTACCACTTCTCTTCTCTCTCCTTCATTTCAACTCAAATCCTTCACATTTCTCTTCTTCTTTCTCATTCATTGCAGCTCAACAAAATCAACAAATCTAGGTTATAATCAGCTCTGACAATAACATAAGGTGATAAGTTTTCTCTTTAAATATGTTTGTATTGTTCATTTTGTCCATATGTTCGTGTTGTTTGTGTTTTTCACTTTGTTCATAAAGTTTTTTCTCTTTTCATATGTTCCTTTGTTCACTAACTTCATAAAGGTTTATCTTTTCATTTGTTCCTGAATATTTCTTCACTTTGTTCACAAAGATTTTTCTTTTTATCTGTTCGTGAATGTTTCTTCAATTTTTTCATATATATGTGTTTTTCATATGTTCGTGTTCTTCTATTATAATGTTTTGTTCATTAAGATTTTTTTTATGTTACACACTTTTGAGATTCATTAATATATTATGATATAAGTATGATGTTTGCTTTTGTTTTCAAAATTTTATAACAGTGCTGCCATATTTATATTTTGAAAATATATTAATAGTGTTGTCATACGTTTTTTAATGAAAATATATTAATAGTGTTGTCTACGTATGAACAACTGTTATTGTTGACATAACCTTCATCGAATGATATTTTAGACATTCGATTCAGCAACTTTGTATTTTTGCAGCTTCTATCCCCGACTACCATTTTGTTATTTTGAAGTTTCTGACTGTCCAAAGTATGTAGTTTGGTATATGTTCATATAATAAAGTCTTGATTTCTATACCATTCAACTCAATTTTATTTACTAGATGTTTTTTGTGAAGAATATGAAGTTTGTTTTTTTCCAAATTAAATAAAATTTTAAGTAGATTGAAGAGCTTCAATGATGAACTAATTAGTTTGAGATCTAAGTTTGTCCTGCAATATTATAACCATACAATAATAATGGCCCTTTAGAAAAGATAAAATAGATTAAAAATATATACATCTTCTCCAAATAGGTCCTTCTTTCCTACACCAATATTTGATCATTTGTAAATAAATAAAAAACAGGAGACATGTTGGTTTTGATGATATGGAAAAAAAAAAAAGGTTTTTGGTTGCCCTTAGACAACCCTTCATAGGTCATGTGCTAATATAAGTATGGTTAGTCAATTATAAACATAAATGCAATTTTTGAAACCAATGTACCACCCAATTGGAAAAAATTGTCAAAGAAATATTGTTCTTAAAACTGTAAAATTGGAAGAACATATTGTCATGTGTATATATTTTAACAATTATAACATTTATGGAATTGAATTGGTTCATTCATTTATGGAATTGCATTGGTTCATTAGAGATATAATTTGCATAGAAATGGTTAATTATGAAATTTGCATAGAAATAGTCAATTATGAAATTTGCAGAGACATGTTCATTTATGTTTTGTCTGATATGTCATAGCTATTTAGTCATCTATCACAAAATTTACAAAAAGGAATGCAACTTAATTCCAAAAGATATGGAGATGCATATTGAAAGCAGATAAAATTCTTAACATCGTTCTGTATGTATGGACCCTACAACTATAAAACTGAATAGAAGTGATTGAAAAATGTGAATAAAAATCTTATATAAGTTCATGTTGAGGTGTTTGAAGCAAGAAATTGCAAGAGAAAAAATGAGACAAATTAAATGATAAAAAAGATGTAGAGCACAAGAAATAGATATAGATGTATGTGTAAAACAATTGTTGAAATGACAAAATTATAAAATATAACTTCTAATCAAAGCATATAATATGAGAGACTCAAACCATATAATAAACAATAAAAAGAATACACCAAAAACACTTTAAAATGTCATTAAAAAATGATATTGATAACCAAATATGAAACATCAATTGATTATGATTAACATATTAATATTAAGTACATAAACATTTTATCAAACACCTAGAATGTATTTTATTCCTTTACTCATTTTAAACGGAATAAAACATCTATACCTTTATAATTTCATACCCAACGTTCACATATCTACTATCTATTATCTATATATTATAATTCAATTGCATGAACTACAAAAATTGTTCCTTCATCATAAATTTTTTACATTAACAAAAGGGCATTTTAATAATCAATTAATACTTACTTTTTTCATTTTCATCTTCTATTATATCATGATAAGTGACACTCATTTATCAACCTCCACCGATTATATCATAATTAAATATTACATGCATCAATTCTCTATTCATTCAAATTCCAAATCTCACTCATATTTTTTTTACACATTATCACTTTCATATTAATTTTTCCCTCTATTTATTTATCATCACTAAAAATACTAATAATTTATTTTTTAAAATTTTAATAAAATTAAAATTTTATTTATCTCACGGGTCATTATCAATACAATCTCCTTTGCTTTAATCAATCATTGTTTTAATTTGAGAGGCAATTTATTGTTCATTTTACAATTAAGTAAATCATTTTAAATTTGTATCTAGATACATTTTATATCGCATCAAATAATTTTTTATCTCACAATCATTATCGCATCAATTTTTTTTGTCTTTCTTCATCTCACAAGTCATTTTTATTTCTTTTTGCACGATTATTTAATACAATTGAGATTGCATAATTATTTTTCATTTTACAATGAAATAACTCATTTCAAATATACATATGTATATAAATACATTTTATATTGTATCAAATAAACTTTTTATTTCACGGATCACTATAAACACAATACATTTTTTTAATCAATAATGACCTTAATTTGAAAGATATAATTCTTATTTTCAGATATTAAATATTTTTTTTTCATCTTATGAGTTCCTTTTTTCCTCTTCGTATTTTAATATAATTGAATTTATATAATCATTGTTGATTTTAAAATTAATAACAAATTTCAAATTTAGATACATATAAATATATTTTATATCGTATCAAATTTACATTTACATTTAAATATATTTTATATTATATCAACCACAATAATATCTTAAACCAATATCATATATCATCTTAGAATTACGATAAAACTTACCTCAATCCTATAAAATTGACTTATAAAGTGATAATTTCCTCCACATATAAACATATTTTCACAATGTATATTTTTTTATGTGAGACTTTTAACACAGTCGCTCACACCAAATATTATTAAGCTTTGCATGTGAAAGTAAATAATGGATAATCCGATAATAAAAATCTGATAATGGATCATGAACCAAACTTTTATAACTTCTTAAAATTATTGTTGAATCTAACTTAACTTTACAAAATTGATTTCTAAGATAAGATTTCCCCATTATAAATATATATATATATATATATATATATATATATATATATATATATATATATATATATATATATATATATATATATATATATTAAGTTAAATAATATTTGATGTGTGACTCTTACCATTTATCAAAATAATGTGCCAATATCAAATTGTAATCTTAATGACATTCTATTGGATTATGTTTAAGCCATTAGATTTCTCATGCCTACTATAGTTTATACACTCAAATCAAAGTTAAAACCATATATTACTTGAACTCTTAACGGATGGATGATAAGAATAAGGAAATGATTAAGTAAATAATAGATCTAAAGGAAAAAAAAAAGAGAAAGATTTTACTTAGAACATTACATGATCGGAGACATTTTTAACTATTTTATTTATATTCCATCTTAATGAATTTTATTCATTATATTTTCTGAGTGATTTTCTGGATAGTGGTCAAGATTGAAAGACTAAACAATATCTAAATTACCCGTCATCATTTTAATATAACTGATTCAGAATCCCATCATGTCTAAAATTAAAGTATCTATATTCAGAATTTATTTTAAGTAGACTTTATTATATTTTTTATTTTTTATATTTTTTAATTATTTAAACAAATTATTTATATCATTTAAATATTCAAAAAAAAAAATCAAATTTTCTTAAATAAATCTCACAAAATTCCACAATACACACTACATTTAATATTTTATATATTTTTAATTTAACTTCAATGAAAAAGCGTTCATTAATGTGACAACGTTACCAAATAAAACAACTAAACTACATAGCCAAATATTCAAAGAATCCTGACCTTTTTTTTTGTTGAAAAAGTGAATAAATAGAAAAACAAAACAAAATTGGATAGTGATGCTCTTAGGATTTTTTGATATCTACCTATTTTATATGTAAGGCTTAATTTTAATGGAAATAATGTATAGCACTTTAAAAGTTTTCAATGAAAATATTTATGTTAATTATGATTTCCTCTTTCCATAAATATTTTTCTTAAATTTATTTAGATAAGTTTAAGTGTTATATTTATTATTATTTATACAATATTTTTGTTGTGAACTAATTAATAATATTTAATATATTTTAAAATGATAAGAAAAAGGAAAAGTAAAAGAGAAGCAACACTTCATGAAGTGTTGTTGTCGAATGAAAGAAAACAATATTTAGAAATAATGTAATTTTAGGTTAAATATATTGTTTTATCAAGAGTCGCAACTGTGTGAAACAATACATGCATGTCTATAAATACTTCATTCAAGAATTCATAAAACACACCACAAACTGAATATCCTTTTTACAAAATTTCAAACATTTTTCACTACATAATCGAGTTTTCGTCGATCTTGCGTAAACTCGATAAAAGACTGAATTATTCTGGATATTCCTACATTTCAACTCTTAGATTTTCTTAAAGTGTTTGAAATACCTTTAAAGAAAATGATTTCGTTCACGATTCTCATTTGATACAATTCATTCAATTTATAGAATTTTCCAACATATTTTTAGATAAATTCTTAGACACTAATATAAGTAATTAGATCTCGATAGCTTTAGTATAAATTGATTTAAATATTCATTAATTTTTAAATAAAATATATAAAATAAATGACATATTAATTTCTTTTATTCCATGAATATTAATCAATTCAATACTTTATTATTTGAACTATTTTATTGTTTAATAGAATACTTATTATAACAATAACCGTAGAATAACAACAGTAAAAATTTCCACTAGATATAATTTATATAAATCTCAATAATCAGACAAATTAAATTAAATTTAGAATATTTCTTTTCCATGTGAAAGGAACCATTTCTATCAATTTTGTTAACGGTAACCACTTCAAAATCCTGATTTGTCACGATGTTTTTTTGTTGCTTACCCTTGATGGTTTACAATGGGAAACAACACATGAAAGTTGTACATAGATTCTTCATTCAAAACCTTCTCCCTTATTTGTGTTATTATATGTAGCATGAGTTTTGTGCCGTTGAAGAAGCAGCAATTTGGTTTGAAAAAGACAATGAAACACGCTACAAGTAAAGAAGGTAGAAACGAGGATAAAAAAGTACATGTGTTTTTATTTATAACGTGAAAATAAAAAATAATATAAAAGGTGTGATCCATGTCAATGTGATAAGAATAATTGAAAGGTACGAACGAGGCAAAGAAACTGATTTGTCACGTTATTTTGTCCAATTTAGATTCAAATTTGGTAGTTTAACTATCTATTTCCTTTTATGTTTCTTTCCTTCATGAAACAATCACCAATTCACACACTAACCCCACTTCTTCACATGCTTCACATCTCACTCAGTCACATTCTCTCACTACACAACCCACAGCGCCAAAACACAAAACTAGGAGATTTTCACTCAATTGTCATTTTGCTGAAATTAAAGTTCTAAAATGTTATCTAGTCACGGTCCAAAAAAAATGTTATCTAGTGAAAAAAAAAAAACCTCAAATGTCATCTTTCTTTTATCTTTTTATGGCTTTTTCAATATATTTTCAGGCTCCATCTAAGACGGCGGTTTTTTTTTTCTGATGGATTTTAAATGTATTCTTTTATTTTTTTTTAATATTTTAATTATTAAAATAATATTTAATAATATAATATTCATAATATTTTTAATTTTTAATATTTATTTATTAATTGTATTTTGAAGATTAATTAATTTTTTAAAATATAATATGAAATACTAAATATTATGAAAATACTAATTAAAATTAAAATGGCATAACTAAAATACAAAATTATAAATTAATTTATAATTGGATGATACCATAGTAAAATAATTAATTTCAATCTTGAGTTTCCTCTTCGTCCTTTTCGTCGAGGAAATGACTACCTGTTCCACATCTTGCAGGTATCTGAATTCATTCACCACAGCGTAAATTTTGTGTTGGAGAAGATAGATATGGGGTTGAATCCGCAGATGGATACGTAGAGATTTGGATAACGAGTGTTTGGTTAGGGTAAAGTTGAAATGGTTTAAAATTATAAAAGAAAATCATTTGGAGGAAATTCGTTAAATATTTGTGTAAATTGGGTGGGGGTTTGGGGCTGAGGGTTTAATGGTCACGACATAATAGTCGGATACATCGAGGCATGATGATGGTTGATTGGTATTTGAGTAATCAAAGTTTGATGGTGGAATTGGTGTGTGGTGTTTGTCGCTCCCAGGATTTTCATCCTAGTACAAACGCGAAAATGGCGCGGAAAAGGTAGACTCGCCAGCTAGACATTTTTATCCTAAATGAATGGGAAAGGTAATGCAGCACAAACCTAAGGAAAAAGGAAAGGACAAGGTCCTGCGAACCAAAGAACTGGGTTCGGGAGTCGGTTACAACCTGGGAAGGTATTAGCACCCCAGACTGTCCGCCGTATCCGACGGGATCGACGCTTGTTAGTATGTTTCAAAGGGTAAGGAATAAAACTGCTGCTAAATAAAAACTGCTACTGGAACTAGAATGAGAGAGAGGAGTGGAAAATAAGAACGAATAGGTATGGGAAAAATGTAGGGAAAATAAAGAATGTGCTCGAATGGGCCCTACCCCACTGCCTACGTATCTAATGAGAAATGAGAATTATAGTCGACGTAGTTCGCCTAACTAAGACGGGAAATTGTTTGTGTTTTTTATTAACTGAACTACTTATGCCTATGCTCAGGGTGTTGCAGGCTCGTCTGGTACGAGTGTGTTACCGTCTTGCAAAGAGACAAGTCGTAGCGAGTTCTTGCATTATGAGTGAATAAGATGAGAAAAGAATTCCCGCAGGAAAGACGTTTGTTATTTGTTCACTGTCTTTTAGAAGAAGTGTTTTTGATTTTGTTGTTTGTGAGACGATCTCATGCTAAAACTTGTTCATCATGATAGATATCCTACACCTCATCCCGAGATGGAATGCATGCAAATACCCCATGGCAAAGTTTCCTGGCGCATGAGAAAACTCGGCCTTTATTAGGTGTTTTATTTTTATTTTGAGATGAGAAAGAAGGACTCAAATCGAGAAAGGATAAAACTAGGGGAACTAAGACTCAACATATGTTATTTATTCAATGGAGATCCTATGGTTAATGTTGTTTTCTAATCCTAAAAAGAAAAAGAAAGCAAGTTCTAACTCACTTCAAAGATTGAAGATAAGATTAAAACTCAAAGAGAATGAATGAAATGAAATGAAATGTCGAAGAAGCAAAAATGCTTATCGCAAACACATATTGAAATGTAAAAGGATAAGGAAGAAGGTGTACGTAGGATACCCTCCCACGCACATGGCTTACCATAACCCCCTACAAAATAAAGGTTAGTGAAATAAAACCAAATGATAAAAGGAAAGAGGTAATCAAGTACCTAACATATCCTAACACAATTATGACCTAAACTAGACTTAATCCTAAGTCTAAGAATGTCTAAAAGTTAAGCAAAGCCTAAAGTCAGCAGCTACTACAGCTCCCTAACACATAAGCAACTACTAAATGAAACTAATAATGCAAACAGTCTATTACAACTACCAAACAACACAAAAATAGGTGTAAAAAGTGCCAAAACAGAACAATGCAGCATGCCTTTTACAACTTCTATTTCTAGAGGCAGCAGTGAAAACATGGCTGATTTTAATCCTTTTTCAAATGCAAAATGGAAATTTAATGCAAACAAAGAGTGGAATGATCATACATTTTAACGCACTAAACCCTGAAATGAACATCAACCATGGAGTGCAACACATAAACAATCAACAATGGATGCAAATATGTGAATCGTGCGGTTTCAAACAACATTCAACATTCCGATTATGCATACAAATGATCGAAACATGCATGAATTACAAATACAATGCAAAACAGAATTGTAAACACTTATTAACATGATATTGATGATACTCACTCATGCAAGCAACATTCTCAACATGTTATGAACACACATTCAACACTTATGCTAAAAATCGGAACCAAATGAAACGCGTGTCGAAAGTTATCAAAATTACATACACCTGCACCTAAATAGTTCCTAAAAACTCCCTAAAATTATATCCTAAAGATCCATGGTGATTGGAGGGGGAATGGATATCAAAAGTGCAAGAAAAAGCAAGAATTTTCCATTCTGGTTCAGTGGTAACCGGTTACTACCTATGCAGTAACCAGTTACCAGTTCAAAAAACTGGGAATTCTGCAAATTTAACACAGGTAATTGGTTACTACCTATGTGGTAACTGGTTACTTTGAGACCAGAATAAAAAAAAATTGCATTTTCATGCCAAAACCAGTAGTAACTTATCCAAATAAGCTCTAACCTAAAGCCTATCTATTAAGCATGAAAATTACACCTAGATGATGCATTCTAAGGTCAACTAAACTCACAAACACACCACGATTCTAACTTCTATGATCAAACTAATCAAAGTATCAAAAAGAGAGAAAACACAAAGAATGCGCGAAGCGAGATGAAGAGAAATAAGTTAAAACAAGAAGTGATTACGGATTCACCAACCTACAAAACGGAGGCTTGCTTTGCCAATTGTTGCAATGTCGATCGATGCGCGAAAGAAGAGAAAATCGGAGATCCGAAGCTTCAATCCGCGAATGTGTAAAATAAATACGGTTGATCGCGATCGTCGAAAAACACTTCCGAAAGGTGGAATAAACACCGAAACTGTAATGACTTCTTCGATAATCCGCTGAATTAATGAAAATGGTGGAGACTTAGCTTCCGATTCTTCAAGTTTCAATGCAAAACTTGAAGAATCTTGATGATGGAGAAACTTTGGTGCGAGTTTGGAAATGGAGAAAAATGAGAGAATTGAGAGAATGTGTGAAAATGAAGAAATGTGTGTAATCCCCCTGAGGCTTGGAGTGAACAAGACTTATATAGATGCTAGGTTTGGAGTTAGGTTTGGGTTAGGTGTGAGATTTGGACCTCAGGCTTGGAACCTAAGCCAAGGGTTAGTTAAAGTTAGTTGGGAATATTCCTAGAATATTCCATTGGCATATTCTTAGAATATTCCTTTGGCATATTCTTAGAATATTCCTTTGGCATATTCTTGGAGTATTCCTTTGGAAGGTGGTGGAATATTCTAGAATTGGCTAGAAAGTGCAAAGCAAAAGGAAGTGGAAAAGGATGGAACAAGCACTAATTGATTTTTGAATTTTTGAAATTATGCACGAAGTAACCTAGTTACTACCTATGAGGTAACCGGTTACTTCAACCAAAATTTGAATTTTTATTCTTTTGGTGGGAAGTCTTGGATATCCGGTCTTGGTCATATTTTCTGAGATTATTTTTCTTTCGAGATCCGATAATTGCCAAATAACCCTTGATCACATGCTCCGCGCCTCGACCATTGATGCATGCACTATTTATTTTTTATTTTTAATGCAATGTATGGATGAATATGCTAGATGTCATGGGAACAAAGCGTAAGCTACTCGGAATTGGTGATAAATAAGAGGGCAAGTTTTAGGGTGTTACAGTTGCCCATATTCAATCATTGTAGACCTGAATGGGTGATAGCAATGACTTTCAAACGTTCATGGTATGGAGAGATTGAATACCCAAATAGACCGGAAAATTTGTACTCTGTGGGAAAATAGGAAGTGTTGGAGAAATGTCATTCTTGGATGACCACTTAAAGAAACGAAACCATCGTACTTAGACGGATCGGAAAACCTTTATCACACTTGTGCGATAAAAGCAAACAAGACACACCGTGAGTGAGCCTGAAAAGAGACTATCATGACTTAGATGATAACTCAAATATACGAAAACAGACTTGGACAAAATCGAAGAGCATTTATCCCACTTGGAAGATAAAGCGAATCAAGACACACTGTGAGTGAGCCTGAAAAGACTATCATAACTTGGATGATAACTTGAAGATACGAAACCGAACTTGGATGGAATCAAAGAGCATTTATCTCACTTGGGAGATAAAGCGGACAAGACACGCCGTGAGTGAGCTTGGGAATAGACTATCATAACTTGGATGATAACTTAAAGATACGAAATCGGACTTGGACAGAATCGAAGAGCATTTATCCCACTTGGGAGATAAAGCAAACAAAACACATCGTGAGTGAGCTTAGAAAGAGACTATCATAACTAGGATGATAACTCGGCTGGGGATAACAAGTATTGACTGATAAGAGTAACAATGTTGAGGAATGAACTTGGCATTCTCTATGGGGATACTTTGGTCTGACTGAAGAAATAATGTTTCGGGTTTTTGTGCAAGGTACCCTAAACTAGTTTATGCTTCATATGCACATGTTTGAATTTTTCTATGGTGTAATACTCCATAACGATGGAAATGTTACGATTTATGAGGATGCAAATGTAATGATGATTACTAAATGCAAATGCAAAGGGAACCTCCTGGTGAGGAGATAACAGGTCTCTCCCACCACTTACTGGGGAAGAAATAATCACTACATTGATTCGATGAATCCCTGGGGAAGAGCAACTCTGTAGGGGGCACTGTTTGTGGTACACTGGCTCTGAACTGCCATCCTTTCCAAAAATAAACACTACAAGAAAATTGGCAAATTGCAACGGTTCATTTTGGCAGATTACGACAGTTAGAACCGTCACAATTTCTGAGTTACGACGGTTTCAGTACTGTCGTTGAATCGTGCGTCGCGAGGCCAAATAGCGACGGTTGTGAAAACCGTCATACAAACCGCCGTTATACTCACGACGGATATTTAACTGACGTAATCTCTATGTTATGACGGTTTCTAACCGTCTTAATTTGCTTACTGATTTTTATTTCAAATAAAAATAACGACGGTTGTAACCGCCATAATTATACAATATATATTTTATTAGAAACATAGCGACGGGTGTAACCGCCATAATTAAATAGTATATATTTTATTAGATACATAGCGACGGGTGTAACCGCCATAATTATACAGTGTATATTTTATTAAAACTTGGACGGTTGTAACCGCCATAATTGTATAATATATATTTAAATAAAAATGCAGTTGAGGCATCCACCGCTGCTCTTGTTGCTGCCACCACAAACACCAAACTGTATTTCCAACAGAAGAAAAGATTGAATTTCTCAAAGTTTAATAATAAAGTCATTAGCACATATGCATGTAGATAGTTAATTATATTTTGTTTAACATCACTCACACTAGATTGAACTTACATCTCTAATCCCTAAAAAGTTAGTAAATAAATTACCATCAAATACCATTTAATGAACATAGAATTACAACTCAATATGCGGCAGAAATAGCTTTAAAACAATTTATATTATAGATTGATATGAGGTGACATGGAAAAACTGAATACATTTTGGAAGCTTTTTCTCTATAAAACATAGTTTTTTCAATGGCAACAACTGGTTGCACCGAACTAGCATTCTTGAAGCCAACTAGGAGAACAATAACATACATGGACCCCCTGGCATTAAAAAGATCTTGAACTTTATAGCTGCAATAAGTTGATATGAAGTTTTAATTTTAGCTTAAAAATATATATACAAACACAAGAATTAAAAGCTGCAAAATACTTCCAATTTAATTTAGATTTTGGACCCAAGGTTCCAAAACATGGTTCCAAGCAAAACAACTATATCAATTGAATACATAATTATATAGTTTTAAACATGGCAACAACATGTTATAGAAACATGCAAATACATCAAACATTAAGAAATAATTTTAAAATTTTTCGGTCTTAGTAAATATAAAATCAGAGGTATATACATGAATTACTAACCCCTTCATATTGAGATCAATGAGACTTAGTTGTAGCCATTTCCAAACCTGTGCACCAAATACTCCATATATCCACACTAAGGTTGCATTTCTTGGAATTCTTTATAACCTAAATCATACAAAAAAAAAAACAAATATACTGAATGACAAAACTAATATGTAATTAAAATCTAAATAACTAAAGCAAAGAAGAAAAGTAAGAACCTCAGGAGACATCCAATAAGGACTTCCTTTGAATGACAAAGGACATTATTACTCTGTTATATGCAAATCAAGTAATAAATATGTATAACAAACAGGGAGTAATCATGCATTTTCTGGATTCACAAAGGGGATCATCTTATCATCATGATTCACAAATCTTAAACCAAAGATTGGACTAGCTAAGAGAGAATTAAGGAGATTAATAGGTGTTGAAATTGTTGGATTTTGATAAAGCAACCTGCATCACTAACACATGAAGTAAGTTTTAGGAAATTTTGCATCAGTCTCGTGATACCTACATAAATAATTCTTTGAAATCTATGAATAAACATGATTCGAAAGGGAGCATAAACCTCATCGGAATAATTATGATGCTTCGCAGCATTACCTTTAGGAATTTTGGCAGCATCTTTAACATGCTCTTATCCATTGTGATCATTCAAGAATCAGAATTATAAAAAAAAGAATTTAAAACATTCTATATAATCTATCAATCATGCAATAAGACGCTGAAACATATATAGACAAGCTAATAACCAGCATCACATTGGCACCTCCGACTATATCAGCCCTTGCTACCCTTGAACCAATTCTTGATGATTAGTTTTAATTGGTTTAGATGAAGTAAAGAGGCCAAATTTTTGTAGTATTCTGCTGTGTAAGCTAAAATTTGGTGAAGTTGGTAAAAGCGTAATTCTATTATAATGGGAAAAGACAAGGTGTCAGTGTCTATTGTCTAAAATGCGTTCTCATTTGAATGGAGTTTCACCAACAAATATGTTGAGGAACCAGAAGGATTGCTTATCTCAATAAGTTTCCCTTGTGTTTTATATATAAGGATAAACAAAAACTAAAGAATTGTAACATTGATATAAGAAATTTATTCACCTCTACCAAAATCCACCAGAGTTGGGCAGTACCATGAAAACGAAATCCCACTTTCAAATCAGAGCCTCCTATTTTTATCCATTTAGCTTGCATTTTATTAGCAGTCAGTTATACTGTTGTTGATAACAGAACTAGGTACTGATCTACAGCACTTGCACTAAGTTTTCTAACATACACTATTTTTGGAGATTCGCAAACATTTAGAAAATCCAAAATTTACAAAATATTATAGAACTGGTTTAATAAAGGAAAAGTATTTAGTTAGGTACCTCATCCCAGCCAATACCATATGCCAAGGGATTCATCCTCATCCTTATGAAAAGATAAGTATATCCCATCCATGCACAGGCTTCTTTAACATTAGTTACAGTACCTAATGCAACCTCTGCATTCAAATTATCTTTCAATGAGCTAATAAACTGCAAAGTATTGAACAAAGAAAGTCAATAGAATACCAAATATATTAAGAAAATGCTATGCATGACCCAACGCATAGACAATAGTTAAGAATACACTCATGAACACAGATGCATCATCAGTTTCCTAATTATTACCTGGCTTTCTATAGGTACATGGATCCAATTATTTCCAACAAAACACACAATCTAGCAACTATGCCACAACTTCAATGGCTTCCTAATTGAGTACATAATAAACCCAATCCCCCTCAACTTATCAACATCCAAAACATTTATATCATAAAAAACAAATGTTGGTTTCTCCATACTATCAAACACTCTTTGATAATCAATTTCCTTGAACTCGTCCCATTCTGTAAGAACACATATCCCATGAGCATTTTTAGTCGCCTCATAAACATTTTCAAACACACTAACCTGTTTCGTACTATCGAACCTCATTGCCTCCACCATGACTGAATTGTCCCATGGAATTTCATTCACAGACAAATCCCTTCGAAATTGTTCTTCACTAACCCGCGGATCGTAAATGCTCAAATTAGCATATCCGCCAAAAGTCCTTTGCAAACATCGACCGCGCGAGTTTTCCTAGTATCACTAGTATCATTCTTACAGGAAAATCCTAGAACAGCAAACGCAACACTAGCATTTAAGTATTTAGAACCAAGTTTAGTGTTTTTCAATGATATCAACAACAACTTGATCATAAAAACCATCTTCCAACAATGTTTGATACATTTTAATAACATTTTCGTCGCTAGCTGACAGACTAGACCAACGCCAAGAATCAAAACTTCAGGCTTCTTTTTTTAATTAGATTCCTTCATGCCGGTATCTTGAGCTTTACCAAGCTTAAGTGAAATTTAATTTGAAATCTATTATTTTTTGTTTGATTAGATAGAGTGGTTATAGAATTAATGATTTGATCTAGAACAACTTTATCATATGCACCAACATGTCGAAAACACTTGTTATTCAAATATTAATCATACGTTCACTAGGTCGATACAAAAACAATAATCAAAATTTCCATTTAAAACAATAGAGAGATAAAAAAAGATAAATGTATGAGTTCTTACTTCAAATTTAGAGAATGATATAACATCAACACTCCGACCCACATGATAGTTACCATGTGGAAGGAGCCACCTGCAGTTTCAATAATATTTAGGGCCTCTCTATAAATATAATAACAGGAATACAAAATTATTGCGTGTATAATTTACCAAACAATTAGAGGAATAAAAAATAAAATTGGACACAATTGATACAATTAGTACCTCTTTATTTTGCTAAATTATTGTGTTGATATGTACTGGAATAAAAAATTATTGTATAAAATTAGAGATTGTGTGTAGCAAAATTATATAATTGTTTCGTTAATTTTTCTTTAGTTATACAATTAGAGGAATTATGCATTTCTAGTATGGTATACGTATATTGATTATTGAAATGTGTATATAAATAAAAGCTAATGCTCGTTTCAACATAGAAGGATGAAATAAATTTAAAGTATAAGCATTTTATTCTACTTTACCACCATATGATGTATTCCTAATCATTTAAAATGTAGAATTTAATGCTTCAAACTATTTCAAGACAACACAATAAGCAATTCAAAAACAAATTATTTACCTGCACCTCAGAATCCAACACAAGATTTACAGGCTCTCTATTCACATTGTCATCTACTTCCATCACATTTAAGGCTTCATTTAAAATAGTTCAAAAGCATCCTCTAATGAAACTAATTTATTGGCTGCATTTAAAAAATCTCACTCCTTGGTCCAGTATAATAGCCTCCTTTAGAATGTAATAGACTTTCTTTGAGCATAGCTGTGAAAACAATGTCTTTCTTTCACTAATAAATTTGGAGCATCCAAGAACAATTCTAAGAATATCCTCATTTACATTCGATTTGCACTTGGATCCTTAACCTTTGTAGGTGACCTAGAGGCATGACAGGGAAATGAAGAACACATTGTCACTGTAAATGCAGATTTTTCTATAAATAATGATGAACCAACACACATTTTACTTACTGTTTGATCCTGAAACATATCCATAGTTGAAGTGCTAACCGGGTAAAGATTCATCAAGGCTGCAAAACAAAAAACACATTAAATTGAGAAGTTATTTTATAGCTTGATACCACACAATATTAGAGGAAGGAGCTCCTACAAATAAACAAAACTTATTCAGCATTCATGTGACAGAAAAAAATGAAACAGATTTATAGAAAAACCAACCATTCGATAATTGATCAAGACATAAGGAATGATTTTAGGCAATGCATCTGGAAGTATCTAAATTGTTTCCTGCAGTCACTTCAACTGCAGTGAAAAAACTTTCATCACCGTTCAACAACTCAATAATTGGACCGTGGGCTCCCAAAATTTTATAACATTTGCAGATCTCCCAAACATAATTCAACCCATTTCTAACATCTTGCATATTATAGTAGAGTTTCAAACATGGTGATGTATATTCATTCCAACCATCCCCCATATTAGGTCTATATAAACATCATCATAACAGGTCATCCCCAAACTAGACAGACAATAATAGTGCACACTTTTATCAAATGCCATATCATTGTTCAATATCTAGAAAAACGAAACATGAGATTCATAATAGGTTTGACCCTTCTCTTGAACCCTAATTTGTATACCATACCTAAGCATACATTTTCCCATCTAATTCAAACACGATTGAGAAGTGATTTAGGGTTTTAGAAGGAAATTAGGATTTGCGAAGTAATTTAGGGTTCGAGAAGACAAACATGTTAAGATTCGAATTGATGGTGGTTGCTTTGATGGTGATTCGTAGTGACGGCGTGAGTGGCTGAGAAAAATGTTTGTTCCCTTTTTCTCCAAGGGTGTGAGCGGCACGAGAGTTTGTGTCTGTGAAAAATAAGAGAAAAAGAAACATAATTTTTTTGAATATTTTAGCGTGAAAGATGATTTTAGGAGGACGATGGTAGATTCACCGTCGCGGCCTTTGTGAACGGAATGGGAAGACGACGGTAAGTTCAACGTCGTAATGATAGTTTTATTTTACTTAAATTTATTTTTTTCTCTTTGATAAATGAAAAGTTTATTGATATTTTATCTTTATGATATTTTGTTTATTGATATTTTATCTTTATGATATTTTATAGTATTTTAAATATATATAGTTTAATTTTGATAGTTTAATTTTGAATTTAATTTTTAATATAAAAATTGTTTCTATAATTTTGATATCTATAATTTAATTTGTATACTTTCATTTTGGATATAATATTTTTATTTTTATTTCTAAATTTAAGTTTTTATTTTGAGTATATATAATATTTTAATTTTTATAGTTTAATTTTGATACATAAAATATTTTTAATAAAATTAACTCTAATTTCTAAAAAATTATGTATTTTGAGTTTAATTATTAATATAATTATATTTTATATATGTTTTTAGTAATGTACTTGATAAATGTTTATAAATGTGTATACATATAATAGTGTGTTTTTCAAAACAATTATATAAAAAATATTTATAATATATTAAAGTAAATTGAGTTTCTAGTTGAGGAGTTGATAAGGATTTTTTTATGAATTGGGAGGAACAAATTTTCCTTTATATTTAGTGCTCAATAAAAAAAAATATTTTATAAAATAAATAGTTAAGTAAAAAATATAATAAGGACAGTTTTGTGATAACTGTCGTGACAACCGTCACAATTTAGTCTCTAACTGTCGTGACAACCGTCACAGTCCAGGAATAAGGACGGTTTTGTCATAACTGTCGCAAAAAATCTGCGACAGCTGACCCTAATTGTCGTGGCAACCGTCGCAATGCAGAAATAACGGCGGTTTTGTGATAACTGTTGCAACTCAAGTGTCGTAAATCTCCTTTTTTCTTGTAGTGAAATTGGACTTTAAGATAGAATAAAGATCTTGTTGGAGAGAATCTTAATTTATTTGAACTAGATTGGGAGGTATGTCACCTGTAGAATTATGTTGGAGAAGTAATGGTCTTCTGACCTGGCTGAGGAAAGAGTATGATGATACTCTGCTGAGGAAAAAATCTGCTGGGAATCCCTTGGGTGCACAGTCTTCTGTCTAAGGGAGATATGCCAATGAAGATTGGACTTTCGTTGGGGAAGGTTACGAACAACCCCATGCAAGAAGGAAAACCATCTGACTTTTCACTATCTTCACCACTGCTAGGGAATAAGGAGTCTTCATGTACTGTTGGGGATAAGAAGACTCTTGTGGGGAATATTTCTTTGTTGGAGGAAGACTCTCTGCTTAGGTAGAATACCAACCTTCTGTTGCCTTGCTGGGGAAGACTTTGATTTCCAACTCTACTGGGGATGATGTAGGGCATCAATGAGAATGCTTTCTGCTAAAGATGTCTCTTGTTGAGGATAAGAGATATAAGGAGTCTCATGTTGGGTATGAGATGATGATACCTTTTACCCGGGGAGTACCAACCTTCTTCTTATTACTCTACTGGAGAAAAGATAGTCTAATGAGACTTGTTGAGGAATCTTGCTTGATGACGTCTGTCGAGGAAAGGTTCCCTGACACCTTGTGCTAGTAATGACTTTGTTTCTCTATACCTGCATATTTTTGAGCATAACTGATAGTTCCTGCAAAAGAGAAAGTTAGACAAGCCTGCATGCCCCAGGTTCACGGTCTGAATCGACCATCCCCATTACTTAACAAATAAGATACATGTCAAGTGTTTCACCCTTAAGCATGCATTATAAAGCATCAATGTATTCGCAATGCAATACTTATCACAATTTGTTGGACGTTTTCGCAATCAATCAATGATTGATGAAAAAAAGAGCTAATTGGATAAAAAAGCCTTTTATTGATTGAAAAATGGTCGTGAATAGGCATTACACCAAGAAGCAATCCCTAGAAAGAGGAAATTGCACAAAAGGAAAAATAAATTATCCTAATGGCAAAGTGAAAATTGGATCTCATCAAGTTCCAATCCGGCTATGACCCGTATGTCCTCGAGACTTTTTGTGTACTTCACTTTTGAGGAAGATGATTAGACCGATTCTTAACCCTCAGGTTGTCCACGGTTGTAGATGGTGAGTCACAGATCACGCAGATCGCAGTTGTTCATTCTAGTCTCTCTTTTGCATGGATCGCCCTTTAGGGTTTTCAATCCACCGGGATATCCCTTTTTGCATGAGCTGTCTAGAGTGGCTTTTCAACCCAGCGGGTGTACATTTTTTCATTTATTTCCCTAACTTTTACCTGAGCCTTTTTTTCTGTTTTTGGCTCGCCGGGATGCCCTTTTTTGTCTGGACCTTTATTCTATTTTTGTCCAGCGGGTCTCTTTCATACGAAGTGTTTTTAACTACGTCTGCGTTGACTGGGGATGAGAAGTCTTCTCCATCCATGATTGTTAGCATTAAAGCTCCGTTTGAGAAAACCTTCTTAACCACAAATGGACCCTCATAGTTGGGTGTCCACTTGCACCTGTGATCTGTTTAAGGAGGAATGATCCTTTTCAGCACTAAGTCACCGGGTATATAGCATCGAGGCCTCGCCTTCTGGTCGAATGCCTGTTTCATTCTCCATTGATACAGTTGTCAATGGCATACATCTGGTAAACATTTCTCCTCGATGATGCTTGTAACACGGTGGGAGAACTGACTTGGTCGCTTTTGTTTACAAAAACTATGTTGCGGATAGAAAAAGTCGCCACCGACTTTTATTTTATCCAATAAAGAAAGGCATAAAAGAACAGGAAAGACCTTTGAAAAAGATTTGAGTTCGGGGGGTAAGTTATACAAAGGAAAGGTGTTAGCACCCTTTGTATCCATGGTTATCCATGGGCTCTTAACTACTTAGCTCACTTTACTTTGTTTGAAAAATAGTGGTGGTGTATTTAGAAAAATATTTCAGAAGTCTTTAACTTTGTAATGATCCTCGTATGGATATATTCAAAGTGTTTAGTTTGAAAGTATTTGAAAAAAATGGGGTGTAAAGAGTATTTTCGAATAGAGTGAGCCAACACTTAAGAACTATTTACCCTAAATTTGTAAGGTCTTTCTTGTTATTTATTTCCTTTAAGGGTAGGATTGTCCTTACTATTAGTGAGTAAGTAGTCTTTACCTTGGATGTTTAAAGGGACGAACGTATGGTCATCGTATGGTCATAGAAGGCAACATGTAAAGGTATATTAGCAATTCGAAAGGACTATCAACATTTTTTCGTAGGGTCATCTAGGGACGAGATCATTTATTCGTAGGCAACTCGAAGGGACAACAAGGGACTATGATCTTTATATCGAAAGGACTTGATGATTTTTATTCGTAGGCAACTTTGCTAAGACACCCCTATATTCGAGGGACTTGACCATTTTCGTAAGGAAACAAGAGGAGAAACCCTAGGGGTGTATGTGTGCAAGTGTATTCAATTCAATTATTTTAGTCTTGAAAATTAGGGCTAGCTAACAGTTTATTTCAGTCTTACCATCCAATCTTATTAAGCATACATCTAATAGTTTACAGTGCGGAAAATAAAACCCTAGTTTAAACTATTACATGGCTTTGGGAGAGATACATAAATATACAAAATCCTGATAGAAAATGTAAAGTGCGGAAAATAAACCTAAACTATTACAAGGCTTTAGCAGTTAAATTATCTTTAGAAATCGTAAAATAATCGAAACGAAAAGATCGGAAGAATAATGAGTCTTTGAGAAGAGAGAAGGATATATTTTTTTATCATGCTATTAGAAGAATAAAAAAAATAAACAGAGTCAGATAAAATCACTGCAGATTTTAAAATAATGGAAAATAAGAAAAGCGATTAAAATAAAATCTAAAAAATATTAAAATGATGCTAAAAATCTAATAAAATCAAATAAAGAGCGCATAACTTTTTCAGATTTTTTTTGAAAATATGGAAATAGAAAATAAATCAAATAAAATAGAAAAAAGAGGAATTTGCGATTTTGAGGGTCGAAATATTTTAGAGTTTTATTCTAAAAGAGTATTGTTCTTCGATTTTTTTTGAACTTCTGGAAAAAATTTGGAGTAAATCGAAATAGTAACACTTACCTGACTTACCTGTCAGACTGGAATTCTTATCACTACTACAACCTTCAAAGTATCGGCGGAAACGAATTACAGCAGATTAACCAATAGTTTAGTTCTCCATGGTGCCCTAACAATAGAAAATCACGGTTTTTATACCTAAACTTCAATTCAATCGCCCAGATAGCTTGCTCACATCATACAAAATACAAATATGCAAAAAGATTAGATGTATCATGCGTATAAATATGAAATCGAAAAATTGAAAAGAAAAAAAAAGCAAATTTAGTTATGGCATTTTATGAGGTTTTAGAGCAATGTGATGATTGGTACGCCTTCAGAAGAGTCTAAGGAATGTTCTTGGACCTTCAAACCTCCTTGAGAATGGCTGCAACCCTAAAACTGAATCCAACTTACTCTTGAGTTTTCTGAAGTTTTGTATGCTCTCTTTGATCAAAAGTTTCGTCCTTGATGCATGTGAGGATGTTGTATACTTATAGAGGAACAAATTAGGTCAAGAATTTTGGGTTTGGGTGAATGGATTTTGGATTGCTTGAGGATGAAGAAAGATGGTTTCTTTTTTTGTCCAAAAATTAGATAAAATCATCCACTTTTGGTTTTGCACGAATTTGATCATTCTCAATCATCATAATTATCAAATATTTGACCCAAAAATAGATTTAGAACCAAATATTTGATTTTTATTATTATTTATCTTAATTAAAATTGAATTTAAATTATTTAAACCCAATATAATATAAAACAAATAAAAAATCATATAATATGATCAATGGGTCGTGAATGGTCTTATAATTAAGTTTGGGTTGAAAGAATATGGGCCCATTTGGAAGAACCTTGAGTTTTGGTCATTACTTGCTTTATACACCTCCTCAAATTTGCCCGACTTCAATAATGCATAACTCCCTCAATTTTATCTCATGAATGTATTCTAGGACTTTTTAGAAAGATTATATGTCCTCTAACTACTCATTTTGGTCCCATGTCCATTTGATCTTCCATTTTTAAGTTATGAGCTTTGGAAAAAGTTGATTTTTTGTTGACTTTTAAAAGGACCTGTAATTTTTTAGCTCATATCTTTCAAATGACACATTTTTGGACTTGGATTGTGAGAGACAAAGTTGTAGAGAATTGAATTTCCTTAAAAATGAGCTTTATATGAGAAATTTTTGATGAAGCATGTGAAAGTTATGGCTAGTCAAAGTACATTTGACTTTTCCTGCAAAAACCCTAATTTAGTAACTCCTGATTCTTGATGAAATGAGGTTTATTTGATGAATCATGATCAAACCTTGACCAAATGATGAATTTCACCTCATAATCTTGATGTTGACCAAAAATCTTGAAGTTTGACTTTGTGTTGACCACAATTGACTTTTTGACCAAGTTAACTAATTTTTGAGTATCTGAGCATCTGACTGACCAAAGTTGTAGGGAAAGTCTTGAAACTTGACATGAGGATTCTGTAAAGTATGTGGGATGTCATGAAGTCAACTTTAGGATTTAAAAGTCCACTTTTCTTTGAGAAATTCAAAACCCTAGTTTCAGATCCATTGCTTAGGATGAGGCTTTGTCTAATGAAACCTTGAATCCTTTTGAGCAATTTTGAATCTTATGACTATTAGGAGACCTCTTTAGACACATTATCTTGAATATGAGAGGGAAAATGTTGGGGTACAACAAGGCTCAATTGATTGAATTTGGACTGGAGCCACTCAGCTTCATCAAGCTTAATATCCATCATTATCCTCAAGGAAGGAATCTCAACTTCCACTAGTAGGACCGCCTTCATACTATACACTAGTGATAACGAAGTTGACCCTATTGAGGTGCGCACCGATATTTCTTACCCATGCAATGTGAATGGAAAAATATTGTGCCAATCTTTATATATCACAACCATCTTTTGTACTATCTTCTTGATGTTTTTGTTGGCCGCCTCGACGGCGCCATTCATCTTCGGGAGGTACGAAGAAGAGTTGTGATGTTCGATTTTGAAATCCCGACACAAATCTGCCATTATCTTGTTATTGAGATTGGAGCCATTATTAGTAATGATTCTTTCGATTATTCCTTATCAACAAATAATATCCCTCTTTATGAATCGGGCCACGATTTGCTTGGTAACATTTGCATATGATGTTGCTTCTACCCATATGGTGAAATAATCAATGGCTACCAGAATGAAACGATGACCATTGGAAGCAGTAGGCTTGATTTTGCCGATCATATCGATGCCCCACATGGCGAAATGCCAAGGTGAAGACATGACACTCAACAGATTGGGAGGCATATGCACCTTATCATCATATATTTGACACTTATGGCATTTGCGGGAATACTTGTAGCAATCAGATTCCATGGTTATCCAATAGTATCCTGATCTTAAAAGTTTCTTCACCATAGCGTGTCCTCCAACATGGGAACCGATGGATCCCTCGTGAACTTCCTACATCAACACGTCTGCTTCGTGTCTATCCACGCATCTGAGCAAGACCATGTTGAAGTTCCTTTTGTAAAGCACATCATCCTGATTTAAGAAGAACCCACCGGCCAACCTTATCAAGTTCTTTTTGTCCTTGATAGATGCCCTTGTAGGGTATTCCTGAGATTTTAGGAAACGCTTGATATCATAGTACCAAGGCTTATCATCGTCAACACCATCAGCTGCAAACATATAAGTAGGTCTTCTGAGACGAGACACTACAATTCTTGGCACATAGTTCCCTTGTTGAACTATAATCATGGATGATAAGGTTGCTAGAGCATCAGTGAATTGATTCTCGTCCTGAGGTACATAATGAATCTTTACCTTCGTGAAGAATGGAACAACCTTCAGTGTAATCCCTGTAGGGAATCAAATGTGGTTGATGAACAAGCCACCTTCGGTTAACTTGATTTATGACCAAAGCCAAATCACAAAAGATATCGAGAGTCTTAATTCGCAAATTAATCGCCCCCTCGATCCCCATTATACAAGCTTCGTGCTCTGCCTCATTGTTGGTGCACTTAAACGTCAACCGGGTAGTGAAGGGCATATGAACTCCTTTGGGTGTGATGATGACAACACCAACTTCGCTACCATTCATGTTAACGGCCCCATCGAACACCAGACTCCATTTGGATTCAGGGTCTGGCCCCTCCTCCGGGAGTGGTTCTTCACAATCTTTCAATTTGAGGAACATGATGTCTTCATCAGGGAACTCAAATATCATTGGTTGATAGTCGTCAATCGGTTGTTGAGCCAGATAATCTAATAATATGCTTCCCTTGATAGCTTTCTGAGAAGTATACTGGATGTCGTATTCAATCAAGATCATCTGCCAACAAGCTACCCTTCCGGTCAAAACTGGCTTCTCGAATATGTACCTGACACGATCCATTTTGGATATTAGTAGGGCCATATGAGTCAACATATATTGTCTTAGTTAGCGAGCAGCCCATGCCAAAGTGCAACAAGTTTTCTCGAGCAGTGAGTATCTTGTCTCACAGTCGGTAAACTTTTTGCTAAGGTAGTATATTGCATGCTCTTTTCGACCAGACTCGTCATGTTGGCCAAGAACACAACCCATTGATCCTTCAAGTACTATAAGGTACATAATTAGAGGCCTCCCCGAAACTGGGGGTATGAGGATTGACGGTTCTTGTAGATATTCTTTGATTCGGTCGAAAGCTAATTGACCGTCATCGTTCCATCTGACGACCTGATTCTTTTTCAAGAGCTTGAATATTGGTTTGCACGTAGCTGTTAGGTGAGATATGAACCGTGCAATGTAGTTCAATCTTCCTAAGAAGCCACACACTTCTTTCTTAGTTTTAGGCTCATGCATTTCTTGAATTTCTTTCACCTTAGCAGGGTCGACCTCAATCCCCTCTTAACTTACAATGAAGCCCAACAACTTACTGGAGCGCACTCTGAATGTACATTTGTTCGGGTTCAACCTTAGTCTGAACTTCTGCAGCATGTCAAATAGCTTATCCAAGTTGATTAGGTGCTCTTCCTCAGTTTGTGACTTCACAATCATGTCATCCACGTAGACCTCGATCTCGTGATGAATCATGTCATGGAAGAGAGTCACCATTACCCGTTGGTAAGTTTCCCCAACATTCTTCAAACCAAACGACATCACTTTGTAGCAAAAAGTTCCCCAAGGGGTGATGAATGTAGTTTTCTCCATATCATCTGGCGACATTTTGATTTGATTGTAGCCCGAAAAGCCATCCGTGAAGGAAAACACCAAAAATTGAGTAGTATTATCAACCAGCACATTAATGTGTGGCAACGGGAAATCTTCCTTAGGACTAGCTCTATTCAAGTCTCGGTAGTCAACACACATCCGAACTTTGGCATCTTTCTTCGGTACCGGAACGATGTTGGCAACCCATGGTGGATACTCGTGACAGACAAGAATCTGGCATCAAACTGTTTTTGAACCTCTTCCTTGATATTTATTGCCATGTCAGGTCGAGGTCTTCGCAATTTCTGTTTTACTGGTGGGCAGTCTTCACAGAGCGGCAACTTGTGTACTACGATATCAGTATCGAGCCCTGGCATGTCTTGGTAAGACCAGGCGAAAACGTCAACATATTCATGAATCATGTCAATCAATTGGGCCTTCACCTCTAAAGCAACCCCGATTTTGACTTCTTTCTTCACCTCTTCGGTGCCCAGGTTTACAATCTCAATAACCTGCTCATGTGGCTGAATCTCCCTCTCCTTTTGTTTCAGCAATCTGGCTAACTCTTCAGGTAATTCACAATCTTCCTCACCTTCCTTATCGGCTTGGTAAATCGGATTGTCAAAGTCATAGAGAGCCATAGCAAGATCGTTATCGATGAGACCCATTGGGGTATATATGCATGGATGATGATTCATGCTAGATTTTAAAAAGAGTGGTGGAGACATGAAAAATGAAAATGAAAATTGTCATTTATTGTGTAAAAGAAAAAATGAAAGAGAGGGAACACTATGAATGAATGCAAAAATGTCCATTTTATTGATGATTAATATTGCAAATTGAAATAATGAAACCCTTATAATGAGCCATTATGCCTTGGGCAAGACATAGAGCTTTCATACAAGAATAAATCACTACTATATAACATACCCCAAAGACTAGTACCCACTCCCAAGCAAAGAAGATTTGGTCGATAGTTTAGTCGGGTTCAAGCTTCTGTCATATATGGACATGTATCCTGACTACAATTAAATATCCATGTATGAGTTGGATAAAGAGAAGACAGCCTTCATGATCGAACAAGAAAATTACTAGTATAACTCAATGTCTTATTGATAACTCACTATGTGTGAGGTATTATGGCCTTTAATACTTGATTTTATCTTTTTATTCAGTGATCTATCAGTTTTATAGGTAAGTTGTGAAGAGAACAATATGTGCTCTCATTTATGAGTTTTTATATGTTTGTTACATGTGTAGAGACAACTTCTGATGAGTCATATACTGACATTTATGGAGAAACATCTTAACCCCAACTATAATAGGAGAGCAAGACGCAATGGAAGTTGCAAAGAGTGGACATTCATAGTTTTAGGGCATATGTGGCAAACATCAATAAAAGTGCTTTGGAATCAAATAGCAATGCGATAAGATCAAGGCGCTATAAGACAAAATTGTACACAATAGTACAACCATTACATCGCATAACTTGTCTCCCTTATACAAAGAAATAATGCAAGGCACCACCACCGTTTTCCTATACTATTAATCTGCCACAAGATACTTTGTCTCTCACGTGATGTTATATCTTTCTCAGCAATGGTACAAAAAGGGAGAATTGGAGGGAAACTTGTTGATTCTTATGGGCCAAGCATAATAAATACTTAAAGCCCATGATCTAAAACTCCACAAATACCTTAGATGAAACTACCTATAAAAGGACCTCTTAGAGGAAATGAAAAAAAAAGTTCAACAACTAAGAGACTAAGCGAAAAACACTTGGTAAAAGTTGGTGTGAAAGTAAGTTGAATTAGAGTGGAAAGTTTCTTAGCTCTTCATCTCAAGTGTATGCTACCAGTATATGGCGTGATATAATTCGTCTCTTGCTGATTGAAGATTGCAAGAAGATGAAGAAGTTTCTATGAGGTTTTCATTTCTTTTTCATTATGTGTTTAAGAATGTCTAGCTTAGGATACAATATTTATGTATGTACTAAGCTCACTATGAGCTAAACTACTTTATGTTGAACAATGTGAAGTTTGTTTAAAGTAGTCTTTATGTTAAATAATTTATTGATAGTGCTTTATTTTGTGATGTATTATACTGTTATAAATCTGATTATTTAGTTTATTAACATAGAAAAAGATGCAAGCTTGTTGTTGTGAGGAATCCAACAACAATCAAAACTCTTTATAAACGTTAATGAAAATAGAATGATAAAAATATTTACTACATTAGATACTCTAGGGATAAATAGTTACAATCATAGAAGAAATTTGGAATGAAACCTAACATGAATTAAAGTTACAAGTGAGACTTAAGAATTTGTCCCCTTACTTTCTTTCATATGTTTTCTTATGTTGTTGGAGTACACCTTTAAATCACATTCTAAACTTATCTGGCACAACATATCACATCATTTACACACAATAGACAAGTTATATTAATAGATCATTACCCAACATGTTCTCCATCATTGATGTCACTTATTTAAAACAATGTTATTTCGGACACTGGTTACTTTAAAAAGTAACATGTGACAACCATTAACTATTATTATTTTTGCTCATGCTCATTTAGGAAAGGTAATTTTACAAAATAATTCAAGTTATTTGCACTCCCAGTGGGGTTTGAAATCCTTACTATTATATCACTTGCTACTTTAAAGAACATGTCCACTTGAATGTGACACCACACATTTTCAAACAACAAGTTTTTGGCGTCGTTGTCGGGGAGTGTGTCAAAAATAACATTTTAATTTTGTATAAAACATTATTTATTTTTGTTAAAAGAGAATTTGAGCTTCTGATGTTTTTTGTAATCTGATCACATGATAGATGTTTAGCCGTTGCATGTGTTGGTTATTAACGCTAGTATATAGAGGCGATCCTGAGCCTGGAATAACACTCATGTTGCTAAGGAAATTTTAAGCTACTGGTCACTTACCAGGAAGTCAATCGTATGATCTTGTGTTTAGAACTTTTGAAGGATGCTTTGAAGAACCAATTGAAGGAAACTTTGGAGAAATACAATTGGCGCACGAAGGATTTATGGCAGATGATGACATCATTGACATTGCCAATGATAAGGCAAGAAAGATAAGGGATTATGTTATGTTTGATCCCAACGCCACAAACATGGGTGTTGTAGCACCCTAATTTTTTACCCTAATTTTCCATATTTTCATTTGCATCATTGCATACAAATAAGATCACGCACTGGTTCTTCTATCCTTTTTTGTTGAAGTTTTATGCCTCACAGGGGATCACCATTGCTTTTGTTTGCCTTTTATTTGTTTATGTTTACTAACCTTTAATTAAAATCCACTTTTTTTTTCTTTTACTAACATATTCAGGGGAAGAACAAGATAAAAATACAAAAAAAAGCAGTCCCGCAGTTCGAATGAATTTCACTGATAAAAAGTCGAAGTTGATCGCATTCATGTTAATTTATCTGATCAAGGATTCCTTAAGTATTTATTGATTAATATTCAAGGAATTCCAAGGTTCATGTGTTTATTTCCATGCCTTCTTCGATGCACAAAAGAATCGAGACGAAACAACAATAATGCAATCAAAAGAAAGGGAAAATTCAAATTTTGGCTTGGTTAATCGATTAACCAATGTGTTAAGCGATTAACCTGGGCGGATTTTGAAAAATGGTTTTAATTTTGCACCATCTCAACCCTTGATCTCACTTGGAATATTCTAAACTACATCATTTTAATTCCCTACATCGCTTTGGTCATTTCCCACTATATACCTTCATTAATCACCACACTTTTATGAATTCCCCTCCAAATTTGAAGTCCAAGCCTAATTTTGATTATCCAAGCCTAATCTCATTCCACCAAAATTCCCAAGCCTAAACTCTTTGAATATAGGCATTATTTCACTCATTTTCTAAAGCTTTAGAGAGCAAAAAAAAAAACCCGTGCAAAATATCTCCTCAAACCACAAAATTCACCAAAGCTCATTTCTTCTTTTGAAAGTTATCAAGATTTTGCATTGAATTCTTGATTAACTTTGAACTAAACCTTCATCCTTTTCATTTTTCTTCATCAATTTCAGTAGATCAAGCTTGCTTGTGAAGTAATTTGGAGTTTTTTCTTGGTAATTCATCCCACCATTGTTACACATTCATTATCATCATTCATGATGTAGATCCTTGGTGCTCCTTGTTGTTGATCCTTTGGATCATATATTGTTGTTTTATTGCAGGATTCCACTGTTATTTTCACTTTAAAATTCGTGCTAATTCAGTTCATGATCATAAGGTGTTTGAAAAATGTTTTGAAAGAGGATCATGCTGAATTTTAGCTAATTTTCTGCTTCTGGTGTAGTGTTAATCGACTAACCAATTGCATTATAAATTGGTTTATCGATTAACTAGTGTATTTTTCACATAGGATTCAAATTTTTGTTGTGTTAACCGATTAACCAAAGTGTTAATCGATTAACACTGCTCTATAAGTGGTTTTTGGCTCTGTTTTGGGAATGGTTTGCCTTCTTTTCCCCCTTTTTCCCTCCTTTCTTATTTTTACCTTGGGAGACAATTTTAGGACTGATTTCTCTTTAACTTCAATGGACTTGGGTGTAGATTAGAGGAGATAATATTCATTAATTCAAATCTATCTTTAAGTGAATTATTTAATTCATTTTAGGTGCTTTGAATTAGTGATATATTTTCACTCTTGAATCCACCAAGATGAGTGATTGAATTTAAAGATGAAAGAATATCATAAGTGTAACTCAATTTGGTATTCATCTTTATTTCCGTGTGGCATTGCGTTCGTATGACGATTTACATATCATTTATCTTGCATCTATTAACACACACATTATATTGGTCAGCTTTATTTGTAGGGTAATTACTTCGTAAATTACTCGGTGATTGCTTAACATAGACCTAAATGTGTCTCTATTTTGAAATAAAAATCCAATTAGATGCTTGCACTTTCATGGACCGGACCTCGATTGGTATACTTTCAAGTCTTCATCAAATTTGGGTCTAATTGCATCAGTTAATCACTATAGAGTAAGATACTAAGCGGAATTAGTTGCCTTCTCGGTTTTAGCACTAAGTGCTTTGTTACTCCTTTGGTTGTGAATGATTAAGTTCACCATATCATTATTATGTACATATTATTACTATTACTACTATATTACATTTTACTTTCCTTCTTGCACCCTATCCTCTTTAATTTCTTTCTTGCTCCCTTATCTCTTTTATTTTTATTATGCTTTATCATCCATTATCATGTTTATGTTTATGTCACTTTTATTGTGTTTTTTTTTCTTTTCCTTTGTCCACTTGGACACCAAAAATATTAATAAAGGATTAAACCTCTAAAAAACTTGTGCTCCTAATCTTGGAATATGGTTACTATCCTTTGCATTGGAATTGAAGTTTTGGACTTAGATTCTAGGACACCTTCCATTTGCTTTGATCATCATGGAGTTGGTACTTTAGCCTTTATTTAGCCATTTGTTATCTTATGCTTATAAGGATGAAATTCTTGTGCTTATGCTTGGAAGTATCATCATGTTGGTTAGATCTTTCCTATTTTATCTCTTTTATTTTATATTTAGGATAGCCTCTTCTTCTCCTTCCTTTCTTCAATTTTCAAAACCTTCTCTCTTTTTCAAAGGATTCTTGTTTTAAAAACCTTCACCACTTTAATAATTAAAACCTTGAGTTTTGTTAAGTGGCTTTTACTTCTTCTTTTCTTTTAATAAGTGTCAATGAACTTAATATTTTTGACTTCAATTCAAATATAAAAAGAACCAAACTCATTCAAGTTGTTTTGTTCCTTTGTGCACTTATTTTTTTTTTCTTTACAAGTTTAGATTATGAGTCATTTTTTCTAGTCGGGTGTAAGTCTCTCAATCTCCATGGTTGTAGTTTGATGTAATTGAGTCTCTTGTCATTTGTGGGGATTTAGTGGCATACTCGTCGATTTTATCCGAGTTGGCGCCCTCCCCATAACGATGTATGAGTCCATGCTCTCATTCTCATGGTAGATTTGTGAGGCTATCCACTTGAAAATGACAAATTGTCTTCACTTATTCAAAACAATCAAAACCAACCAATTTTCACTATTTTTACCATGAACTACGAGGTTTTGATCTTACATTGCACTTTATGGGTACGTAGGCATGAGGCGAAAGTCTCATCAAACACAAAAACATAAAAAATTAATTTTTTTCTCATCTCTCACTCTCATTTAACAAACCATTTTAAAACCAAAAACGTAAATTTTTCAAAGGACTCCCATGGAGTACCACATATATTTTGGGTGCTAATACCTTCCCATTTTATAACCAACCCCCTTACTTGTTCTCTGCTTATATCTTTAGCTTTTTGCTTTTAGATTCATTTTTAGGATTTATTCGCTCTTTTTTCCTTTTCCTTTTGGAATAAAATAAAAGCGCGGTGGCAACTCTATTTACCTTGAGTTAAGTTAATCAATAACTTACATTCACAATTTTTATCGCTATAGTTATCACTCAACTAGAGATCATTGTGGCTGAATTTGAGTTCAAACCAATGATGTTTTAAATGTTTTAAGCCATTGGTCAATACTCAGGTGTTGTCAATGAAGATTCACATGTGCACTTGAGGCAATTTCAAAAGGTTTAGAGTAACTTCAAGATTCTTGGCATATTAGATGACACATTCACATTGATGATATTTACATACTCTTTAAGGGGTCGATCCAAAATCTAGTTGAGCTCTCTAGAGCCAAATTCCGTAGCCACATGGCATGCCTTAGGTGAATTTTTTTTAGCTAAGTATTTTTCTCTTGTTAATAAGCTAAGATGAGGAATGAAATTACTTCATTTAGACAAGGATATGGTGAGTCTTTGATTGATGCCTGTGAAAGATTTAAATATTGAGGCAATGCCCCCACCATGAGATACCAATATGTATTCAATTAGAGACATTCTACTATGGATTTGTCCCATCCTCGCGAAACATGTTGGATGCATACAATGGTGAACAAGCTAGGAAAACATTTGATTCCTTGTAAAGGTTCTGAACAAGCTAGGAAATCCTCCCCCCATCCACGTTCTCTGCAAGATTTTCCCAGGAATCTTGAAGGAATTGTTGGTTGTTTTTACTTAGGACTTCCTCCTTACTAAGCTGTGTTGCATCCACAAATTCTTACCCAAAACGTTATTTCCAGACTCATTTAGAACTTCTACTTCATACTCAATAAGAGCTTCAAATCTATTGCTAACTAGAGGAGATTCCAATTCAGTTTTCGATGTTGTTTTCTTTGCCTCAATAAGACCCTTGCCCTTCACCTTATCCCTATCAATAATCAATTGTTCCACATGAGGTAAATTAGAAGCGTTAACCTCAGAGCCTATGGTACCATCCCTTACCTTGACATATTCTTGGAATTTCTCTTTTCTAACCTCTTTAGTTTTTGTAATCAGTTTGGGATTCTTTTTTCTACATTCAGCAACATCTTGACCAATAAATTTACAATGAAAGCAGTATTCTGGTATGTTTTCATAGTCTATATCAACAAAGAAAGCATAACCTTTCCTTCCCACCAACACACTATATAGAATTGGTGCATCCAAATCCAAATCCACTAAAACTCTAACAAAATGCCCAAACGTTCTGTCAAGCATATGCTTCGAAGCAAATGAATTAGTGCATGTTGGAGTGCCAACACTGCTTACAATGGCAAAAACAATGTTGAGCCTCCAATATTCCTGACCCAAATCAAATATCTTTATCCAAACCTGAGCGGTGGAAAGCTTTTGGGACATAGGATTAAAATCCTTAGTCCAAGGAAACATTTTTAAAGTGTATGGTTTCAAATCTCATGAAGTCGTAACCTTGACCCTCTTCACATCCTCCAAGGAGGAGAAGGTGAATTCATAAAATCCCTTACCTAGAGATATAACGCCCCATCTACCAATGTTAGACCAAATAGGCGAAAGTTTAGATTTCAGAGCCACCACAGTTAAAGGTGAATATCCTCTTGGCCAAATAATGTGCCCATGGTGATTACGTTTGCACGATTCAACATCTGTTTGATATTCCTCTTTTGGAATCTAATCGACACCTTGTCCCCTTTGACACAAGGTCGAGGAAGTTGTGAATTCGGAATGTGACAAACGTTGTTGTTGTTGACCACTTGAAAACATGATTTCTTTGATTTGATTATTGGTGTTTTGATCGATTTGCTTACCTCTGATTTAAGACACCCCCACAGAATGTGAAATCCATCCATGGTTGCAAACCACCAGCATCGGCCAAGAGCCCAAGGCTGACACGAAAAAGAAAGATGAACAATAAAAATTATATATAATTATAGCATCGAAGATCTATTAATTTTGTTTTTGGCTGATCAAAGAACCTGTTTGAAAATCTAATCACGCATAAACCAATTATAACTATTCAACGTATATAATCAAAATGAGATTCAAAATACTTTTTTTTTCTTTTATCTTTACTTTTTTACTATCTCATTTTAAACTTTGCAAATGATATGAACATTTAAAGTGTTAATTACAAATCTATTCCATGCCTATTACCGAAGATCACCATCATCTATCAATATCAATTCATTATGATACACAACAATTAAAAAAATAAATAAATTATAATTTAAATACAATTATTGATAATTGTTTGTAGTTCATGATAATATCTAGTGTAAATGTAGCTATACGAATGCGACATCATAGATACGACACATTTTCAATTTAAGACGCAAAAGAAGAAACAATCTTAAAAAGCATCAAAATCAATTCTTTTTTATACTACCAATACCTTCAAATTGAAAATAATGAAATAGAAAATGACGTGATCCAACCCACAATAATTTAATTTAAGTTGCAAACCATTTTGAACCATAAACAAGTTTCAAAAAGTTCAACTCTTGCCTACGGAAAAAAATTGACGAGAGATTTCTCAGTGAAGATTTGTTATCTTTAAAAAAACAATTTTTTTTAATAAACAATATAATTATTTCATTCATAAAATGATAAAATAACAATAAAAAATAATATTAAAAAGAAAAGTTGTGAGTGTGACCCATGTTAATTGAAACGTACCAAGCGAAGAAACTTATGGGTCATGTTTTTGGTTATTTTCTTTAACCGTCCAGCACATCAAATTTGGTATGATTTCCTTTTACTTTTTTTCCTTCCTTCTTTCTTCAAAAACAATCACCAATTCACACACTTTCTCTATAAATATATAAACTACACATCCCAAAACATCCCAAAACACAAAAAAAAATTATATTAGAAAAATGTTAACTCTGAAAGGAGGAAGCAGGCCACCATGGGTAGGTTTAGGAGCATCAGTTTGGGTTCAAATTGCATCAGGAAACACCTTTACTTTTCCTCTATACTCACACTCTTTGAAATCTGTTCTCGGTTTCAATCAAAGACAAGTTACACTTCTTGGTGTTGCTAATGATATTGGAGAAAACGTTGGGTTGCTTCCTGGAATTGCGTGCAATAGATTCCCGCCTTGGCTTATTCTTTCTGTCGGTGCGCTTGCTTCTTTTGTTGGTTATGGTATTCTTTGGCTTGCTGTTACCCAAACACTCCCTAATCTTCCTTACTTGCTGGTATGCATGTAACAACTCTTAGATCTGATTTTGTTTTTTTTATGTTTTTTTTTCATTGTAAAGTTTGGTAAAGTAAATCGAACTGGAAATCAGGAAATGGAATGCGTTGATTATTTGATCGGTTTTGTATACAATTTTCTAGTTTCATGTTTTTGAAGCTGTCTGTTTCTAAAAGTGCTTAAATTAGTTTTATTACACTAGTAAATTCTTGATCTGATACAGTAAGTGATAGGAAGTGGTGAATCATAGCACTATGTTTTAAATAATACTACTAATTTATTTTTAGGAATACTAATCTATTTTTAGTAATACTACTAAAGTTATAGATTGTGATTCAATAATTGTCTGTTATTAAATTGTTAATCAAGGACAGTTTTTTTATTTTTTTATTTTTAGTTTTTAGTTTTTTTTCTAACATGTGATTTGGAATTTAAGAAATCAAATTTTACTGTCATGTGTTTGTTTTTCTTAAGGATCGTGTTTTTATTGTCTTTTCTCTTCACATCTAATTTAATTTTGATTTATGCTGAAAATATTCATGATAATTGGCCCTTTATTATTCTTGGATTTGGATTGGTTTCTGTTAGAAAGAGCACACATTCACGCAATCAATGAAGTTGGACCTTTGGATTTATCCGTATGGAAATATGGAAGAGATGATGGGGAAAGATGGATGAATTTGAAGGTTCTGATTCATTGAAAGCGTGAATGCGTTTTGCTATTGAGAGCATGAATGAATGCATGTTGAATTGACTTCTGGCATTCTAATTCTTTTGCTCTTTTGGTGCAATGGTAATAATGTGATTTTAACTTAATTAGTTTTGTCTGAGCTCTTTTGTTCCAAGACGGATATATCCACACAAAAAAAAAGTAGTTTCTTCATTTAATTTTAGTAACATTTTCGTTATGGAAGTACATAGTTAATATTGAATTCGGCATCCGATATAGTTTGACTGAAAATGACTAACTGTCATTGTCATTGCTTTTGTCTCATGTCGCAGCTTTGGTTTGCCCTTGTTATTGCTTCCAACAGTAGTGCGTGGTTAACCACCTCGGTTCTAGTAACCAACATGAGAAATTTCCCGGTTAGTAGAGGCAAAGTTGCGGGAATCCTGAAAGGTTATGGAGGGCTTAGTGCTGCGGTTTTCACTCAAATTTACAGCCTACTGCTTCATAACGATTCTTCTAAGTTCCTCATGTTGCTGACAATTGGTATTCCAGTTGTTTGTTTCTGTATGATGTTTCTGGTTAGGCCTTGTACACCAGCTTTGGATGAAGACTCCACATCTAGTTCTCATTTTATCTTTATCCAATGCGCTAGTGTCATCTTGGGTGTATATCTTCTTGCGACCACAATATTTGGCAATCTTATAACATTAAGTGGTACAGTTTCCTATATTTTGGTGGCTGTGATGGTTCTTTTTCTCATGGCTCCAATTGCTGTCCCCGTAAAGATGACATTTTATCCTAAAAGAGTTTCAAATTCAGACTCATTTGAGCAACCACTTGGATCTTCAGACTCTCTCGGTCAAGGAAAAGATGACAAAGTAGAGCCGTTGCTAGGATCTTCGTCAACAGGAGCCCTTGGAAGCTCGAACGATGATGATTCATCTGAGGTAGCTATGCTTCTTGCTTTGGGTGAGGGAGCAATAAAGCAGAAGAAGAGAAAGCCTAAACGCGGGGAAGATTTTAAGTTTACTGAGGCTATAGTAAAGGCTGATTTCTGGCTTCTGTTTTTTGTTTATTTTGTCGGTGTTGGCACCGGAGTTACTGTCCTCAATAATCTAGCCCAAATAGGTATTGCACAAGGTGAGGAAGATACAACAACTTTACTATCAATTTTCAGCTTTTGCAATTTCGTTGGTCGGCTTGGTGGAGGAGTTGTTTCAGAGCATTTTGTCCGGTTAGTGACACCTATTTATGATGAGTAAATTTAAGATCTATTCTTTATTTTTATAGACAAACATTAGCCTCTCTTGATTGTCAATAGAATACTATCAACTCTTTAGCCTCTCTTGGAAGTATAACCCATTTCTCTGTTTTTGACAATTTTCAGGACCAAATTACTCCCAAGGACATTCTGGTTGACATGTACCCAGACAATCATGCTATTGGTATATCTTCTGTTTGCGTTTTCTGTAAACGGAAGCCTTTATCCTGCAATTGCATTTCTTGGTGTCTGCTACGGTGTGCAGGTTTCCATAATGATCCCTACCGTTTCCGAGCTTTTCGGTTTGAAAAACTTTGGCGTATTGAGCAACGTCATGTCTTTGGGTAATCCACTTGGGGCAGCCATTTTCTCAGCTCTTCTAGCAGGTTATATATACGACAAAGAGGCAGCAAAGCAGCACGGTCTTAACCTTTTTGCTGCCGAAGTTTCCTGCATCGGCGCAGATTGCTTTAAGCTGACATTTTTCATTCTTTCTGGTGTTTGTGCTGCTGGCATCTTCTTGAGCGTTATTCTGACTCTGAGAATTAGGCCTGTTTACCAAATGCTTTATGCTGGAGGCTCTTTCAGAATTCCGCAACCATCTCCGAGTACCTAAGAAGGTAGTTTAGTTGAACAATGAATAAAAACAGAACAATCTTTGAAGTCAGTTATCTACAATAGTTGAGCAACAGTGAGGCCACATGTTTAGTTTTGTGAAGTTTTGAAAGTAGATGTTTTCAACTTTACTTGCTTTTGGGATTGTTTATGATATGATGCATTTTATTGTAGTTTTATCTGTTCTCCATTTTATTGTAGCCAACTTACCCTTTAATCATTGACGGGGATACGTTGTATCGAACTAAATAGAATTTGCATTATTGACTTCCTGACATGATAGATATAGAATGAGTTCAAAGATAGTCTATAGAAAGTTTAAAACTATTTTACTAGATCAATTAAAATATTTAAATTAAAATATTTAAATTTTTCATGTTATATGATATTTTAAAAATAAAAGTGTGATTTGGTTGGATATATGTGTCTCATTGATTGTCAATGTAAAAATATTTTATATTATTGTTGACTTCTTAAAATGATTGATATGTAATTTTTTCAATTTGTAACACTTAAATTGAATATTTAAGATTTTGATTTTTTTAAATAATTTTTTATGTTAAAAAAAAACTTAAATTTAAAATGAACTATAAGTTTTCAAATTTTATAAATTTAAACTTAAATTTAAATATTATAAATATGTAATATATTTATTTAATAATAATTTTAACAATGAACTCGTGTAAATCTATGCAAATTTTTATTGAAATATCCTTGTTTTTAAAAAAAATTCCCCAAATAACCCACTTTTCAATTTAATTTTCTATCTACCCCACTTTTGAACGATTTTAAGAGGAGTCTCCAATCAAATTAACGACCATGTACAAACTTAAATAGGAGTCGCCAATTGGACTAGAGACACCATATGCAGTCTCCAATCCAATTGGCGAATATGTGTAAAAATTGGGAATAGTCGTCAATTGATATGGAGACATGATTCTAATTGTAGTTTTGCTATAAATAGTGGCGGTGTGCTCAATTTTTTTCCACATCTCTTATGATATAGAAATAATATTGATATCATGTATACACGCCGCTATGGGAAAGTAATTTTTTCCAAAGAGAGAGAAGCCTCTGATCGATATGTTGTTCTGGAATATCCAAAGTCTCAATCAACTGCAGAGGGAGTTGAATCGGTGATTAGAGGAAGAAATTGGTGTAGGTGAAAAAATTCGCAGTATTGAGAGATATGATAGGATGCGTGGGTGGGTGGGTGTAAGTTAAAACTGACGCGGAAGCTAGGAAAATGATGTTTGGACCTAATGAAATCAAGTTGATTGTTGTAATTAGTTAGAAATATTGTGTTTAGTTGTTGTATGTGTTGTTTAGATTAAGTTTATTTAAGTTATTGTGATGTTTGTTGTTAACATTGTTGTAACAAAAAGTTCTTAATATATTAAAATCAAAGGTTACAACAAGTTCTTATTGTGCAGAGGTGGATCCGACATTTGGACATTTTTTTCTTGTTGTGTCCAGGCTGACGACATATACTACACAATCTTATCATTTTATCAACCGTATCCATTTCCATTCTTATATGCTTGCTGTTTGGACGATTTTTTTTCTTTCTTCGCATCTGATCGTTGTGCCAAACCATGTCCCCTTGGTATGGAGGCCAGTATTCCTTCATTGGTAACACTGCAAAGCTTTTGTTGTAGACATTCATCACATTGACAGTCTTGTAAACATCAGATAGATAGTTGTACGAGTCCTGACGAGCATGCGCGCATGCCGCAATTACATGGGAGCAAGGTACCCGAAAGGCCTGATACTTGCCACAATCACACCAGCATCTCTCTAGTCTGACATCATATTCTAAAAAAAGGCCTTCCTTCATTGTGATCAATTGTTTCCTTAACACTGAAATTTCTCCCATGACGGTAAAAGTTTGTGACTGAATGTGTGCTAGCCTTGATAGTTTCATCTTTCATAACTTTCATTATGCATTGACTGTAAACTTGACCAGATATTAATACTGCATTCCATTTTTTCCTCTTGATGCAAATTGAGATGCCAACCTAAAATAGGTTGATCTTACCACTGCTGTTATAGGTAGGTTTCTACTTCCTTTGAAGACGTCGTTCATGCATTCCACAAGATTTGTTGTCATGTGGCCCCAACGACATCCACCATCAAATGCCCTTGTCCACTTATCCACTGGAATGTTTTCCAACCACCTTCCTGCATCTGCATTTGACAATCTAATTTCGTCACGATAATATTGAAATGATGGTTGAGTTAAAGTATACCCTGCATTCACAAGTTTTTTGCGAAGGTTTCTGTCTTTAATTGCACGCATGAAGTTTTGTGCGATATGCCTAATGCGACATGGGTAGATGAAGGATTATGCCACCCATTATCTTGGTTATTGTAAGCACTCTCAATAACAACATGCCTATCTGAAATCAAATAGAGATTGACTTGTGGAGCAACATGTATTCTGAGATTCTTAAGGAAGAAACTCCAAGCAGAAGCAATCTCACCTTCAACTAGAGCAAAGACAATGATAAATACATTATTGTTGTTGTCTTGTGCAACTGCCATTAACAGTGTACCCTTGTATTTCCTGTATAAACATGTTCCATCAATCTGAATAATAGGTTTGCAGAATGCAAAACCTTTGATACATGGTTGAAATGCCCAGAATAGTCGGTGAAATATTACATTTCCATCAACAACAGATCCATCTGGCCTACATGTCGGAACTGCCTGCATGATTACAACAGTCCCTGGTGTTTGTGTCTTAAGTGCCATTAAAAATCGTGGTAATTATTTATAATAATCCTCCCAATTGCCATACACATGTTCAATACCCTTTGTTCTTGCAATCCACGCCTTCTTGTACGAGGGAATATAGTTTTTTGTACGCACAATATGAGATATTATTATACTCACCTTCACTGATGGATCCCTGTTGACAAGCGGAAAAATGTCTCGACATATCAAGTCAACACTTAATTTTCGGTGATCCTGGACAATGTTAGCGGCAGTGCAAGTATGTGGTGGATCTAATGAAACTATCTTCCAAGAATCAGTTTTTTTTTTACTGTAAGACGCAACAAGCAAAAATTTGCAAATTGGGTTACGACAAACAACGACATACCTTCTTGAATCGCTTCGATCCACGGTGAAATCAACAGAATTATCCATGTGATATTTTATAATAGCTTTACACATTCTTCCTTTGTACGGTATTGGTTTCCCTCTTTCAGTTCACCCACAACGCGCTTATACGGGTTGAAAAAAACATCTGTAGATACATCATCATCATGCAACTCCAAGTTTATCATATGTTGAGGTGGACAATATGCCTGGTGTTGAGGGACTGGATTGGTGTCGTCTTCAGTGGTGTTGTTCAACAGATGATTGTGTTTCACTTTCTTTTTCTTCGTGGTCAACAATGTCGACTTCTGCTACTATTTCATCTGAATATTTTGTTTCAGTTTCCTCAGAATCATTACCTTTTGATTGATTGATGATCTGAGATTGTTGAGATGGAAGAGTTTGCTAAAGTATAACGTACACCTCAATAGAGTTGAATCCAGGATGTTCGTGACTAACGAACATATTCTCAATATCTTCATAATCACGAACTTTAAGTGGATAAAATTTAACGTGGTTAGCATAAAAAAATAGGGTTTTGATATATGATTTGTGATATAGGACCATACCCTAATTTTGATTCTAACCTATCTTTAAAGTGCATAAAATTTGACTTTCTATTGAGTGTAAATCGAACAACATCAGTGTTTTGAAAACTGAATCCATATTCATTAGAGATAAAAGTTTCTCCGTTGCAGTGGGCGTTAACAAAGTATCTCAGTGCAGATGACATTGTTAATTGGTGCACATAGAAAATATTATGGGAATGAATTTGAATTGCACTCCATGTTTGCATGTTACGTATTTTAATATGCATGGAATCATTAATGGTATCTCCATTTGAATTGGCGACAACACTATAATTAATACAGTGTCGCCATTCAAATTGGCGACAACATTAAATTTGTAAGATACCCATGCATGCAGACTGCAAGGCTACGTATAGCCTATGTAAGATTCCCATGCATGCAGACTGCTAACCTATACAATAGGCCTAAAAAAGTGTGGTCAAAGGTCGCCAATTGACTTGGAGACAATGTATTAAATATTGGTCTTTGTCTCCAATTGAGGTGGCAAGTTATACTTGAGGATTACGTCCCTGCATGCCCTATAAATGCATGGGCTTTGTTTCATGTAGACTCATCACAATTATTCTTATCTCAACTTTATTATTAGTTCACTTTATTATTCCACTTTATTAATTATTGTTTCTAATTGATATATTTAAACTATTTACTGTGTCAGATGGTCGGCACGCGGTATGACTTAAAATAAACGCCCAAGACACTGTATCATTCAGTACCGCAATCTATGAGATCACCTTACTCCTGCAGATGTAATGTCACTAAAATAATCAATTTATTTTTTACCATGACATTTTCTATAATCTAACAATTTTCTCTTTTATAGTTCATTTGGCGTCCATATCTAGGAATGGACCATGATCACCAAATCAGAGATGAAGACGCATCAGTTTGGATTGCATGTGTGTCGATAATCAGATTCACCAATGTGGAGATGCACAACAGTGATCGTGTCAAATTCCAGTTCGGAATGCATCAAAATATCCCAGATCCCTCGACTGATCTTGGTCAATGGCATCTAAAAAAAGTCAAAGACCAATGGAACCTTAGGGATTGGAAAGACTTTGCAAAATCTGAGTGTCGTAAATGGAGAAATCGTCAACAATATGTCTTATGTGAACCGATGATGGCAACCTCGTCCATACCAACTAATACTTATATGGTTTAGTATAGATCAATTGTAACTGGTTTTCTATCCAAAGATAGGTATTTACATGACCCACGCCAGACCACTTACACACAAGAAGCTTCCACGTCTAACCAACGAGGAAACTATCATCCTTGTTACTCACAACTTCCTACCCAACTAAATTACCGAGCGACAAATACACAAATCCACTTTCCAAACATGCCAGACACCTAACCACAATACCAAGAACGTCCCCCTTACCATGTCCAACAAAATGACTATTATTAAGATGCTCAAACATCACACCATAGCCGACAAACACAAACATCACATTTCTATATTTTTAACGATTTCAACCTTGTTTTTAACGATTTCCAAAGCAAAAAGTAGGGGTAAAATTAGAAAGAGTATAAGACTTAAATGCATTCAAACATTTTTCTTAAAGGACGAGTTTTTTGTTGTTGTAAAAATATGCTTATATATGAGACCGGAGGGAGTACACTTTTACGTTTAAGTCGGTGATTATTAGAAGGTGCGTACATGTCTTTATTGAACTTTTATAGCAGCTAGCGCTCTTAGGTTTCAAGGACCTTCGTGTCGGGCAGCGCTCCAAAAAAGGGTACAGGTGATTATGTGATTCAAAGGTCCTGCTCTAATCATTTTCTCTGATCGAGGTGTTTATCTAGAGTATGTACATCTCAGGTCTTGCATACTTAAAACCTTCACGTGGATTACAACTAAAAAGAAAATGTTATCGTTTTGACGTCATTGCGGTGACATTGTCATTTGTCAATTATTTGATCTCACAGTCAATATACTCTTCAAATGTTGAAGCTTTTTAATGGGTTGAATCCTAACTAGTTGGGTTTGTATCGGTCCTAAATAGTAGCCTCAAGCTTGATTCGAAAATTTAGACTGAGGTTTATCTTTATGTGTTCCTAGGGATTCATGTGTCGAGGAAGGGTTGGTTTCTACACATATTTCCTTGCAAATATTTTTAATCTACATAAGATTGTTATAAAAATGTTATGAGCTTGTGTTGTCTTCCAAATGGGACCATATGGTTTGTTATTATTGATCCTCATTAGGTCGTGCTTCGATGTTTGGAATATTAGGAAATTTATAAATGGTTAGTGTTATTTTCGGCTATTTCACTCTCGGCTTTTTGCATATATATCCAAATTAATATACGTCTTCCCAGGCCTCTCCCGGAAAGACTTATGTTTAGGTCACATTTAATGTTCCTTACGATTAGATCATTGTATAATAATTGTGGCGTGGGGAATCATTTGCGTATTGATTTCTCCCAAGTAAATATGTTTTTTTATGATTGATTTTTATTGTTGAATTAATTTCTTCATAAATAGGAATAAATAGGAAATATTATATAGGAATAAATAGGAAATATTATGGTTATCTGATTTTCTCTCTCTTAACTTTTACCCAAATAACCAGGGTTTTCAAAACCAAATAAACCTAATAAAAAATTACAAACTAAACCAAACCAAATCGATACCGCAAAAAACCGCATTTGATTAATATGTGTTTGAGCCATTTTTAAACAAAACCGCACAGTTCAGTTTGACTTGCGGTTTGTATTTTGCAAACGGAACTAAAGCAAACCAAACCGCATTATATTACAACCCAAGCTTCACTTATCCCACATCCAATCCAAAATCCAAATCTATTATGCTTTAACCTTACAATTATGAATTATTTTCTCTTACTCACACTTAGGGTTTCAGTTTCAACCTTTTCAAAACTCTCATAGTAGTATCACACATTCTTCTCATCTTCTTTGTCATGTACGTTTCTCCTCTTCTACTCTAATATTTTCTCTCTAATGTCTTTTTTTTATCTTCTCATTTTTATGTTCTTAGTTTCTCCTGCAATTACGTTTTTATTGCATTTTTCTTTTCTAATCTCGCATCTCTTATGTTTTCTTTCTTTCTTTTCTAATCTCTCCTCTCATCTTTTTTTTATGTTTTATTATAATATATTACTATTAATATTATTTTATGTTATTATTTTATGTTTTTCATTTCACTTTTGTTTAGTCTAATTTTTGTATATTGAATAAGAAGATTTTGTCTAAATATGATAAGTTTTGATGTTATTTGGTAATGTATGAATGACTAAATACAAAGTTATGTTGTTCTTTATGTGTATGTATGGCTCAATAAAAAACTTGTAGAAAATCAAAACAATCGAACCAACCCAAATCACATTAGTTTGATTTGGTCTCTGAAGCATATAGGTACTTCTAAAATGGTGAAATACCGGTACCGGGTACTCGTACTGTACTCCTGGTACTTCAATTTTTCTCATTATTCGATTTTGATTGAAATATATAGTTTTCTCATATATCAGTATAATATATTTATGTGTTTTAAATTTTTTTTGTTATTGTATCTTATTATTATTTTTTTCTTCAATTTTTAATAGTTATATTTTGTTATGAACCTAACAATTTAATTCTTTACTCATTCATTTTATAAAAAATTCTTATTTCTTATTAACGTATTTGTACGTTGATTTTTTTTATAAAAAAAATGTTGTATCCCGTACCAATACCAGTACCCGCACCAGATACGTACACGTACATATGTATCATATGATTTGGTTTGGTTTCTAAAAATCAATCGAACCAAACCAAACAACATGTTTTTTTTTCTTGCAATTCGGATGACTTTTATCATCAAAACCACTCAAACCGCACCGCGAATACCCTTACAAATAACCCACATTTTCAATTTTATTCTCAAAGTAATTTTCTTAGAGAAGAAATAATTTGATTCATCATATTTAATAATTATATATTTTTGTTATAGAGACCGACTTATTTAACCAAATAATTCAGTTTAATTCGGTTTAATCATGCAATTTGATCAATCATCTAATAATTCAACCAATAAACAATTTGAGATCCTATTTTTAAAAGATTTACATTGAAACATAAGGATACATTCAAGTGGACAAAGAAAAACGGAAAGAAACACCAAAAATGAAATATTACAAAATTCAAGAACATTAATGTCATGCCAAGTAAAACGCACAAAAACAAAATCAAGTTGGTTTAAGATCTTCAAACAAAGCACGCCACATTTCAGAATCCTCAAAATCATAATCATCTCTTGTCTTGTTGTAGAGACAATGAAAATCAATTGGGCTTATTGGTCCAGAAAATCTTGGACTCCTTCCTTCAATAGGCCTATTTCTCACAGGACTTCTATTTGTGTAAATCATTTTTGCATTCACCTTTCCATCAAGAGGACCAGAAAATTTCAACATATTTTTGTTGGTAATAACCATTTTCTCATTATACATTCTTCCATCTAAAGGCCCTGAAAATGCTATTCTCCTATTTCTATGCATACCCTTATCTCCTTTGAGTTCCTCACTTACCAATGCTCTTCTCCATTTCCCTTGGTTCCAATTTTGCTCTTGTTGCAATGAAATCATGTTCATGTTTTTTTCTTTTTCTTGATGGAAAACGAGCTTGCCAAGATACTTCTTTATACACTTTTTGATAACCAAAGAAAACTTATTGGTGTTTTTTGGCACTTTGTCATTTTGGTTGTTGACAAGCTTGAGAATCTCTAGCCTATGTTTGGCAACTGAAATTCCCATGCTTTGAAGAAACTCATTGGTGAAGTGGATTGAATCTTGTATTTGAAGCTCATTGCGTGTAAAAGTGAGGCTATATTCATAGAGTAGAAAAGGGTCTAGGTTGGTCTTGGATAACCAAGAGAACCAGTCCATTGTTTGTGATGTAATGAATGTATAGTTGATAGTTGAAGAGGTGAGTGAGAGAGACTATAGTAGTTGAAAGTTGAGTCAATATATAGTATCATATTTATTGTACAATTTATTTATTTATTATTTTCTTTATCTGAAATTTAGGATGGTAGTTTAGATTGAGGGTGACAAGATTGAAGAATATGTGTGGAAAGGATATATAGCCCACGGTTATGGTGCGCGTGGATATAGGATATGAAGATACTTAAAAAATAGAATTTGAGAACTTTACGGAAAGGTTGTGAAATAAACTTTGATGTATTCATACTAAAGAAATAAAAGAAAACATGTAATCAAAAAATGCGGCTGTTTTTGTGGAGCTTATTATCATGATATTGTTAGAATACGACTGGAGCCGGTTAAAGAGGAAATGAAATGGCTTAGTGGTATCATATCATGGGGCCAAAATAATTAATTAACTTATTAACAAAACAAAATAAAATCAATTTGTTTGAAAGTAGATTTTTGAAAGAGTTCGATTGCTCGGATCAACGTCCCCGAAACTTGATTGTAGAGACAACATCGATTCTAAACTGCAATATGGGTTCTTTGCTATTAAATTATCTTGGTATTTCTATTGGGGCTAAATCGAATTGGAAAGATACTTGAAAAAAGGTAATTAAGATAGTAAAATTGCGAGGAAGCAAGAAAACTTAGTTGGGTGAAACGAGAGAAGGTATGTAGGCTGATTGAAGAAGGGGAGTTAGGGATTTGAAACTTGAGGATGTTTAATATTGCATTATAAGGAAAATGGAAGTGGAAAGGTAAATTTGAAAAAGGGGAGTCAACTTAAAGGCTCTGAATTTGGGAAGTGGAGGAGCCATAAGATGGTGGAAGGATATGTATCAATTAGAGATATGCGATGGTGAAAACTTAATTGTGTATACGATAAAATATATGTGAAAAAGGTTATTAACGGACGACCGACCACGCTCGAATCATTATTGGTGGAAGGTTTGGAATAAAACAATGCCCTCAAAAGTGTTTTGTTTGGTTTGGAGACTTCTCCAAAATAGAATTCCAACAAAAGACAATTTAGCTAGAAAAGGAGTCTTATCTCATAGTCAGGGAGGGTGTGTAAATGGGTGTGGGGGAGAGGAGTCAGTCTCTCACATTTTCTTTGAGTACCCAATTTTTGCAGGTTTGTGTTCCATGTGTAGTTGGTTTGGAGTGAGTTATACTTTATATAATGATGGTTGAAAGCATTTGGAGAAATTCAAAAGTCTATTTGGGAGAGGAAACTCGTTATCATAAAAAATGGCGGTGATTTGGTTCTCCAACATTTGGAAGTCTATGAACAATAAAGTGTTCCAAAACAAAGAAATTTACATAGAAAACTTAGTTGAAAAGACACAAAATTTGGCATGGGGTGGATTAAAATTAAATCAAATTTGATAACATACAACATATTTATGTGGTTCGTGAATCCTAAAGCGTGTATCTGCATCACAAATTATTATATTAATAGTTCTCTCTGCGCTAATTCAAATATGGCTCGTAATTGTGGCAGTTTGGGAGATTTGAAATCAAATAAGATGTCTATCTTGAATCTTTGTGTATTGTGGCTATGTTTGTTATTTTGAGGAATCGATTATATCGTCGTTGATGCAATATTTTGATGTTCTGTTATCGTATTTGGGTCTTTTGGCGATTGCTTTTCTATTCCTTTTCATTTATGGTATTCTTGACCCCGATTCAAGTGTTAGTGCAATGTATGGGGTTTCTGTTCTTAAATTGTTGATTTTGGTGTTAGGTTAACTTCGTACATAATGTTAGTTTAGGTGTCAAATTAATTTTTGGATCCAAAACACAAGCTAAATACTTCCTTGCTCACACACACACACACACACATATACACAAGTATGTGACTTCCTTGATCTAGCACACAAACTAAAGACTTCCTTGCTCACACACAAGTATGAGATTTTCTTGCTCCAGCACACAAACTAAAGAATTCCTTGGTCATACACTTAGTAAGATACTTCTAACAATCTACCTATGAGATAAATGATCGTTGGATGATTACACTTGATATACAACCAAAGTTGTATACATAATATAACACATTAGGGATATTTTAAGACTCAAGGGTTTATAAGATATATAGGGATAAGAAATCCTAAGTTTAGCTTGTGTTAAAACTTTGACATTGTAGTTTCTCTTTAGTTGTTGAACGTTTTTTATTAGCATGTCCAAAATGTATGTGTGTAGTCCATGTGATGTATTTTCTTCAAGTATTTTAGCTTCTTAAATAGCAAAGAAAAGAGACGTTGAATATGCAATAATAGAGCCTTTAAGAAGCTTCAAATAAGACGTTGGGATGTTTCACCAAACTGTCAGGTTAGGTGAAACCTAGTTTGAAATACCTTTGCTACAAAAGGAATTAAAAATTATATACCAGCAGACTCTATGAACAATGACCTATCAGTCTCATCTTGGTTCTTGCGCTTTGACTATCTCAGGTTCGGATCACCAGAAGCAGACTTATCCAAAGTATCTTTTTCAGAGGTTAATTCCTTCAGACTATGATATTTCAATGCTGACATTTTTAGAAGATTATTTCTTCAGAGTCAGTTCTTTAACTTATGATACATTAGAATATGATCTTCACACTTCTCTTTGGATGTTGTGTCTGATTCTGGATCAGAGTACAATGTTGAAGATGATGTTGAGAACATCACACCAGTGAAGAAAAGTCAAACATGATATTTTTAGGGTTTTTCTCATGTTCATCAACTTCATGAGCCCATATTTGATCAGGGAATAACTTGGGTGGTCTCAAATGTCAAAAATCAAGCATGTGCAAAAGTTTCTAAATTTGGAAGTTTAAAGCTAGAAGTTTATATTTTTAGAATTATTTGCCCTAAACCTTCAAGCTATTATTTCATGTGCAAAAAAGCTCCAAAAGATTTTTCCTTGAACATGAAAGTTGTAGAACATGATTTTCCCTTTTCAAAAAGTCCAAGAACACCTTCATAGCATTTTTAGAACTCAAGATATAATTTTTTTAAGTTTGATGCAATTCTAGGGTTTTTGGATGCATTTTTGCCATAACCCTATTGGTCCATTATTTCTTTTATCATAATTTTTATTATTTGCTTTTATCCACACTTGTTTTAGTAGGCCCATTTCACTTTTTATGTGACCAAGGGTGATGTGTATGGTACCTTTTGTTTGGTGAATTTTGTTAGTGGAAAAAATAAAGAAAATAGTACAAGGTGGCATCATGTGCATGGATGGTGAATAAGAGAGAGTCAGCAAGGTTTGCATGACACCACACGCCCGCCACTTTTTCTCACTTTTTATTTCAAAATCATCACACTTTTCATACAGGATCCATACGTCTATTGCACCAAAGGAGAAACACAATCAGATGTGTTTATTTGCACCATACCTCATGGCCATCTCCAATCATCACCATCAGATTGTGGCTTCCTCTCATCATCCAATAGCATGTGATCACAACACTAATCTTAACCCTAGATACTATGCACCAACCACACTTGATCTATTTTGTAAACAAATTGAGAGAGTGAGAGGGAGTCACACGAGTTCTGTATTTTGGAGGAAGCAACTGAATTGGTACCAACACCTTTCCAATGATCCACACACCCTAGCCATACAAAACCTTCACTCACGCATTCAGCAAAGGGGAGCATCATTTCAGCACTAAAAAAAGCACATTAAACCTCACTTTCTCTCTCTGAATTTTCTCATTTTTCATCACAGACTCAAATCTGAGTTTTCCTTCTTGACACTCCATCAACATTTCCAGATTATCCACTACATCATCTCACTTTCATCATCATTATTTGAGCCTTATTTTGAAGTGTGGAGTCACTTGAATATTTAGCATCACCTTCAGATTTTTCATCTTCTTCTCTTTTGCAAAGCACCAAACCTTTATTTGGCTCTAGAGAGGCTCAAGAAAGCTCAAGGAAGTTCTCACTACCTCTGGTTTTCTCTGAATTTGCAAAGAGGCTCCACATCAGGTTTCATGCTTAACTGAATTTTTCTTCGGATTCGTTATTTTATTGCTTGATTTGAGTTTTAAATGATTGATCTTAGTTGCATACAGTGATTAGATGCCTTGAAGTGCCTTAAATCTGGATTTTCAGTTTTGATATTGGAACTTGTTTCGTTCAATTTGTTCTCTATGTTGCTTGTTTGCAAATTTGGTTGGTGGATTCATGACCTACATATTTCTAGCTTCAATTTGATGTATAGGTTGTTAAATTCTGGAAAGTTTGATTGAGTTTTCGCCGGAACTTGGTCGGAGAAGACAACCAGAGCTTCTTCGGCCGATTGCATTGTTCCTATGCTTGTTTTAAATATGGACCATTGATTTTGCTAGATCGGACGTCTAATGTGGTGACAACGCATAAACTGTTCATGTGACTTGCTGATGGCTTTTTATTTCATTTTTATTGCTCATGTGTGTTAGTGTATGTTAAGATGTGTGAGCTTCAGATCTGGACCTTAGGATATTTGACTGGCTTGCTTTACTTTCAACATCATGCATTAAATTTGATTACTTGTAAGGATCATTCTGAATCACTGGATCTATTTACTTTTTCTTTTTGACTCAATTGTGTCCATTAATTGCCTTGACTTTCATTGGGTTTACCTGCACGCGTATCCATTAGATGTGTGGACTTTGTAAGACTTAATCCGGACCATATGATCTACATACTATAGACTTGTTGACTGAGTTCTTTTTAAACTGCACCTTGGGATTTTTATTTTGACATCCCAACTTAAGCTTGTTTCCTCCAATTGATTGTACATGGGCCTATTATCTGCACCCCTTGTTTTCTATTTCTTTTATTTTATTTTCTTTTTTCTAGTTTCATTTTTAATTGTTAAAAATAGTAAAATGCTTTCAAAAATCCCAAAAAAATCCATGAGTGTTATTTTGAGTTTTCTAAAATTTATCCAAATTTATTTTTCATTTTCTTTAATTTTTAATAGCCTGATTTAATTTTTGCAATTAAATTCTTCTTGTTTGCTTTATAACATGAACACCTTACCTTGCTTATTTTCTAACTTGAGTTCTAAGATAGAAGTGAGCCTGATTTTTTTTGCTATGTGTTCCTAACATGTTGAAGTACTTTAGTGATTTTTATCATTTATTTAGGCTTTGTTTGGCTAGTCTTTTCCTTGTTGCTTCTTGTGTAAGAAAGTGAAACCCTAGCTCCACTTTGAGCTTTTATTTGAATGATCTTTCTTTTGACTCTTGACTTGTGACTTTGATATGATGTTTGTACATGTTTGAATTGCTTGTTTGCTTAATGTCATAATTTTTGAAGCATGGTCACTAATTGTTTGGGATTTGATCTTAACTTGCCTTATTTGAGGTTATTTTTGAGCCTTGCTTGCTTGCTTGATTAGAAAGGCACTTGTGCCATCTTTTAGGATCTTTTTTTGGTTATTATAACATGATGATTGATCCCTAGTTTTAATATGTGAGCCTCAACCTTGCTTATTTGGTGTTAACTTGTGCACTAAGGTACACTTTCACAAGCATGTCTCACTTCACTACATCCTCTTTATGTCTCTTCTAATGGACTTAGTATGTGCTTGTATGCTTTGGTTGATGTTTGTAGCTTCTTCTTAGGCACATAATTGACATTTTTAGTTTCTTACTTTGAGGTTACTTAGTGATTTTTGACTTGTTTACTTCTCTTAATCACATGTTTCATCTTACTTCTCCCGTGTTGCTTTGCTAGTTGTCTGTGTGATTTCTTTCACTCCTTTTTTGTGACTTTGTATGACTAACATTAGCACTCTTACATTATCATTAGGTTCTAGTTTTGTTGGTTTGTGATGGTTAAATGTTTGTTCTTCCATTGTTTGAACCTCTTTGAAGTTCACTTGTCATTTGTGAATATTTCTAAGACTTGCAGGGGCTATGGTAAGTAAGAGGTGTGGATGAGATTTCCAAACTTCAAACTTCTTTCTCCTCTTTTATGTTATGCTTCTTATTTGTGTATATGATGATCCTAGGTCATCATTTGTTTAACTTCTTTTCATCCCTTTTAGAAACAACTTAACTTCTTTAAGAGAAGTAAGTTACTTTCTACCTCTTTTCTTTTTCTTCTCCTCTCCTCTTCTTTCTTCTTTCCTTCTTCTTTATTAGGATATAATTCAAACCACACTAACCTAGGACTTTCACGCATAATAAAATTTAGGATGCTTAGTCCCCCCTTTTATTATTTTACCTTTGAGATCCTTTTGGTGCTCTCTCTCTTCTCATCTTCAAAAAACCTAAAAAAACACTTAATAATGGTTGAGGTAGTCTTATGTGTATGGAATTATTCCATGGGGCACTTGTAGTCTTCCTATCTTGGGATATTACAAGCTTGTCTATCATGATGTACAAGTCTAATCATGAGACTATTCCCACAAGAAAAAACATAAAAACACTTCTTCATTTCCAATCACAAAAACATCAAATAAAGTTCAATGAGTTAATGAGCTTATGCCCTAATCTCTGAAACCAAATTTTGGGGATCTTCCTCTCACTTGGGTGTGCTTGTTCTTTATTCCATCTTGGAATGTAGTAACAAGTACACATTCCATGGAAAAGGACTTGAGTTCACTTTCTTGTGCCAAACTCAAAAAAGCTTCTAAAAAATACTAAACAAAGAATAAACATCTCTCCTTCGGGACTTATTTTCTCATCACCTTCACTCATAACATAAGAACTTGCTCATACTTGTCACTTTGCAAGACGATAATGCACTCGTGCCAAACGAGCCTGCAACACCTGTGCATTGACATAAGTAGTTCAAGCTTTTAAATACACAAGCCATTTTCCTCCCTAGTTAGGGGAACTACGGTGTCTCTGATCCTCATGTCTAGATGAGGTACGTAGGCAGTGGGATAGGGCCTGTTCGAGCACTCTTTTATTTTCCCTACATTTTGACCCTTCTTTTCTTTTCTTATCCAGTTTTAGTATTTCTTTTTACAATAGCTTCCATTTTTACACCCTTTGAAACAATTTCTTTGCAAGCGTGGATCCTGTCGGGTACGACAGACGATCTGGGGTGCTAATACCTTCCCAGGTAGTAACCGACTCCCGAACCCAGTTTCTTTGGTTAGTAGGACCTTTGCCCTTCCTATCTTTTCTTCGGTTTGTGCAGCATTACCTTTCCCGTTCCTTCGGGATAAAAATTCCTGGTTGGCGAATCTACCTTTTTCCGTGCCAGTTTCTCATTTGTACCAGGATGGAAATCCAGGGAGCGACAGCTGGCGACTCTGCTGGGGAGAAGAAATCAGAATCTCTAGTTTCCCCTTTGAGAGTCAATCCTAGCGCTTGCATGTTTCTTCTTCATCGGGTATTTGATTGTTTGCTGTTGTGTATTTATTTTACTATTTTCCTTATAGTTTTATTTACAGCTTTATTTATCGCTTTCAGTATTTACTTGCATGCATCATATGTATATACTGGACTGTTTGGACTGGATTTTCTGTTTGGTGGGTTGGGGTTACTGTTACTGTGAGATGAGCTTATTACCAAGGCTCGAGTGTACCCTAGGATTTAGAGTGGAGCCACTTTGGCCTCATAAGATCTTGTCATGAGGGTAGTAGTGAGTTCCACACCCAGATTTTCGACTGTATTGGAAATGTCTTGATTTAGGGATCTTCCCTTATCATTTCAAGACCTCGATAGTTATGTTCAGCTGGGGACCGATCATTGAGAATCTTTGTGGAAACATCCCTCTCCAATGGTGACAGTGGCATACCACATTTTGTAGAAAACTCATTCACACTCGAGGGCCCACTGGGAACTCACATAGGATGGCCTGGTTCTCTTATAGGAACTCAGTAAAAGCATCTTGTCGTATGACGATAGTATTGTATCCCACGGGCTGAATGCACTATTCTTTCTCGATTTCAGCGCTTGAAGCTGGGGACTTATAAGGGATGCTTGTTTTTCCCGGACTTACGCTAAGACCTCCCTGAGTAGTACATAATGCTTAACTGATTCCCTGATTTGGTCATGAGCCATTTCTCGGAAATGGTGAATGTATTATTGCTGCTCGACTTTGAGAGTCCATGATGTTTGACCTAGAGCACACCCATGAGATTGGGATGGGTTTATAGGTTTTGCAGGAAGATATGACCTTTACATACCTTGGTTACCAGTGTGATTTTATGTTCTGATCCGGTTACTGAGGTTCTGGAATTCTTGATTATCTGGTTTTGAGTTATTATCTGATGGTTATTAGTCAGAGGACCTCTTTGGGTTTTAAATCACTTGGATCTTGGTTCTCAGTATCATGTATCCAGATAGTCTCCAGACACTGATCATATGTCTGCATTGCATTTGCATTGCATCATACTAGCATTAACTGTTTGTGTTTTCATTTTCTCAGGTTATTACTTGCATCTTGCACCCAGTTCCGGTAACTGTTTCTTATCCAGATGGCGGAAATCAAGAAAATTCCAAGAAAGAGAAATGTCCATAACACTTTTCTTCAACCAGAGGTTAGGGGCATTCAGAAACTGATAGGTTTGATGAACGATCAGGTTTTAGATGATTTCAAAAAGAGATATGGTCAAATTTTGAAGTTTGTGGACAAGCCAATTGTTGATCAGAGAGACAACCTGCATACTCTGCTACAGTTTTATGATCCTCTGTTGCGGTGTTTTGTATTTCCATACTACATCTTGGTTCCTACTCTAGAGGATATTTCCAGCATCCTGGGTATTCCTGTCAGAGATAGTTTGCCTTACTATGGTTCAGAGAGAGTTAATCGGGAAGAAGAGATAACCAAAGTGTGTCATATACCAGCTGCTAAGGTTAAGAGGGGCTTCCATGTCAGTGAAGGTAGATGACTTCAGTGGGATATACTCATGGCAAAAGTTGAGGGTTACGCTTGAGAGAACAAGTGAACAAATTTCAGTGTTGTGTTGGCCTTAATGGTGTATGATGCTAGCCTTTTCCCAGGAGAAAAAGAGTTTGTGAGCATGGAAGTGATTTCTATTTTTGCTAAAGGAAACCCCATACCTACTTTGCTAGGATATTTCTATTATGGCGTTCATTACTGGAATGAGAAGGGAAGAGGTGAACCAGTGAACTGTTGTGCTCCTTTATTTGCTTACTGGTTTGCTAAGCAACTCCCGAAGTCAGGACCTTTCAAAGACTTGAAAGAAGAGTGGAGATGGTCCAGAAGGTTGATGGGATTAAATTCTGAAGATATAGCTTGGGGATGCAACATGGACTTGTTGGGAAAGGAGTTAATTGTCAGTTGCAATGATCTTCCTAATGTGCCTTTGCTTGGAAGGAAATGGGTGATCAACTATAATCCAATACTGACAAGGAAACAATTTGGCTACCCTTTTAAGAATCCACCATCTGCTGAAGAAATAGCTGAATCTTTGTATTTCCTGGTAGAAGGAAATAAGGAGTTGGTTATCCAGGCATCTCAAGCTTGGGCATAGAGGGTGAAGAAAGGCAAGAAAGAGTTTGGAAAAGTGGATCCCAAGATATATCCTCCTTTTGCTACCTGGCTAAAGAAACATATAGAGATCTTACTTCTTCCATTTTCAGTTGAGTCTTTGTTATATCCGAAGGAAGTGCTACCACATACTACTGTTCCCCTTGAAGACTACAAAAAGTTGGAAGCCCAGTTGCGTGAGGTACGAGGGGAGAATTCTGAAGTCACTAGCTTGTATCATCGTATGGCTCATGCTAACCAGGTCTTAGAAGAGAAGATGCAACAAGAGAGAGGTCAAAGAGAAGGAGTTTGCTGGTAGGGAGACCTATTTCAGAAGGAAAGGCTTAATGGACATTAGAAGGGAAGCTGAGCGTAAAAAGACCAAAAAATATCTGAGAGAAGCTAACCAAGCCATCACTTTATGGCAGGACAAATGGGATCAAAGTAAAAAAGAACACAAGGAAAAAGTGAAAGATTACAAGTTGTGGATCAAATACTATAAGGAAGAGTTGGAGTCAGCTCACAAAAGTCGTCGAGAGAAGTCCCAATATATGGAGCAAAGCTAGAAAGCACTAGAAGAAGCACTTAAGGAGATAGCAGATCTCAAGCTAATGGTTGGAGTCAAGAAAACTAGGTCTGAGCCAGGACCAAGTGGAGGGAACTGACGTGCAGCTTTAGGTTTTAGTTTACTTTCTTTCTTATGTATTCAGATTACCTACAGACATGTTGTTGGAATCCTTGCTTATATTTATGCATTTTTCTCTTTTGATTTGTAAGACTTGTAACCCTGCGGAGAATTTTCTTACTCTTGCCTTGAAGGTTGTTTTATGCTATGCAGTTTTGTTCAATTCTTACTTTCTATATGCACTAATACCTGGTCGTTCAAAGCCACCTGAATCTGAATACCTTGCAAGGAACCCTTCTCAAGAATCAGTTTCCAAAATCCATCTGGATTATTTGATACCGGAACTGGGGAATTATTGACCCGGAGATTGGAAATACAAACATTTGCATCATACGCATATCACCTTTTTTCCTGTTTTGCAGGTACAAGTTATAGGCTTCTAACGTCTCTCTTCATTTCAGGAACTATTGCTCCAAAGAGAGTTCACAGATACCCGAACAAGGGAAATCGAGGAAGAATCATGGAGCAAATGTAAACAGAGCTTGTGGAACTGTGCAACAGAATGGATCAGTTTATGAACCTGATGACTGGTATGCACCAGAATTAGGAGAGGATCATAGAAATGGTTGAAGGTGTTCATGGCAATGGTAATGGTACTAGGAACGGTAATGGTACTGGGAATGATAATGGCAATGGGATTGGTAATGATACTAGCGCCAGAGGTGATGGTCCTAGGAATGGTACTGGTGATAGTCCTGGGAATGGTACTGGTATTCTTGTTCATGTTAATGTTGGTGGCCCAACTGCAGTTCTTATGGATGGTCAGGAGGACCAGTTCACTCTTCCTGATGGTGATATGGGTAATCAGAATGTTGATGTGCATCGTCGCTGTGACGAACTAGCAGAGAAGATCTGTGTTATGCACTATCAAAGTACTCTAGGTTTCGATGTTGCTAATTTGGGGTTAGTTCCTGGGGTGAGAATCCCGTACAAGTTCAAGCCTCTAACTTTTGACAAATACAATGGCTCCACTTTTCCGAAGACTCATCTTGAAGCCTACATGGGGAGAATTGCTTCACATACTGACGACAAAAAATTATGGATATATTACTTCCAAGATAGCCTTACAGGGCCATCTCAAGAGTGGTACATAATACTCAACCGGGAAGCTGTCAGAAATTGGAAGGAACTTATTGAAGCCTTCATAAAGAAATATCAATATAATATGGACATGGCTCCCAACCACACTCAGTTGCAAAACATGTCCCAGATGTCTAAAGAAAGCTTTAAAGAATATGCTCAGCGGTGGCGTCAGTGGCTGCAAGGGTTCAACCGTTTCTGTTGGATAGCAAAATGGCAGACATGTTCATGGGAACGTTACAAGGAGTGTTTATGGACCGTTTGGCTTCATGTTCAACTACAAAGTTTACAGACCTAGTAATTGCTGGAGAGAGGGTCGAGAATCTGTTGAAGATGGGTAAGATTTAAGATGTGGGTGCGAGTAGCTCGCCTGGAGCTAGAAAACCATTTGTTGGACCTCAGAGGAGGAGGGAAGGTGAAACCAATGCAGTGTACAACATAGGAAGAGGTCGTGGTTGCCAGAACCACTATGATTAAGTGGTCGCTGTCACTGTTCCATCAGGGCCTGCTCCACAACAGTAGTAACAATAACATGCTCAGTATAACAACCAACATAAGCCATATCAACAACGCCAACCCATGAATTCTGATCGTAACTTTGATGTTATCCCTATGATATATGTTGCCCTCTTGCAGAGATTATTGGATTTGAACATGGTACAACTTCGAACCCTGGCGCCACCTGTCGGCAATCCTCCCCCAGGATATGATGCTAATGCATGTTGTGCATTCCATTTGGGCGCTCTAGGTCATTCTACAAAGAAGTGCAGAGCTCTGCAGATGAAAATTTAAGACTTTATTGACTCAAAAGCCATCAACTTTGCTCCTCCACCTAATATCACCAACAACCCGATGCCTAACCACAATGGTGGGGCAAGGGTAAATGCTGTTGAAAATGGAGAGAAGTTGCATCTGATCACATATATTGATGATGTCCAGACTCCATTGGCCATTGTGAAAGACCATTTGCTGAAGGGACAGGTGTTCCCAGAATGTGCTATCGAATGTGAAGATTGTTTGTTGTCTCAAAATGGTTATGTCAAGTTAAGGACCAAAATTCAGAGTTTGATGGATGAAGGATCTTTATAGTTTGACAGGATTAACAACAAAAGCAACGACGTGTCTGTTGCACCTCAAAATTTGCCCTCCCTTAGTCAAGGAATTGTGTACCAAGGTGTCTCAAGAGGTTAACAAGGTTCACAAGGTATCCCAAGAGGTTCACAAGGTTCACAATTAGTCAGAAAGTTTGGAAGTTCCCTCAGACAAAGCCTCCTCCTAAGCAATGCACCCTAAACTAGGGTTTTGAATTTCATCAGGATAAATGGACTTTCAAGACCTCAAGTGAGCTTCATAACATCATACATGTCTTCAATAATCCCTATGTCAAGTTTCAATGCTTTCCCAAAAGGTTTGCTCAGTCAGATGATCAGAGATGCAAAAATTAGTCAAAGTGGCTAAAAAGTCAAACTGAGGTCAACTATGGTCAAATTAAAGTCAAACTTCAAGATTTTTGCCAACATCAAGTTTATGAAGTAAAATTCATCATTTGATCAAGGGTTGATCATGATTCATCAAGGAAGTTTCAGATCATCAAGAATCAATAGTTTCTAAATTAGGGTTTTCTAAGGAAAAGTCAACTGAACTTTGACCAGCCATAACTTTCACATGCTTCATCAAAAAATTCCCATCCAAAGCTCATTTTGAAGGAAATTGAATTCTCTACAACTTTGTGTATCACAAGCCAAGCCCAAAAATGCTTCATTTGGAAGGTATGAGCTAAAACATTATAGGTCATTTTAAAAGTCAACAAAAAGTCAACATCTTCCAAAGGGCATAATTTGAAAATGGTAAAGGATATAGACATGAGACCAAAGAGGTTGGTTATAGGACTATCTAAGCTTTCCAAAATGTCCAAGAACACCTTCATAGCCTTAAAATTGAGGGATTTGTTCCTTTGCAAAGTTGGGAAATTTTTTAGAGGTATATTGAGCAAATGGGGTCTTAGAACCAATTCTTTCCACATGGGCTTGCAATTTTATGATCCAATCTTTACCATGACATCATGCACGACTCAAATTTCATTTATTCAGATTTTTATAGTTTATTTTTTATTTATTTTGATTTTATTCATTAAAAATCAATTTAAATCAAAATAAAATATGAAAACTCAATATTTAAATTTGATTCTTGTTCTAGAAGATCATAAACTTCATTTAACTTGATTGGATACACTCCAAATTCGTGCAAGGCTTTAAGAGTATGAAAATATTTGATTTTTTCTCACTTTTAAGATCATATCTTTCTTCAACATCAAGCAATCAAATTCACAAAGACCAAGCCCAAATTTTTAACCTAATTGCTTCTACTATAAGTACATAACATAACACCAGCAAGAGGGGTATTGGAGGAGGCGAAAAAGAGGAGGTTTCAAGTTCAAATTTTGACATATAAATTGATTTTTTGGTTTGATATTTGCAGGTGGTTTCAAGGTATTCTAATGATCTAAATACGATCCTTGGACATTCCTAATGCTATTGACATCAATTGCATCATGCTAAATACCTCCATATGTCGTGGCCAAGTTATTTTTACATATGCTTCGGAATTTTTTCGATTTCATATATCAAACCATTTAAAATTAATTTTGTTGATTGATTTGTGTTTGGTGCGTTCTAATGATGCATTCTGGGTAGTTTAATTGAAGGTTCATAGCGTAAGGTGCAAAACGCCATTTTTAGGGTTCCAAGCTTCGAATTAGGGTTCTTTGATTCACACAATATAAATGATTTTTTATGACATAATTGAATTGTACAGGTCATAAGGAGTCCAATGATGTTCTTAATTTGTCTTGATTTCACTGGTTATGTAATATTTGAAAATCACAGGTTTTGTTACGCATGAAAATTCGCAGGAAAAAGCCTATATAAATTCGCAGGAAAGTTTGTTGGGCGGGAGGAAGAAGACGAAGCAATCTGGCACGAATTCAAAAATTCAAAATTTTGTTTGTTCTTTTATTATTGTTGTTTCATATGAATTTCAAATTGGTGTAGGTGATCCAGTGGTAACGTATGCGCGCCTGGATTCGATTCCCAGGTCCCTCATTCTTTTTTTTTAAATATTTTTCTCTATTGTGCAGGTTTTCTATATAATATGTTTTGGTCCATCTATTACCAAGAAACGCACGCAACCCAGTGGTCTGGCTTTGTTGTGGAAGGGGGAGGACCTGGGATCAAAACCAGGCCTCCCCACCTTTCTTTTTGTCATTTATTTTATTTTATTTGTTTTATATAATTAGTAAATATTAATTAATTTGTTATATTAAAAACTATTAATTTTATTTAAAGCATTGATTAAACTTTATATTTTCATTAATTTTATAATTTTTTTCTTGATCAATCATTTTAATTAATTTCATAAATAATTTTGTATATAAACTTTATTTTTATATAATTTGTAAATAATTTATTTAAATCTTATTTAAATTCTAAACCTAAACTTTTAACCCTAATTTTCTTAATTAAAATGTTAACCCTAATTTTTCTACTAACCCTAAAAATTTAACTTATTTTTTCTAAACCCTAATTAATATATTAATCTTTATTGTTATTAATATGTAAATAACTTAATATTTTGCTTATTATTATTAAATTTGTTATATTTTCTTAATTAACCTCTAAAAATTTTCTAATACTTGTTTAACCTAAAAATAATTTTTCTTTTCTTTATTTATTATTCTAATCATTATTATTATTATTTTACTATTGCTAATATTTTGTGATTTATTTATTATTCTTATTATATTTATTATTATTATTTTTATTTGATTATTATGTATCTGCTAAAGCTATTTAATACTTGTAGATTTATTTTCCGTCTTTATTTTATTTCGTAAATATTTTATTGTATGGTTAGTAATCTTAGGGTGTGAATAACCTAAATGTGATTAAAAATAACTTAGAAAATTAATTTAAAAAGATAAATATTTGAATATAAACACTCACCCACGTAAGTCGATCTTTGATCGCCATCTTGCACTTCCTAGGTTACCCCTCTCAGTTGCCTTAAATATGGTCAAGTCCCTCGAATATAGGGGTGTCTTAAGCAAAGTCCCTTCATAAAAATCATCAAGTCCCTATAGTTTAAAAGATCAAGTCCCTTCGAGGTTGCCTACGGAATAATGATCTTGTCCCTTCGAATAAATGATGATAGTCCCTACGAATTGCTAAAGACATCCCTTAATGTTGCCTTCTATGACCATACGATGACCCTACGCTCGTCCCTTACACATCCAAGGTAATGACTACCTATTCCTTAATAATAGGGATAGTCTTACCATTGAAAGAACATACGAGAACATGAAAGACTTAGTCTAGGGTAGGTACCTCATAGTTACTTGCTCACACTCTTCAAAATTACTTTTACACCTCAAAATTTCTAAACTAGGCTTTGTATACACCCATACGAGGGTCATTACAAAGTACAAATTTTTCTAATCACACACTACACATTTCAAAAACAATTTAAGTGAGCTAAGTAACTAAGAGCCCATGGATAACCATGGATATAAAGGGTGCTAACACCTTCCCTTTGTATAACCTACCCCCCGAACTCAAGTCTTTTAAAATAGGTCTTTCCTGTTCTTTTATGTCCTTTCCTTATGGATAAAATAAAAGTCGGTGGCGACTCTTGCTATCCGCAACATTTATAGAAAGTCAGTTCTCCCACCGTGTTATAGTGTCTACAGTAACCATTTATTTCACTCCTGAGGATATGTCGGTGCCTCCCAGGCCGGAGCCTATTACTATTTACATACCTTATGAGGTGAGCCATGTCACCATTATTGTTCCAGGTCCTGTACCGTATGATAACGAAAGAGCTGTTCCGTGGCACTATGGCACAGATGTATACGTACAAGTACAAAGAGTTGAAGAGAAGCTTCCAGTGACTATTGATCCCAGCGTTGTTAATGTAGGAGGTGTGGGATGCTTTACCAGAAGTGGAAGAATTTTCGCTCCCCAAACTCTCAGAACCAACACTGAAGCTGAAGTTGCTGCTTGTGCTAAGGGTAAGCAAGTGACCACTGAAGATGTTATGACTCTTATTCCATAGAAAAGCACTTTTGAAAAAGATGTGGAGGAGTTTATGAGAATTATGAAGAAGAAAAACTACAAAGTGGTAGAACAGCTGAACCAAACTTCATCCAAGATCTCAATATTATCCCTTCTGATGTGTTCCCAGGCACACAGAGAAGCTTTGCTGAAAGTCCTGCAGATGGTGCATGTTCCACAAGAAATAATTGTTAATCAACTGAAGGTTGTGGTTGCCAACGTGAATGCTAGTCATGGACTAGGCTTTACAGACAAAGAATTGACTTCGGAAGGAAGAAATCACAACAAAGCTTTGCATATTACTAGGGAGTGCAAAAGGGCTGTTCTTTCTCACGTGTTGGTAGATATTAGGTCTTCATTGAATGTGTTGCCCAAGAAGGCCTTGATGAAACTTGACGTGGATGGGATTGTTTTGCATCCAAGTGATTTGGTAGTAAGAGCTTTCAATGGATCTACAAGATCAAATTTTGGAGAGGTAGAGCTACCAGTGAAAATTGGATCCCAAATCTTTAAGAGCACATTTTATGTTATGGACATACAACCAACCTACATCTGTCTTCTTGGGTGTCCATGGATCTATGCTGCGTGCGCAGTAACCTCCACATTGCATCAGAAACTGAAGTATGTTATAGACGGGCAGGTGGTTACCGTATGTGGAGAGGAGGATATATTTGTAAGCATTTTGTCAACCTTCAAGTATGTCGAAATGGATGGGGAGATCCATGAAACATTATGTCAGGCTTTCGAGGTTGTTAACATCAATGAGGTTTCTCCCAACTTCGTGGTCAAGAGTGCTGAAAAAGTTGGTACTTCCATAACTTCTTACAGGTAAGCATTGGAAGTCGTGCAAGCAGGCAATGCCCAGGGCTGAGGTAGAGTTGTTGAAGTTGACCGGAAAGAAGACAAGTTTGGAATAGGGTATACACCAGGCCAATCTGTGGGGTCTCAGAGCAAGGGATCTATAAGCTTCTCAAGCGGGGGGGGGGGGTTATTGATCTGAATCAGATGATTGCTACTGCCGGAGAAGACGCTGATAGTGATTTTGATCTGGATAGCTAGGTACGGCTGTGTGTAACAGGAGAAGAATTAAAGAATTGGTTTGTGGAGGACATCGTTCAAGTGACTTCCCATCCAGAGTAATTTTCTTTGTTTTTCCCATTTCATACGCATGTCAAACCCTGCACTTTGCCCAAGGTGCACGGATCCATTTGTAGGGTCTCCCTTGCATTAAGTGAAATTTTAGTTTATCATGAATAAAGGACATTTTTTCATTCAAAATTATGTTCACTTTCTTTCAGTTTAAAACTTTTTCACAAAAAAAACATTAAAATGGCAATGTTTTATCTTGTTTTGTTTTTCTTTCTTTTCATAAAACAAACTCTGAAATAAGCATATCACTTGGGCAGAATATATCACCTGGATTCCTTTTGTTAACCCTAATTTTTCTACTAACCCTAAAAATTTAACTTATTTTTTCTAAACCCTAATTAATATATTAATCTTTATTGTTATTAATATGTAAATAACTTAATATTTTGCTTATTATTATTAAATTTGTTATATTTTCTTAATTAACCTCTAAAAATTTTCTAATACTTGTTTAACCTAAAAATAATTTTTCTTTTCTTTATTTATTATTCTAATCATTATTATTATTATTTTACTATTGCTAATATTTTGTGATTTATTTATTATTCTTATTATATTTATTATTATTATTTTTATTTGATTATTATGTATCTGCTAAAGCTATTTAATACTTGTAGATTTATTTTCCGTCTTTATTTTATTTCGTAAATATTTTATTGTATGGTTAGTAATCTTAGGGTGTGAATAACCTAAATGTGATTAAAAATAACTTAGAAAATTAATTTAAAAAGATAAATATTTGAATATAAACACTCACCCACGTAAGTCGATCTTTGATCGCCATCTTGCACTTCCTAGGTTACCCCTCTTAGTTGCCTTAAATATGGTCAAGTCCCTCGAATATAGGGGTGTCTTAAGCAAAGTCCCTTCATAAAAATCATCAAGTCCCTATAGTTTAAAAGATCAAGTCCCTTCGAGGTTGCTTACGGAATAATGATCTTGTCCTTTCGAATAAATGATGATAGTCCCTACGAATTGCTAAAGACATCCCTTAATGTTGCCTTCTATGACCATACGATGACCCTACGCTCGTCCCTTACACATCCAAGGTAATGACTACCTATTCCTTAATAATAGGGATAGTCTTACCATTGAAAGAACATACGAGAACATGAAAGACTTAGTCTAGGGTAGGTACCTCATAGTTACTTGCTCACACTCTTCAAAATTACTTTTACACCTCAAAATTTCTAAACTAGGCTTTGTATACACCCATACGAGGGTCATTACAAAGTACTTAAAGAAATTTTTCTAATCACACACTACACATTTCAAAAACAATTTAAGTGAGCTAAGTAACTAAGAGCCCATGGATAACCATGGATATAAAGGGTGCTAACACCTTCCCTTTGTATAACCTACCCCCCGAACTCAAGTCTTTTAAAATAGGTCTTTCCTGTTCTTTTATGTCCTTTCCTTATGGATAAAATAAAAGTCGGTGGCGACTCTTGCTATCCGCAACATTTATAGAAAGTCAGTTCTCCCACCATGTTACAGAAATGGCGACTCTGCTGGGGAGTTAATAAAAGAGGGGTACCCTTAGGAATTAGATCACTTAAATTGTTTGCCTTGTTTGCTTTATATTACTTGTTGGGCTTTATGTGTGAAAGATCCTAACCCGGATCTAGTTTACCTTAGGTAAATGGCAATAGACCAAGGAAACTGTACGGCGTATACCGATATGGTTGATCTGGTGGCCATAGTTAGTGTGACTTCTTGGTTGGTGCTTATGTTCCTTAAGTAAGTTGAGGATAATATGAGGTTGTCATATGTTGTCAATACACTAACTGAATTTTAGAACCTTAGTCATCCCATCTTGGCCTTTAGAAAGTAGTGAGATAACCAAATTTGGTGAAGACTAAAGTTGGTTGATACTCGATACTACGCTCATTGAGATCCTAAACTTGGAGGGTTTTGGTTGGCAAGTAATTTTCCTACTGAACAACCACCCTTGGGAAGGATCAGTGATATTGAGATCCCTTAGATCCTGGTTACTTTTGTAGGACAGGATGAACCAACTAAACTTCAGGGGAGGGTACTTACCTTAAAACCTCATGCAAGCCTCTAAACCTAGCGTTATGGTGTGACTTGTTTGTGTGTGCCACATGTTTGTGATTGAGCATAACATCATAACATCATCATGCATCATAAGCATAGTATTTTCACTAACCATTTCAAGTACCAAAGGATTTATCTTTGTTCTTTGTTGCAGGTCATGGCTTATGCTCGTAGGAATACTATCCGGATCAACTTTGTAGGAATACCTTCTAAGCTTAAAGAATTGGTCTCTCAAGTTTCTGAAAACTCCCAGTTCATCAAGAAGCATGGTCACCTACTTGACTTGGTTACCTCAGGATTCAATGAAGACATGATGAGTGTTCTGTTTCAGTTCTTTGATCCTAAACATCATTGCTCCACATTCCCCGATTATCAGCTGGTTCCTACAATGGAGGAATTGTCTAAACTACTGGGTATACCTATCCTTGATCAGATACCCTTCACAGGCTTAGAGAAGGAGCCTAAACCTGAAGTCATTGCTACAGCCCTACATTTGAAGAAATCAAACATTGTCTTAGAAACGAGAAGTGGAGTTAAGGGTATCCTTGCTAAGGTATTGATGGAGAAAGCTCAAGTGTTCTTGAAGGCTATGAGTTATGGTGCTTTTGAGGAGATCTTGGCCTTATTAATCTATGGCTTAATGTTGTTCCCTAATCCAGACCAGTTCATAGACGTACACGCCATCAACATATTTCTAACTCATAATCCAGTGCCTACATTACTTGGAGATATCTTACACTCTCTTCACACTCGTACTACGAAGGTGAGAGGGACTTTGATGTGTTGCATACCTTTATTGTCTAGATGGTTTATTTCTCACCTTCCTCGATCAGTGATGAAGAATGAACAAGGATTAAGGTGGTCCAAGAGGATCATGTCACTTTATCATTCAGACATTCATTGGTGCTCTAGATCTATGGAGAATGTTACTATCATTGACCGTTGTGGGGAGTTCCCTAATGTGCCACTCCTTGGTATAAGAGGGGGTATTACCTACAACCCTTCTTTAGCTCTACGTCAGTTTGGTTATGCTCGGAATGATGGTCCTCATGACATGCTTATTCAGGGTATTGTGTTCGACTACGACAACGATCTGCAAGGTTACCATCAAAGGTTCATACGAGCTTGGGGTAAAGTGAACAAGGTTGACAGCAAGACTCTGGAACCAAAGTACTCCATTCCTATGGAACCTTATCTCAGATGGGTACGAGCATGTGCTCAGACTCTTATGATGCCATATCCTGTTATCCTGCCGGTTACCATGGAGCCTGTTGCTGAAGGAGATACTCCTTATATCATCCTTCATCCAGACATGCCCACTGACATGGAAGAATTGCAGAGATCCTGGATCCAGTTGAAGGAACAAAGGGATACTTTTGAGACTCATTTCAAAGCTAGTCAAGAAAGAATCCTGGAACTGACAAGACAACTTCACGAGGAGAAGAATCTCAACACATACCTCAATACAAAGAGGAAACGTCCATGGGAGACTTAAAACCCCATCTTTGTATTTATTTCATTTTATTGTAAGCCCAAGAGGCAAACAAGTTTATTGCTTACTAATAAGAGTTTCCTTTATGGTTGTTTAAACAAATTTAAATCCTGCGGTCCTTGAAAACATTGCATATGCATCTACATACCATATCATTGCATCACAGGTTTCTTATGAACATGTATCTTATCTTCTCGCTATTTATTTCAGCAGAAATGGCTCTCGAACAAACTGTTAAGGATCTCCAGGCTCAGAATGCACAATTTCAAGAACTGATCCTGAACTTGTCCAAGGGACAAGATGAGCTGAAGGCACTTCTAACTAAGAAGAAGAAGAAGAACACTAGAAAATCAGGGGGCCTCATCAACCTGGGTAGAAGATTTAGAGGTCCTGTCAAGACAAAAGAAGAGGTTGAGGATCTTGAGTCTGAAAATTCTGAGAGAGAAGGAGGTAGTCTCCATGATACTGTGGAAGATTTTGATTATGAGGAGAACTATTATCATGATCCTGCTAGTGAGGAGAAGTATAAGATGTTGGTAGAAAGAATGAATGTTATGGAACTACAAAAATCTTCTGGGCTTGATTTTGAAGATTTGAGTTTAGTTTCTGGAGTGGTTATACCTATTGGCTTCAAGGTTCCTGCTTTTGTGGTGTATGATGGTGTTTCATGTCCTAAATTGCATTTGAGGTCCTATGTTCGGAGGATTCAACCACATACTGCTGACAATAAACTGTGGATTCATTTCTTCCAAGAGAGTTTATCTGGAGCTCAATTGGAGTGGTATTATCAACTTGAAAGTGTTAATATTCGCGATTGGAATGATCTTGTTGAGGCCTTCTATAGGCAATACCAATATAATGCTTATTTAGCACCAACTCGCATGCAGCTCCAAAGCATGTCTATGGGTGCTAAGGAGAGTTTCAAAGAGTATGCCCAGAAATGGAGAGACCTGGCTGGTAGAGTTCAACCTCCTCTGACTGATAGGGAGCTGGTGGATATGTTTATGAGTATGCTGAATGGTCCTTTTTATAGTCACCTCATTGGAAGCTCATCATCTGGTTTCACTGAGCTGATAATGACTGGAGAACGTGTGAAAAGTGGGATAAGAAGTGGTAAGATACAGGTAGGTGCCTCTTCATCAAGCACTGCTAAGAAGCCCCCTAATGTAAAGAAGGAGTCTAATGTTGTGTATGGTCAACATAGTCGTAACAGGAGTCACCAATCTGTGGGAGCAGTTCACATCTCCAATCCTGCCCCTACAGCACCAGAGCAACAACAAAACAATCAACAGAAGCCTAGAAGACAGTTCACCAAGATCAACATGTCACTGGCCCAAGCCTTGAAACACATGTTAAAAGGGGAGCTAATTACTTTAAGGGATCCTCCTCAGAATCCTAATACATCCTCTCCTCGGTACAATCCTAATGCAAGATGTACATATCATTCTAATAGTCCGGGACATGACACCAACAACTGTTGAGTGTTGAAAAATAAGATTCAAGACATGATCGAAGCTGGGGAAATTGAATTTGACCCTCCTGGGACCCCAAATGTGATCACTGCTCCAATGCCCAATCATGAGAAGACTGTTAATGTTGTTGATGAGGTATCCTATGTTTACTTAGTAGCAGATGTGACTATTCCATTATCCATTATCAAGAAGAAGCTGGTGCAGGCTGGGTTCTTTCCAGGTTGCAAGGAAGACTGTTTTTACTGTGCTTATAAACCTGATAGTTGTTGGAAGTTGAAGGATGGTATTCAACGCCCTATGGACAATTACACTATATTGTTTGAGAAGACTCCTTCTGTGGAAAGTATGTGTGAACATCTGACTCGAAACACGAAGCTTGAAGATGTAGTTATGGTTGATAAAATACCAATGAAGACTACCTCCAAAGGTCTTGTCAGGGTCACCTCTAAAGGTCCTGTCCAGATTATTGCTGAAGGACCTGTGAAGATTACTGTTGAACGCCCTGTGAAGACTGTTGCTGAAGCTAGAATGGCTTCCATGATCATCACCACTCCTGGCCCTATTCCTTATACTTATGATAAAGCTATACCCTAGAATTATGGTTCTGATGTTTATATCCATGTGTTGCACCCCAAAATTTGCCCTCACAATACAAGACTTTGTGTTCTAAGAAGGTTCACAAGTTCTCCAACACTTGCATAACCTTTCATGAGGTTCATGAAGTCCACAAGTTACTTCTTGAAGGTTCACAAGGTTCACAAGTTTCTCAATGCTTATATAACCTTTCATGAGGTTCATGAAGTCTACAAGTCACTTCTTGAAGGTTCACAAGGTTCACAAGTTTCTCAACATTTACAAGACCTTTCATGAAGTTCATGAAGTCCATAGGTTGCTTCTTGAAGGTTCACAAGGTTCACAAGTCTCACAATGATTACAAAGCTTCCCTGAGGTTCATGAGGTCTACAAAGCCACTTCATGAGGTTCACAAGCTTCACAATACCTCCCATGAGTATCACAAGACATTTTATGAAGATTCACAAGGTTCACAAAGTTCACAATTGGTCAAAGAAGTTGACAATTCCCTCAGACAATGCACCTCCTAAGCAGTGCATCCAAAACTAGGGTTTTGACTTTAATCAGGCTAAATGGACTTCCAATACCTCAAGTGAGTTCCATAACATCTTATATGTGTGTGAGAACCCCCATGACAAGTTTCAAGACTTTTCTCAAAAGATTACTCAGTCAGATGATCAGATAAGTCAAAATCAGTCAATGCAGTTAAAAAATCAAACTGAGGTCAACTGTGGTCAAACCAAAGTCAAACTTCATGATTTTTTTCCAACATCAAGTATATGAAGTAAAATTCATCATTTGATCAAGGGTTGATCATGATTCATCAAGGAGATTCCAGATCATCAATAATCAGGAGTTTCTAAATTAGGGTTTCCTCAGTAAAAGTCAACTGAACTTTGACCAGGCATAACTTTCACATACTTCATCACCAAGTCTCCATCCAAAGCTCATTTTGAAGGAAATTGAATTCCCTACAACTTTGATGTTGAAGGTTAAGCCCAAAAATGCTTCATTTGAAAGATATGAGCTAAGACATTATAGGTCATTTCAAAAGTCAACAAAAAGTCAACAACTTCAAAAGGGCATAACTTGAGATTGGTAAATGATATGGATCTGAAACCAATGGGGTTGTTTAGAGGACTCTTCAAGCTTTCCAAAAAGTCCAAGAACACCCTCATACATTTAAAAATGAGGGAGATGTGCCTTTGCAAAGTTGGGAAATTTTGTGATGGTTTATGTTGAAAATGGAGGCTTAGAAGTAATTCTTTCCAAATGGGCTTGCTAAGTTGTGACCCAATCCATCTCATAACATTGTGCACGACCCAATTGACCAAAATTCAGCATTTTTATTATTTTTTATTTATTTATTATTGATTTAATTCATAAAAATCATTTTAAATAAATATAAAATATGAAAATCTATTTTTGGGTGAAGATATTGTTTCTAGAAATTCATAATTATTGATTGAATTAGAAGGAGAAGGAAATCATGTGAATTATCCCAAAATAGCAAGCACTCATGATCAAATATTTGAAATTTACAACATGATCTTTTTCAATATTTTTGGATCCAAATCTCCACACAATGAAGACATATTTTTGACCTAATTCACTCATGTATATATGCTTAACATAAACCTAGCAAGAGGCCACGAAATCCAGCAGCCTAGAGGTAAGTTCAAAAGCACAAAAATCCTTCCAAAAGTAAGAATCGGATTTTGAATTTCAGAGCTTTAGAAGGTAAATTAAGAACATGGACATGTTCTTTGATCATCCATGAAGCGAAATCATCCATCATACGCATCCCATATGCCCCATATTGCTCTACCCGAACTCATCTTTGTCTTGAATTCAATTTCTTCGATTCCATTAATATATGTATCATAAATTGTTTTTGACTGTTGATATGTGTTTATCTTGATCCATAGAACGTTTCTGGACAATTGGATTGAAGGATGAGTGCTTGAAACGCAAACGGCCATGTTAGGGTTCATGACCTCCAATTAGGGTTTATCATTTGAATGTATATAAATAAATTATGAAAACATAGAATTGTTGTGTGAATCGTGAGAATCATAAATCACTAACCAATTTCATGAATCAATGCGGTTTTGTTTGAGTTTCGTTTTCGTAGGTTTTGTTAGGGTTTCATTTTCGCAGGAAAATTCGTGGAGGATTTCGCAGCAAATTTTGAAGGTTTGAAGGTTGAAGATGAAGCTTCCCGCGCTCAGGAAATTCAAAATTTGTTTAAAATATTTTATGAATTGTTATTAGTTTATTTATCACAAGCGCGCTTGTGATCTGGTGGTAAGGCTGAAGCGTATACACTATAAAGGCCTTGGTTCGATTCTTGGCCATGGAATTGTTTTGTTTTATTTTTGCAGGATAAAAGCCAACATAATATATTATGCGTTCTTATTATTCAATAGCCAGATGGGCTCTTCCAGCCGGGTGGTAGCGCGCATATGCTTGCATTCATAAGGTTCTGGGATCAAATCCTCCCCAGACCTTTTTTGTGTTATTATTTTCTGGATTTTCAAGGGCAAGGCATAAAAACAACTATGCTCCAATCTTTATCACCTGCGTGCGGGCTAGCCTGATGGTCATTATTGTTGCTGGTAAACATGAGGTCTTGGGATCAAATCCCACCAGGTTCCTTTTCTTTTCCTTTCTTTTATTTTTTCTTTTATTTTCTAGTTTAATTCAATTGGTTTAAATAATTAACATATTATTATTTATATTATAAAAAATGTATATATATTATGTAGTCTAATTACTCTTAAAATAATTTTCTAGAAAAATATAAAACTCTTGATTTTTTTTATTTTGTATAGTTTTATATTAATTAAAATAACTTTATATGATTATTAAAAAATAAATTTTTGTATAAGTTAACCCTAATTTTCACAAATCCTAAAAAATAAAACCCTAATTTTATAAAACTCTAAAAAATATTTTTTTAAATATACAAATCTAATTCTATTTCTTTGTAATTTTATTTTCTAATGTAGTTATAATGTATATTTGTTTAGTATGATTCATGTAAATATTATAAGTATTATTATAAATTATTTCTCTCAAAATATAAATATATTTCATATTATTAAAAAGTAAAATTTTGTAAATACACTTATCATTTATTTTTCTCTTTATATATTAAATAAACATTTTTTTTATAACTTTTGTTTAGAAATAATTGTGTTTAGATTTTTGTAGTAACTTTATAATTAAAATATAATTAAAATATAACTTAATAATTTGTAAATTAAAATAATTGTTTATTCATATTTTTTTTTTAGTTGTTTATATTAAAAATTGTTAATTTCTTATTATTATAATATTTTGATTAATTTTGTTTATTCTTATTTACTAACCATATTATTATTTATTATTATATTTCTAACCTTGTCTATTATTTCTAAATTATTATTATTATTATTATTATCACTAACCCCTTTATCATTTATTTTTTATTGCTTACTTATTTTTATTTAATTATTTTGCTTATTATTTTTATTATTATAATTTTGTAATTGTTTCCCGGTTGTAATTTTGTAATTATTTTAATTATTATTATTACTATGGTTAGTAATTAGGGAGTGAAAAATATGTTTGTTATTAAAAAAATAAATTTAGATAATTTTTAACATAAGATAATTAAATTAAACACGTCACACACGTAAGTCGATTTTAAATCGTCGTCTCACTTTCTAAGGTTATCCCTCAGGTTGCCTACGAATAATGGTTAAGTGGGGTGTATAAAGCAAGTCCCTCGAAAGAAAATCATCAAAGTCCCTCATGGTTGCCTATACGAATCGAGTCCCTTCGAAATAAATGATGATAGTCCCTTCCTTATGCTTATTACACCCCACCATGGCCTTCAAAATCAAATTGTCCCTCACATGTCCCTTTACATCCAAAGTAAGGACTACCTACTTCTTAATAGTAGGGATAGTCTTACTAAGGAAAGAATAAAGAATAAGAAAGACCTTAAACATTAGGGTAGATTACTCCTAGGTACTTGCTCATTTCAAAACTTTTTCCCACTTAAACAAATTTCAAACAAATTTTCAAACAAGTTTTTAACACATCCTTACATGGATTATTTATTAACTATTCTGAAAATTTTCTATTCACACACTACACTTTCTTAAACCATTTAAAGTGAGTTTAAGTACCTAAGAGCCCATGGATAACCATGGATGAAAAGGATGCTAATACCTTCCCTTTTCATAACCTACCCCCCGGACCCAAAATATTCTCTAAGGTCTTTCCTGTTCTTTTATAACCTTTCCTTATGGATAAAATAAAAGTCGGTGGCGACTCTTGCTATCCGCAACATTACTTAAAGTCAGTTCTCCCACCGTGTTACAGAACTGGCGACTCTGCTGGGGATCTATTTTAAGAGGGGTACCCTTAGGAATTAAGATCACTTTGAATTGCTTGCCTTGTTTGATTTATATTACTTGTTGGGGTGCTCTTATGTGTGAAAGGTCCTAACCCGGATCTAGTGTACCTTAGGTAAATGGCAATAGACCAAGGAAACTGTACGACGTATATCGATACGGTTGATCTGGTGGCCATAGTTAGTGCGACTTCTTGGTTGGTGCTTATATTCCTTAAGTCAAGTTGAGGATAATATTGAGGCTGCCATATGTTGTCAATGCACTAACTAACTTTTAGAACCCTAGTTAACTCATCTTGGCCTTTAGAAAGTAGTGAGGTAACCGGCTTTGGTGCAGACTGAAGTTGGTTGACACTCGATACTACACTCATTGAGATCTTAAACTTGGAGGGTTTTGGTTGGCAAGTAAGTTGCCTTCTGAACAACCACCCTTGTGAAGGATCAATGATATTGAGATCCCTTAGAACCTGGTTACTTTTGTAGGACAGGATGAACCATCTAACTTCAGGGGAGGGTACTTACCTTTGAACCTCATGCAAGCCTTTAAACCTAGGGCTATGGTGTGACTTGTTTGTGTGTGCCACATGTTTGTGATTGAGCATAACATCATGACATCATCATGCATCATGAGCATATCATTTTCCCTAACCATTTCAAGGACCAAGGGATTTATCTTTGTTCTTTGTTGCAGGTCATGGCTTCAGCTCGTAGAAACACCATCAGGATCAACTTTGTGGGGATACCTCCCAAGCTTAAGGAGTTGGTTTCTCAAATGTCTGATCACTCCCGATTCAACAAGAGACATGGTCATCTATTGGATCTGGTCACTTCAGGGTTCAGTGAAGACATGATGAGTGTCCTGTTTCAGTTCTTTGACCCTAAGCACCACTGCTTTACATTCCCTGACTATCAGTTGGTCCCTACCATGGAGGAGTTCTCTAAGCTTCTGGGTATACCTGTTCTTGATCAAAGACCCTTCACAGGTTTGGAGAAGGAACTTAAACCTGAGGTTATTGCTGCAGCTCTACATCTGAAGAAGTCTGACATTGTTCTAGAAACGAGAAGTGGAGTCAAGGGTATTCTTGCTAAGGTATTAGTGGATAAAGCTCAAATGTTCTTGAAGGCCATGAGCTATGATGCTTTTGAGGAGATCTTAGCCTTGCTGATATATGGCTTAGTATTGTTCCCCAATCCAGATCAGTTCATAGACGTTCATGCCATCAACATTTTCCTGAGTCACAATCCAGTGCCTACATTGCTTGGAGACATCCTGCATTCTCTTCACACCCGTACTACAAGGGCAAGAGGAACTTTGATGTGCTGCATACCTTTGCTATCTAGGTGGTTTATTTCTCACCTTCCTCGATCAGTGATGAAGAATGAACAAGGGTTCAGGTGGTCCAAGAGGATCATGTCACTCTCGCATTCAGATATTCATTGGTGCTCCAGATCTATGGAGAATGTCACTATCATTGACCGTTGTGGGGAGTTTCCTAATGTGCCACTTCTAGGCATAAGAGGAGGCATCACCTACAATCCCTCTCTAGATTTACGACAGTTTGGTTACGCTCGGAGCGATGGCCCACATGACATGTTGATTCAGGGCATTGTGTTTGATTACGACAACGATCTTCAGGGTTACCGTCAGAGATTCATACGAGCTTGGGGAAAGGTAAACAGGATTGACAGCAAGACACTGGAGCCTAAGTACACTATTCCTATGGAAGCTTATCTCAGATGGGTACGATCTCGTGCTCAGACACTCATGATGCCATATCCTGCCGTCCTACCAGTTACCATGGAACCTGTTGCTGAAGGAGACACAGCTTATACCATCCTTCACCCAGACATGCCTACTGATATGGAAGACTTGCAGAGATCATGGATCCAACTGAAAGAGCAAAGGGATACTTTCGAGGCTCATTACAAAGCAAGCCAAGCAAGAATTCTAGAGCTCACAAAGCAACTTCACGAGGAACGAAACCTCAACTCATACCTCAACACAAAGAGGAAACGTCCATGGGAGACTTAAAACCCCATCTTTTGTACTTATTTTATTTCCATTTTTTGTAAGCCTAAAAGGCAAAACAAGTTATTACTAATAAAAAGTTACTTTCTTGTTTGTTTAAGCAAATTTAAATCTTGCGGTCCTTGAAAACATTGCATATGCATTCACATATCATTTCATTGCATCACAGGTTTATAATTGTGCACAGGTTTCTCATCTTCTCGTTGTTTATTTCAGCAATGGCTCTTGAACAATCAGTTAAGGATCTCCAGGCACAAAATGCACAGTTCCAAGAGCTGATCTTGAACCTGTCCAAGGGGCAAGATGATTTGAAGGCACTGCTGGCCAAGAAAACTAAGAAGACTAGAAGGTCTGCTGGGTTGCTCAACATGGGAAGAAGGTTCAAGGGTCCTGTCAAGACCAAGGAACAGGTTGAAGACTATGAATCTGAGGAATCTGAGAAAGAGAGAGGCAGTCTCCACAACACTATAGGGGACTCTGATTCTGAGGCTAATTACTACCATGAGCCTAATGAAGACAAATTCAAGATGCTGGTGGATAGGATGGATGCTATGGAATTGCAGAAATCATCTGGGCTGGATTTTGAAGATTTGAGTCTGATATCTGGGGTTGTGATACCCATTGGTTTCAAAGTTCCTACCTTTGTTGTTTATGATGGGGTCTCTTGTCCCAAGCTGCACTTGAGGTCTTATGTCAGAAGGATTCAACCTCACACTACTGACAAAAAGTTGTGGATCCATTTCTTTCAAGAGAGCTTATCTGGAGCTCAGTTGGAGTGGTATTATCAGTTGGAGAGTGTCAACATCAGAGATTGGAATGACCTTGCTGAAGCTTTCTATAAACAGTACCAATACAATGCTGACTTAGCCCCCACTCGCATGCAGCTTCAGAGCATGTCTATGGGTGCCAAAGAAAGTTTTAAGGAGTATGCTCAGAAGTGGAGAGATTTAGCTGGAAGAGTTCAACCTCCTTTAACTGACAGGGAATTGGTTGATATGTTCATGTGTACGCTGAATGGTCCGTTTTATAGTCATCTCATTGGAAGCTCATCATCTGGCTTCACTGAGTTGATCATGACAGGAGAGCGGGTAGAGAATGGTATCAAGAATGGTAAGATCCAAGTGGGAACTTCTTCATCAGGTGCTGCAAAGAAACCTCCCACTGGGAAGAAAGAATCCAATGCTGTTTATGGTCAACCTGATCGTAACAGAAGGCATCAGTCTGTTAGTGCAGTTCATATTTCAAATCCAACTCCTGCAACAACAGAGCAGCCTCAGGGCAACCAACAGAGGGCTAGAAGACGGTTCACGAAGATCAACATGTCAATGGCTCAGGCATTGCAACACTTGTTGAAGGCTGAACTTATTACCTTAAGGGAGGCTCCTCAGAATCCCAATGTTACTTCTCCCAAGTACAATCCCAATGCACGATGTGCATATCATTCAAACTGTCCAGGACATGATACTAATAACTGCTGGGTCTTGAAGAACAAAATTCAAGATATGATTGATGCTGGAGAAATTGAGTTTGATCCACCAGGTACTCCAAATGTGATTACAGCTCCAATGCCAAATCACGAGAAGACTGTCAATGCCATTGATGAAAAAGACCTGCATGTCTATTCAGTTATGGAGTTGAGCACACCATTGTCTGTTATCAAAAAGAGTTTAGTACAAGCTGGGATTTTTCCAGGTTGTCGTGAAGATTGTCTGTATTGTACCTATAAACCGGATAGTTGCTTCATTTTGAGAGATGGAATTCAACGTCTCATGGATAAGTATACTATAGTGTTTGAAAGAAGACCAGCATCTGTAGAAGGTATGGTGGATCATCTGACTCGGGGTAAGAAGATTGAAGAGGTTGATATGGTTGACAAAGTACCGGTGAGAATCACTTCAAAGGGTCCCATCAAGATCGCTCATCAGGGCCCAATCAAGATTACTGCTGAAGGTCCTGTGAAAGTTGTTGCTGAAGCCAGAGTGGCTCCTCTGATTATTACCACTCCTGGTCCTATTCCTTATACATCTGACAAAGCTGTGCCTTGGCACTATGGGTCTGATGTTTACATCCATGGTGTCAAGCAGGAGCCTTTACCTGATGTGCCTGCTGACATTGATAATATTGCTGGATCTAGCAAGATCACTCGTAGTGGAAGAGTCTTCTCTCCTCCAGTTGCTTCTAAGAGTGCAGTTACTCCTGCTGCTACTACCACCACTGATGCTCGGGGCAAAGGTCCTATTGTTGAGCCTGTATCTACTGATGTTCCGGCTGTTGATGATCTCTCTAAGCAGATGGAAGAAGTATTGAAAATCATTCGCAAGAGTGATTATGACATTGTGGATCAGTTGGGGCATACTCCCTCAAAGATTTCTATGCTGTCTTTGTTGTTATGTTCTGAGGCTCATGCCAAGTCCTTGATCAAGTTTCTGAAGTCTGCTCATGTGCCCAGTGCAATTTCTGTAGACCAATTTGAAAACTGTGTTGCCCACCTGACCTATGACAATGGGTTAGGATTTTCTGATGCTGACTTAACCCCTGCCAAAAGGGATCATAACAGGGCCTTGCATATTTCAATTGAATGCAGGGGCACTACCCTGTCACATGTGTTGATAGACAATGGTTCCTCTCTGAATGTGTTGCCCAAGGAAGTCCTGAATAAGCTGAGTCCTGAAGATACGGTGCTGAAGCCCAGTAATATTGTGGTAAAGGCTTTTGATGGTTCTAGAAGAGTAGTGCATGGGGAGATTAATCTTCCTATCAAAGTTGGTTCTCAGGTGTTTACTGCTACATTTTATGTGATGGATATTCGTCCTTCATACTCTTGTCTGCTTGGTCGTCCCTGGATCCATGGGGCAGGTGCTGTGACCTCTACATTGCACCAAAAGTTGAGATATCCGGTGAATGGAAAGGTTGTTACTGTCTTTGGAGAGGAAGAATACTTTGTCAGCCATGTAAACACTTTCAAGTATCTGGAAGTAGAAGGCGAATACATTGAGACTCCATGTCAGTCATTTGAAGTGGTTCCCTGGGTTGGTAATGATTGTGTGACTCCTCCTGCTGTGAAGAAAGTTCCTGTGGTCATCAGGAAATCTCCAACAATGGCAATGGCCTCCCTCAATGATGCTAGAGCTGTGGTGGATGAAGAGTCCCAGAAGGCTGTTCGTCGTGCTCGTGCTGCTCGTATCACCAATCAAGGGGTTATCAATGCTGTGGGAGATCAAGATGAAGACTACAACTTGGATGCATGGATTTTTCCTACTGTGGGTGCTGGACTCAATAATTGGAAAGCTGAAGATGTTATCCCCATCTCCTTTAGTCAGGAGTAAATACTATTACTGTGTTGTGTTTTTTACATTTGTAATTTCTGAACAATAAAACTTTCAAGCCATGTGCCTTACCCGGGGCACAATGGTGTGCTTGTTACGGGCTGTCATTTCATTTGCATACTTCATTCAATAAAATCAGTGGACGTTTCGTTTTAGTAAATATTGTGTTCCTTGTCTTTCTTTTCTCTATTTTTGCTTTATCAGCTATGTGTTCTTACACACACCCACATCACTAAATGCAGATCCTCATCCACTCTGGATCCTGTTGATAACAGTTCTACTATTGCCAATTACAATTTCGAGAATCCGATCTATCAAACTGAAGATGGAAATGAGGACGATTGTGAAATACCTGTAGAGCTTGCTAGGTTGTTACAACAAGAAGAGAAAGCTATACAGCCACATGAAGAGCCAGTCGAAGTTGTGAATCTGGGAACTGAGGAAGACAGAAAAGAGGTCAAGGTAGGGGCTGATTTAGAAGACAGTGTCAAGAGCAGGTTGATTCAGATGTTACGTGACTATGTGGAGATTTTTGCTTGGTCTTATGAAGATATGCCAGGGTTGGATACAGACATTGTGGTTCACCGGTTGCCAGTGAAAGAAGATTGTCGTCCAAAGAAGCAGAAGGTTCGTCGTATGCGTCCTGAAATGTCAGAAAAGATCAAGGCAGAGGTAATGAAGCAGTTCAATGCAGGGTTCTTGGCCGTGACTTCTTATCCTCAGTGGGTTGCAAATGTGGTACCGGTTCCTAAGAAAGATGGTAAGGTACGTATGTGTGTGGACTACAGAGATTTGAACAAGGCTAGCCCCAAAGATGACTTTCCACTTCCTCATATTGATATTCTGGTAGACAACACTGCTCAGCATAAGGTATTCTCTTTTATGGATGGGTTCTATGGTTACAATCAAATCAAGATGGCACCTGAAGATATGGAGAAGACAACATTTGTGACACAGTGGGGCACCTTTTGCTATAAGGTAATGCCATTTGGTTTGAAGAATGCAGGGGCAACATATCAGCGTGCTATGGTGGCTTTGTTTCATGATATGATTCATCATGAGATAGAGGTATATGTAGATGATATGATAGCCAGGTCTCAGAATGAAGAGCAACATCTTGATCATCTGCACAAGTTGTTTGAGAGGTTGAAGAAATACAAGTTGAGATTGAATCCAAACAAGTGTACTTTTGGAGTTAGATCTGGAAAGTTCCTGGGTTTCATTGTCAGTGGAAAAGATATTGAAGTGGATCCTGCAAAAGTGAAAGCTATACGAGAGATGCCAGCTCCCCGTACTGAGAAGGAGGTTAGAGGTTTCTTGGGACGATTGAACTACATTGCAAGATTTATTTCCCAGTTAACTACCATCTGTGAGCCAATCTTCAAGTTGTTGAAGAAAGATCAGGTGATGGAATGGAATAATGAGTGCCAGACTGCCTTTGATGAAATAAAGAGATATTTGCTAGAGCCACCAGTTTTGATGCCACCAGTTGATGGAAGACCCTTGATTATGTACTTAACAGTGTTAGACAACTCAATGGGGTGTGTGTTGGGGCAACATGACGAGTCTGGTCGAAAAGAGCAGGCAATATACTACCTTAGCAAAAAGTTTACCGACTGTGAAACAAGATACTCACTGCTCGAGAAAACTTGCTGCGCTTTGGCATGGGCTGCTCGCCGACTAAGACAGTATATGTTGACCCATACTACCTTATTGATTTCAAAGATGGATCCAATCAAGTACATATTTGAGAAACCTGCTCTCTCCGGAAGAATTGCAAGATGGCAAATGATCTTGACGGAATATGACATACAGTATACTACTCAGAAGGCCATTAAAGGAAGTGTTGTTGCTGATCATTTGGCTCATCAAGCAGTGGATGATTATCAGTCAATGAATTTTGAGTTTCCTGATGAAGACATTATGATTATTACCAAAGAACCTGGACAGTATGACGGACCTGAACAAGGATCCCGATGGACTATGGTTTTTGATGGTGCCTCTAATGCACATGGTAATGGTGTTGGTGTTGTAATTAGTTCCCCTGAAGGTTGTCATACCCCGATTACTGCCAGACTTTGTTTCTATTGTACCAATAACATGGCTGAGTATGAGGCATGTATCATGGGTATTAAAGTTGCTATTGATATGAAGATTCAGTTCCTTGATGTGTATGGAGATTCAGCCCTGGTAGTGAGTCAGATTAAAGGAGATTGGGATACCAAGCATGATAATCTCATTCCTTACAGAGAGCATGTGTTGTCTTTGATCCCACACTTCAAAGAGATTACCTTTGGACATATTCCACGAAGAGAGAATCAGTTGGCAGATGCATTGGCCACCATGGCATCTATGTTTGAGATCAGTTGGGATGATGAAGCTCCCAAGATTACCATTGATAGATTTGAGAAGCCTGCATACTGCAATGAAATTGACACTGAAGGGGCAGAGGAGAAGCCTTGGTTCTATGAAGTGAAAAGATATCTTGAAGCTCAGGAATTCCCTGAAGGGGCATCTGTCAAAGATAAGAAGTTTCTGAGAAGGTTTGCTGCTAAGTTCTTTCTGAGTAATGGCATTCTGTACAAGCGTAATCATGATTCAACTATGCTCCGTTGTGTGGATAAGAAGGAAGCAACTGAGATTATGGAAGAGATGCATGATGGGACCTTTGGCACTCATTCTAGTGGTCATACCATGGCAAAGAAGATTTTGAGAGCAGGTTACTATTGGTCTACCATGGAAGCTGATTGCTATCAACACTCCAGAACTTGTCACAAATGTCAAATCTATGCTGATAAAGTTCATGTACCTCCATCACCATTGAATGTGTTGACTGCTCCTTGGCCCTTTGCCATGTGGGGCATTGATATGATTGGTGAGATCAAACCTACTGCTTCCAATGGGCATCGTTTCATCCTGGTGGCTATTGATTATTTTACGAAGTGGGTAGAGGCAGCTTCATTTGCATCTGTGACTAAGAATGTTGTGGCTCGGTTCATTAAGAATAATCTCATATGTAGGTATGGCATCCCTGAGAGGATTATCACTGACAATGGCTCTAATCTGAACAACACTATGATTACTGAGCTCTGCACTCAGTTCAAGATTAAGCATCACAATTCTTCTCCGTATCGTCCAAAGATGAATGGGGCAGTTGAAGCTGCTAATAAGAACATTAAGAAGATTGTACAGAAGATGACTGTTACTTATAAGGATTGGCATGAGATGTTACCATTTGCTCTTCATGGTTATCGTACCACAATACGTACTTCAACAGGGGCAACCCCATTCTCCTTGGTCTATGGTATGGAAGCAGTTCTGCCCATTGAAGTTCAGATTCCCTCCTTAAGAATTATGAAGGATGCAGGCTTGGATGAAGATGAATGGATTCAGACTCGACTTGACCAGATAAATTTGATTGATGAGAAGAGGTTAGCAGCAGTTTGTCATGGCCAGATGTACCAGAAACGGATGATCAAAGCTTTTAACAAGAAGGTTAAGCCAAAGGTATATCAGGCTGGTGACTTGGTAATCAAGCGTATCATATTACCACAGGGTGATCCTAGGGGCAAGTGGACTCCAACATATGAAGGACCATTTGTAGTCAAGACAGTGTTCTCAGGAGGTGCCATGATACTGACTACAATGGATGGTGAGGACTTCCCACAGCCTGTAAACGCAGACATAGTTAAAAAATACTACGCATAAAAAGAGACCCGCTAGGTTGACTGGCCTAGGCAAAAATAAGGGCATCCCGGCAAACCAAAAGGGTTTGGGCAAAAATTAGGGATATATATAAAAAGATGTACACCCGGCAAGTCGAAAACCTGAAAAGGCGGCTTGGGCAAAAAAGGGTATCCCGGTGGATTGAAAACCTGAAAGGGCAATCCAGGCAAAAGTTAGGGATTAAAGCGTATGACTATGTCTCGTTTGGATCACCCATGAAACTGCAACCAGTTGTACTACTTATTCAAGCTCGAACAGATAAAGCTCAATCCAATCGTTTCCGTCTCAACAGCAAGAAGATGAGATACTTGAGTGGCAATAGTAGAATTGAAACTCAATAGGATTGTTTCCCACATAGCTGATTTCCTTTTGTAAAAATTTTACGACAAAATCCTCTTACTAGGGTTTATGTCTCCTTGTACAAACTTACCCATGTATGGGTCACTTTTTGATATAAATAAATTCCATCTTTTGAATCCAGATTTACTTTTACCCTATTTACATAAGCGAGACGTCCATTGGTTGTGTTTGAATGTATGTATGCTTTTCAATATGATTAATGTTTACCAGAAATGCATGTATGCTTTTAATATGATTAATGATTACCAGAAATGCATGAAAATGCAGTAATAGTATTTACTAAGGACGAACGAGAGAAGGATTTCAACGAAGCTTCGCCGGTTCAAGACAGTTACAAATCCTCAGTAGGACTAATCCATCTTCATAAAGTCTCATCTCCCCTGGAATTTATATCCATCTCTTTTATCCTCATACGGATATTCGGGAAATTACTTTCCAATAAGGGTACGACGAACGAAGACGGGATGTGATACTTATCCTACTATCAAACGAAGACGAAGGTTATCTATACCTTACCATCCCCAACAACGGGAGGTTATATCTATACCCTGTTATCCCCAGCAGACGGAGGGTTATATATTCTTCAACAACGAATTGGGATTTATTTTCCCTGGCCAGCAGTTATTATACGAAGATATTCAGACGCTTCCGGCAGTATCATATCATACATACATCATTTACATCATACCATAGCATATATATCCATAGACATATAGTACATTACCTAAGTGCATCATATCATACATGCATACATAAAGCATAAACTAATATTATTATACAGAATGCTACCTTGTTTCAGGTTAATTATCCAACAAACAAACTTATGATCTTTGGGACTGCTTTATTGTAACCACAGGGTTACTTTATCCTCCTGATAACTTCTCATGACTTCAAGACTGCTTTAGAGCTATCCATTGCTCTATCCTCCTGGAGTCATATCATTACTTCAAGACTGCTTTAGAGCTATCCATTGCTCTATCCTCCTGGAGTCATATCATTACTTCAAGACTGCTTTAGAGTTATCATTACTCTATCCTCCTGGAGTCATATCATTATTTCAAGACTGCTTTAGAGCTATCCATTGCTCTATCCTCCTGAAATCATTACTTCAAGACTGCTTTAGAGCTATCCATTTCTCTATCCTCCTGAAGTCATATCATTATTTCAAGACTGCTTTAGAGCTATTCATTGCTCTATCCTCCTGAAAATTTGCCCTCTCATTTCCTCAACATTTTGCATAGCATTTTGCATATATGGATTCATAAAGTAACCAAAAACATTGCATCATATATAGCATAGCCGAGGCGTGGGTATGTGATCAATGATCGGAGCAACCGAAAGTTATGAAGAGGCTACCGAAGGGCCACAAAGCTTCTCAACCTTGTGCAAAGGGTTCACAATATCCCACAAGTCTTCACTTGAAGCCACAAGTCATGGAAAGTTTTGGTTTGATTGAAAAAGGCAAGCAGTGCAATACTTCTTGAGGGAAAAGAGCCGAATTAGGGTTTCATTTCTACAGGGCTTCTACATAAATTTTTGAGTCGAAGTGGATTTCTTTGACTTATATATGATGTCAAGTGCCTAGGGTTCAAATCTCGTCCACAAATTCATTTTGGAAGGGGTTCGACTGGCCGGACGACGGAAAATCGAGGAATTGGAGAAAAGGCAATCGGGCTAGGTAAAAAGGGTCGACTCCGGACTTTTAAGATCGAGATCGTGAAATTAGGGTTACAATAATCCTATGGTTCAAACTTGATCAAGAAATGATGGAGGAATCATAGAAAAACCAAAGAAAAATCATTTGAAAGGTAGTTAGTTTCACCATTTCCCTCCACCTTTCCTTCCACTTTCTTTCCACACTTCCTTTCATTCTTTCCGTCTCATTTTTCCACTTCAATTCCACTCCATTTCCCTTGGAAACTTCCACCACCTTCCACCATCTTCTAGAGTGTTCCAAGGAATATTCCAAGGAATATTCCAAGGAATATTCCCTTTTCCAACCCTAACCCTAACTAACTTCCAAACCTAATTTTGGATCCCAAACCTAATATTTGGGCCCCAAACCCAAACCTAGCTCCTAGCCTAGTCTCTATTTAAGCCATTTTCATCCAAACAAAAAGGGTTGAACACCATTTTCCAATCTCACTCTTTGATAAGCACTTTTTTCTCTCACTTTTCCTCTCCCTCTCACCAAAGCTTTTTCAAATAAGCTCTTCAAGTTTCACATTGAAACTTGAAGATCTTGAAGCTTAAGCCTCCAACCTTCATATTTTGTGGATTGAAGAAGGATAAGCTACTGAATTTTTGTGAGGATTATCGACTTATCAGAAGCACACGAAGATTCAAGCTCAAGAACGCATTTATTTTGCGATTTCTTGGTTTTCGGTTTTCTCTTCGATTCAAGCTCCGATTCTTGCAACAATCACCGAAGCACTCCTCCGCTTCGTAGGTTGGTGATCTTAATCATTTCTTCTTTAAGTTATTCTCTCCATCTCGCCATTTTTGGCATTCTTTAAGTGCTTTTCGCTTTGTTTAAAATCAATTCCGTTTCGATTATGTTTGCTTGTGATTTGTGATTTTGGTTGAATTTGGATTTAAGGTGTTAATAGATATAGGTTCTACCATGTGTAAATAAGCTCCAATTGAGTAGAAATTTGTGTTAGCATGATTAAGTGGGGGTTAGGATTGTTTAGAAGGAAGATTGTGGCCAAAAGCACTTTTTTCAAAAGCATTTTTCACTTTTTGTTCAGTGTTAACCGGTTAACGCATATGGTTAACCGGTTAACGCATGCGTTTTTGGCCAGAATGCTGTATTTTTCTGCCCGTTAACGGGTTAACCTATATGGTTAACCGGTTAACGCTGTTCATTTTTGGATTTTTAGCCTATTTTCTTGCTCAATATTGCTTCCTAGTGCCTCTAATGTTCATGTATGTTTAGGTAGTGATTTTAGGGAATTTTTGGGTCCATTTCCAGTAGCCAATTTATTTTTTTCGAGTCGTTTCGACATGATTCCATTTACTTTTCTATGTTTTGTGTTAAAGGTGCAAATGTGATATAAGTGATTCTTGATGTTGTTTGCTACACTTTAATCATTTGTTTCACATGTTAATTGCTTGCTTAAATCCAACATATGCTTCATGATTATTGTCATTGCTTGCTTGATTGATAAAGTGATTAAATACCATGTTGATTTTTTGCCCAAAAGTGATTAAATGCTTCACATGTTCATGCAAGTTTCTTGTGCTTAATTGACCATATCTTAACATGAGTTCAATTCTGATTTTATGCCATGCATGTGTAACAATTGATGCTTGTAGTGATACTTGTTCAATCTCATGATAAAATGCTCATGTGTGCAAAATGAAAAAAGTATGTTTGTTCTTGATTGATCATTGTCATTTTTAATCAAATAGATGATGTAAATAAATTCACATGTTTGAGTTCATTTTGTGATGCATGTAGATTCATGTCAAGTGACATTAATGTGTTGTTTATCATTCACTTTGTGCACATAAATAAAAATAATCAAATTTGGATTTTGCATTTCATAACTGTTTTTGTATATAGCTGCTGTAAAATACTTGTTTGTTATATTAGTATGATGTGTGTGACTTTCTACACCTACTTTTTCATGTTGCATGCTGGCTGTAAAAAGCTGGTGGGTGTTAGGCTTAGTTTCATAGCTATTTGTGTATTAAGGGGCTGTAATAGGTGTTGTATTTTGATTTTAGCATTTTTCTAGTTCCTTTAGGATTAAAATAGAGTCTAGTTTAGGTCTAAGGTGCCTTAGGATTTAATTAGGATTTAATTAATGTGTGTTTGCCTTATTCTTTTTAATAAAAATGTGCATTAACACTTGTTTTGTAGTGGGGAAGATTGAGGTAAGTTTACTCCACTTTATCCTTTATTTTTTATGCATTTCTTTTAGGCTTTTTAATTCATTTTTCCTTCCATGTTTGTGATTGGTAGGATTCCCCATTGTTAGGACCAACTTATCTTCCTTAGGAAGTAAGTTGCATCCTTTTTCCTTTTTTTTTCTTTTCCTTTTTCCCATTAGGAATAGAAAACCTCACTAACCCCTAGGATCACTTTGTAAATACATAATACATTAGGATTGAGTCTTAGTCCCTTAGATTTTTCCTTTTATCAACTTGAGTCATTCTCTTTCTCATCTCAAACAAAATCCAAAAACACTTAACAAATAAATGAAATGATTCCTTGTGTATAGCCTTATTCCATGAAACACTTGCATTCATTCCATCTTGGAGTGGTGTAAGCTTGTCTATCATGATGCACAAGTCTCATCAAGGAGTTGTTCACAAAGAAAAGCTTAAAAAATACTTCTTCACAAAAGCAACAAAAACACTTAATAAAGTTCAACAAGCCAGTGAACTTAAACCCTAATCCTAGGAAACCAGTCTTGGATAAATTCTCCTTGCTGGGTATGCTTGTTCTATTATTCCATCTTGGAATGTAGAGTCAAGTGTACATTCCATGGAAAAGAGTTTGAATTCACTTCCTTGTGCCAAATTCATACGAAACTCATAAAAGACAAAAACAAACAATAACCGACTATCCTGCGGGAACTTCTTTTCTCATCTCATTCACTCACAACGCGAACTCGCGACGACTTGTCTCGCATGCAAGACGGTTAACGCACTCGTACCAGACGAGCCTGCAACACCTGAGCATAGACATACGCAGTTCCAGCTGTAAAAAACACAAACAAATAGTTCCCGCCTAGGTTAGGCGAACTACGTCGACTCTGATCCTCATTATCCCGATGAGGTACGTAGGCAGCGGGGTAGGGCCCGTTCGAGCACATTCTTTATTTTCCCTACATTTCCCCTTTTATTCTCATTCTCTTATTCAGTTCCTTTCTCATTTCTCATTCCCATTCCAGTTAGCAGTTCTTATTCAGCAGCAATCATATTTTTCTCACCCTTTGAAACAAACAAGCAAGCGTGGATCCCGTCGGGTACGACGGACGGATTGGGGTGCTAATACCTTCTCAATTCGTAACCGACTCCCGAACTCAGATCTTTGGTTCGCAAGGCTTTGTCCTTTCCTTCTTCCTCAGGTTTGTGCAACATTACCTTTCCCATTCATTCGGGATAAAAATGTCTGGCTGGCGACTCTAACCTTTCCGCGCCACTTTCGCGTTTGTACTAGGATGAAAATCCCGGGAGCGACAGCTGGCGACTCTGCTGGGGAATAACCTGATTCTTCCGGTTTCCCTTGTAGAGTCAATCCTAGCGCCTGTTTGGTTTTGTTCTTTGGGTGTATATGTGTTGTTGCTGAGTGCTTTAGTTTAGCTTTACAGTTTTATTTATAGCTTTACTTTATCGCATTTATTTACCGCTTTCAGTATTTTATTTTCCATGCATCATATTATACTGGACTGTCTGGCTGTGCTGGTTTTCATTTTTTCTGCGGGATGGGAGTTACTGTGAGATAAGCCAACTACCCGGCTTGAGTGCACCCTAGGACTTAGAGTGGTTCCACTTTGGCTTCATGGCATCTTGCTATGTTGGTAGTAGTGAGTTCCACACCTTGACTTGCGACCTTCTCGGGAATGTATTGATACCGGAATCTTTCTGGGTTGATGCGCTACCTTGAAAGTTATGTGCAGTCAGGGGACCGATCATTGAGAACCTTTGTGGAAACATCCCTCTCCAGTGATGACAGTGGCAGACCACATTTGTTGGCAAACCCACTCGCATCCGAGGGCCCATTGGGAACTCGCATAGGATGGCCTGGTTCTCTCATAGGAATTCAGTTTAAGCAAACTGTTCGTATGACGATAGTATTGTACCCTTCGGGATGAATGTACTATTGTTTCTCGATTCAGTGCTTGAAGCTGGAAACTTGTGAGGGATGCTTGTTTTTCCGGACTCAACTGAGGCCTCCCTGAGTAGTACATAATGCCAAACCGATTCCCTGATTTGGTCATGAGCCATTTCTCGGAAATGGTGAACGTATTATTGCTATTCGGCTTTGAGAGTCCGTGATGTTGACCCGAGTAGCACACTTGTGAGATTGGGAGGGGTTTACAGGTTTGCAGGAACCCTAAACTTCAACATACCCACTTTGTCAGTATTGTTCAGTGTTCTATGGTTCTCTGATTCTGTGATTCGGGAGTTCTATTCAGAGAAATTGTTACTGTGATTACCATTGCGACCTTGACATTGTGACTGTTATTATGACTCTCCACAGACACTTGGCTCGTTGTTCAGCTTCAACACCATCAGTGACTATTCTATTATGTGATCCAGTTCTACAGTTATTGGGTTCTCAGTTATGGGGTTCTATACAGAGATGGTGCTACTATTATGGTTCTATTCGGACACTTGACTCATTGCTCAACACCGGCACCAACATCGGATCATTGATCACATGCCTGTTGCATACATGACATCATAGCATTTCTGCACACATGTTCAGTTATTTCCGAGGATCACATATCTGAATCATGCTGTTGGATTTTTCTGTACCAAAACTTGAATCAAAGCAGATAGATTCCTCAGAAGTAACTGAATGTGGCATTTGCATACATCCTTGCATTCTTGACAGGTGTTCAGAGACAAATTCTTTTCCTGACTTGATTTCTCATCAGAATGGACAACTTGAATCACATTTGAAGCAACTCCGGGCAGAGGTAATCGAAGGAAGACCCAGCTAAGGCCATTCAGGGCAGAGTTATAAACTTTATTTCAGAATCAGAAACTATTGAAAGAGGAAGTCAACCAGATGAAGACTCAGATGAGCTTGGAAATCCTGAATGTAGTGTCAAGGAAACGAAGCTATTTTCATCCCTATTGAGGGGAACTACGCTGCTCTGATTCTCCATTGGTCAATGGAGATACGTAGGCAGGAGATCGTGCAAGATCTTTCCGAGCAACCTTATTTATCAACTTTGTTATCAGCCTCTTCCTTCCAGACGTTGATTGTCAGCATCCAACCTCAGCTTCCCAAGAGAATCCTAGGGGAAGAGCATACGGGTAAAGGCCAAAACCACTTGAGAAGAAGTTTGATCATGTTCTGATGACGTACGTGCAACAAGTTTCCTCATTTACGCAAATTCGGAGTGGTTGAGCTAATTGCATCAGGATCATCTCCGACAAAGCTTCCTTTGGGGTTTCAATGCCAAGTATTATTACGATTCTGGGGCACCTGACCTTTTAATTGAAGATTGCAAGTCCTTCAGAGGCACAGGTGAAGACAAGGTCCCGAATTTGATCGACTCAAAGGTCATCATGCCAGAAGGTCTGCTCACATATTGAAGTCTCCTCATCAAATGGGTCTCCCAATTTGCAAAGGCATCTTCAGAAGCAATAAGTCCAGAAGGAGTCAAGTCTCCTCAATGATAGCAATGTTCAGCTTCTTTACTGCATTTCCATTTGTAGTTCCTTTTATATGCTAAACATTTGTTTACTGGTATGAAATTTATTTGTTTTTGAATGTTAACCATAATAAAATGCACATGTTCTTCTTGAAGTAATCCATTCGTATTCATCATGATTTTGTGTATTGCAATACCAACTGTCGTGCCTAAACTCTATGAGGGAGGATGACGAAATGATAACGCAAAAATCTCTAATTGTGTGCTTTTGAGAAAGACCATGTTGATGATGTACAGGCATTGTTTCAAATCCTAAACACCGGAGATATAAGGGAGATAGACCCTCGCCAACCCATTTGAGCCTTGAAGTAGGAGTTTCTTTTCGCATGAAAAAACCCTTGCATTTAACCCAGGGGCAGGGTAGGCGTCAGTTAGTTTGACCGAGCATTCAAATTTCAAAAGGAGTGCAAATCTGAGGATCCATTACCTTTCGTTGTACCAAATCAAGAGGTCCAATGACCAGAAACCACAATGGTTATCCCAATCAAGAGGTCCAAAGACCGGAGACCACAATGGTTATTCCTCAACAACAAAGGAGTGAGACAGTCACGACCCTCGCAAAGCATTCAAGACAAACAGTGTCACACGATTTGTTCAAAAAAAAGAATTGAAAAAAAAATGAATGAGAAAGCCCGCTAAGTCGAAACTTGAAAACAAGCGACTTAGGCAAAAATTAGGGCATCCCGCTGGACTTCACAATCAAAGATTCACAAGAATCAGTCCAGGCAAAAGTTAGGGATAAGAAAAAGAATGCAAAAGTGAAAAACGAAAAGGATTACACAAGAAAGATCCTTGAGCAGGAACAAAGTCGTGTGATACAGACACAAAAGACAATAGGGGTGACTGACTCTAAACAATAATTTGATTGGTGCTTAAACCGTTAGTGTATTGGGTTCCTCAACCATCACGAAACCCCTTTTTGAGAGGTGAGCGCTTGTGAAAGCTAGCTGAACATAGGAATGGAGAACATCACGAAGATGGGTGGGCACAAATAAACTTCGAGCCTATATCTTTGTTTCTATAACCGTGAACCAGGCCACAATACAACCCTCAAAAGTCCTAACTGAAACAGGGTTATTTTTGAGAGCGTACTACCACGAGACCGCGTTCCTGACTCCTATGAGTGGTGTTGAAAGATCTTTGTTGGTGTTGCATGTGCATGCTTTCTATTATTCAGAAAAAAATTATTAATGTCGTATCTTAACCAGTGACTCGCTCGCGAAGGTTTGCGACATCTTTTTCAGTAAAACTTCAAGATTAACATGTGTGTTGCATTAGAATTTTCATTCTTAGAATAAACATTTTCTGCTTGCATACATCTGTTTGGCATCATAAAAAGTCCACATATGGAACTTCAGTCCAGAAGCTTAATCTTGCCAAGTTGAGAAGTCTGAAACTTCCGAAGGACAATCTGTCGAGGTTCACTTTTTAAGAAAACTCCATCGAGTAGGGACTTTCCCAACATTCCTAGTAAGAGCCAACTAATCCGGGGCAATTATGTCGAGCAATCTCTTCAAAATTCAGCCAAGCTGGGGCAATCACTTCGAGATTCAAATCTCTCAAAGAGCCATCAGGCGGAAGCATTATTCAAATTTCAGCCAAACTGGGGCAATCACTTCGAGATCCAATCTCTCAAAGAATAGTTGATCTGGGTGTTTTTTTTCAAAGCAGTCATTCAGGGGTGATCACTTCAAGGCTCGTACTGGGGCAGGCCACCCCAAGAGCACTAGAAGTTACTTTCTCCTGAAGACGGTTAATCAGAAGCACCTACCTAAGGTTCAATATACTGGGGCAGAATATCTCACAGTGATATGAGGCTTTTCATGAATCCTTGCGAGGCAAATTCTTGCACAGACCATGCAGTCTGGGGCAGTTATTTCGAGATCCAATGAATCTCTCCAAGAGTTTGAAGACACTGAGGCATTTCATATGCCATGTTTTCTGTAAAATCCTCTTGAGACATTTACTTCTGATGGACTTTAATCTGAGGCGAGTTGAAGATTGCAAATGATTAGTTGACAACCTATCAACCTGGGGCTAGGGGCAAAGCCATTGTCAGCACAATACTTCAAGAGTTATTTCATCAGCAAGCTTCATTGATCAAAATTCCTTAGCAAGTCTCATTAGAAAATTCCTTCTCCAGTAGTGCGGCAAATGGAAGATTACTTCTCGAGCAGAAGGATATCATTGTCTCTCATCCCCAGCATGAGACGCCTTACATCTCTCATTCCCAACATGAGAGGATTTATCTCTTATCCCCAGCAAGTGGCAACTTGAACTCTTATCTTCAGCAGGAAGCTTTATCATTGACATCCTCCGTCATCCCCAGTAGAGGTGGAAGTTGAAGTCTCTCTCAATAAGGTAGAAGAAGGTGGGTGTCATCCCCAAGCAGAAGTTTCCCTTCAGACAGGGGCAATTCTTAGCAGTATAAGGAGTGTTTTGCCTCCCCAGCAATTGTTTCCTCAGCAATGTCATGCCTTTGGTTCCCAGCCAAGCTAGGGGGTCCTCACTTCCCCACCAGAGTTCAAGAAGGGTCCACCTCCAGCAGGGTCTTGGCGCTCCCATCTCAAAGTCCAATTTATTTTTGGCAGTGGTGGCTGTTCAAAGCCAGTGGATTATTAACGACTTTCCCCGCAGAGTTGTTTCCTCCTCCTCAGGATGAACCAGATCAATGCAGTGATCATCGTTTCTCCCCAGCCAAGTTATCCGGGGTACCTGCAGTCTCCTTATCAGGAGATCTCCTTTGCATTGTCATCATCATTGCATTTGCATCCTCCAAAGCGTAGCATTTCCCTCGTCATGGAGCATTACGCCATAAATTCAAACATATGCATACCAGCATGGGCCAGTTTTGAGGTATATTACATGAGACCTGTTATATCTCCTATCAGATTGATATATTCCCCATAGAATGCAACTTCATTTCCCAGGATGGATGCTTCTACCAAGTTTTGTTGTTATCCCCAATTGAGTCTTGTTTCAGTACAACAGTCTCACATTTTTTCGCGTCTCCGTTTCAGTACAACGGTCGCGTCTTGGGCTCTCGTTTAAGTACAACGACCCCATTTCATTCGAGTCTCCATTTAAGTACAATGGTCTCGTCTTTGAGTCTTGTTTCAGTACAACAGTCTCATTTCTCTTCGCGTCTCCGTTTCAGTACAACGGTCGCGTCTCAGGTTATCATTTAAGTACAATGATCCTGTTTGCTTGGGCTCTCGTTTAAGTACAACGACCCCATTTCATTCGAGTCTCCATTTAAGTACAATGGTCTCGTCTTTGAGTCTTGTTTCAGTACAACAGTCTCATTTCTCTTCGCGTCTCCGTTTCAGTACAACGGTCGCGTCTCAGGTTATCATTTAAGTACAATGATCCTGTTTGCTTGGGCTCTCGTTTAAGTACAATGATCCCATTCCTTTCGAGTCTCCATTTAAGTACAATGGTCTCGTTTCAGTGCGAAGATAATGGATCGGTTGATACCATTTTCGTGTAGATCGGTTGATCTTATTTGAGTCATGAATCGGTTGATATCATTTCTCTTCGAGTTGTAAATCGGATGATATTACATTCTCGTTTTTCTTGGTTATGGATCGGTTGATACCATCTCCATGTTAGATCGGTTGATCTTATTTGAGTCATGAATCGGTTGATATCATTTCTCTTCGAGTTGTAAATCGGATGATATTACATTCTCGTTTTTCTTGGTTATGGATCGGTTGATACCATCTCCATGTTAGATCGGTTGATCTTATTTGAGTCATGAATCGGTTGATATCATTTCTCTTCGAGTTGTAAATCGGATGATATTACATTCTCGCTTTCCGGGGTGGATCGGTTGATACCATCTCCGTGTTAGATCGGTTGATCATATTTGAGTCATGAATCGGTTGATATCATTTCTCATCGAGTTGTAAATCGGATGATATTACATTCTCGCTTTCCGGGATGGATCGGTTGATACCATCTCCGTGTTAGATCGGTTGATCTTATTTGAGTCGCAAATCGGTTGATGTTGCGTTAAGCTCTGTTACGCCAACAGGCACCCTCGGTGTGGTTTTGATTCGCTCAGCAGTCGCATTGATTGCACTGATTCTATTCCGCCTCGTTCTATTTTCGCTACTTATTCAAAGGTCAAAATCAAAAAATACATAAATAAATAAATGGGCAGATGGCATTTCCATTACCCTCGGTGTGCAAATTTTCAGGTTTTATTCGAGTATTCAATCACTCCATACCTTGAACGCCTAAAAGTTGTTGCAATCATCCGTTCAGGTCTGCAGTTGATTGAATAGGGGCAGCTGTAATACCTCAAAATTTGCCCTCTCATTTCCTCAACATTTTGCATAGCATTTTGCATATATGGATTCATAAAGTAACCAAAAACATTGCATCATATATAGCATAGCCGAGGCGTGGGTATGTGATCAATGATCGGAGCAACCGAAAGTTATGAAGAGGCTACCGAAGGGCCACAAAGCTTCTCAACCTTGTGCAAAGGGTTCACAATATCCCACAAGTCTTCACTTGAAGCCACAAGTCATGGAAAGTTTTGGTTTGATTGAAAAAGGCAAGCAGTGCAATACTTCTTGAGGGAAAAGAGCCGAATTAGGGTTTCATTTCTACAGGGCTTCTACATAAATTTTTGAGTCGAAGTGGATTTCTTTGACTTATATATGATGTCAAGTGCCTAGGGTTCAAATCTCGTCCACAAATTCATTTTGGAAGGGGTTCGACTGGCCGGACGACGGAAAATCGAGGAATTGGAGAAAAGGCAATCGGGCTAGGTAAAAAGGGTCGACTCCGGACTTTTAAGATCGAGATCGTGAAATTAGGGTTACAATAATCCTATGGTTCAAACTTGATCAAGAAATGATGGAGGAATCATAGAAAAACCAAAGAAAAATCATTTGAAAGGTAGTTAGTTTCACCATTTCCCTCCACCTTTCCTTCCACTTTCTTTCCACACTTCCTTTCATTCTTTCCGTCTCATTTTTCCACTTCAATTCCACTCCATTTCCCTTGGAAACTTCCACCACCTTCCACCATCTTCTAGAGTGTTCCAAGGAATATTCCAAGGAATATTCCAAGGAATATTCCAAGGAATATTCCCTTTTCCAACCCTAACCCTAACTAACTTCCAAACCTAATTTTGGATCCCAAACCTAATATTTGGGCCCCAAACCCAAACCTAGCTCCTAGCCTAGTCTCTATTTAAGCCATTTTCATCCAAACAAAAAGGGTTGAACACCATTTTCCAATCTCACTCTTTGATAAGCACTTTTTTCTCTCACTTTTCCTCTCCCTCTCACCAAAGCTTTTTCAAATAAGCTCTTCAAGTTTCACATTGAAACTTGAAGATCTTGAAGCTTAAGCCTCCAACCTTCATATTTTGTGGATTGAAGAAGGATAAGCTACTGAATTTTTGTGAGGATTATCGACTTATCAGAAGCACACGAAGATTCAAGCTCAAGAACGCATTTATTTTGCGATTTCTTGGTTTTCGGTTTTCTCTTCGATTCAAGCTCCGATTCTTGCAACAATCACCGAAGCACTCCTCCGCTTCGTAGGTTGGTGATCTTAATCATTTCTTCTTTAAGTTATTCTCTCCATCTCGCCATTTTTGGCATTCTTTAAGTGCTTTTCGCTTTGTTTAAAATCAATTCCGTTTCGATTATGTTTGCTTGTGATTTGTGATTTTGGTTGAATTTGGATTTAAGGTGTTAATAGATATAGGTTCTACCATGTGTAAATAAGCTCCAATTGAGTAGAAATTTGTGTTAGCATGATTAAGTGGGGGTTAGGATTGTTTAGAAGGAAGATTGTGGCCAAAAGCACTTTTTTCAAAAGCATTTTTCACTTTTTGTTCAGTGTTAACCGGTTAACGCATATGGTTAACCGGTTAACGCATGCGTTTTTGGCCAGAATGCTGTATTTTTCTGCCCGTTAACGGGTTAACCTATATGGTTAACCGGTTAACGCTGTTCATTTTTGGATTTTTAGCCTATTTTCTTGCTCAATATTGCTTCCTAGTGCCTCTAATGTTCATGTATGTTTAGGTAGTGATTTTAGGGAATTTTTGGGTCCATTTCCAGTAGCCAATTTATTTTTTTCGAGTCGTTTCGACATGATTCCATTTACTTTTCTATGTTTTGTGTTAAAGGTGCAAATGTGATATAAGTGATTCTTGATGTTGTTTGCTACACTTTAATCATTTGTTTCACATGTTAATTGCTTGCTTAAATCCAACATATGCTTCATGATTATTGTCATTGCTTGCTTGATTGATAAAGTGATTAAATACCATGTTGATTTTTTGCCCAAAAGTGATTAAATGCTTCACATGTTCATGCAAGTTTCTTGTGCTTAATTGACCATATCTTAACATGAGTTCAATTCTGATTTTATGCCATGCATGTGTAACAATTGATGCTTGTAGTGATACTTGTTCAATCTCATGATAAAATGCTCATGTGTGCAAAATGAAAAAAGTATGTTTGTTCTTGATTGATCATTGTCATTTTTAATCAAATAGATGATGTAAATAAATTCACATGTTTGAGTTCATTTTGTGATGCATGTAGATTCATGTCAAGTGACATTAATGTGTTGTTTATCATTCACTTTGTGCACATAAATAAAAATAATCAAATTTGGATTTTGCATTTCATAACTGTTTTTGTATATAGCTGCTGTAAAATACTTGTTTGTTATATTAGTATGATGTGTGTGACTTTCTACACCTACTTTTTCATGTTGCATGCTGGCTGTAAAAAGCTGGTGGGTGTTAGGCTTAGTTTCATAGCTATTTGTGTATTAAGGGGCTGTAATAGGTGTTGTATTTTGATTTTAGCATTTTTCTAGTTCCTTTAGGATTAAAATAGAGTCTAGTTTAGGTCTAAGGTGCCTTAGGATTTAATTAGGATTTAATTAATGTGTGTTTGCCTTATTCTTTTTAATAAAAATGTGCATTAACACTTGTTTTGTAGTGGGGAAGATTGAGGTAAGTTTACTCCACTTTATCCTTTATTTTTTATGCATTTCTTTTAGGCTTTTTAATTCATTTTTCCTTCCATGTTTGTGATTGGTAGGATTCCCCATTGTTAGGACCAACTTATCTTCCTTAGGAAGTAAGTTGCATCCTTTTTCCTTTTTTTTTCTTTTCCTTTTTCCCATTAGGAATAGAAAACCTCACTAACCCCTAGGATCACTTTGTAAATACATAATACATTAGGATTGAGTCTTAGTCCCTTAGATTTTTCCTTTTATCAACTTGAGTCATTCTCTTTCTCATCTCAAACAAAATCCAAAAACACTTAACAAATAAATGAAATGATTCCTTGTGTATAGCCTTATTCCATGAAACACTTGCATTCATTCCATCTTGGAGTGGTGTAAGCTTGTCTATCATGATGCACAAGTCTCATCAAGGAGTTGTTCACAAAGAAAAGCTTAAAAAATACTTCTTCACAAAAGCAACAAAAACACTTAATAAAGTTCAACAAGCCAGTGAACTTAAACCCTAATCCTAGGAAACCAGTCTTGGATAAATTCTCCTTGCTGGGTATGCTTGTTCTATTATTCCATCTTGGAATGTAGAGTCAAGTGTACATTCCATGGAAAAGAGTTTGAATTCACTTCCTTGTGCCAAATTCATACGAAACTCATAAAAGACAAAAACAAACAATAACCGACTATCCTGCGGGAACTTCTTTTCTCATCTCATTCACTCACAACGCGAACTCGCGACGACTTGTCTCGCATGCAAGACGGTTAACGCACTCGTACCAGACGAGCCTGCAACACCTGAGCATAGACATACGCAGTTCCAGCTGTAAAAAACACAAACAAATAGTTCCCGCCTAGGTTAGGCGAACTACGTCGACTCTGATCCTCATTATCCCGATGAGGTACGTAGGCAGCGGGGTAGGGCCCGTTCGAGCACATTCTTTATTTTCCCTACATTTCCCCTTTTATTCTCATTCTCTTATTCAGTTCCTTTCTCATTTCTCATTACCATTCCAGTTAGCAGTTCTTATTCAGCAGCAATCATATTTTTCTCACCCTTTGAAACAAACAAGCAAGCGTGGATCCCGTCGGGTACGACGGACGGATTGGGGTGCTAATACCTTCTCAATTCGTAACCGACTCCCGAACTCAGATCTTTGGTTCGCAAGGCTTTGTCCTTTCCTTCTTCCTCAGGTTTGTGCAACATTACCTTTCCCATTCATTCGGGATAAAAATGTCTGGCTGGCGACTCTAACCTTTCCGCGCCACTTTCGCGTTTGTACTAGGATGAAAATCCCGGGAGCGACACTCAGTAGGACTAATCCATCTTCATAAAGTCTCATCTCCCCTGGAATTTATATCCATCTCTTTTATCCTCATACGGATATTCGGGAAATTACTTTCCAATAAGGGTACGACGAACGAAGACGGGATGTGATACTTATCCTACTATCAAACGAAGACGAAGGTTATCTATACCTTACCATCCCCAACAACGGGAGGTTATATCTATACCCTGTTATCCCCAGCAGACGGAGGGTTATATATTCTTCAACAACGAATTGGGATTTATTTTCCCTGGCCAGCAGTTATTATACGAAGATATTCAGACGCTTCCGGCAGTATCATATCATACATACATCATTTACATCATACCATAGCATATATATCCATAGACATATAGTACATTACCTAAGTGCATCATATCATACATGCATACATAAAGCATAAACTAATATTATTATACAGAATGCTACCTTGTTTCAGGTTAATTATCCAACAAACAAACTTATGATCTTTGGGACTGCTTTATTGTAACCACAGGGTTACTTTATCCTCCTGATAACTTCTCATGACTTCAAGACTGCTTTAGAGCTATCCATTGCTCTATCCTCCTGGAGTCATATCATTACTTCAAGACTGCTTTAGAGCTATCCATTGCTCTATCCTCCTGGAGTCATATCATTACTTCAAGACTGCTTTAGAGTTATCATTACTCTATCCTCCTGGAGTCATATCATTATTTCAAGACTGCTTTAGAGCTATCCATTGCTCTATCCTCCTGAAATCATTACTTCAAGACTGCTTTAGAGCTATCCATTGCTCTATCCTCCTGAAGTCATATCATTATTTCAAGACTGCTTTAGAGCTATTCATTGCTCTATCCTCCTGAAATTGTTACTTCAAGACTGCTTTAGAGTTATCATTATTGATTGCTCTATCCTCCTGAAGACATATCACATTAGTATTTCAAGACTGCTTTAGAGCCATCCATTGCTCTATCCTCCTGAAATCATTACTTCAAGACTGCTTTAGAGCTATCCATTGCTCTATCCTCCTGAAGTCATATTATTTCTTCAAGACTGCTTTAGAATTTGTCATTATTGACTGCTCTATCCTCATGAAGACATGTTGTTACATCAAGACTCCTGACAGCTTTCATTATACTACTGAAGAACTTTCCCCTAGTGGCATTTTTAAGCCCACTCAATCATGTTCAACCAACCATGCACTGGTGAGTGCAAATTTTTGGGCTTTTGTGTTCAATCCCCTTCAACCTTCCAGGTTACGACTGGCAAATATACCAATCTAACCCCTCAGGTTTCAGAAAATTGAACAGGGGCAGCTGTTGCACCCCAAAATTTGCCCTCACAATACAAGACTTTGTGTTCTAAGAAGGTTCACAAGTTCTCCAACACTTGCATAACCTTTCATGAGGTTCATGAAGTCCACAAGTTACTTCTTGAAGGTTCACAAGGTTCACAAGTTTCTCAATGCTTATATAACCTTTCATGAGGTTCATGAAGTCTACAAGTCACTTCTTGAAGGTTCACAAGGTTCACAAGTTTCTCAACATTTACAAGACCTTTCATGAAGTTCATGAAGTCCATAGGTTGCTTCTTGAAGGTTCACAAGGTTCACAAGTCTCACAATGATTACAAAGCTTCCCTGAGGTTCATGAGGTCTACAAAGCCACTTCATGAGGTTCACAAGCTTCACAATACCTCCCATGAGTATCACAAGACATTTTATGAAGATTCACAAGGTTCACAAAGTTCACAATTGGTCAAAGAAGTTGACAATTCCCTCAGACAATGCACCTCCTAAGCAGTGCATCCAAAACTAGGGTTTTGACTTTAATCAGGCTAAATGGACTTCCAATACCTCAAGTGAGTTCCATAACATCTTATATGTGTGTGAGAACCCCCATGACAAGTTTCAAGACTTTTCTCAAAAGATTACTCAGTCAGATGATCAGATAAGTCAAAATCAGTCAATGTAGTTAAAAAATCAAACTGAGGTCAACTGTGGTCAAACCAAAGTCAAACTTCATGATTTTTTTCCAACATCAAGTATATGAAGTAAAATTCATCATTTGATCAAGGGTTGATCATGATTCATCAAGGAGATTCCAGATCATCAATAATCAGGAGTTTCTAAATTAGGGTTTCCTCAGTAAAAGTCAACTGAACTTTGACCAGGCATAACTTTCACATACTTCATCACCAAGTCTCCATCCAAAGCTCATTTTGAAGGAAATTGAATTCCCTACAACTTTGATGTTGAAGGTTAAGCCCAAAAATGCTTCATTTGAAAGATATGAGCTAAGACATTATAGGTCATTTCAAAAGTCAACAAAAAGTCAACAACTTCAAAAGGGAATAACTTGAGATTGGTAAATGATATGGACCTGAAACCAATGGGGTTGTTTAGAGGACTCTTCAAGCTTTCCAAAAAGTCCAAGAACACCCTCATACCTTTAAAAATGAGGGAGATGTGCCTTTGCAAAGTTGGGAAATTTTGTGATGGTTTATGTTGAAAATGGAGGCTTAGAAGTAATTCTTTCCAAATGGGCTTGCTAAGTTGTGACCCAATCCATCTCATAACATTGTGCACGACCCAATTGACCAAAATTCAGCATTTTTATTATTTTTTATTTATTTATTATTGATTTAATTCATAAAAATCATTTTAAATAAATATAAAATATGAAAATCTATTTTTGGGTGAAGATATTGTTTCTAGAAATTCATAATTATTGATTGAATTAGAAGGAGAAGGAAATCATGTGAATTATCCCAAAATAGCAAGCACTCATGATCAAATATTTGAAATTTACAACATGATCTTTTTCAATATTTTTGGATCCAAATCTCCACACAATGAAGACATATTTTTGACCTAATTCACTCATGTATATATGCTTAACATAAACCTAGCAAGAGGCCACGAAATCCAGCAGCCTAGAGGTAAGTTCAAAAGCACAAAAATCCTTCCAAAAGTAAGAATCGGATTTTGAATTTCAGAGCTTTAGAAGGTAAATTAAGAACATGGACATGTTCTTTGATCATCCATGAAGCGAAATCATCCATCATACGCATCCCATATGCCCCATATTGCTCTACCCGAACTCATCTTTGTCTTGAATTCAATTTCTTCGATTCCATTAATATATGTATCATAAATTGTTTTTGACTGTTGATATGTGTTTATCTTGATCCATAGAACGTTTCTGGACAATTGGATTGAAGGATGAGTGCTTGAAACGCAAACGGCCATGTTAGGGTTCATGACCTCCAATTAGGGTTTATCATTTGAATGTATATAAATAAATTATGAAAACATAGAATTGTTGTGTGAATCGTGAGAATCATAAATCACTAACCAATTTCATGAATCAATGCGGTTTTGTTTGAGTTTCGTTTTCGTAGGTTTTGTTAGGGTTTCATTTTCGCAGGAAAATTCGTGGAGGATTTCGCAGCAAATTTTGAAGGTTTGAAGGTTGAAGATGAAGCTTCCCGCGCTCAGGAAATTCAAAATTTGTTTAAAATATTTTATGAATTGTTATTAGTTTATTTATCACAAGCGCGCTTGTGATCTGGTGGTAAGGCTGAAGCGTATACACTATAAAGGCCTTGGTTCGATTCTTGGCCATGGAATTGTTTTGTTTTATTTTTGCAGGATAAAAGCCAACATAATATATTATGCGTTCTTATTATTCAATAGCCAGATGGGCTCTTCCAGCCGGGTGGTAGCGCGCATATGCTTGCATTCATAAGGTTCTGGGATCAAATCCTCCCCAGACCTTTTTTGTGTTATTATTTTCTGGATTTTCAAGGGCAAGGCATAAAAACAACTATGCTCCAATCTTTATCACCTGCGTGCGGGCTAGCCTGATGGTCATTATTGTTGCTGGTAAACATGAGGTCTTGGGATCAAATCCCACCAGGTTCCTTTTCTTTTCCTTTCTTTTATTTTTTCTTTTATTTTCTAGTTTAATTCAATTGGTTTAAATAATTAACATATTATTATTTATATTATAAAAAATGTATATATATTATGTAGTCTAATTACTCTTAAAATAATTTTCTAGAAAAATATAAAACTCTTGATTTTTTTTATTTTGTATAGTTTTATATTAATTAAAATAACTTTATATGATTATTAAAAAATAAATTTTTGTATAAGTTAACCCTAATTTTCACAAATCCTAAAAAATAAAACCCTAATTTTATAAAACTCTAAAAAATATTTTTTTAAATATACAAATCTAATTCTATTTCTTTGTAATTTTATTTTCTAATGTAGTTATAATGTATATTTGTTTAGTATGATTCATGTAAATATTATAAGTATTATTATAAATTATTTCTCTCAAAATATAAATATATTTCATATTATTAAAAAGTAAAATTTTGTAAATACACTTATCATTTATTTTTCTCTTTATATATTAAATAAACATTTTTTTTATAACTTTTGTTTAGAAATAATTGTGTTTAGATTTTTGTAGTAACTTTATAATTAAAATATAATTAAAATATAACTTAATAATTTGTAAATTAAAATAATTGTTTATTCATATTTTTTTTTTAGTTGTTTATATTAAAAATTGTTAATTTCTTATTATTATAATATTTTGATTAATTTTGTTTATTCTTATTTACTAACCATATTATTATTTATTATTATATTTCTAACCTTGTCTATTATTTCTAAATTATTATTATTATTATTATTATCACTAACCCCTTTATCATTTATTTTTTATTGCTTACTTATTTTTATTTAATTATTTTGCTTATTATTTTTATTATTATAATTTTGTAATTGTTTCCCGGTTGTAATTTTGTAATTATTTTAATTATTATTATTACTATGGTTAGTAATTAGGGAGTGAAAAATATGTTTGTTATTAAAAAAATAAATTTAGATAATTTTTAACATAAGATAATTAAATTAAACACGTCACACACGTAAGTCGATTTTAAATCGCCGTCTCACTTTCTAAGGTTATCCCTCAGGTTGCCTACGAATAATGGTTAAGTGGGGTGTATAAAGCAAGTCCCTCGAAAGAAAATCATCAAAGTCCCTCATGGTTGCCTATACGAATCGAGTCCCTTCGAAATAAATGATGATAGTCCCTTCCTTATGCTTATTACACCCCACCATGGCCTTCAAAATCAAATTGTCCCTCACATGTCCCTTTACATCCAAAGTAAGGACTACCTACTTCTTAATAGTAGGGATAGTCTTACTAAGGAAAGAATAAAGAATAAGAAAGACCTTAAACATTAGGGTAGATTACTCCTAGGTACTTGCTCATTTCAAAACTTTTTCCCACTTAAACAAATTTCAAACAAATTTTCAAACAAGTTTTTAACACATCCTTACATGGATTATTTATTAACTATTCTGAAAATTTTCTATTCACACACTACACTTTCAAAAACCATTTAAAGTGAGTTTAAGTACCTAAGAGCCCATGGATAACCATGGATGAAAAGGATGCTAATACCTTCCCTTTTCATAACCTACCCCCCGGACCCAAAATATTCTCTAAGGTCTTTCCTGTTCTTTTATAACCTTTCCTTATGGATAAAATAAAAGTCGGTGGCGACTCTTGCTATCCGCAACATTACTTAAAGTCAGTTCTCCCACCGTGTTACACCATGGTGTCAAACAAGAACCTTTGACTGATATTGTAACACGGTGGGAGAACTGACTTTAGTTATGTTGCGGATAGCAAGAGTCGCCACCGACTTTTATTTTATCCAAAGGAAAGGCATAAAAGAACAGGAAAAACCTTTAAAAGATTTTGGGTCCGGGGGGTAGGTTATGTAAAGGGAAGGTGTTAGCACCCTTTACATCCATGGTTATCCATGGGCTCTTAGTTACTTAACTCACTTTGAATTGTTTTTGAAAAAAGTGTAGTGTGTGAATAAAATTTTTCATAAGAGTTTAATAATGATCCATGTACGGATGTGTAAAAAACTTGTATTTTGAAAATTGTTTGAAATGGTGAAGTGTTTGGAAAGTTTTTAAATGAAGTGAGTAAGCAACTATGAGGAACCTACCCTAAAGTTTAAGTCTTTCTGTTCTTTATCCTTTAAATGGTAAGACTATCCCTATTATTAAGGAATAGGTAGTCATTACCTTGGATGTGAGGGACATATGAGGGACATCTGTTAATGAAGGCAACTGTGGGGTGTATTAAGCATTTGGAGGGACTGTCATCATTATTCGAAAGAGACTTGATCTTTATGAAAGGCAACCATTAGGGACTTGATGACTTTTCTTTTAAGGGACTTGCTTTATACACCCCACTTGACCTTTTTTGGATAGGCAACATTGAGGGATAGCCCTAGAAAGTGAGATGGCGATTGAAAATCGACTTACGTGTGTGAGTGTTTAATTTATATTTATCTTTAATTAAAATGATCTAAATTTGATTTTAAATATGAATACATGTTTACACTCCCTATTTTACTAACCATAGCAAGCAAATTAAATAATTTAAATATGGCTTAAATAGTCTTTTAGTCCCTGTAAGTTAGCAAGTTTTTGGTTTTCGTCCCTGAAAGTTTTTTTTTTCGGGTTAAGTCCCCACATTTCCAAAACGCGTTGGTTTTAGTCCCTACTATGAGTTAGACGTTAAAAAAAAAGGGATGTGGCAGACGGCGCTGATGTGGCAGGTCGTTTGGCATTTCTCAATAATCCAAGTGGCATTGTCATTTACACATGTGGCATTGTCATTTTCCTTCCACAAAATGGAACATGAAAGGTTAATTTTTGCATTCTCACTATCGTCCCTACAAAGTTAGGTTTTCAGCCATTGAAGAGTTTTCAAGGAAACTGTCAAGTAAACTTCATACATTGAAGACGACGGAACTGACCTGCAGCAAAGGCCATCGGGACTGATCAACTTCAGGTATGACATTTATACTGAACATTCATTATGGGGGAAGGATGGTTAGGGATAGTGTGGTGTATTACTTAGGTGGGGTTAAAGATGAAGTAGAGATAGACCCTGATAGGTGGAGCTATTTTGAAGCAACTGGTATTGTGAAAGATATTTGCAACCTTGAGGCCACTGATTATTCTCTATGGTGGTATAACAATGTATCGGGTAAACATGCAAGGCTAATTAGTGATAGGGATGCAGCTAATATTTATGAACATGCTGTTGAAACTTGTTGTAGTGTGGATTTATTTGTTGAGCATAAAGTTAATGCTAATGCTGGAAATGTGAATGATAATGCTGGAAAAGTCAATGATAATGCTGGAAATGCTGATGAAACTGTCAATGATAATGCTGCTGTCAATGAAGGAAATGCTGATGAAACTGCCAAGGTTGATGCTAATGCTGATAATCTTGATGACAGTGATGACAGTGATGACAGTGATGACAGTGATGATAGTGATTTCAATTGTTTATCATTTGAGGACAGTGAGGAAGATAGGGCCCTTGGCAAAGATGATGGCTTTTTCTTTGCAGAGAAACCATCAAGAAGGATTAAGCAGATTGCAAGGAAACATAGGGCTACTCCAAAAAAGATAAGAAATGTTGGTGTTACTAGGGGTTCATCAAGTGGAGTTAGTGTTGAGGATGATTTGGTTGACACTAATTATTTAAGTGAAGATCTAGGCAGTAGTGATCCTGATGCATCAGATAAAGAGGATGGACCAAATTATCCTAGGTTTAAGATGGAGGAATTGCACAAGGGATTTTATGATGGCTGCAGCAAAGGCCACATACATTCAAGCATGGGAAGCAAAAATGAAAGAGTTGAAGGTATTACATCCTAAGGCTTGGGAGTGGTTGATCAAAATACCTACAAAATCATGGTGTAAGCATGCTTTCTCATTCTATCCCAAATGTGATGTGCTAATGAATAATGTATCTGAAGCATTTAATAGCACAATACTAGTTGCTAGGGATAAACCAATCTTAACCATGTGTGAATGGATTAGAAACTACCTTATGACTAGAAACTCTAACTTAAGAGAAAAAGTTGATAGGTGGGAACATAGGATAATGCCAAGACCTAGATTTAGGTTAGATAAAGAGGTAGAAAATGCTGGTAATTGGCTTCCAAACTGGTCTGGGGATACTATTTGGCAAGTTGAACATATCCATAGCAAACATAGTTTCATAGTTGACACTTCTAAAAGAACTTGTACATGTAACTTTTGGGAATTGGTAGGCATACCATGTAGACATGCAGTTGCTGCCTTAGGCTATAGAAACCAACCACCAGAAGACTATGTAGATGACTGTTATTCTAAAGAAACATATGTGGCATGCTATGATTTCAATGTTAGCCCAATTAATGGCCAAGACATGTGGCCTGAGGTAGAAACTGAGGAAATGTTGCCTCCATCCTACAAAAGAGGCCCTGGTAGGCCAAAGAAATTAAGGAGGAGGGAACCTGATGAAGACCCAAACAAGGTAAGGACACAGACATCTTATTGTTGTACCAACTGTGGTGGAAATGGACACAATGCAAGAAGCTGTTCAGTTCAGGTGCAAGACCCTGAAGCTCAAAAAAGAAAGGTACCAAATTTGGTCCCTCTATTTTAATTTTTATTTTTATTTTGGTCCCCCAATTTAATTTTTAATTGTGCTACTCTGTTTGCAGAGAAAACCAAAGAAAGGTCCACAGCCTCAGGATGAACCTCCAACTCAGCAACAGCCACAGGATCAAGATGTACCTCCAAGTTCAGTTCAGGTGCCTGACCCTCAAGCTAGAAAAAGAAAGGTATGTATTCATGCTACAGACATGAATCATGTTTTCTTAATATATGTATTGATTGTGCTACTCTGTTTGCAGAAAAAACCAAAGAAAGGTCCACAGCCTCAGGATGAACCTCCAACTCAGCAACAGCCACAGCCTCAGGATGAACCTCCAACTCAGCAACAGCCACAGCCTCAAGATGTACCTCCAAGTGAACAACAACAACAGCCTCAAGATGAACCTCCAAGTGAACAACAACAACAGCCTCAAGATGAACCTCCTTCAGAACAACAACAACAGCCTCAAGATGAACCTCCTTCAGAACAACAACAACAGCAAGATACACAATGTGATATGGACCAAGACTTTGAAATGCTTGCAGCAGATCTTTGTGCAGCTTTTGATACAACACAACCTCAACCCAATCTCAATGATCTCAGTTCCAAAATTCCATCTCCAACTCAAGTTGCTAGTGACCAGCCTCCAACTGTTGAGGTTCCACCTGTAATGGCTTCACAAGGAGTTAGTGACTCACAACCAAACTACATTCTCTCTGCACCTGTTCAAGAGGTTGTTCCTACACCTAAAGAACATGTTAATGCACTTCCTAAACAAAAGGTGAGTCTGTTATTAATGTTATTAATGTGTCTGTTTTCTGTTTTGTAAATTGGCATCTATGTATTTTCTTTGGCCTAATATATTCTGTTTCTATTGTGTTTATTGTGTCTTTCTAGGCAAAACCACCCAAACAACCCAAACAAAAGGTTGCAAGGAAGTTAGAGTTGAGGAGAAGTGATAGAACAAGGGTACTCAGGTGCAAGAACCTCAAGGGAGAAGGAAGTAGCCCTGCACAACCATGGAAACTGTAGACATATGTTTTGACTGATACAATGGACTTGTTGTTTTGTATTATGTAATTTGATTACAGTTGAACCATTATGTTTTGATTACAAATGTTGTTTTGTATTATGTTTTGATTAAAAATGGTGTGCTTTATGATACAATGTTACACATTAATGTGTATTTTGATTACAGTATTTTGATTACAAATGGTGTATTTTGATTACAGTATTTTGCACACATATATATGTACAAGGACCAAACTCAAAAAATACTTTATTATTACAAGGACTAAAAACAAAAACAAAAAACAAAATGACAATGGGTGTATTTTGAGTTAAAGCATTGTTGTGATAAGTAATTGGTGTACTTTATGCACAATTCAAAAGAGGAGTAAGATAATTGCATACATAAACTAGCCAAAACCATAACATCTATTTCATTAATCATTTGGTAATGAACAAATGTCAAAATACATTAATATTACAGGGACTAAAAACCAAAAACAAAAATACAGACACAAACAAATGGGATTCATCACCATTTGTGATAAGCAAGGAAGAACCCCCATGACCCAAACAACAAAAACTTCAACAATGTCACTTTTCTTTTTTCCTTCTCCAACTTAATCTTCACTTTTTCCTTTTTTTTAACCTCAATATCCTTAACAAACTCCTTCAACATTTCAGAACACTCACAACCACTTGAAATTTTAAGCTCACTGGCCGGATTTCGTTCTATTTCATCATCCCAAATGAACAACTTGCATCCACACATTAACCCTGAGTTTTGACACTTCCAAAATCTTCTATTAGGGTTTTCAACAGTTTTTGATATAAACAATTTCATTCTTCTGTTGCAACCACAAACTGGTGCTTGAACGTGATGAGATTGTGCAGAAGAAGAAGATGCCATTGGAGACGATAGGGAAGAAAGAAGAAAGCTTGAAGAAGAAAGCTTGAACACTGTGACTCAAAATTTTGGATTTGGTCCCTCTAGAATAAATAGGAAAATGACAATGCCACATGTGTAAATGACAATGCCACTTGGATTATTGAGAAATGCCAAACGACCTGCCACATCAGCGCCGTCTGCCACATCCCTTTTTTTTAACGTCTAACTCACAGTAGGGACTAAAACCAACGCGTTTTGGAAATGTGGGGACTTAACCCGAAAAAAAAAACTTTCAGGGACGAAAACCAAAAACTTGCTAACTTACAGGGACTAAAAGACTATTTAAGCCTTTAAATATTTACAAAAATTACACCAAGGAGCAATTACAATAATTATAATAAGCAATTAAAAATAAATAGCAAAAATAAATATAGAAGCAAAATATAAATAATAAGCAAAATAAATAAATAGGCAATAAATAAATATAATAGGGGTTAGTAATAATAATAATTGAAAAATAAAATAAGGTTAGTGAAATAATAATAATAAGCATAATAATAAAATAAATGGATTAGCAATAATATGATTAATAATAATAATAAACAACATAAAATAGTAAATAAGAATGGGATAAATATATAAAACCCCCTGTCATTAGGGCGGGTTTTGGTTTTACCCCCTTTAAGATTTTTTTTTATAGACGCCCCCTTATAAAATGAAAACTCAGATTCTACCACCCCCTATTACTGCCTTGCTGATGTGGACAAGGATGACTGGGCTATGGGGTGTGACTGGACAATTTCTAGGGTTCCATAAAAGATCCCAATTTCTAGGGTTCCAATCTTCTTCTCATCTTGCATGTTTTTCGATTCACAATCTCCAATCACAATCTCCATTCTTCTTCTCCTCTTGATTATGTCTACTGCAAGCAGTGCTTCGGTTTCGATTCCTGGGTTACCCGTTTGTGGTTGTGGGAGATCAATGAAGTTGTGGGTTTCAAGTACAAGCAAAAATCGCAATCGGAAGTTCTGGAAATGTCGCAATAACACTAATGGTTGTGAGTTATTTGCATGGGATGATGAAATGGAAAAGTCAGTCAAAGATATGGGCGCTATGCAATCTGTTTGTAAGAATTGTGTAATGGAAGAAGTGAAATTTGAAGCATTGAAAGTCAAACTAGAGAAGGTGAAGATGAAGCTTGATGTGCAGAGAAGTGTTAATAGGAAGCTTAAGATAGGAATTATAATGCTCTGTATTTTTTTTGCCTTATTGTTTAACCATTTGTAAAGAATTAATGACAAAGTTGTAATGTTGATGACAAAGTTAAATAAAATGAGATTGTTTCTGGTTTATGATAATTGCATAGTGTTTCTGCATTATTTGTTTCTGGTTTATATTGGTTGGTTGTTTCTGGTTTATACATTATGCTTGTTGCAGGGCCATTATTTGTTGATTGTTTCTGCATTATTGATTCTGTAATAATGCATGATTCTGGTTTATACATTATGCTTGTTACAGGGCCATTATTTGTTGCTTGTTTCTGAATTATTGATTCTGTAATAATGCATGATTCTGGTTTATACATAATGCATGATTCTGTAATAATGCATTATTGTTTCTGCATTATTGTTTCTAGTTGTAATATTGGTTTCTGCATATCACATATCACATATGACATATGACAGAACATTACAAGATTCTAGTTGTAATTCTGGTTTATACATAATGCATGATTCTGTAATAATGCATTATTGTTTCTGCATTATTGTTTCTAGTTGTAATATTGGTTTCTGCATAATAGTTGTATTATTGGTTTCTACACATTATTCAGATTCTTGTTTACCAATATGGAAGAAGTAACATAAAGCAGAATTGAAGAAGTAACAATATGGAAGAAGTAACATAAAGCAGAATCTTGTTTACCAAAATGGAAGAAGCAACATTAAGCATCTTGTTTACAAAATATTCAGAATTGATCAAGAATACAAAATAGCATCTTGTTTACAAAATAGCATCTTGTTTACTAATATGCAGAATTGAAACATAACATAAAATGTAGTTAGAGCCAATTGATGCATTTCTCCTTTTGAGCCTTCCTTGTAGCCTTCTTCCTCAGGGCATGTCCATCTTCTTCAGGGAAAGTCAAAGGCTGTTGTGGGTCTGAACCTGGACCTGAGTTGGGTTTTGGTTTTTCAAACCAATTTTCCTTAATTCTCTCACTTTGCCTCTTTCTCAATGGCTTGACCTCCTTTTTTGCTTTTCCCTTAGCCATTGCTGATGCTTGCACACTTTGTTCAACATTAGGCTGAGTTTGACTGATCACCACACTAGGCTGACTTTGATCTTGTTCTACATTATGCTGAGTTTGGCTGGTCACCACACTAGGCTGAATTGGTTCAACACCATGCTGACTTGGTTCAACACCATGCTGACTTGGTTCAACACCATGCTGACTTGGTTCAGCACCAGGCTGAGTTTGTTCAACACCAGGCTGAGTTTGTTTAACACTAGCCTGACTTTGATCTTGCTCACCTTGTGGTCTATTCATCTTCTGCACAGGCAGTAGAAACAGAACATTAGCAGAAAAATATCATTAGCACCTAGGCAGTAGAAACATAACATTAGCAGAAACAAATAATTACCTTTCTTTTTAGTGCATTTGGATGTTGTTTCTTGGCCTTGCATGATTTCACATTATGCCCAGTCTTGTCACACCTAGTGCATCTATAAGATACACTTGGTAGCCTTCTTCTTGCACCTTCCTCCCCACTCTCCCTAATTCTGAGTTTTCTAGGTCTACCAGGACCCTTTTTGTACTTAGGAGGCAACAATTCTTCACACTCAACCTCAGGCCACATATCAATCCCATTTATAGGACTGATAGCAAAACCATAGGCCAATGCATACTTCTCTCTTGAGTAACACTCATGTACAAACAGCTCAGGTGATTGTTGCATAAAGCCTAATGCAGCAATAGCATGCCTGCATGGGATGCCAACCAATTCCCAAAAATTACAGCTGCATGCTCTTTTGGCTATGTCCACAATAAACTCTTGTCTGTTATATGCATGACTGACTTGAAATACTTCATCCTTAGACCAAGTAGGTAACCAATGACCACTATTAGCAACCTCAGTATCTAACCTTCTCCTAGGAATGGGCATTACCCTATTTGGAACAAAGCATTAAAAAACCACAATTCACTTTACATTCCACTCTCACTCTATACCCCTCATTTTTCACAAATCTTATTTCCCTCCCATTCAAAATAGTCCACTCACGAATTGCTCCCCTAAACTCATCTAGGGAATTGAACTCCATACCCCATTTGAACTTGAAATTTTTATTCATCTGTTCTTTTTTAAACTTCTCAAACTTTGGTTTTTTCTCTCCATCTGAGTTATCAACATCAGAACTCAACAACTCTTCACTCACATAAGCATCATCATCCTCATCATCCTCATCTTCCACACATTTCTTACTACTACCAGTTAAGAAACCACTAATTATTGGACCTTGACTGACTGGTAGAGTGACATCTATACCTTCAAAACCATCTTCAAAGGCAGTGGTTCTCTCATCCTCACTATCGTCCAAACTATCTACATTATCTTCATCACTATCCTCTGACTCAGACCAATGATTGACACACCTAGGGTTTATTGCACTACCACTAGCATTATGTTCAACAAAAAGTTCACCATCAACTTCATTTGCAGAATGGTAACATGCGAAATCATATGCATCCTCATCGTTCTTAATCTGAAAATGCCTAGGAGCAATTTCAGGGATCCTAGCCCACAACCGAAACGATCCTACATGGTATCCCCATCCACTGACTATGTTGTTAATATGTAAAGTGGTAAATCTATCTAAGTGTTCCCCAGAAACTAGAGTAGAAACACCACCCCTATATATTGTTTCGGTTGCACTGTGCTTCACAAACTCACCTCCATGTCGAAACACCACATTAAACAATAGTTTTTTTTCCTGAAAATAGAAACAGAAGAAGATGAAGATGCCGAAAATATAACTACCTAACATCATCAACATTGCTAAACAAACCTGTAAATCCGTTGATTCGTCTTCTTCCTTGCGTTCTTCCTTGCGTGAATCATTGCGTTCTCCCATGGAGTCACTTCGTCTTCCTGCTTCCAAACTGAGATTGGGAACCCTAAATCACGGGGGGGAATTTCAAATAGTATAGCAAGGTTTCACAATTGTCCAGTCACACCCCATAGCCCAGTCATCATTGTCCACATCAGCAAGGCAGTAATAGGGGGTGGTACAATCTGAGTTTTCATTTTATAAGGGGGCGTCTATAAAAAAAAATCTTAAAGGGGGTAAAACCAAAACCCGCCCTAATGACAGGGGGGTTTTATATATTTATCCCAATAAGAATTAGACATTATTAGGAAAATATAAACAATTTAATTATTAAATTTAAAATTATATGCAACTTATTAATTCTAAACATAAAAAATTATAATTATAATATTAGCATAAATTTAACTATTTTTAAACATACATATATTTTTTTAAAAATTAAAATTTAGATTATGGACAAATGATAGAAATAATTTATATATTATAAAAGAAAAACTTGATTACAATTATATTTACTAAAATTATATGTACATAATAATTATATTAAAAATTAGAAAATAAAAATTAGGTTGTTAATAATTATTTAGAAAAGATAAACTAGGGTTTCTAAAATTAGGGTTTTGCTAGAAAAATATTTAAGGGTTTTCAATAAATATACACATATTATAATTTAATTACATAATAAAGAAAATAATTTTTGAATTACAAAAATAATTCTTTGATATTAGAAAAACATTGAATAATCATTTTATAGAATTATTTTTATGATATATAATTAAAACTTAAATCAATTAAATAAAATTAAACAAAACAAAATAAAATAAAATAAAAAAATGACAAAACAAACCTGGCTGGGATTTGAACCCAGGAGGCTTTGTTTACCAACAACAAGACACACCACCAAGCCATCAGCGCGCAGGTGAAAGGAAAAGGAGAAGAATAGGTTTTATGCTTTGCCTAGAAAAATCAAGAAAAATAAATAGAAGCAAAAGGCCTGGGGGAGGATTGAACCCAGGACCTTTCAACCAAACGCATGTGCACATTACCAACCAAGCTAGATGAGCGAACCTGTTAGTTATCCAACAATAATTGATAATATAATATAACTGCCAATTATATGGAAAAAATAAGAAAAAGGATGGCGCAGCCAAGTCTCGAACACAGGCCATCAAGTTATACGCGTATACTTCATACCACTGGGCCAAGCAGCCAGTTGTGACATAAAACCACCACCATTGCATAAAATATAATACATGATATTTGAATTTGAAAAAACGCGCGCAGGCCAACTTCATCTTCAACCTCTGGACATTGAATTTTGCTGCGAAAATTGTTGCAAGATTACCTGCGATTTTACCTGCACCCTAAAACCTACGAATTTCAAACTATCATCAAACAGTACAATTTTATCAAATTGGGAACACTTTTGGATTCCTTGCAACCTACACAGTCCAATTTTATCAACCAAATTCATTTATAACGCATGAATCAAATAACCCTAATTTGAAGGTCCAAACCCTAATATGGTATCTCACGGATTTCTCATGGTTTCTTTGGTTTCTTTGCCCAGAAACGTTCTACATATCATCACAAACAAGATTAAACAAACAAAATTCATTAATATGCAATGAATTAGTGTAATCGAAAAAATCAAATTCAAGAATAATCATGATTCGGTTTGAACAATATGGTACGATTTTGATGCATATGAATGATGATTCATGATCAGGGAAGTCCAAGGAGTCTTGCTATGTTCTTGTTTTACCTTCTAGAGCCCTGGAAATCAAAAACCGAATGTGAGTTTTTGGATGGTTTTTCAATTTGTGAAACTTACTTTTGGAGGCAGAGAATTCGTGTCTTTGCAATGGCAATGAGTTATGCACTTATAGGAGAGTGAATTAGGTCAAAAAGATTGATTGCTTGTGTGGAAAAATTGATATGAAAAGATCCAAATTGATCATGCCTTGAAAATCAAATATTCATGTGTGAATGCTTGCTATTTTTGGACAAATCTCATGATTTCTTTCCTCTTCAATTCAAATCAATATTAAAGACTTTCTAGAAGCTTAATCTCCATCAAATCTTACATTTTCATATTTTATTTTTATTTAAAATGATTTTTAATGAATTAAATCAAAATAAATAAAAATAAAATAATAAAAATTCTGATTTTTAATGGTTTGGGTCGTGCATGAAGTCATTGTATGGGTTGGGTCATCATTTGGCAAGCCCATTTGGAAGAAATTGGTTTTAGACCTCCATTTTCATCATAAACCAACCCAAAATTTCCCAACTTTGCAAGGGCACATATCCTTCAATTTTAATGGTATGAGGGTGTTCTTGGACATTTTGGAAAGATTGAAGAGTCCTCTAACCAACCCCACTGGTTTCATGTCCATATCATTTACCAATCTCAAGTTATGCCCTTTTGAAGTTGTTGACTTTTTGTTGACTTTCAAAAGGACCTATAATGTCTTAGCTCATACCTTCCAAATGAAGCATTTTTGGGCTTGGCTTGTGAGACACAAAGTTGTATAGAATTCAATTTCCTTCAAAATGAGCTTTGAGTGGAGACTTGGTGATGAAGTATGTGAAAGTTATGGCTGGTCAAAGTTCAGTTGACTTTTACTGAGGAAACCCTAATTTAGAAACTCCTGATTCTTGATGATCTGGAATCTCCTTGATGAATCATGATAAACCCTTGATCAAATGATGAATTTTACTTCATATACTTGATATTGGAAAAAAAATCATGAAGTTTGACTTTGGTTTGACCACAGTTGACCTCAGTTTGACTTTTTAACTGCTTGGACTGATTTTGACTTATCTGATCATCTGACTGAGCAAACCTTTAAGAAAAGTCTTGAAACTTGTCATGGGGGTTCTTATACATATATAAGATGTTATGAAGCTCACTTGAAGTCTTGGAAGTCCATTTAGCCTGATTAAAATCAAAACCCTAGTTTTGGATGCACTGCTTAGGAGGTGCATTGTCTGAGGGAATTGTCAACTCTTCTGACCAATTGTGAACTTTGTGAACCTTGTGAACCATCATAAAATGTCTTGTGAACCTCATGGGAGGTATTGTGAACCTTTTGAACCTTGTGAACCTCATAAAGTGACTTGTAGACTTCATGAACCTCATGAGAGGTCTTGAAAGCATTGTGAATCTTGTGAACCTTGTGAACCTTCATGAAGTGACTTGTAGACTTCATGAACCTCATGAAAGGTCTTGGAAGCATTGGGAAACTTGTGAACCTTGTGAACCTTCATAAAGTAGCTTGTAGACTTCATGAACCTCAGGGAAGGTCTTGAAAGCATTGTGAATCTTGTGAACCTTGTGAACCTTCATGAAGTGACTTGTAGACTTCATGAACCTCATGAAAGGTCTTGTAGGCATTGTGAAACTTGTGAACCTTGTGAACCTTCTTAGCACACAAAGTCTTGTATTGTGAGGGCAAATTTTGGGGTGCAACAGCTGCCCCTGTTCAATTTTCTGAAACCTGAGGGATTAGATTGGTATATTTGCCAGTCGTGACCTGGAAGGTTGAAGGGGATTGAACACAAAAGCCCAAAAATTTGCACTCACCAGTGCATAGAGTGATACAGATGGTTAGTTGAATATGACTGAGTGGGCTTAAAGATGCCACTTGGAGAAAAAGTTCTTCAGATACATTTCTTGGAGGATAAAGCAGTCCAAAATATGAAGGTATAATGATAGTTTTCAGGAGGATAAAGCAGTCCTGAGGTAATAATATGTTTTCAGGAGGATAAAGCAATCCTGAGGTATAAGAAGCTGTCAGGAGGATAAAGCAATCCTGAGGGAATAATAAGCTTTCAGAAGGATAAAGCAATCCTGATGTAGTGATGATAACTTTCAGGAGGATAAAGCAGTCCTGATGTAGTGATGATAACTTTCAGGAGGATAAAGCAGTCCTGATGTAGTGATGCTTTCAGGAGGATGAAGCAATCCTGATGTACTAGGAGTTTTCAGGAGGATATAGCAGCCCTGATGGATGATATGCTTTCAGGAGGATAAAGCAATCCTGAGGGATGATAACTTTCAGGAGGATAAAGCAGTCCTGATAATCACAAGTCTGTTTTCTGGAGAATTAACCTGAAAACAAGGTAGCATTATGTATAACAATATTAGTTTATGCTTTATGTATGCATGTATGATATGATGCACTTAAATAATGTATTATGTATCTATGTATATGTATGTGTATGGTATGATGTAGATGATGTATGTATGATATGACACGGCCGGAAGCGTCTGGATATCTTTGTATAACAACTGCTGGCCAGGGAAAATAAATCCCAATTTGTTGTTGAAGAATATGAGGAACTCGTTCCCGTTTCGTTTGATAGTATATAACCTTCCGTATGCTGGGGATAGCAAGGTATATATATAACCTATCGTCTGCTGGGGATAGCAAGGTATATATAACCTCCCGTCTGCTGGGGATAGCAAGGTATATATAACCTCCCGTCTTCGTTTGATAGTAGGGTAGATATAACCTCCGTCTTCGTTCGTCGTACCTTTATTGGAAAGTAAATTCCCGTATATCCGTATGAGGGTAAAAGAGATGGATATAAATTCCAGGGGAGATGAGACTTTATGAAGATGGATTCGTCCTACTGAGGGTTTGTAGCTGTTTTGTAGAGATGAACCGGCGAAGCTTCATTGAAATCCTTCCCTCGTTCGTCCTTAGTAAATACTATTACTGCATTTTCATGCATTTCTGGTAAACATCAATCATATTAAGCATACATGCATTTCTTGTAAACATCAATCATATTCAAAAGCATACCTACATTCAAACACAACCAATGGACGTTTCGCTTATGTAAATAGGGTAAAAGTAAATCTGGATTCAAAAAGATGGAATTTATTTATATCAAAAAGTGACCCATACACGGGTAAGTTTGTACAAGGAGACATAAATCCTAGTAAGAGGATTTTGCCATAAAATTTCACAAAAGAGAATCAGCTATGTGAGAAATAATCCTATTGAGTTTCAATTCTACTATTGCCATTATCTTCAAGTATTTCATCTTCTGCTGTTGAGACGGAGATGATTGGATTGAGCTTTATCTGTTCGAGCTTGAGTAAGTAGTACAACTGGTTGCAGTTTCATGGGTGATCCAAACGAGACATAGTCATACGCTTTAATCCCTAACTTTTGCCTGGATTGCCCTTTAAGGTTTTCAATCCACCGGGATACCCTTTTTTGCCCAAGCCGCCTTTTCAGGTTTTCGACTTGCCGGGTGTACATCTTTTTATATATATCCCTAATTTTTGCCCAAACCCTTTTGGTTTGCCGGGATGCCCTTATTTTTGCCTAGGCCTGTCAACCTAGCGGGTCTCTTTTCATGCGTAGTATTTTTTAACTATGTCTGCGTTTACAGGTTGTGGAAAGTCTTCACCATCCATTGTAGTGAGTATCATGGCACCTCCTGAGAACATTGTCTTGACTACAAATGGTCCTTCATATGTTGGAGTCCACTTGCCCCTAGGATCACCCTGTGGTAATATAATACGCTTGATTACCAAGTCACCAGCCTGATATACCTTTGGCTTAACCTTCTTGTTAAAAGCTTTGATCATTCGTTTCTGGTACATCTGGCCATGACAAACTGCTGCTAACCTCTTCTCATCAATCAAATTTATCTGGTCCAGTCGAGTCTGAATCCACTCATCTTCATCCAAGCCTGCATCCTTCATAATTCTTAAGGAGGGAATCTGAACTTCAATGGGCAAAACTGCTTCCATACCATAGACCAAGGAGAATGGGGTTTCCCCTGTTGAAGTACGTATTGTGGTACGATAACCATGAAGAGCAAATGGTAACATCTCATGCCAATCCTTATAAGTAATAGTCATCTTCTGTACAATCTTCTTAATGTTCTTATTAGCAGCTTCAATTGCCCCATTCATCTTTGGACGATACGGAGAAGAGTTGTGATGCTTAATCTTGAACTGCGTGCAGAGATCAGTAATCATAATGTTGTTCAGATTAGAGTCATTGTTAGTGATAATCCTTTCAGGGATGCCATATCTACATATGAGATTATTCTTAATGAACCGAGCCACAACATTCTTAGTAACAGATGCAAATGAAGCTGCCTCTACCCACTTCGTGAAATAATCAATAGCAAGCAGGATGAAACGATGCCCATTAGAAGCAGTAGGCTTGATCTCACCAATCATATCAATGCCCCACATGGCAAAGGGCCAAGGAGCAGTCAACACATTTAATGGTGATGGAGGTACATGGACTTTATCAGCATAAATTTGACATTTGTGACAAATTCTGGAGTGTTGATAGCAATCAGCTTCCATGGTAGACCAATAGTATCCTGCTCTCAATATCTTCTTTGCCATAGTATGACCACTAGAATGAGTGCCAAAGATCCCATCATGCATATCTTCCATAATCTCAATTGCTTCCTTCTTATCCACACAACGAAGCAAAGTTGAATCATGATTGCGCTTGTACAAAATGCCATTACTCAAAAAGAACTTAGCAGAGAACCTTCTCAGAAATTTCCTATCTTTGACAGATGCCCCTTCAGGGAACTCCTGAGTTTCAAGATATCTTTTTACTTCATAGAACCAAGGCTTCTCCTCTGCCCCTTCTGTGTCAATCTCATTGCAGTATGCAGGCTTTTCAAATCTATCAATAGTAATCTTGGGAGCTTCATCATCCCAGCTGATCTCGAACATAGATGCCATGGTGGCCAAAGCATCTGCCAACTGATTCTCTCTCCGTGGAATATGTCCAAAGGTAATCTCTTTGAAATGTGGGATCAAAGACAACACATGCTCTCTGTAAGGAATGAGATTATCATGCTTAGTATCCCAATCTCCTTTAATCTGACTTACTACCAGGGCTGAATCTCCATACACGTCAAGGAACTGAATCTTCATATCAATAGCAGCTTTGATACCCAGGATACATGCCTCATACTCAGCCATATTATTGGTACAATAGAAACAAAGTCTGGCAGTAATCGGGGTATGACAACCTTCAGGGGAACTAATTACAACACCAATACCATTACCAAGTGCATTGGAGGCACCATCAAAAACCATAGTCCATCGGGATCCTTGTTCAGGTCCGTCATATTGTCCAGGTTCTTTGGTAATAATCATAATGTCTTCATCAGGGAACTCAAAACTCATTGACTGGTAATCATCCACTGCTTGATGAGCCAAATGATCTGCAACAACACTTCCCTTAATAGCCTTCTGAGTAGTGTACTGTATGTCATATTCTGTCAAGATCATTTGCCATCTTGCAATTCTTCCGGAGAGAGAAGGTTTCTCAAATATGTACTTGATTGGATCCATCTTTGAAATCAATAAGGTAGTATGAGTCAACATATACTGTCTTAGTCGGCGAGCAGCCCATGCCAAAGCGCAGCAAGTTTTCTCGAGCAGTGAGTATCTTGTTTCACAGTCGGTAAACTTTTTGCTAAGGTAGTATATTGCCTGCTCTTTTCGACCAGACTCGTCATGTTGCCCCAATACGCACCCCATTGAGTTGTCTAACACTGTTAAGTACATAATCAAGGGTCTTCCATCAACTGGTGGCATCAAAATTGGAGGTTCTAGCAGATATCTCTTGATTTCATCAAAGGCAGTCTGGCACTCATCATTCCACTCCATCACCTGATCTTTCTTCAACAACTTGAAGATTGGCTCACAGATGGCAGTTAACTGGGAAATAAATCTTGCAATGTAGTTCAATCGTCCCAAGAAACCTCTAACCTCCTTCTCAGTACGGGGAGCTGGCATCTCTCGTATGGCTTTCACTTTTGCAGGATCCACTTCAATACCTTTTCCACTGACAATAAAACCCAGGAGCTTTCCAGATCTAACTCCAAAAGTACACTTGTTTGGATTCAATCTCAACTTGTATTTCTTCAACCTCTCAAACAATTTATGCAAATGATCAAGATGTTGTTCTTCGTTCTGGGACCTGGCTATCATATCATCCACATATACCTCTATCTCATGATGAATCATATCATGAAACAAAGCCACCATAGCACGCTGATACGTTGCCCCTGCATTCTTCAAACCAAATGGCATTACCTTATAGCAAAAGGTGCCCCACTGTGTAACAAATGTTGTCTTCTCCATGTCTTCAGGAGCCATCTTGATTTGATTGTAACCAGAGAAACCATCCATAAAAGAGAATACCTTATGCTGAGCAGTGTTGTCTACCAGAACATCAATATGAGGAAGCGGAAAGTCATCTTTGGGGCTAGCCTTGTTCAAATCTCTGTAGTCTACACACATACGTACCTTACCATCTTTCTTAGGAACTGGTACCACATTTGCAACCCACTGAGGATAAGACGTTACTGCTAAGAACCCTGCATCAAACTGTTTCATTACCTCTGCTTTGATCTTTTCTGACATCTCAGGACGCATACGACGAACCTTCTGCTTCTTTGGACGACAATCTTCTTTTACTGGCAAACGGTGAACCACAATGTTTGTATCCAAACCTGGCATATCCTCATAAGACCAAGCAAAGATCTCCACATAGTCACGTAACATCTGAATCAGCCTGCTCTTGACACTATCTTCTAAATCAGCCCCTATCTTGACTTCTTTCCTGTTTTCTTCAGTTCCCAGATTCACAACTTCGACTGGCTCTTCATGTGGCTGTATAGCTTTCTCTTCTTGTTGTAACAACCTAGCAAGCTCTACAGGTACTTCACAATCGTCCTCATTTCCGTCTTCAGTTTGATAGATCGGATTCTCGAAATTATAATTGGCAATAGTAGAACTTTTATCAACAGGATCCAGAGTGGATGAGGATCTGCATTTTAGTGATGTGGGTGTGTGTAAGAACGCATAGCTGATAAAGCAAAATAAAAGAAAGACAAGGAACACAATATTTACGAAAACGAAACGTCCACTGATTTTATTGAATGAAGTATGCAAATGAAATGACAGCCCGTAACAAGCACACCATTGTGCCCCGGGTAAGGCACAAGGCTTGAGAGTTTTAATTGTTCAGAAATTACAAACTTAAAAAACAACACAGTAATAGTATTTACTCCTGACTAAAGGAGATAGGGATAACATCTTCAGCTTTCCAATTATTGAGTCCAGCACCCACAGTAGGAAAAATCCACGCATCCAAGTTGTAGTCTTCATCATGGTCTCCCACAGCATTGATCTGATCTTTCGTAACCCCTTGATTGGTGATACGAACAACACGAGCACGAAGAATAGCCTTCTGGGACTCTGCAGTGAAACCCAAACCAAACTTGTCAGACTTGTATGGAATATCAGGAAGCTGACCCCAAATAGTACAACCACCTTCATCCACCACAGCTCTAGCATCATTGAGGGAGGCCATTGCCATTGTTGGAGGTTTTCTGGTGACCACGGGAACTTTCTTCGCAACAGGAGGAGCTACATGATCATTAACAACCCAGGGAACCACTTCAAATGTCTGACACGGAGTCTCAATGTATTCACCTTCCATTTCCAGATACTTGAAAGTATTCACATGGCTGACAAAGTATTCTTCTTCTCCATAGACAGTAACAACCCTTCCTTCTACCGGATATCTCAACTTCTGGTGTAATGTGGAGGTTACAGCACCTGCCCCATGGATCCAGGGACGACCAAGCAGACAAGAGTATGAAGGACGAATATCCATCACATAAAATGTAGCAGTAAAAACCTGGGAGCCAACTTTGATTGGAAGATCAATTTCCCCATGCACTACTCTTCTGGAACCATCAAAAGCCTTCACCACAATGTTACTGGGCTTCAGCACAGCATCTTCAGGACTCAGCTTATTCAGGACTTCCTTGGGCAACACATTCAGAGAGGAACCATTGTCTATCAGCACGTGTGATAGGGTAGTGCCCCTGCATTCAATTGAGATATGCAAGGCCCTGTTATGATCCCTCTTGGCAGGGGTCAAATCAGCATCAGAAAATCCTAACCCATTGTCATAGGTCAGGTGGGCAACACAATTCTCAAACTGATCAACAGAAATTGCACTGGGTACATGAGCAGTCTTCAGAAACTTGATCAAAGCCTTGGCATGAGCCTCAGAACATAATAACAAGGACAACATAGAAATCTTTGAGGGAGTATGCCCCAACTGATCAACAATGTCATAATCACTCTTGCGAATGATTTTCAATACTTCTTCCATCTGCTTAGAGAGATCATCAGCAGCTGGCACATCAGTAGATACAGGCTCAATAACAGGACCCTTGCCCCGAGCAACAGTAGTGGAAGTAGCAGCAGGAGCAACTGCATTCTTGGGAGCAACTGGAGGAGAGAAGACTCTTCCACTACGTGTGATCTTACTGGATCCAGCAATATTGTCAACATCAACAGGCACATCAGCTAAGGGCTCATGCTTAACACCATGGATGTAAACATCATATCCATAATGCCAAGGCACAGCTTTATCAGACGTATACGGGATAGGACCAGGAGTAGTAATAACCACAGGAGCAACTCTGGCTTCAGCAACAACTTTCACAGGACCTTCAGCAGTAATTTTGATTGGACCCTGATGAGTGATTTTAATAGGTCCCTTTGAAGTGATTCTTACCGGTACTTTGTCAACCATGTCAACCTCTTCAACCTTCCTACCTTGCGTAATATGATCTACCATACTCTCCACAGAAGACGGTCTCCTTTCAAACACTATAGTATACTTATCCATGAGACGTTGAATTCCATCTCTCAATCTGAAGCAACTATTTGGCTTATAGGTACAATACAAACAATCTTCACGACAACCTAGAAAGAACCCAGCTTGTACTAACTTCTTCTTGATAACAGACAATGGTGTGGTCAACTCATCAACTGAATGAATGTGCAAATCTTCCTCAATGGCATTGACAGTCTTCTCGTGATTTGGCATTGGAGCAGTAATCACATTTGGAGTACCCGGAGGATCAAACTCAATCTCTCCAGCATCAATCATATCTTGAATTTTGTTCTTCAAGACCCAACAGTTATTAGTATCATGTCCTTGACAGTTTGAATGGTATGCACACCGTGCATTGGGGTTGTACCTGGGAGAGGTAACATTAGGATTCTGAGGAGCCTCTTTCAAAGTAATAAGTTCAGCCTTCAACAAATGTTGCAATGCCTGTGCCATTGACATGTTGATCTTCGTGAACTGTCTTCTAGCCCTCTGTTGGTTGCCCTGAGGCTGTTCTGTTGTTGCAGGAGTTGGATTTGAAATATGAACTGCACTAACAGACTGATGCCTTCTGTTACGATCAGGTTGACCATAAACAGCATTGGATTCTTTCTTCCCAGTGGGAGGCTTCTTTGCAGCACCTGATGAAGAAGTACCCACTTGGATCTTACCATTATTTATACCATTTTCTACTCGCTCTCCTGTCATGATCAACTCAGTGAAGCCAGATGATGAGCTTCCAATGAGATGACTGTAAAACGGACCATTCAGCGTACACATGAACATATCAACCAATTCCCTGTCAGTCAAAGGGGGTTGAACTCTTCCAGCTAAATCTCTCCACTTCTGAGCATACTCTTTAAAACTTTCTTTGGCACCCATAGACATGCTCTGAAGCTGCATGCGAGTGGGGGTTAAGTCAGCATTGTATTGATACTGCTTATAGAAAGCTTCAGCAAGATCATTCCAGTCCCTGATGTTGGCACTCTCCAACTGATAATACCACTCCAGCTGAGCTCCAGATAAGCTCTCTTGAAAGAAATGGATCCACAACTTTTTATCAGCAGTGTGGGGTTGAATTCTTCTGACATAAGACCTCAGATGCAACTTGGGACAAGAAACCCCATCATAAACAACAAATGTAGGAACCTTGAAACCAATGGGTATGACTACCCCAGATATCAGACTCAAATCTTCAAAATCCAGCCCAGATGACTTCTGCAACTCCATGGCATCCATCCTATCCACCAGCATCTTGAATTTGTCTTCATTAGGCTCATGGTAGTAGTTAGCCTCAGAATCAGAGTCCCCCATAGTGTTGTGGAGACTACCTCCCTCTTTTTCAGATTCCTCAGATTCATAGTCTTCAGCTGGTTCTTTGGTCTTGGCAAGACCTTTGAACCTTCTTCCCATGTTGATCAAACCGGCTGACCTTCTAGTCTTCTTAGTCTTCTTGGCCAGCAGTGCCTTCAATTCATCCTGCCCCTTGGACAGGTTCAAGATCAGCTCTTGGAACTGTGCATTTTGTGCCTGGAGATCCTTAACTGATTGTTCAAGAGCCATTGCTGAAATAAACAGCGAGAAGATGAAAAACCTGTGCACAATTATAAACCTGTGATGCAATGAAATGATATGTGAATGCATATGCAATGTTTTCATGGACCGCAGGATTTAAATTTGCTTAGACAAACAAGAAGGTAAACTTTTATTAGTAATAACTTTGTTTTGCCTTTTAGGCTTACAAATAATGAAATGAAATAAATACAAAAGATGGGGTTTTAAGTCTCCCATGGACGTTTCCTCTTTGTATTGAGGTATGAGTTGAGGTTCCGCTCCTCGTGAAGTTGCTTAGTTAGTTCCAGGATTCTTTCTTGGCTTGCTTTGTAATGAGCCTCGAAAGTATCCCTTTGCTCCTTCATTTGGATCCAGGATCTCTGCAAGTCTTCCATATCAGTAGGCATGTCTGGGTGAAGGATGGTATAAGCTGTGTCTCCTTCAGCAACAGGTTCCATGGTAACTGGTAGGACGGCAGGGTATGGCATCATGAGAGTCTGAGCACGAGATCGTACCCATCTGAGATAAGCTTCCATAGGAATAGTGTACTTAGGTTCCAGTGTCTTGCTGTCAACCCTGTTTACTTTTCCCCAGGCTCGTATGAATCTCTGATGGTAACCCTGAAGATCGTTGTCGTAATCAAACACAATGCCCTGAATCAACATGTCATGTGGACCATCACTCCGAGCATAACCAAACTGTCGTAAAGCTAGAGAGGGGTTGTAGGTGATGCCTCCTCTTATGCCTAGAAGTGGCACATTAGGAAACTCCCTACAACGGTCAATGATGGTGACATTCTCCATAGATCTGGAGCACCAATGGATATCTGAGTGAGAAAGTGACATGATCCTCTTGGACCATCTGACTTTAGTTATGTTGCAGATAGCAAGAGTCGCCACCGACTTTTATTTTATCCAAAGGAAAGGCATAAAAGAACAGGAAAGACCTTTAAAAGATTTTGGGTCCGGGGGGTAGGTTATGTAAAGGGAAGGTGTTAGCACCCTTTACATCCATGGTTATCCATGGGCTCTTAGTTACTTAACTCACTTTGAATTGTTTTTGAAAAAAGTGTAGTGTGTGAATAAAATTTTTCATAAGAGTTTAATAATGATCCATGTACGGATGTGTAAAAAACTTGTATTTTGAAAATTGTTTGAAATGGTGAAGTGTTTGGAAAGTTTTTAAATGAAGTGAGTAAGCAACTATGAGGAACCTACCCTAAAGTTTAAGTCTTTCTGTTCTTTATCCTTTAAATGGTAAGACTATCCCTATTATTAAGGAATAGGTAGTCATTACCTTGGATGTGAGGGACATATGAGGGACATCTGTTAATGAAGGCAACTGTGGGGTGTATTAAGCATTTGGAGGGACTGTCATCATTATTCGAAAGGGACTTGATCTTTATGAAAGGCAACCATTAGGGACTTGATGACTTTTCTTTTAAGGGACTTGCTTTATACACCCCACTTGACCTTTTTTGGATAGGCAACATTGAGGGATAGCCCTAGAAAGTGAGATGGCGATTGAAAATCGACTTACGTGTGTGAGTGTTTAATTTATATTTATCTTTAATTAAAATGATCTAAATTTGATTTTAAATATGAATACATGTTTACACTCCCTATTTTACTAACCATAGCAAGCAAATTAAATAATTTAAATATTTACAAAAATTACACCAAGGAGCAATTACAATAATTATAATAAGCAATTAAAAATAAATAGCAAAAATAAATATAGAAGCAAAATATAAATAATAAGCAAAATAAATAAATAGGCAATAAATAAATATAATAGGGGTTAGTAATAATAATAATTGAAAAATAAAATAAGGTTAGTGAAATAATAATAATAAGCATAATAATAAAATAAATGGATTAGCAATAATATGATTAATAATAATAATAAACAACATAAAATAGTAAATAAGAATTAGACATTATTAGGAAAATATAAACAATTTAATTATAAAATTTAAAATTATATGCAACTTATTAATTCTAAACATAAAAAATTATAATTATAATATTAGCATAAATTTAACTATTTTTAAACATACATATATTTTTAAAAAAATAAAATTTAGATTATGGACAAATGATAGAAATAATTTATATATTATAAAAGAAAAACTTGATTACAATTATATTTACTAAAATTATATGTACATAATAATTATATTAAAAATTAGAAAATAAAAATTAGGTTGTTAATAATTATTTAGAAAAGATAAACTAGGGTTTCTAAAATTAGGGTTTTGCTAGAAAAATATTTAAGGGTTTTCAATAAATATACACATATTATAATTTAATTACATAATAAAGAAAATAATTTTTGAATTACAAAAATAATTTTTTGATATTAGAAAAACATTGAATAATCATTTTATAGAATTATTTTTATGATATATAATTAAAACTTAAATCAATTAAATAAAATTAAACAAAACAAACAAAAAATAAAATAAAAAAATGACAAAACAAACCTGGCTGGGATTTGAACCCAGGAGGCTTTGTTTACCAACAACAAGACACACCACCAAGCCATCAGCGCGCAGGTGAAAGGAAAAGGAGAAGAATAGGTTTTATGTTTTGCCTAGAAAAATCAAGAAAAATAAATAGAAGCAAAAGGCCTGGGGGAGGATTGAACCCAGGACCTTTCAACCAAACGCATGTGCACATTACCAACCAAGCTAGATGAGCGAACCTGTTAGTTATCCAACAATAATTGATAATATAATATAACTGCCAATTATATGGAAAAAATAAGAAAAAGGATGGCGCAGCCAAGTCTCGAACACAGGCCATCAAGTTATACGCGTATACTTCATACCACTGGGCCAAGCAGCCAGTTGTGACATAAAACCACCACCATTGCATAAAATATAATACATGATATTTGAATTTGAAAAAACGCGCGCAGGCCAACTTCATCTTCAACCTCTGGACATTGAATTTTGCTGCGAAAATTGTTGCAAGATTACCTGCGATTTTACCCGCACCCTAAAACCTACGAATTTCAAACTATCATCAAACAGTACAATTTTATCAAATTGGGAACACTTTTGGATTCCTTGCAACCTGCACAGTCCAATTTTATCAACCAAATTCATTTATAACACATGAATCAAATAACCCTAATTTGAAGGTCCAAACCCTAATATGGTATCTCACGGATTTCTCATGGTTTCTTTGGTTTCTTTGCCCAGAAACGTTCTACATATCATCACAAACAAGATTAAACAAACAAAATTCATTAATATGCAATGAATTAGTGTAATCGAAAAAATCAAATTCAAGAATAATCATGATTCGGTTTGAACAATATGGTACGGTTTTGATGCATATGAATGATGATTCATGATCAGGGAAGTCCAAGGAGTCTTGCTATGTTCTTGTTTTACCTTCTAGAGCCCTGGAAATCAAAAACCGAATGTGAGTTTTTGGATGGTTTTTCAATTTGTGAAACTTACTTTTGGAGGCAGAGAATTCGTGTCTTTGCAATGGCAATGAGTTATGCACTTATAGGAGAGTGAATTAGGTCAAAAAGATTGATTGCTTGTGTGGAAAAATTGATATGAAAAGATCCAAATTGATCATGCCTTGAAAATCAAATATTCATGTGTGAATGCTTGCTATTTTTGGACAAATCTCATGATTTCTTTCCTCTTCAATTCAAATCAATATTAAAGACTTTCTAGAAGCTTAATCTCCATCAAATCTTACATTTTCATATTTTATTTTTATTTAAAATGATTTTTAATGAATTAAATCAAAATAAATAAAAATAAAATAATAAAAATTCTGATTTTTAATGGTTTGGGTCGTGCATGAAGTCATTGTATGGGTTGGGTCATCATTTGGCAAGCCCATTTGGAAGAAATTGGTTTTAGACCTCCATTTTCATCATAAACCAACCCAAAATTTCCCAACTTTGCAAGGGCACATATCCTTCAATTTTAATGGTATGAGGGTGTTCTTGGACATTTTGGAAAGCTTGAAGAGTCCTATAACCAACCCACTGGTTTCATGTCCATATCATTTACCAATCTCAAGTTATGCCCTTTTGAAGTTGTTGACTTTCAAAAGGACCTATAATGTCTTAGCTCATACCTTCCAAATGAAGCATTTTTGGGCTTGGCTTGTGAGACACAAAGTTGTATAGAATTCAATTTCCTTCAAAATGAGCTTTGAGTGGAGACTTGGTGATGAAGTATGTGAAAGTTATGGCTGGTCAAAGTTCAGTTGACTTTTACTGAGGAAACCCTAATTTAGAAACTCCTGATTCTTGATGATCTGGAATCTCCTTGATGAATCATGATCAAACCTTGATAAAATGATGAATTTTACTTCATATACTTGATGTTGGCAAAAAATCATGAAGTTTGACTTTGGTTTGACCACAGTTGACCTCAGTTTGACTTTTTAACTACTTGGACTGATTTTGACTTATCTGATCATCTGACTGAGCAAACCTTTAAGAAAAGTCTTGAAACTTGTCATGGGGGTTCTTATACATATATAAGATGTTATGAAGCTCACTTGAAGTCTTGGAAGTCCATTTAGCCTGATTAAAATCAAAACCCTAGTTTTGGATGCACTGCTTAGGATGTGCATTGTCTGAGGGAATTGTCAACTCTTCTGACCAATTGTGAACTTTGTGAACCTTGTGAACCATCATAAAATGTCTTGTGAACCTCATGGGAGGTATTGTGAACCTTGTGAACCTCATAAAGTGACTTGTAGACTTCATGAACCTCATGAGAGGTCTTGAAAGCATTGTGAATCTTGTGAACCTTGTGAACCTTCATGAAGTGACTTGTAGACTTCATGAACCTCATGAAAGGTCTTGGAAGCATTGGGAAACTTGTGAACCTTGTGAACCTTCATAAAGTAGCTTGTAGACTTCATGAACCTCAGGGAAGGTCTTGAAAGCATTGTGAATCTTGTGAACCTTCATGAAGTGACTTGTAGACTTCATGAACCTCATGAAAGGTCTTGTAGGCATTGTGAAACTTGTGAACCTTGTGAACCTTCTTAGCACACAAAGTCTTGTATTGTGAGGGCAAATTTTGGGGTGCAACAGATATACCTGTTACTGATGTTAGTCTTGATGTGGATAACATTGCTGGATCTAGTAAGGTCACCAAAAGTGGAAGAATCTTTTCCCCTCAAGATACCTCTAAAAAGTACAATTACTCCAACTCATACCTTTAATCCTGAGCCAAGTACTGATGCTCGGGGCAAAGGTCCTGTGATTGAACCTATGCAAGCTGAGTCACCAACTACTGAAAATCTTTCTAAACAGATGGAAGAAGTATCGAAGATCATTCGCAAAAGTGATTATGATATTGTTGACCAGTTAGGGCATACTCCCTCCAAAATCTCCATGTTATCTTTGTTGTTATGTTCTGAGGCCCATGCTAAAGCCTTAATCAAGTTCTTAAAGGCTGCTCATGTGCCCAATGAAATTTCTGTGGATCAATTTGAGAATTGTGTTTTACATCTGACTAGTGATAATGGTCTGGGTTTTTCTGATGCTGATCTGACTCCTGCCAAGAGAAATCATAACAGAGCTCTGCATATCTCCATTGAATGTAATGGCACTACTTTGTCTCATGTACTGGTGGACAATGGTTCTTCATTAAATGTGCTCCCTAAAGAGGTTCTGGACAAGCTCAGTCCTGAGAATGTTGTGTTAAGACCAAGTGATGTGGTGGTGAGGGCCTTTGATGGTTCAAGAAGAGTGGTACATGGAGAAGTAGACCTCCCGATCAAAATAGGATCTCAAATCTTCAACTCTACTTTCTATGTGATGGATATTCGTCCTGCGTATTCTTGTTTGCTTGGGCGCCCCTGGATCCATGGGGCAGGTGTTGTGACTTCCACCTTACATCAGAAGTTGAAATATCCGGTGAAAAACAAAATTGTCACTGTCTATGGTGAAGAAGAGTACATGGTTAGCCACGTGAATACTTTCAAATATGTAGAAATGGAGGGTGAATTGGTTGAAACTCCGTGTCAAACATTTGAAGTTGTTCATTGCTCTACTCTTGTTCCTCAGTCAGTCCCTGCTTCTGAAAGAGCTCCTGTGGTTACTAGAATACCTTTTGCAATGGCCTCCCTTAAAGATGTTAAGGTTGTGGTTGAAAAAGGTGGTTCTGCTATTTGGGGTCAGCTTCCCAACATCCCTTACAAGTCTGACAAGTTTGGCTTGGGTTTCACTGCAGAATCTCAGAGGACTGTTCGTCGTGCTCGTGTTGTTCGTATCACTATTCAAGGGGTTGTAAGAGATCAAATCAATGTTGTAGGTGACCATGATGAAGACTACAACCTGGATGATTGGATCTTTCCTACCATGGGTGATGGGCTCAACAATTGGAAGGCTGAAGATGTTACTCCTATCTCCTTTAGTCAGGAGTAAATACTATTACTATGTTTTGTTTTAAGTTTGTAATTTAGAACAATAAAACCTTTTAAGCCTTGTGTCTTACCCGGGGCACAATGGTATGCTTGTTTCGGGATGTCATTTCATTTGCATACTTCATTCAATAAAATCAATGGACATTTCGTTTTCGTAAATATTGTGCTCCTTGTCTTTCTTTTATTATTATTTCTGTTTTATCAACTATGTGTTCTTACATACACCCACATCACTAAAATGCAGATCCTCATCCACTCTGGATCCTGTTGATAACAGTTCTACTATTGCCAATTATAATTTCGAGAATCTGATCTATCAAGCTAAAGATGGAAAGGAGGAAGATTGTGAAGTACCTGTAGAGCCTGCTAGGTTGTTACAATAAGAAGAGAAAGCTATACAGCCGCACGAAGAGCCAATCGAAGTTGTGAATCTGGGAACATAGGAAAACAGGAAAGAGGTCAAGATAGGGGCCGAACTAGAAGATGGTGTTAAGAACAGACTGATCCAGATGTTACGTGACTATGTGGAGATCTTTGCTTGGTCTTATGAAGATATGCCAGGGTTGGATACTGACATTGTGGTTCACCGTCTTCCGGTAAAAGAAGACTATCGTCCAAAGAAGAAAAAGGTTCGTCGCATGCGTCCTGAAATGTCAGAAAAGATTAAAGCAAAGGTGATTAAACAATTTGATGTAGGGTTCTTAGCTATGACTTCTTATCCTCAATGGGTTGCAAACATAGTGCCGGTACCTAAGAAGGATGGTAAGGTACGCATGTGTGTGGATTACAGGGATTTGAATAAGGCCAGTCCTAAAGATGACTTTCCACTTCCACATATTGATGTTTTGGTAGACAACACTGCCCAGCATAAGGTATTCTCTTTCATGGATGGTTTCTCTGGTTACAATCAGATTAAGATGGCACCTGAAGATATGGAGAAGACTACATTTGTTACACAATGGGGCACTTTTTGTTATAAGGTGATGCCATTTGGTTTGAAGAACGCTGGGGCAACATTTCAGCATGCTATGGTGGCTTTGTTTCATGATATGATTCATCATGAGATAGAAGTATATGTGGATGATATGATAGCCAGGTCCCAGAATGAGGAACAACACCTTGATCACCTACACAAGTTGTTTGAGAGGTTGAAGAAGTATAAACTGAGATTGAATCCAAGCAAGTGTACTTTCGGAGTTAGGTCAGGTAAACTACTGGGTTTCATTGTCAGTGGAAAAGGTATTAAAGTGGATCCTGCAAAAGTAAAAGATATACAAGAGATGCCTGCTCCCCGTACTGAAAAGGAAGTTAGAGGTTTCTTAGGACGACTAAATTACATTGCAAGATTTATTTTCCAGCTAACTGCTACCTGTGAGCCAATCTTCAAGTTGCTAAAGAAAGATCAGGTAATGGAATGGAATGACGAGTGTCAGGTGGCCTTTGATGAAATCAAGAGATACCTCCAAGAACCTCCAATTTTGATGCCACCAGTTTATGGAAGACCATTGATTATGTATTTAACAGTATTAGACATTTCAATGGGGTGTGTGTTGGGGCAACATGACGAGTCTGGTCGAAAAGAGCAGGAAATATACTACCTTAGCAAAAAGTTTACCAGCTGTGAAACAAGATACTCACTGCTCGAGAAAACTTGCTGTGCTTTGGCATGGGCTGCTCGCCGACTAAGACAGTATATGTTGACTCATACTACCTTGTTGATTTCAAAGATGGATCCAATCAAGTACATATTCGAGAAACCTGCTCTCTCCGGACGAATAGCGAGATGGCAAATGATATTAACAGAATATGATATACAGTACACCACTCAGAAAGCAATTAAGGGCAGTGTGGTAGCTGATCATTTAGCTCATCAGGCAGTGGATGATTATCAGTCTATGAATTTTGAGTTCCCAGATGAAGACATTATGATTGTTACTAAAGAACCTGGACAATATGACGGACCTGAACAGGGATCCCGATGGACTATGGTTTTTGATGGAGCTTCTAATGCACTTGGTAATGGTGTTGGTGTTGTAATCATTTCTCCTGAAGGTTGTCATACCCCAATTACTGCTAGACTTTGCTTCTATTGTACCAATAACATGGCTGAATATGAGGCATGTATCATGGGTATCAAAGCTTCCATTGAGTTGAAGATTCAGTTTCTGGACGTATATGGAGATTCAGCCCTGGTAGTTAGTCAGATTAAAGGAGATTGGGATACCAAGCACCCAAATCTCATTCCTTACAGAGAGCATGTGTTATCTTTGATCCCATATTTTGAAGAGATTACCTTTGGACATATTCCACGAGAAGAGAATCAGTTGGCAGACGCTTTAGCCACCATGGTATCTATGTTTGAGATTAGCTGGGATGATGAAGCTCCCAAAATCACTATTGATAGATTTGAGAAGCCTGCATATTGTAATGAGATTGATACTGAAGGATTAGAGGGAAAGCCTTGGTTCTATGAAGTGAAAAGGTATCGTGAAGCTCATGAGTTCCCTGAAGAGGCATCTGTCAATGATAAGAAGTTTCTGAGAAGGTTTTCTGCTAAGTTCTTCTTGAGTAATGGAATTTTGTACAAGCGCAATCATGATTCGACTTTGCTTCATTCTGTGGATAAAAAGGAAGCAACAAAGATTATAGAAGACATGCATGATGGGATCTTTGGCACTCATTATAGTGGTCATACCATGTCAAATAAGATATTGAGAGCAGGTTACTATTGGTCTACCATGGAGGCTGATTGCTATCAACATTCCAAGACATGTCACAAGTTTCAGATCTATGCTGATAAGGTGCATGTACCTCCAATTCCGTTGAATGTGTTGACTGCTTCTTGGCCTTTTGCCATGTGGGGCTTTGATATGATTGGTGAGATCAAGCCTATTGCTTCCAATGGGCATCGTTTCATCCTGGTTGCCATTGATTACTTTACAAAATGGGTGGAGGCAGCTTCATTTGCATTTGTTACCAAGAATGTTGTGGCTCGATTCATTAAGAATAATCTCATATGTAGGTATGGCATCCCTGAAAGGATTATCACAAATAATGGCTCTAATCTGAACAACACAATGATTACTAATCTCTGCACGCAGTTCAAGATTAAGCATCATAACTCTTCTCCGTATCGTCCAAAGATGAATGGTGCAGTAGAAGCTGCTAATAAGAACATCAAGAAGATTCTACAGAAAATGATTGTTACGTATAAGGATTGGCATGAGATATTACCATTTGCTCTTCATGGTTATCGTACTACAATACGTACTTCAATAGGGGCAACCCCATTAGCCTTAGTCTATGGTATGGAAGCAATTCTACCCATTGAGGTTCAGATACCCTCCTTAAGAATCATGAAAGATGCAGGCTTGGATGAAGATGGGTGGATTCAAACTCGACATGACCAAATAAATTTGATTGATGAGAAAAGGCTGACAGCTGTTTGTCACGGTCAGATGTACCAGAAACGGATGATCAAAGCTTTTAATAAGAAGGTTAAGCAAAAGGTATATCAGACTGGAGACTTGGTAATCAAGCGTATCATATTACCACAGGGTGATCCTAGGGGCAAGTGGACTCCTACATATGAAGGATCATTTGTAGTCAAAAGGGTATTTTCAAGAGGTGCCATGATGCTTACTACTATGGATGGTGAAGATTTCCCACAACCCGTAAACACAAACATAGTTAAAAAATACTACGCATAAAAAGAGACCCGCTAGGTTGACTGACCTAGGCAAAAATAAGGGCATCCCTGCGAACCAAAAGGGTTCGGGCAAAAATTAAGGATATATATATATATATATATATATATATATATATATAAAAGATTGTACACCCGGCAAGTCGAAAACCCGAAAGGGAGGCTTGGGAAAAAAAGGTATCCCGGTGGATTGAAAACCTGAAAAGGCAATCCAGGCAAAAGTTAGGGATTAAAGCGTATGACTATGTCTCGTTGGATCACTCATGTAACCTCAACCAGTTGTGCTACCTAAATCAATTTCAAACAGATAAAGATCAATCCAATCATTTCTATCTCAACAGCAAAGAATGAGATACTTGAAGATAATGGCAATAGTGGACTTAAAACTCAATAGGATTATTTTCACATAGCTGCTCTTCTTTGTTTTTGTACAACTTTTATGACGAAATCCTCTTACTAGGATTTCTGTCTCCTTGTACAAACTTGCCTGTGTATAGGCCATTCTCTAAATAAATAAAGTCTCGTCTTTGAATTCAAATTTACCTTTCCTTTGTTTACTTAAGCGAAAAAGTCCATTGTTTGTGTTTGAATGTATGTATGCTTTTGAATATGATTGATGTTTACCAGAAATGCATAAAATGCAGTAATAGTATTTACTAAGGACGAACGAAGGTAGGGATTCAACGAAGTTTCACCGGTTCATCCCCACAGGGTAATCTCTACGGATATCCATACAAAACTCTTCAAGTAATATCTTATACTTCCCACTCGACGAAGTCTTCAAGCAGTTTCATATCCTTCGAAGAATTAAGTCTCCCGGATCTATGTCCATCTCTTTTATCCTCAGTCAAGATATTCAGGAACTTATTCCTTCAATAAAAAGCATGACAAACGAAGACGAGGGGTTCGAAGTACCATATTATTAAGCAAGATGGGAACGAAGTCCTCATGTTCCTCAGCAACGAACCGAGATTTATTTTTCCCAGCCAGCAGTTGTTATATAGAGATACCTAGACACTTCAGGTTACATGATTCATACATACATCATTTACACCATATCATAGCATACGCATCCATAATGCATATGCCATTTTTACTTAAGTGCATCATGCCATACATGCATACATCAAACAATCTTATATAAACTAACCTTTTCTTTTCAGGATAGTTGCAGACAGATAAACACTATCAATGCCTCAAAACAGTTCAGAGAAGATCTATATGAAGATCTAGTGCTGATACTTAATTCAGAGATAATCGTTACGAAGATTCATTTCTGATGATCAATACTCAAGTTTCCCTTGGAAGGGTACGTAAATGGTCTATACGAAGATCTAGTACTTAATCCAGGATCTTGCCATAAGAGATAATCGTTATGAAGATTTGTTTCTGATGGTCAGTTATCTTTGGGATAGTGTGTAAATGATCTATACAAAGATCTAGCTCTTAATCCAAATGATTCTTTCAGAAGAAGTTCAGGGATAATCGCCACGAAGATTTAATCCTGATATCCTTTTTGTCCTTGGGAAGGTATGTAAATGGTCTATACGAAGATCTATTACCTAATCTGGGATATTTCAAGAAGAGATAATCGCTACGAAGATTTATTTCTAATGGTCTATGCAACAGTTTATCTATGGGATGGTACATAAATGATCGATACAAAGATCTTGTACTTAGCCAAAGCTATTACAAAATGTAATTCAGAAAAGATCGCCACGAAGATTTGATTCTGATGCTTAAATTAAAGTATGTTCCTAAAAGATGGTTCAGAGCCGATATATACGAAGATCTAAGTACTGACACCTAATGAAGGATATTCTTTCCCCCCAGAGATAATGCAGAGACGATCTATACGAAGATCTAGTGCTGACATTCAACTCAAACCATGTTACATGAATGATTCAGAGACGGTCTATACGAAGACCTAGTACTGATATCCAGTGACAACATAAAGATACTATCACCTTCTGGTATTATGGATGGCATCTATAAGCCCATCTCCAATTCCTCTGAGTGGCATCTTTAAGCCCACTCCAACATATACAACCAATCAGCAGTGTTACTTTACGCACTGGAGAGTGCAAATTTTTGGGCTTTTGTGTTCAATCCCCTTCAACCTTCCAAGTCACGAATGGCACACAGGCCAATCTAACTCCTCAGGTTTCAGAAAATTGAACAGGGGCAGCAGTTGCACCCCAAAATTTTCCCTCCCCTAGTCAAGGCATTGTGTACCAAGGTGTCCCAAGAGGTTCACAAATTTCACAATGTATCCCAAGAGGTTCACAAGGTTCACAAATTTCACAATTAGTCAGAAAGCTTGGAAGTTCCCTCAAACAAAGCCTCCTCCTAAGCAATGCACCCTAAACTAGGGTTTTGGATTTCATCAGGCTAAATGGACTTTCAAGACCTCAAGTGAGCTTCATAACATCCTACATGTCTTCAAGAATCCCTATGTCAAGTTCCAAGGCTTTCCCAAAAGGTTTGCTCAGTCAGATGATCAGAGATGCAAAAATCAGTCAAAGTGGCTAAAAAGTCAAACTGAGGTCAACTATGGTCAAATTAAAGTAAAACTTCAAGATTTTTGCCAACATCAAGTTTATGAATTAAAATTCATCATTTGATCTAGGGTTGATCATGATTCATCAAGGAAGTTTCAGATCATCAAGAATCAGGAGTTTCTAAATTAGGGTTTTCTAAGGAAAAGTCAACTAAACTTTGACCAGCCATAACTTTCACATGATTCATCAAACAATTCCCATTCAAAGCTCATTTTTAAGGAAATTTAATTCTCTACAACTTTGTGTCTCACAAGCCAAGCCCAAAAATGCTTCATTTGGAAGGTATGAGCTAAAACATTATAGGTCATTTTAAAAGTCAACATCTTCCAAAGGGCATAATTTGAAAATGGTAAAGGATATGGACATGTGACCAAAGATGTTGGTTAGAGGACTCTCTAAGCTTTCCAAAATGTCCAAGAACACCTTCATAGCCTTAAAATTGAGGGATTTGTTCCTTTGCAAAGTTGGGAAATTTTTTAGAGGTATATTGAGCAAATGGGGTCTTAGAACCAATTCTTTCCACATGGGCTTGCAATTTTATGATCCAATCTTTACCATGACATCATGCACGACTCAAATTTCATTTATTCAGATTTTTATAGTTTATTTTTTATTTATTTTGATTTTATTCATTAAAAATCAATTTAAATCAAAATAAAATATGAAAACTCAATATTTAAATTTGATTCTTATTCTAGAAGATCATAAACTTCATTTAACTTGATTGGATACACTCCAAATTCGTGCAAGGCTTTAAGAGTATGAAAATATTTGATTTTTTCTCACTTTTAAGATCATATCTTTCTTCAACATCAAGCAATCAAATTCACAAAGACCAAGCCCAAATTTTTAACCTAATTGCTTCTACTATAAGTACATAACATAACACCAGCAAGAGGGGTATTGGAGGAGGCGAAAAAGAGGAGGTTTCAAGTTCAAATTTTGACATATAAATTGATTTTTCGGTTTGATATTTGCAGGTGGTTTCAAGGTATTCTAATGATTTAAATACGATCCTTGGACATTCCTAATGCTATTGACATCAATTGCATCATGCTAAATACCTCCATATGTCGTGGCCAAGTTATTTTTACATATGCTTCGGAATTTTTTCGATTTCATATATCAAACCATTTAAAATTAATTTTGTTGATTGATTTGTGTTTGGTGCGTTCTAATGATGCATTCTGGGTAGTTTAATTGAAGGTTCATAGCGTAAGGTGCAAAACGCCATTTTTAGGGTTCCAAGCTTCGAATTAGGGTTCTTTGATTCACACAATATAAATGTTTTTTTATTACATAATTGAATTGTACAGGTCATAAGGAGTCCAATGATGTTCTTAATTTGTCTTGATTGCACTGGTTATGTAATATTCGAAAATCACAGGTTTTGTTACGCATGAAAATTCGCAGGAAAAAGCCTATATAAATTCGCAGGAAAGTTTGCTGGGCGGGAGGAAGAAGACGAAGCAATCTGGCACGAATTCAAAAATTCAAAATTTTGTTTGTTCTTTTATTATTGTTGTTTCATATGAATTTCAAATTGGTGTAGGTGATCCAGTGGTAACGTATGCGCGCCTGGATTCGATTCCCAGGTCCCTCATTCTTTTTTTTTAAATATTTTTCTCTATTGTGCAGGTTTTCTATATAATATGTTTTGGTCCATCTATTACCAAGAAACGCACGCAGCCCAGTGGTCTGGCTTTGTTGTGGAAGGGAGAGGACCTGGGATCAAAACCAGGCCTCCCCACCTTTCTTTTTGTCATTTATTTTATTTTATTTGTTTTATATAATTAGTAAATATTAATTAATTTGTTATATTAAAAACTATTAATTTTATTTAAAGCATTGATTAAACTTTATATTTTCATTAATTTTATAATTTTTTTCTTGATCAATCATTTTAATTAATTTCATAAATAATTTTGTATATAAACTTTATCTTTATATAATTTGTAAATAATTTATTTAAATCTTATTTAAATTCTAAACCTAAACTTTTAACCCTAATTTTCTTAATTAAAATGTAACCCTAATTTTTCTACTAACCCTAAAAATTTAACTTATTTTTTCTAAACCCTAATTAATATATTAATCTTTATTGTTATTAATATGTAAATAACTTAATATTTTGCTTATTATTATTAAATTTGTTATATTTTCTTAATTAACCTCTAAAAATTTTCTAATACTTGTTTAACCTAAAAATAATTTTTCTTTTCTTTATTTATTATTCTAATCATTATTATTATTATTTTACTATTGCTAATATTTTGTGATTTATTTATTATTCTTATTATATTTATTCTTATTATTTTTATTTGATTATTATGTATCTGCTAAAGCTATGTAATACTTGTAGATTTATTTTCCGTCTTTATTTTATTTCGTAAATATTTTATTGTATGGTTAGTAATCTTAGGGTGTGAATAACCTAAATGTGATTAAAAATAACTTAGAAAATTAATTTAAAAAGATAAATATTTGAATATAAACACTCACCCACGTAAGTCGATCTTTGATCGCCATCTTGCACTTCCTAGGTTACCCCTCTCAGTTGCCTTAAATATGGTCAAGTCCCTCGAATATAGGGGTGTCTTAAGCAAAGTCCCTTCATAAAAATCATCAAGTCCCTATAGTTTAAAAGATCAAGTCCCTTCGAGGTTGCCTACGGAATAATGATCTTGTCCCTTCGAATAAATGATGATAGTCCCTACGAATTGCTAAAGACATCCCTTAATGTTGCCTTCTATGACCATACGATGACCCTACGCTCGTCCCTTACACATCCAAGGTAATGACTACCTATTCCTTAATAATAGGGATAGTCTTACCATTGAAAGAACATACGAGAACATGAAAGACTTAGTCTAGGGTAGGTACCTCATAGTTACTTGCTCACACTCTTCAAAATTACTTTTACACCTCAAAATTTCTAAACTAGGCTTTGTATACACCCATACGAGGGTCATTACAAAGTACAAATTTTTCTAATCACACACTACACATTTCAAAAACAATTTAAGTGAGATAAGTAACTAAGAGCCCATGGATAACCATGGATATAAAGGGTGCTAACACCTTCCCTTTGTATAACCTACCCCCCGAACTCAAGTCTTTTAAAATAGGTCTTTCCTGTTATTTTATGTCCTTTCCTTATGGATAAAATAAAAGTCGGTGGCGACTCTTGCTATCCGCAACATTTATAGAAAGTCAGTTCTCCCACCGTGTTATAGTGTCTACAGTAACCATTTATTTCACTCCTGAGGATATGTCGGTGCCTCCCAGGCCGGAGCCTATTACTATTTACATACCTTATGAGGTGAGCCATGTCACCATTATTGTTCCAGGTCCTGTACCGTATGATAACGAAAGAGCTGTTCCGTGGCACTATGGCACAGATGTATACGTACAAGTACAAAGAGTTGAAGAGAAGCTTCCAGTGACTATTGATTCCAACGTTGTTAATGTAGGAGGTGTGGGATGCTTTACCAGAAGTGGAAGAATTTTCGCTCCCCAAACTCTCAGAACCAACACTGAAGCTGAAGTTGCTGCTTGTGCTAAGGGTAAGCAAGTGACCACTGAAGATGTTATGACTCTTATTCCATAGAAAAGCACTTTTGAAAAATATGTGGAGGAGTTTAGGAGAATTATGAAGAAGAAAAACTACAAAGTGGTAGAACAGCTGAACCAAACTTCATCCAAGATCTCAATATTATCCCTTCTGATGTGTTCCCAGGCACACAGAGAAGCTTTGCTGAAAGTCCTGCAGATGGTGTATGTTCCACAAGAAATAATTGTTAATTAACTGAAGGTTGTGGTTGCCAACGTGAATGCTAGTCATGGACTAGGCTTTACAGACAAAGAATTGACTTCGGAAGGAAGAAATCACAACAAAGCTTTGCATATTACTAGGGAGTGCAAAGGGGCTGTTCTTTCTCACGTGTTGGTAGATAATAGGTCTTCATTGAATGTGTTGCCCAAGAAGGCCTTGATGAAACTTGACGTGGATGGGATTGTTTTGCATCCAAGTGATTTGGTAGTAAGAGCTTTCAATGGATCTACAAGATCAAATTTTGGAGAGGTAGAGCTACCAGTGAAAATTGGATCCCAAATCTTTAAGAGCACATTTTATGTTATGGACATACAACCAACCTACATCTGTCTTCTTGGGTGTCCATGGATCTATGCTGCGTGCGCAGTAACCTCCACATTGCATCAGAAACTGAAGTATGTTATAGACGGGCAGGTGGTTACCGTATGTGGAGAGGAGGATATATTTGTAAGCATTTTGTCAACCTTCAAGTATGTCGAAATGGATGGGGAGATCCATGAAACATTATGTCAGGCTTTCGAGGTTGTTAACATCAATGAGGTTTCTCCCAACTTCGTGGTCAAGAGTGCTGAAAAAGTTGGTACTTCCATAACTTCTTACAGGTAAGCATTGGAAGTCGTGCAAGCAGGCAATGCCCAGGGCTGAGGTAGAGTTGTTGAAGTTGACCGGAAAGAAGACAAGTTTGGAATAGGGTATACACCAGGCCAATCTGTGGGGTCTCAGAGCAAGGGATCTATAAGCTTCTCAAGCGGGGGGGGGGGGGTTATTGATCTGAATCAGATGATTGCTACTGCCGGAGAAGACGCTGATAGTGATTTTGATCTGGATAGCTAGGTACGGCTGTGTGTAACAGGAGAAGAATTAAAGAATTGGTTTGTGGAGGACATCGTTCAAGTGACTTCCCATCTAGAGTAATTTTCTTTGTTTTTCCCATTTCATACGCATGTCAAACCCTGCACTTTGCCCAAGGTGCACGGATCCATTTGTAGGGTCTCCCTTGCATTAAGTGAAATTTTAGTTTATCATGAATAAAGGACATTTTTTCATTCAAAATTATGTTCACTTTCTTTCAGTTTAAAACTTTTTCACAAAAAAAACATTAAAATGGCAATGTTTTATCTTGTTTTGTTTTTCTTTCTTTTCATAAAACAAACTCTGAAATAAGCATATCACTTGGGCAGAATATATCACCTGGATTCCTTTGATAACACTTTTGCTATGACTGATTATAACTTTGATAATCCTATCTACCAAGCTGATGAAGGGGTTGAGGAAGATTGTGAACTCCCTGAAGAATTGGCCAGGTTGTTGAGACAGGAGGAAAGAGTTATTCAGCCTCACCAGGAAGAGATTGAGATTATCAATATTGCGCTAGAAGACGCAAAGAAGGAAATCAAGATAGGGGTCAGTATGCAGGTTGGGATGAAAGAAGAGTTGATTGACATGCTTCGAGAATACATGGACATCTTTGCTTGGTCATATCAAGATATGCCAGGTTTAGATACAGACATCGTAATGCATAAACTGCCATTAAGGGAGGACTTCCCTCAAGTTAAGAAAAAGCTTCGTAGAACTCATCCTGACATGGCGATGAAAATCAAAGAAGAGGTTCAGAAGCAGTGGGACGACGGGTTCCTTGTCGTGATTAGTTATCCACCTTGGGTAGCTAACATTGTACATGTTCCAAAGAAGGACGACAAGGTCCAGATGTGCATTGACTACCGAGACTTGAACAGAGCGAGCCCGAAAGATGATTTCCCATTACCTCACATTGACGTATTGGTTGACAACACAACTCGGTTCTTGGTATTTTCTTTCATGGATGGCTTCTCCGAATATAATCAAATAAAGATGGCGCCGGAAGACATGGAGAAAACAACGTTCATTACCCCGTGGGGTACATTTTTCTATAAGGTTATGCCTTTTGGGTTGAAGAACGTCGGGGCAACATACCAACGGGCTATGGTAGCATTGTTTCATGATATGATCCACAAAGAGATTGAATGCTACGTGGATGACATGATTGCCAAGTCCCGAGACGAAGAAAAGCATCTGATTAACCTTAAAAAGTTGTTTTAACGATTGAGGAAGTTTCTTCTGAGGTTAAATCCGAACAAGTGCACTTTTGGAGTGCGCTCTGGTAAACTGTTGGGTTTCATCATGAGCCAAATGGGGAAAGAGGTAGATCCTGCTAAAGTCAAAGTCATACAAGATATGCCTACACAACGGACAGAAAAAGAAGTACTTAGCTTACTGGGTAGATTGAACTACATTGCATGGTTCATATCTCACCTCACAACTACCTGTGAACCAATATTCAAATTGCTGAAAAAAGAGCAAGCGGTCAGATGGAATGATGATTGTCAAAAGGCTTTTGAAAAGATCAACGAGTATTTGCAGGAACCTCCTATTCTGATGCCTCTGGTTTCAGGGAGGCCGCTCATTATGTACTTGATTGTGCTAGAAGGATCAATGGGTTGTGTTCTCGGTCAACATGACGAGTCTGGTCGAAAAGAGCATGCAATATACTACCTTAGCAAAACGTTTACCGATTGTGAATCCAGATAATCACTGCTCGAGAAAACTTGTTGCACTTTGGCATGGGTTGCTTGCCGACTAAGACAGTATATGTTGACCCACACTACCTGGTTAATTTCAAAAATGGATCCTGTCAAATACATTTTTGAGAAACCAGCATTGTCCGGATGGGTTGCACGTTGGCAGATGGTGCTAACCGAGTACGATATTCAATACACTTTGCAAAAAGCCATCAAAGGAAGTGTGCTCCCAGATTATCTCGCACAGAAACCTCACGAGGATGACTATAAACCCATGATATTTGACTTTCCTGATGAGTACATCATGTACCTCAAAGCTAAAGACTGCGAGGAACCACTCTCGGAGGAGGGGCCAGACCCTGAATCCAAATGGAGATTGATGTTTGATGGGGCTGTCAATATCAATGGGCACAAAGTTGGTGTTGTTCTAGTAACTACTAAAGGTATTCATTTTCCCTTCGCCGCCAGAATAACTTTTGGTTGCACCAACAATAAAGCGGAGTACGAGGCTTGCATTATGAGAATATAGGAGGCTATTAATCTAATGATTAAGACCCTCGATATATTCCGAGATTCAGCTCCCGTGATTAATCAGATTATCAGCAAGTGGTATACGCATCAAGAACACTTAATTCCATATCGAGATTATGCCAGAAGGTTGTTGACATTCTTCACAACAATAATGCTTCAATACATACCACGCAATGAAAATCAGTTTGCCAATATACTGGCTACGCTTTCTTCAACCATCAAAGTGATGTGTTGGAACTATGTCCCCAAGATTGATATTTCCCGGCTTGATATACCTGTATATGTGTTCTCTATTGATGCAGTGTCTGATGATAAGTCGTGGTATCATGATATTAAGTACTTTTTGGAAAGTAAGGAATACCCAACTGGGGCATCTTCCAACGATAAAAAGACTTTGAGGAGACTTGCTGCAAGATTCTTCTTAAATGTTGATGGTGTTCTGTATAAGAGAAACTTTGACACGGTCTTAATCAGATGCGTGAATAGACATGAATCAAACATATTAATGCAGGAAGTCCATGAGGGATCATCCGATACCCATGCTGGAGGGCATACAACGGCAAAAAAGTTATTGAGATCAGGGTATTACTGGTTGACAATGGATGCAAACTGTTGTTCATACGCCCGAAAGTGCCATAAGTGCCAGATTTATGCAGACAAAATGCATGTACCTCCAAGCCCGCTCAATGTAATGTCATCTCCTTGGCCCTTTTCTATGTGGGTCATTGACATGATCAGGAAGATCGAGCCAACTACTTCAAACGGCCACCGTTTCATATTGTTCACGATTGGTTACTTCACCAAATAGGTCGAAGCAGCATCCTATGCCAATGTCACCGGACATGTGATGGCCAGATTTCTGAAGAAAGACATTATCTGCAAATATGGAGTTCTTGAGAGAATCATTACTGACAATGGTTCTAATCTGAACAACAAAATGATGGCTGAGTTGTGCCGAAACTTCAAAATACAACATCATAATTCTTCCCCTTACCGACCAAAGACGAATGGCACGTTCGAGGCGGAAAATAAGAATATCAAGAAGATTGTGCATAAAATGGTCATCACCTACAAAGATTGGCATGAGATGTTACCGTTTGCTTTGCATGGGTACCTAACGTCAGTCAGGATGTCTACTGGGGCAACTCCTTTCTCCCTGGTATATGGTATGGAGGCAGTCCTACCTGTTGAAGTCGATATTCCTTATTTTCGAGTAATGATGGATGTAAAGCTTGACGAGGCTGAATGGGTGCGTGCCCGATATAATCAATTGTGCTTAATTGAGGAAATGAGATTGGCAGCTGTATGCCATTGTCAGCTTTATTAGAGGAGAATGAAACGGGAATTTCATCAGAGGGTACGCACTCGGAAGTATCAAGTTGGTGAGCTTATACTCAAGAGAATCATTCCTCCAGGTACATATCATAAGGGCAAATGGACTCCAAACTATGAAGGTCCATTCGTAGTGAAGAAATTTTTCTCAGGTGGAGCACTGATGCTCACTACCATGGATGGTGAAGATTTCTTGTCCCCTGTCAACTCAAATGTAGTTAAAAAAATACTTCGCATAAAGAGACCTGCTGGACAAAAATCAGAATAAATAGTCCAGGAAAAAAACGGGCATCCTGACGAGCAAAAAACATAATAAAATGCTCAGGCAAAAGTTAGGGATATAATAAAAAATTATACACCCGGTGAGTTGAAAATCTGCATTGGACAGCTCAGGCAAAAAAGGGTATCCCGGTGGATTGAAACCTCGAAAAGGCGGTCCACACAAAATAAGGGAATAAGAGAATGACTGTGATTTGAGTTATCTGTACTGCGTTGTCGTCTCATTCAATCTGGTAATCTCCGAAGGGAAGGAATCAGTCCAATCTTCTTCTTCAGAAAGCAAGAGCAGAAATAGAGAAATCTTGAAGACATACCAGTCATAGCAGAACTGAAACTCAGTGGAATGTTATTCACATTACCATTAGGATAGTTTCTTTTCTCAATTTACAATGATCACCTCTTTTCAGGTGGTTGCTTCCTGATGTAACTTTTTCCTATTCACAAGCTCATCAATAAAAGAATATTCAGTCAAAAAGCTTTACCCTTGTTTTTATTTTACATGTTTTGTTTGCAAAAATGTCATGAATTTTTAATTAAAGAACATTGCATTTTAACTAGGTGGCTTTATGAATAACATGTGAATGGGGAAAACATTTAAAATCACTTTTGTTGTTGCAGGTTTTGCAGCCAAGGAAGAAAAATGTTACAAGACAGAATTCCCCAAGAAAATTTCTTCTCCCCAGCGAGAGATGCATTATGACTCTCATCTCCATCAGAAGGGTGATCTCCAACATCCCTAGTAGAGTTCAAGAAAGAAGCCTTCCCCAGCTGAGTTAGAGAAGGATGGTAGATCCTCAACAAAACTTCAAAATCAGTTGAACTGTTCTCATCCCTGAGCGGATTCATTACAATAAAGTTTTCCCAGTAAGCAGATGAAAGCTTTGTTTCCCCACAAAGTCATAATTGTTAGAATTCTCTCCTCAACAAAAGTTTGGCTCAACATCTCCCTGTAACACGGTGGGAGAACTGACTTTAGTTAAATGTTGCGGATAGCAAGAGTCGCCACCGACTTTTATTTTATCCAAAGGAAAGGGTATAAAAGAACAGGAAATACCTTAAAATATTTTTGGGTTCGGGAGTAGGTTATGTAAAGGGAAGGTGTTAGCACCCTTTACATCCATGGTTATCCATGGGCTCTTAGTTACTTAGCTCACTTTAAAATGTTTTGAGAAGTGTAGTGTGTAATTAGAAATTTTCTTAAGTACTTTATAATGATCCATGTACGGATATATATAAAGCCTTTGTTTTGAAAAATGTGAAGTGTTTTGGAATGTTTTTGAAAAGTGAGCAAGTACATAAGAGGAACCTACCCTAAGTTAAGTCTTTTCTGTTCTTAAATATCCTTTAAGTGGTAAGACTATCCCTATTATTAAGGAATAGGTAGTCATTACCTTGGATGTGTGAGGGACAAGTGAAGGGACACCTATGATTAGGCAACTGTAAGGTGTATAAGCAATTCGAAGGGACTTATCATCTTTATTTGAAAGGGACAAGATCATTACGAAGGCAACCATGAAGGGACTTGATCTTTTTATCTGTTAAGGGACTAGATGATATGAGATGAGGGACTTTGCTTTATACACCCTACTTGACCTTTTGTTTAGGCAACTTGAGAGGTAACCCTTAAAAAGTGAGATGGCGATCCAAGATCGACTTACGTGTGTGAGTGTACGAGTTCAAATATTTATCTTGAGATTAGTGATTTATATTCAATTTCACATACAAACATATCTTGCACTCCCTATTTTACTAACCATAGCATTTAAAATTATATATTAAAAATTACTACAACTATTACATATTGGATACAATTACATAATAATAATAATTAAAATAAATTAAATAAGCAAATTAAAGAATAATTAAGTGGGTTAGTAATAATAATAATGATAAAATAAACAATCATATATAAATAAATAAATAAAAGGGGTTAGTAGTAATAATAATGATAAAATAAACAATCATATATAAATAAATAAATAAAGGGGGTTAGTAGTAATAAAATAAATAAGAATAAGATGAAAGAATTAACATAATGAAAATAAATAAATTTAAAGTTCAAAATTAGATAAATAATATTTTTTAAGAGAATTTAATAAAAGAAATAAATAATATATACTAAATTATTCTAATGATTTAAATTTATATACATATTATAAAAATATTGGTTAATTATAATTAAATAAACATGCAACAAAAATAAATTATATTCATAAGATCAAATTAGGATTTTTTAATTGTTTTAAACATAATCTAGGGTTTACTATTTAATTAAAATTATTTACATGTAAAAACTATATTCAATAATAATTATAAACAAATTATAAAATAATGTACATAATTAAAATTTACAAATAAATAAATTAAAAGTTATAATATAATTAGGTTTTATAAAAGAAAATTAGGGTTTGTAAAAATAATTAGGTTTTATAAAATATTAGGATTTTTCTTATTAATTTACAAAATAAATCAATTTACTTACAAATTATATATGTACATATATCATGAAACAAATATAAATAAAATAATATTTTAGGAATACATACACAAAAATATTTTAATAGTATTAGAAAATATTTTTTATAATTTATATTTATCAATTTAAATAAAATAGAAATAGTAATAACATAAATAAGGAAAACATGAAAATTGATCAAAAAGAAAGGACCTGAGATTTGAACCCAGGTCCCCTACCTCATATGCAGAGCACAAAACCATCCAGGCCAACGCGCGCTGGTGATATAGAATGAGACCCATATGCTTTTGTTTCATATCCTGTAAAAATCACAACAAAAGCAAAAATAACACAAAAAGGGCCTGGGGGGGGGGGGGATTCGAACCCAGGACCCTCAACCAAACAAACACACACTCCAACCATCCAGCCAGAAGGGCGCATCTGTTATATGATCCACAACAAATAATAATATATTAAGTTATGTGAATAAGTGAGAAAATCAAATAAAAAGAATGCTGCCTCCCAGGATCGAACCCAAGCCTTGAACCAATACACGCGCATCCATCACCATTGGGCCAAGCATGCTTCTGTGAAACAAATTATAAACAATACAATAAAATATTAAAACAAAATTTGAATTCCATCCAGCGTGCCAAGAACTTCATCTTCTTCCTGGATACCTACGAATTTTGTTGCAAAATCACCTATGCATTTTCCTGCGAGTTCTTAATACTCATAACCTGCGAATTTCAAACAGCAAGCAAACGGTACAATTTCTTCCAATTGATTAGGGCATTATGATTCCCAGAGCTCATACAATCATTTTATGTCCTTAGGATCTATTTATATTAGGTCTATCATGGAACCCTAAAAGCTTGGCCGAAACCCTAGCAATGGCCAAATTCGTTCTAGGCAATGAAACTCCAATCAATTGATCCAGAAAGCTTCAACACAATGAAACAAATAAGATTAAACAATCAAGGTCAATTAATATGCAACAAATTCATTGAATCGAAAAAATCAAATATGAGGTGAAAAGTAATTCGGTTTATGCGATTTATGGAGTTTTAGATGATGATAAGCATGGCTATGCACTCAGTGATCATCAAGGAACATGTTGAAACCTTTAGAATACCTTGAAAGAGTCTCTAAGGAAGAATCCGAATTGAGATTTTTTGGATAAATTTTGAAAGTTTGAGACTTGTTCTTGAGGCAGCCAATTCGTGCCCAATGCTTGTGTTTATGTTGTATATATATCACTTGATGGAATTAGGTCAAGATATGTGATTGTTCTTTGGACTTTTTGGATCCAAGAGATTGAAAAAGACCATGCTTTGAATTTCATATATTCTTGAATGCAACCTTTCTATCTTAAGACAATCACCATAAATTTCACATCAATCTGATCTAATCCATGTTTATGACCTTCTAGAAACAATATCTCCCTCAAATATTTAATTTATATATTTTATTTTAATTTAAAATGGTTTTAAATGAATAAAATCAAAATAAATAAAATAAAAAATAATAAAAATATGAATAAATGAGGATTGGGTCGTGCATGATGTCATGTTGAAGTTTGGATCACAAATTTGCAAGCCCATTTGGAAGAATTTAGTTTTAAAGCCCTAATTGCTTCATAAACCTCCCAAAAATTTCCCAACTTTGCAAGGGCACAAATCCTTCAATTTTAATGCTATGAAGGTGTTCTTGGACATTTTGGAAAGCTTAAGGAGTCCTCTAACCAACCCCATTGGTTTCATGTCCATACCTTTTACCATTCTCAAGTTATGCTCTTTTGAAGTTGTTGACTTTTTGTTGACTTTTAAAAGGACCTATAATGTCTTAGCTCATACCTTCCAAATGAAGCATTTTTGGGCTTGGCTTGTGAGACACAAAGTTGTATAGAATTAAATTTCCTTCAAAATGAGATTTCGATGGGAAAAATTTGATGAAACATGTGAAAGTTATGGCTGGTCAAAGTTCAGTTGACTTTTCCTAAGGAAACCCTAATTTAGAAACTCCTGATTCTTGATGATCTGAAATCTCCTTGATGAATAATGATCAACCCTTGATCAAATGATGAATTTTACTTTATATAATTGATGTTGACAAAAAATCATGAAGTTTGACTTTGGTTTGACCACAGTTGACCTCAGTTTGACTTTTTAACTGCTTTGATTGATTTTGACTTATCTGATCATCTGACTGAGCAAACCTTTGAGAAAAGTCTTGAAACTTGTCATGGGGATTCTTAAACACATATAAGATGTTATGAAGCTCACTTGAAGTCTTGGAAGTCCATTTAGCCTGATTAAAGTCAAAACCCTAGTTTTGTATGCACTGCTTAGGAGGATGCATTGTCTGAGGGAATTGTCAAATCTTTTGACTAATTGTGAACTTTGTGAACCTTGTGAACCTCATAAGTTGTCTTGTGAACCTCATGAGATGTCTTGTGAACCTTGTGAACTTCATAATAGGTCTTGTGAACCTTGTGAACCTCATAAGATGTCATGTGAATCTTGTGAACTCCATAAGATGTCTTGTGAACTTTGTGAACCTTGTAAACCTCTTAGTACACAAAGTCTTATCTTGTTGTTGCACCCCAAAATTTGCCCTCACAATACAAGACTTTGTGTGCTAAGAAGGTTCACAAGGTTCACAAGATTCACAATGCTTATATAACCTTTCATGAGGTTCATGAAGTCTACAAGTTACTTCTTGAAGGTTCACAAGGTTCACAAGATTCACAATGCTTTCAATACCTTTCATGAGGTTCATGAAGTCTACAAGTCACTTTATGAAGGTTCACAAGGTTCACAAGTTTCTCAACATCTACAAGACCTTTCATGAGGTTCATGGAGTCTACAAGTCACTTTATGAAGGTTCACAAGGTTCACAAGATTCACAATGATTACAAAGCTTTCCTGAGGTTCATGAGGTCTACAAAGTCACTTTATGAGGTTCACAAGGTTCACAAGCTTCACAATACCTCCCATGAGGTTCACAAGACATTTTATGATGGTTCACAAGGTTCACAAAGTTCACAATTGGTCAGAAGAGTTGACAATTCCCTCAGACAATGCACCTCCTAAGCAGTGCATCCAAAACTAGGGTTTTGACTTTAATCAGGACAAATGAACTTCCAAGACTTCAAGTGAGCTTCATAACATCTTATATGTGTGTAAGAACCCCCATGACAAGTTTCAAGACTTTTCTCAAGAGTTTGCTCAGTCAGATGATCAGATAAGTCAAAATCAGTCAATGCAGTTAAAAAGTCAAACTGAGGTCAACTGTGGTCAAACCAAAGTCAAACTTCATGATTTTTTACCAACATCAAGTATAAGAAGTAAAATTCATCATTTGATCAAGGGTTGATCATGATTCATCAAGGAGATTTCAGATCATCAAGAATCAGGAGTTTCTAAATTAGGGTTTCCTCAGTAAAAGTCAACTGAACTTTGACCAGCCATAACTTTCACATACTTCATCACCAAGTCTACACTCAAAGCTAATTTTTAAGGAAATTGAATTCTCTACAACTTTGTGTCTCACAAGCCAAGCCCAAAAATGCTTCATTTGGAAGGTATGAGCTAAGACATTATAGGTCATTTCAAAAGTCAACAAAAAGTCAACAACTTCAAAAGGGCATAACTTGAGATTGGTAAATGATATGGACATGAAACCAATGGGGTTGTTTAGAGGACTCTTCAAGCTTTCCAAAATGTCCAAGAACACCCTCATAGCATTAAAATTGAAGGATATGTGACCTTGCAAAGTTGGGAAATTTTGAGTTGGTTTATGATGAAAAAGGAGGTCTAGAACCAATTTCTTCCAAATGGGCTTGTCAAATTATGATCCAATCCATACACTATCATCATGCACGACCCAAATGATTAAAAATCAGAATTTTTATTATTTTTTTTTTATTTTGATTTAATTCATAAAAAATCATTTTAAATAGAAATAAAATATGAAAATATGTTATTTAATGGAGATTTGGTTTCTAGAATGTCTTCAATATTGATTGGAATTGAAAGGGAAGGAAATCATAAGATTGATCCAAAAATAGCAAGCCTTCATACACAAATATTTGAATTTTAAGACATGATCAATTTCAATCTTTTTGAATCAAAATTTCCACACAACAATTCAATTTTATGACCTAAGTTCACTCATCTATAAGTACTAAACCTAATTCAATCACAAGGCCACGAATTTCAGCAGCCCAAAGGTAAGTTCACAAAGTCAAAAAATCATCCAAAAGCTCACATTCGGTTTCGGATTTCCAGAGCTTTACAAGGTATTTTGAGGACATGGACATGATTATGGGACTTCACTGATCATGAATCAATCACCATTTGCATCAAAAACATCATGAATTGCATAACCCGAGCCAAACCCTGTTCTTGAATATGACTTTTCGATTCCATTGATTTACTGTGTTTAATTTGTTTTTGATTGTTGAATGATGTTTATGATGGACCTTAGAACGATTCTGGGCCATTCAATTGAATTTTTCGTGCAGGTATAAGAATTCACCATAGTTAGGGTTTCATGGCCGTTTTAGGGTTCTTCAATTCATCCATTATAAATGAATTTTAAAGACATGGTTGAGTTGTATGGATCATGTAGAATGTAATGCACTAATCAATTTCACCAAATGTTGCTGTTTTGTCCATGTTTGAGTTTTGTAGGTGTTGCTGCAAATTTGGTTTTCGCAGGTACAATGGAAGCAAAATTCGCAGCTAATTTTGTAGGTCATAAGGTTGAAGAAGAAGCTAGGTGGCGCGAAACCTGTATTTGAATTATTGTTTAAAAATAATATAATTTTGTTTCTATTTATTATCACAAGCCAATGCTTGTCCTGGTGGTAAGACTACTGCGCGTTTAGGTGAGTGGCCTGTGTTCGAATCCAGGCCATGTACATTTTTTTCTTATTTTTTCCAGGTTAAACATACATAATATATTATGTATTGTTGCCAACTCATTAGCAGATGGGCTCTTCCAGCCAGGCGGTCATGCGTGTGTTTGCTAGTTTCAAAGGTCCTGGGTTCAACACCACCCCAGGCCTTTTGCTTTCTTTTATTTTCCTGATTTTTCCAGATAAGGAACAAAACCAAATGAAGCATATTCTCTTTCACCTGCGTGCTGATGGTCCAGTGGTAGAGGCTGTGGTTGGCAAGCATGAGGGACTGGGTTCAAACCCCAGCCCCATCAGGTTTTGATTTCTTTTTCTTTCTTTTGCTTTATTTTCTAATTTAATTACTATTATACATAAAATAAATTGAAATTACATTGTTTTATTATTTTCTATATTATAAAATATATATTATGTGTTCTAGTTCCTAAAAATTATTTTCTAAAAAAAAAAACTAGTTTTTATTATTATGTTTATTTAAATTATAAAAAATATATATATGTACTATTTAATTAAAGGAATTGTCATTATATAAATCCTAAATATATTTTTAAATGAATCCTAATTTTGTAAAACCTAATTTTATTTTTCTAAATAATTTTCATTTTCTAATTCTTAATATAATTAGTATGTATATATTTATTTAATATAACTTTTGCAAATATAATGATTAATAAAATTAATTTTTTGTAAATATAATACTTAATATAAAATTTTGTAAATATGATTAATTTTTGTAAATATAATATTTAAACATAATTGTAACTTATTTTCTTATATATAATATGTAAATATTTTTTTTAATTTGTTATTTAAATAATTTTTAATATGTGCTTAGAAATAATTTAGTAATTTGTATCTAAATTAAAATTGTTTATATTTTTTAAATAAAAAATCTATATTGAAAATTTAATTTTGTGTTTATTATTTGCATCATGTTATTATAATATTTTTGCTAATTCTATTTATTATTGTTATTATTACTAACCATATTATTATTAACATTAATTTTTGCTTATTATTATTTCACTAACCTTATTTAATTTTTATTATTATTATTACTAACCCCTATTTTATTTACTTATTGCTTATTTATTATTTTTGCTTATTATTTATATTTTGCTTTTATATTGATATTTTTGCTATTTATTTTGCTTATTGTTATAATTATGTAATTGCTCCTTGGTGTAAATTTTGTAAATATGTAATTTATTTAATTTTTATGATATGGTTAGTAATTTAGGGAGTGCAAACATGTATTCTATTTAAAATCAAATTTAGATCATTTTAATTAAAGATAAATAAAATTGAACACTCACACACGTAAGTCGATTTTTAATCGCCATCTCACATTTCTAAGGCTATCCCTCATTGTTGTCTAATCATAAGGTCAGGTGGGGTGTATAAAGCAAGTCCCTTAAAAGAAAAATCATCAAGTCCCTAATGGTTGCCTTTAAAGATCAAGTCCCTTTTCGAATAATGATGATAGTCCCTCCTAAATGCTTAATACACCTCACAGTTGCCTTCATAAACAGCTGTCCCTCACATGTCCCTTACATCCAAGGTAATGACTACCTATTCCTTAATAATAGGGATAGTCTTACCATTTAAAGGATAAAGAACAGAAAAGACTTAAATTTTAGGGTAGGTACCTCCTAGTTGCTTGCTCACTTCATTTCAAATTTTCAAACACTTAACAAATTTCAAACAAATTTTCAAACACAAGTTTTTACGCATCCGTACATGGATCATTATTAACTCATATGAAAATTTTCTATTCACACACTTCACATTTTCAAAAACAATTCAAAAGTGAGCTAAGTAACTAAGAGCCCATGGATAACCATGGATATAAAGGGTGCTAACACCTTCCCTTTATATAACCTACCCCCCGGACCCAAAAATATCTCTTAAGGTCTTTCCTGTTCTTTTATACCCTTTCCTTTTGGATAAAATAAAAGTCGGTGGCGACTCTTGCTATCCGCAACATAACTAAAAGTCAGTTCTCCCACCGTGTTACAGAACTGGCGACTCTGCTGGGGATAATAATTTAAGAGGGGTACCCTTAGGAATTAAGATCACTTAAAATTGTTTGCCTTGTTTGCTTTATATTATCTTGTTGGGGTGCTCTTATGTGTGAAAGGTCCTAACCCGGATCTAGTGTACCTTAGGTAAATGGCAATAGACCAAGGAAACTGTATGACGTATATCGATACGGTTGATCTGGTGGCTATAGTTAGTGCGACTTCTTGGTTGGTGCTTATGTTCCTTAAGTCAAGTTGAGGATAATATGAGGCTGCCATATGTTGTCAATGCACTAACTAACTTTTAGAACCCTAGTTATCCCATCTTGGCCTTTAGAAAGTAGTGAGGTAACCGGCTTTGGTGCAGACTGAAGTTGGTTGACACTCGATACTACACTCATTGAGATCTTAAACTTGGAGGGTTTTGGTTGGCAAGTAAGTTGCCTTCTGAACAACCACCCTTGTGAAGGGTCAATGATATTGAGATCCCTTAGAACCTGGTTACTTTATAGGACAGGATGAACCAACTAACTTCAGGGGAGGGTACTTACCTTTAAACCTCACGCAAGCCTTTAAACCTAGGGCTATGGTGTGACTTGTTTGTGTGTGCCACATGTTTGTGATTGAGCATAACATCATGACATCATCATGCATCATAAGCATAGCATTTTCACTAACCATTTCAAGGACCAAAGGATTTATCTTTGTTCTTTGTTGCAGGTCATGGCTTCTGCTCGTAGAAACACCATCAGGATCAACTTTGTGGGCATACCTGCCAAGCTTAAAGAGTTGGTTTCTCAAGTGTCTGATCACTCCCAGTTCATCAAGAGACATGGTCACCTATTGGATCTAGTCACTTCAGGGTTCAATGAAGATATGATGAGTGTCCTGTTTCAATTCTTTGACCCTAAGCAACATTGCTTTACATTCTTTGATTATCAGCTGGTTCCAACCATGGAGGAGTTCTCTAAACTTCTGGGTATACCTGTTCTGGATCAAAGACCCTTCACAGGCTTGGAGAAGGAGCTTAAACCAGAGGTTATTGCTGCAGCTCTACATCTGAAGAAGTCTGATATTGTTCTAGAAACGAGAAGCGGAGTCAAGGGTATTCTTGCCAAGGTGTTGATAGAGAAAGCTCAGGTATTCTTTAAGGCCATGAGCTATGACGCTTTTGAGGAGATCTTAGCCTTGCTAATATATGGCTTAGTATTGTTCCCCAATCCAGATCAGTTCATAGATGTTCATGCCATCAACATTTTCCTGAGTCACAATCCAGTGCCTACATTGCTTGGAGACATCCTGCATTCTCTTCATACCCGTACTACAAGGGCAAGAGGAACTTTGATGTGCTGCATACCTTTAATTTCTAGGTGGTTTATTTCTCACCTTCCTCGCTCAGTAATGAAGAATGAGCAAGGGTTCAGATGGTCCAAAAGGATCATGTCACTTTCTCACTCAGATATCCATTGGTGCTCCAGATCTATGGAGAATGTCACCATCATTGACCGTTGTGGGGAGTTCCCTAATGTGCCACTTCTAGGCATAAGAGGGGGCATCACCTACAACCCCTCTCTAGCTTTACGAAAGTTTGGTTACGCCCGGAGCGATGGTCCACATGACATGTTGATTCAGGGCATTGTGTTTGACTACGACAACGATCTTCAAGGTTACCGTCAGAGATTCATACGAGCATGGGGAAAAGTAAACAGGGTTGACAGCAAGACACTGGAGCCTAAGTACACTATTCCTATGGAGGCTTATCTCAGATGGGTACGATCTCGTGCTCAGACTCTCATGATGCCATATCCTGCCGTCCTACCAGTTACCATGGAACCTGTTGCTGAAGGAGACACAGCTTATACCATCCTTCACCCAGACATGCCTACTGATATGGAAGACTTGCAGAGATCATGGATCCAACTGAAGGAGCAAAGGGATACTTTCGAGGCTCATTACAGAGCAAGCCAAGAAAGAATCCTAGAACTAACAAAGCAACTTCACGAGGAACGGAACCTCAACTCATACCTCAACACAAAGAGGAAACGTCCATGGGAGACTTAAAACCCCATCTTTTGTACTTATTTCATTTCATTTTTGTAAGCCTAAAAGGCAAAACAAATTTATTACTAATAAAAGTTTACCTTCTTGATTGTTTAAGCAAATTTAAATCCTGCGGTCCTTGAAAACATTGCATATGCATTCACATATCATTTCATTGCATCACAGGTTTATAATTGTGCACAGGTTTCTCATCTTCTCGCTGTTTATTTCAGCAATGGCTCTTGAACAATCAGTTAAGGATCTCCAGGCACAAAATACACAATTCCAAGAGCTGATCTTGAACCTGTCCAAGGGGCAAGATGAATTGAAGGCACTGCTGGCCAAGAAGACTAAGAAGACTAGAAGGTCTGCTGGTTTGATCAACATGGGAAGAAGGTTCAAAGGTCTTGCCAAGACCAAAGAACCAGCTGAAGACTATGAATCCGAGGAATCTAAAAAAGAAGGAGGCAGTCTCCACAATACTATAGGGGACTCTGATTCTGAGGCTAATTACTACCATGAGCCTAACGAAGATAAATTCAAGATGCTGGTGGATAGGATGGATGCCATGGAGTTGCAGAAGTCATCTGGGATGGATTTTGAGGATTTGAGTTTGATATCTGGGGTGGTCATACCCATTGGTTTCAAGGTTCCTACCTTTGTTGTTTATGATGGGGTCTCTTGTCCCAAGCTGCATCTGAGGTCCTATGTCAGAAGGATCCAACCTCACACTGCTGACAAGAAGTTATGGATCCACTTTTTTCAAGAGAGCTTATCTGGAGCCCAGTTGGAGTGGTATTATCAGTTGGAGAGTGTCAACATCAGAGATTGGAATGATCTTGCTGAAGCTTTCTATAAGCAGTACCAATACAATGCTGACTTAGCCCCCACTCGCATGCATCTTCAGAGCATGTCTATGGGTGCCAAAGAAAGTTTTAAAGAGTATGCTCAGAAGTGGAGAGATTTAGCTGGAAGAGTTCAACCCCCTTTGACTGACAGGGAGCTGGTTGATATGTTCATGTGCACGCTGAATGATCAGTTCTACAGTCATCTCATTGGAAGCTCATCATCTGGCTTCACTGAGTTGATCATGACAGGAGAACGAGTAGAGAATGGTATAAAGAATGGTAAGATCCATGTGGGCACTTCTTCATCAGGTGCTGCAAAGAAGCCTCCCACTGGGAAGAAAGAATCCAATGCTGTTTATGGTCAACCTGATCGTAACAGAAGGCATCAGTCTGTTAGTGCAGTTCATATTTCAAATCCAACTCCTGCAACAACAGAGCAGCCACAAGGCAATCAACAGAGGGCTAGAAGACAGTTCACGAAGATCAACATGTCAATGGCTCAGGCATTGCAACACTTGTTGAAGGCTGAACTTATTACTTTGAAAGAGGCTCCTCAGAATCCTAATGTTACCTCTCCCAGGTACAATCCCAATGCACGGTGTGCATACCATTCAAACTGTCAGGGACATGATACTAATAACTGCTGGATCTTGAAGAATAAAATTCAAGATATGATTGATGCTGGAGAGATTGAGTTTGATCCTCCGGGTACTCCAAATGTGATTACTGCTCCAATGCCAAATCACGAGAAGACTGTCAATGCCATTGAGGAAGATCTGCATATCCATTCAGTTGATGAATTGACCACACCATTGTCTGTCATCAGAAAGAAGTTGGTACAAGCTGGGTTCTTTCCGGGTTGTCGTGAAGATTGTGTTTATTGTGAGTATAATCCAGAGAAGTGCTTCAGATTGAAAGACGGAATTCAGCGTCTCATGGATAATTACACCATAGTGTTTGAAAGAAGACCGTCTTCTGTGGAGAGTATGGTGGAGCATATTACCAGAGGTAAGAAGACTGAAGAGGTTGACATGGTTGACAAAGTACCAATAAGAATCACTTCAAAGGGTCCCATTAAAATCACTCGTCAGGGTCCAATCAAAATTACTGCTGAAGATCCCGTGAAAGTTGTTGCTGAAGCCAGAGTAGCTCCTGTGGTCATTACTACTCCTGGTCCTATCCAATATACGTCCGACAAAGCTGTGCCTTGGCACTATGGGTCTGATGTTTACATCCATGGTGTTAAGCAAGAGCCTGTAGCTGATGTGCCTGTTGATGTTGACAATATTGCTGGATCTAGTAAGATCACACGTAGTGGAAGAGTCTTCTCTCCTCCAGTTACTTCCAAGAATGCAGTTACTCCTGCTGCTACTTCCACCACTGATGCTAGGGGAAAGGGTCCTGTTATTGAGCCTGTATCTACTGATGTGCCAGCTGCTGATGACCTCTCTAAGCAGATGGAAGAAGTATTGAAAATCATTCGCAAGAGTGATTATGACATTGTTGATCAGTTGGGGCATACTCCCTCGAAGATTTCTATGTTATCCTTGTTGCTATGTTTTGAGGCTCATGCCAAGTCCTTGATCAAGTTTCTGAAGACTGCTCATGTACCCAGTGCAATTTCCGTTGACCAATTTGAGAACTGTGTTGCCCACCTGACCTATGACAATGGGTTAGGGTTTTCTGATGCTGATTTGACCCCTGCCAAGAGAGATCATAACAGAGCCTTGCATATCTCAATTGAATGCAGGGGCACTACCTTGTCACATGTGCTGATAGACAATGGTTCCTCTTTGAATGTGTTGCCTAAGGAAGTCCTGAACAAGTTAAGTCTTGAAGATGCTGTGCTGAAGCCCAGTAACATTGTGGTAAAGGCTTTTGATGGTTCTAGAAGAGTAGTACATGGGGAAATTGATCTTCCAATCAAAGTTGGCTCCCAGGTGTTTACTGCTACGTTTTTTGTGATGGATATTCGTCCTTCGTACTCTTGTCTGCTTGGTCGTCCCTGGATCCATGGGGCAGGTGCTGTAACCTCTACATTGCACCAAAAGTTGAGATATCCGGTGGATGGAAAGGTTGTTACTGTCTATGGAGAAGAAGAATACTTTGTCAGCCATGTAAACACTTTCAAGTATCTGGAAATGGAAGGTGAATACATTGAAACTCCGTGTCAGACATTTGAAGTGGTTCCTTGGGTTGTTAATGATTATGTAGCTCCTCCTGTTGTGAAGAAAGTTCCTGTGGTCACCAGAAAACCTCCAACAATGGCAATGGCCTCCCTCAATGATGCAAGAGCTGTGGTGGATGAAGGTGGTTGTACTATTTGGGGTCAGCTTCCTGATATTCCATACAAGTCTGACAAGTTTGGTTTGGGTTTCACTGCAGAGTCCCAGAAGACTGTTCGTCGTGCTCGTGCTGTTCGTATCACCAATCAAGGGGTTATGAAAGATCAGATCAATGCTGTGGGAGATCATGATGAAGATTACAACTTGGATGCTTGGATTTTTCCTACTGTGGGTGCTGGACTCAATAATTGGAAAGCTGAATATGTTATCCCTATCTCCTTTAGTCAGGAGTAAATACTATTACTGTGTTGTGTTTTTTAAATTTGTAATTTCTTGAACAATAAAACTTTCAAGCCATGTGCCTTACCCGGGGCACAATGGTGTGCTTGTTACGGGCTGTCATTTCATTTGCATACTTCATTCAATAAAATCAGTGGACGTTTCGTTTTCGTAAATATTGTGTTCCTTGTCTTTCTTTTCTTTTATTTTTGTTTTATCAGCTATGTGTTCTTACACACACCCACATCCCTAAAATGCAGATCCTCATCCACTCTGGATCCTGTTGATAACAGTTCTACTATTGCCAATTATAATTTCGAGAATCCGATCTATCAAACTGAAGACGGAAATGAGGACGATTGCGAAATACCTGTAGAGCTTTCTAGGTTGTTACAACAAGAAGAGAAAGCTATACAGTCACATGAAGAGCCGGTCGAAGTTGTGAATCTGGGAACTGAAGAAAACAGAAAAGAGGTCAAGATAGGGGCTGATTTAGAGGACAGTGTTAAGAGCAGATTGATTCAGATGTTACGCGACTATGTGGAGATCTTTACTTGGTCTTATGAAGATATGCCAGGGTTGGATACAGACATTGTGGTTCACCGTTTTCCAGTGAAAGAAGATTGTCGTCCGAAGAAGAAGAAGGTTCGTCGTATGCGTCCTGAAATGTCAGAAAAGATCAAGGCAGAGGTAATGAAACAATTCAATGCAGGGTTCTTAGCAGTGACTTCTTATCCTCAGTGGGTTGCAAATGTGGTACCAGTTCCTAAGAAAGATAGTAAGGTACGTATGTGTGTAGACTACAGAGATTTGAACAAGGCTAGCCCTAAAGATGACTTTCCACTTCCTCATATTGATATTCTGGTAGACAACACTGCTCAGCATAAGGTATTCTCTTTTATGGATGGTTTCTCTGGTTACAATCAGATCAAGATGGCACCTGAAGACATGGAGAAGACAACATTTGTGACACAGTGGGGCACCTTTTGCTATAAGGTAATGCCATTTGGTTTGAAGAATGCAGGGGAAACATATCAGCGTGCTATGGTGGCTTTGTTTCATGATATGATTCATCATGAGATAGAGGTATATGTAGATGATATGATAGCCAGGTCTCAGAATGAAGAGCAACATCTTGATCATCTGCACAAGTTGTTTGAGAGGTTGAAGAAATACAAGTTGAGGTTGAACCCAAACAAGTGTACTTTTGGAGTTAGATCTGGTAAACTCCTGGGTTTCATTGTCAGTGGAAAAGGTATTGAAGTAGATCCAGCAAAAGTGAAAGCTATACGAGAAATGCCAGCTCCCCGTACTGAGAAGGAGGTTAGAGGTTTCTTGGGACGATTGAATTACATTGCAAGATTTATTTCTCAATTGACTGCCATCTGTGAGCCAATCTTCAAGTTGTTGAAGAAAGATCAGGTGATGGAATGGAATGATGAGTGCCAGACTGCCTTCGATGAAATCAAGAGATATCTGCTAGAACCACCAATTTTGATGCCACCAGTTGATGGAAGACCCTTGATTATGTACTTAACAGTGCTAGACAACTCAATGGGGTGTGTATTGGGGCAACATGACGAGTCTGGTCGAAAAGAGCAGGCAATATACTACCTTAGCAAAAAGTTTACCGACTGTGAAATAAGATACTCACTGCTCGAGAAAACTTGCTGCGCTTTGGCATGGGCTGCTCGCCGACTAAGACAGTATATGTTGACTCATACTACCTTATTGATTTCGAAGATGGATCCAATCAAGTATATATTTGAGAAACCTGCTCTCTCCGGAAGAATTGCAAGATGGCAAATGATCTTGACAGAATATGACATACAGTATACTACTCAGAAGGCCATTAAGGGAAGTGTTGTGGCAGATCATTTGGCACATCAAGCAGTGGATGATTATCAGTCAATGAGTTTTGAGTTCCCTGATGAAGACATTATGATTATTACCAAAGAACCTGGACAATATGACGGACCTGAACAAGGATCCCGATGGACTATGGTTTTTGATGGTGCCTCTAATGCACTTGGTAATGGTGTTGGTGTTGTAATTAGTTCCCCTGAAGGTTGTCATACCCCGATTACTGCCAGACTTTGTTTCTATTGTACCAATAACATGGCTGAGTATGAGGCATGTATCCTGGGTATTAAAGCTGCTATTGATATGAAGATTCAGTTCCTTGACGTGTATGGAGATTCAGCCCTGGTAGTTAGTCAGATTAAAGGAGATTGGGATACCAAGCATGATAACCTCATTCCTTACAGAGAGCATGTGTTGTCTTTGATCCCACATTTCAAAGAGATTACCTTTAGACATATTCCACGAAGAGAGAATCAGTTGGCAGATGCATTAGCCACCATGGCATCCATGTTTGAGATCAGCTGGGATGATGAAGCTCCCAAGATTACTATTGATAGATTTGAAAAGCCTGCATACTGCAATGAGATTGACACTGAAGGGGTAGAGGAGAAGCCTTGGTTCTATGAAGTGAAAAGATATCTTGAAGCTCAGGAATTCCCTGAAGGGGCATCTGTCAAAGATAGGAAGTTTCTGAGAAGGTTCTCTGCTAAGTTCTTTTTGAGCAATGGCATTTTGTACAAGCGCAATCATGATTCAACTTTGCTTCGTTGTGTGGATAAGAAGGAAGCAACTGAGATTATGGAGGATATGCATGATGGGATCTTTGGCACTCATTCTAGTGGTCATACTATGGCAAAGAAGATATTGAGAGCAGGTTACTATTGGTCTACCATGGAAGCTGATTGCTATCAACACTCCAGAACTTGTCACAAATGTCAAATTTATGCTGATAAAGTCCATGTACCTCCATCACCATTGAATGTGTTGACTGCTCCTTGGCCCTTTGCCATGTGGGGCATTGATATGATTGGTGAGATCAAGCCTAGTGCTTCTAATGGGCATCGTTTCATACTGGTTGCTATTGATTATTTCACGAAGTGGGTGGAGGCAGCTTCATTTGCATCTGTTACCAAGAATGTTGTGGCTCGGTTCATTAAGCATAATCTCATATGTAGGTATGGCATCCCTGAAAGGATTATCACTGATAATGGCTCTAATCTGAACAACACTATGATTACTGATCTCTGCACGCAGTTCAAGATTAAGTATCACAACTCTTCTCCGTATCGTCCAAAGATGAATGGGGCAGTTGAAGCTGCTAATAAGAACATTAAGAAGATTGTACAGAAGATGACTGTTACTTATAAGGATTGGCATGAGATGTTACCATTTGCTCTTCATGGTTATCGTACCACAATACGTACTTCAACAGGGGCAACCCCATTCTCCTTAGTCTATGGTATGGAAGCAGTTCTGCCCATTGAAGTTCAGATTCCCTCCTTGAGAATTATGAAGGATGCAGGCTTGGATGAAGCTGAGTGGATTCAGACTCGACTGGACCAGTTAAATTTGATTGAGGAGAAGAGGCTAGCAGCAGTTTGTCATGGCCAGATGTACCAAAAACGAATGATCAAAGCTTTTAACAAGAAGGTTAAGCCAAAGGTATATCAGGCTGGTGATTTGGTAATCAAGCGTATCATATTACCACAGGGTGATCCTAGGGGCAAGTGGACTCCAACATATGAAGGACCATTTGTAGTCAAGACAGTGTTCTCAGGAGGTGCCATGATACTGACTACAATGGATGGTGAAGACTTCCCACAGCCTGTAAATGCAGACATAGTTAAAAAATACTACGCATAAAAAGAGACCCGCTAGGTTGACTGGCCTAGGCAAAAGTAAGGGCATCCCGGCAAACCAAAAGGGTTTGGGCAAAAATTAGGGATATATATAAAAAGATGTACACTCGGCAAGTCGAAAACCTGAAAAGGCGGCTTGGGCAAAAAAGGGTATCCCGGTGGATTGAAAACCTGAAAGGGCAATCCAGGCAAAAGTTAGGGATTAAAGCGTATGATTATGTCTCGTTTGGATCACCCATGAAACTGCAACCGGTTGTACTACTTACTCAAGCTCGAACAGATAAAGCTCAATCCAATCGTTTTTGTATCAACAGCAGAAGATGAGATAATTGAAGATAATGGCAATAGTAGAATTGAAACTCAATAGGATTGTTTCCCACATAGCTGATTTTCTCTGTTTTGTAAAAAACTTTAATGACAAAATCCTCTTACTAGGGTTTGTGTCTCCTTGTACAAACTTACCCGTGTATGGGTCACTTTTCGATAAATAAATTCCATCTTTTGAATCCAGATTTACTTTTACCCTATTTACATAAGCGAAACGTCCATTGGTTGTGTTTGAATGTATGTATGCTTTTGAATATGATTGATGTTTACAAGAAATGCATGTATGCTTAATATGATTGATGTTTACCAGAAATGCATGAAAATGCAGTAATAGTATTTACTAAGGACGAACGAGGGAAGGATTTCAACAAAGCTTCGCCGGTTCATCTTTACAAGACAGTTACAAATCCTCAGTAGGACGAATCCATCTTCATAAAGTCTTATCTCTCCTGGAATTTATATCCATTTCTTTTATCCTCATACGGATATTCGGGAATTTACTTTCCAATAAGGGTACGACGAACGAAGACGGGAGGTTATATCTGCCCTACCATCAAACAAAGACGAAGGTTATGTATACCTTATTATCCCCAGCATCCGGGAGGTGATATATACCTTATTATCCCCAGCAGACGGGAGGTTATATATGCCTTGCTATCCCCAGCATACGGAAGGTTATGTATATTATCAAACAAGACGGGAACAAGTTCCTCATATTCTTCAACAACGAATCGGGATTTATTTTCCCTGGCCAGCAGTTGTTATACGAAGACATCCAGACGCTTCAGGCAGCATCATATCATACATACATCATTTACATCATACCATAACATACATATCCATAAATGCATAATACATTTACTTAGGTGCATCATGCTATGCATACATACATATAACATAAACTAACATTCTCCTTGCAGGATAGTTATATGCAGATAAAACAGCATCAACAATTCACAACAGGTCAGAAATGATCCATACACTACTCAAGATGTCCTCGAATAGCAGGCAAACGGTCTGTAAAAAGATCCATTCCCTGGTTCAAGACTTTTTCAGAAGAACAAATCCTGACGTTCTTTTGACCCTTAAGAGAAAATCCTGACGCTCTTTTGGCCCCTTGTTCAAGACTTTTTCAGAAGAACAAATCCTGACGTTCTTTTGACCCTTAAGAGCAAATCCTGACGCTCTTTTGGCCCCTCGATCAAGACTCTTTCAGAAGAACAAATCCTGACGTTCTTTTGACCCTTAAGAGCAAATCCTGACGCTCTTTTGACCCCTGGTTCAAGACATTTTACTCAGAAGAACAAATCCTGACGTTCTTTTGATCCTTAAGAACAAATCCTGACGTTCTTTTGGCCCTTGGAGAATAGGCAAACGGTCTGTACAAAGATCCATTCCCTAATCCAAAATATTTCCAAAAGAGATAATCATCACAAGATTTATTTCTACTGGTCCATCCAACAACTCAAATCATGTTGCATAAATGATTCAGAGACGGCCTATACGAAGACCTAGTACTGAAATCCAGTATCAACACAAAGCTATCATCACATCCAGTTCTTTAGATGGCATCTCTAAGCCCATCTCCCGTTCTTCCAAGTGGCATCTTTAAGCCCACTCAAGCATATACAACCAACCATAAATATCACTCTATGCATTGGTGAGTGCAAATTTTTGGGCTTTTGTGTTCAATCCCCTTCAACCTTCCAGGTCACGACTGGCAAATGTACCAATCTAACCCCTCAGGTTTCAGAAAATTGAACAGGGGCAGCTGTTGCACCCCAAAATTTGCCCTCACAATACAAGACTTTATGTGCTAAGAAGGTTCACAAGGTTCACAAGATTCACAATGCTTATATAACCTTTCATGAGGTTCATGAAGTCTACAAGTTACTTCTTGAAGGTTCACAAGGTTCACAAGATTCACAATGCTTTCAATACCTTTCATGAGGTTCATGAAGTCTACAAGTCACTTTATGAAGGTTCACAAGGTTCACAAGTTTCTCAACATCTACAAGACCTTTCATGAGGTTCATGGAGTCTACAAGTCACTTTATGAAGGTTCACAAGATTCACAATGATTACAAAGCTTTCCTGAGGTTCATGAGGTCTACAAAGTCACTTTATGAGGTTCACAAGCTTCACAAGCTTCACAATACCTCCCATGAGGTTCACAAGACATTTTATGATGGTTCACAAGGTTCACAAAGTTCACAATTGGTCAGAAGAGTTGACAATTCCCTCAGACAATGCACCTCCTAAGCAGTGCATCCAAAACTAGGGTTTTGACTTTAATCAGGACAAATGAACTTCCAAGACTTCAAGTGAGCTTCATAACATCTTATATGTGTGTAAGAACCCCCATGACAAGTTTCAAGACTTTTCTCAAGAGTTTGCTCAGTCAGATGATCAGATAAGTCAAAATCAGTCAATGCAGTTAAAAAGTCAAACTGAGGTCAACTGTGGTCAAACCAAAGTCAAACTTCATGATTTTTTACCAACATCAAGTATAAGAAGTAAAATTCATCATTTGATCAAGGGTTGATCATGATTCATCAAGGAGATTTCAGATCATCAAGAATCAGGAGTTTCTAAATTAGGGTTTCCTCAGTAAAAGTCAACTGAACTTTGACCAGCCATAACTTTCACATACTTCATCACCAAGTCTACACTCAAAGCTAATTTTTAAGGAAATTGAATTCTCTACAACTTTGTGTCTCACAAGCCAAGCCCAAAAATGCTTCATTTGGAAGGTATGAGCTAAGACATTATAGGTCATTTCAAAAGTCAACAAAAAGTCAACAACTTCAAAAGGGCATAACTTGAGATTGGTAAATGATATGGACATGAAACCAATGGGGTTGTTTAGAGGACTCTTCAAGCTTTCCAAAATGTCCAAGAACACCCTCATAGCATTAAAATTGAAGGATATGTGACCTTGCAAAGTTGGGAAATTTTGAGTTGGTTTATGATGAAAAAGGAGGTCTAGAACCAATTTCTTCCAAATGGGCTTGTCAAATTATGATCCAATCCATACACTATCATCATGCACGACCCAAATGATTAAAAATCAGAATTTTTATTATTTTTTTTTTATTTTGATTTAATTCATAAAAAATCATTTTAAATAGAAATAAAATATGAAAATATGTTATTTAATGGAGATTTGGTTTCTAGAATGTCTTCAATATTGATTGGAATTGAAAGGGAAGGAAATCATAAGATTGATCCAAAAATAGCAAGCCTTCATACACAAATATTTGAATTTTAAGACATGATCAATTTCAATCTTTTTGAATCAAAATTTCCACACAACAATTCAATTTTATGACCTAAGTTCACTCATCTATAAGTACTAAACCTAATTCAATCACAAGGCCACGAATTTCAGCAGCCCAAAGGTAAGTTCACAAAGTCAAAAAATCATCCAAAAGCTCACATTCGGTTTCGGATTTCCAGAGCTTTACAAGGTATTTTGAGGACATGGACATGATTATGGGACTTCACTGATCATGAATCAATCACCATTTGCATCAAAAACATCATGAATTGCATAACCCGAGCCAAACCCTGTTCTTGAATATGACTTTTCGATTCCATTGATTTACTGTGTTTAATTTGTTTTTGATTGTTGAATGATGTTTATGATGGACCTTAGAACGATTCTGGGCCATTCAATTGAATTTTTCGTGCAGGTATAAGAATTCACCATAGTTAGGGTTTCATGGCCGTTTTAGGGTTCTTCAATTCATCCATTATAAATGAATTTTAAAGACATGGTTGAGTTGTATGGATCATGTAGAATGTAATGCACTAATCAATTTCACCAAATGTTGCTGTTTTGTCCATGTTTGAGTTTTGTAGGTGTTGCTGTAAATTTGGTTTTCGCAGGTACAATGGAAGCAAAATTCGCAGCTAATTTTGTAGGTCATAAGGTTGAAGAAGAAGCTAGGTGGCGCGAAACCTGTATTTGAATTATTGTTTAAAAATAATATAATTTTGTTTCTATTTATTATCACAAGCCAATGCTTGTCCTGGTGGTAAGACTACTGCGCGTTTAGGTGAGTGGCCTGTGTTCGAATCCAGGCCATGTACATTTTTTTCTTATTTTTTCCAGGTTAAACATACATAATATATTATGTATTGTTGCCAACTCATTAGCAGATGGGCTCTTCCAGCCAGGCGGTCATGCGTGTGTTTGCTAGTTTCAAAGGTCCTGGGTTCAACACCACCCCAGGCCTTTTGCTTTCTTTTATTTTCCTGATTTTTCCAGATAAGGAACAAAACCAAATGAAGCATATTCTCTTTCACCTGCGTGCTGATGGTCCAGTGGTAGAGGCTGTGGTTGGCAAGCATGAGGGACTGGGTTCAAACCCCAGCCCCATCAGGTTTTGATTTCTTTTTCTTTCTTTTGCTTTATTTTCTAATTTAATTACTATTATACATAAAATAAATTGAAATTACATTGTTTTATTATTTTCTATATTATAAAATATATATTATGTGTTCTAGTTCCTAAAAATTATTTTCTAAAAAAAAAAACTAGTTTTTATTATTATGTTTATTTAAATTATAAAAAATATATATATGTACTATTTAATTAAAGGAATTGTCATTATATAAATCCTAAATATATTTTTAAATGAATCCTAATTTTGTAAAACCTAATTTTATTTTTCTAAATAATTTTCATTTTCTAATTCTTAATATAATTAGTATGTATATATTTATTTAATATAACTTTTGCAAATATAATGATTAATAAAATTAATTTTTTGTAAATATAATACTTAATATAAAATTTTGTAAATATGATTAATTTTTGTAAATATAATATTTAAACATAATTGTAACTTATTTTCTTATATATAATATGTAAATATTTTTTTTAATTTGTTATTTAAATAATTTTTAATATGTGCTTAGAAATAATTTAGTAATTTGTATCTAAATTAAAATTGTTTATATTTTTTAAATAAAAAATCTATATTGAAAATTTAATTTTGTGTTTATTATTTGCATCATGTTATTATAATATTTTTGCTAATTCTATTTATTATTGTTATTATTACTAACCATATTATTATTAACATTAATTTTTGCTTATTATTATTTCACTAACCTTATTTAATTTTTATTATTATTATTACTAACCCCTATTTTATTTACTTATTGCTTATTTATTATTTTTGCTTATTATTTATATTTTGCTTTTATATTGATATTTTTGCTATTTATTTTGCTTATTGTTATAATTATGTAATTGCTCCTTGGTGTAAATTTTGTAAATATGTAATTTATTTAATTTTTATGCTATGGTTAGTAATTTAGGGAGTGCAAACATGTATTCTATTTAAAATCAAATTTAGATCATTTTAATTAAAGATAAATAAAATTGAACACTCACACACGTAAGTCGATTTTTAATCGCCATCTCACATTTCTAAGGCTATCCCTCATTGTTGTCTAATCATAAGGTCAGGTGGGGTGTATAAAGCAAGTCCCTTAAAAGAAAAATCATCAAGTCCCTAATGGTTGCCTTTAAAGATCAAGTCCCTTTTCGAATAATGATGATAGTCCCTCCTAAATGCTTAATACACCTCACAGTTGCCTTCATAAACAGCTGTCCCTCACATGTCCCTTACATCCAAGGTAATGACTACCTATTCCTTAATAATAGGGATAGTCTTACCATTTAAAGGATAAAGAACAGAAAAGACTTAAATTTTAGGGTAGGTACCTCCTAGTTGCTTGCTCACTTCATTTCAAATTTTCAAACACTTAACAAATTTCAAACAAATTTTCAAACACAAGTTTTTACGCATCCGTACATGGATCATTATTAACTCATATGAAAATTTTCTATTCACACACTTCACATTTTCAAAAACAATTCAAAAGTGAGCTAAGTAACTAAGAGCCCATGGATAACCATGGATATAAAGGGTGCTAACACCTTCCCTTTATATAACCTACCCCCCGGACCCAAAAATATCTCTTAAGGTCTTTCCTGTTCTTTTATACCCTTTCCTTTTGGATAAAATAAAAGTCGGTGGCGACTCTTGCTATCCGCAACATAACTAAAAGTCAGTTCTCCCACCGTGTTACAGAACTGGCGACTCTGCTGGGGATAATAATTTAAGAGGGGTACCCTTAGGAATTAAGATCACTTAAAATTGTTTGCCTTGTTTGCTTTATATTATCTTGTTGGGGTGCTCTTATGTGTGAAAGGTCCTAACCCGGATCTAGTGTACCTTAGGTAAATGGCAATAGACCAAGGAAACTGTATGACGTATATCGATACGGTTGATCTGGTGGCTATAGTTAGTGCGACTTCTTGGTTGGTGCTTATGTTCCTTAAGTCAAGTTGAGGATAATATGAGGCTGCCATATGTTGTCAATGCACTAACTAACTTTTAGAACCCTAGTTATCCCATCTTGGCCTTTAGAAAGTAGTGAGGTAACCGGCTTTGGTGCAGACTGAAGTTGGTTGACACTCGATACTACACTCATTGAGATCTTAAACTTGGAGGGTTTTGGTTGGCAAGTAAGTTGCCTTCTGAACAACCACCCTTGTGAAGGGTCAATGATATTGAGATCCCTTAGAACCTGGTTACTTTATAGGACAGGATGAACCAACTAACTTCAGGGGAGGGTACTTACCTTTAAACCTCACGCAAGCCTTTAAACCTAGGGCTATGGTGTGACTTGTTTGTGTGTGCCACATGTTTGTGATTGAGCATAACATCATGACATCATCATGCATCATAAGCATAGCATTTTCACTAACCATTTCAAGGACCAAAGGATTTATCTTTGTTCTTTGTTGCAGGTCATGGCTTCTGCTCGTAGAAACACCATCAGGATCAACTTTGTGGGCATACCTGCCAAGCTTAAAGAGTTGGTTTCTCAAGTGTCTGATCACTCCCAGTTCATCAAGAGACATGGTCACCTATTGGATCTAGTCACTTCAGGGTTCAATGAAGATATGATGAGTGTCCTGTTTCAATTCTTTGACCCTAAGCAACATTGCTTTACATTCTCTGATTATCAGCTGGTTCCAACCATGGAGGAGTTCTCTAAACTTCTGGGTATACCTGTTCTGGATCAAAGACCCTTCACAGGCTTGGAGAAGGAGCTTAAACCAGAGGTTATTGCTGCAGCTCTACATCTGAAGAAGTCTGATATTGTTCTAGAAACGAGAAGCGGAGTCAAGGGTATTCTTGCCAAGGTGTTGATAGAGAAAGCTCAGGTATTCTTGAAGGCCATGAGCTATGACGCTTTTGAGGAGATCTTAGCCTTGCTAATATATGGCTTAGTATTGTTCCCCAATCCAGATCAGTTCATAGATGTTCATGCCATCAACATTTTCCTGAGTCACAATCCAGTGCCTACATTGCTTGGAGACATCCTGCATTCTCTTCATACCCGTACTACAAGGGCAAGAGGAACTTTGATGTGCTGCATACCTTTACTTTCTAGGTGGTTTATTTCTCACCTTCCTCGCTCAGTAATGAAGAATGAGCAAGGGTTCAGATGGTCCAAAAGGATCATGTCACTTTCTCACTCAGATATCCATTGGTGCTCCAGATCTATGGAGAATGTCACCATCATTGACCGTTGTGGGGAGTTCCCTAATGTGCCACTTCTAGGCATAAGAGGGGGCATCACCTACAACCCCTCTCTAGCTTTACGAAAGTTTGGTTACGCCCGGAGCGATGGTCCACATGACATGTTGATTCAGGGCATTGTGTTTGACTACGACAACGATCTTCAAGGTTACCGTCAGAGATTCATACGAGCATGGGGAAAAGTAAACAGGGTTGACAGCAAGACACTGGAGCCTAAGTACACTATTCCTATGGAGGCTTATCTCAGATGGGTACGATCTCGTGCTCAGACTCTCATGATGCCATATCCTGCCGTCTTACCAGTTACCATGGAACCTGTTGCTGAAGGAGACACAGCTTATACCATCCTTCACCCAGACATGCCTACTGATATGGAAGACTTGCAGAGATCATGGATCCAACTGAAGGAGCAAAGGGATACTTTCGAGGCTCATTACAGAGCAAGCCAAGAAAGAATCCTAGAACTAACAAAGCAACTTCACGAGGAACGGAACCTCAACTCATACCTCAACACAAAGAGGAAACGTCCATGGGAGACTTAAAACCCCATCTTTTGTACTTATTTCATTTCATTTTTGTAAGCCTAAAAGGCAAAACAAATTTATTACTAATAAAAGTTTACCTTCTTGATTGTTTAAGCAAATTTAAATCCTGCGGTCCTTGAAAACATTGCATATGCATTCACATATCATTTCATTGCATCACAGGTTTATAATTGTGCACAGGTTTCTCATCTTCTCGCTGTTTATTTCAGCAATGGCTCTTGAACAATCAGTTAAGGATCTCCAGGCACAAAATACACAATTCCAAGAGCTGATCTTGAACCTGTCCAAGGGGCAAGATGAATTGAAGGCACTGCTGGCCAAGAAGACTAAGAAGACTAGAAGGTCTGCTGGTTTGATCAACATGGGAAGAAGGTTCAAAGGTCTTGCCAAGACCAAAGAACCAGCTGAAGACTATGAATCCGAGGAATCTGAAAAAGAAGGAGGCAGTCTCCACAATACTATAGGGGACTCTGATTCTGAGGCTAATTACTACCATGAGCCTAACGAAGATAAATTCAAGATGCTGGTGGATAGGATGGATGCCATGGAGTTGCAGAAGTCATCTGGGATGGATTTTGAGGATTTGAGTTTGATATCTGGGGTGGTCATACCCATTGGTTTCAAGGTTCCTACCTTTGTTGTTTATGATGGGGTCTCTTGTCCCAAGCTGCATCTGAGGTCCTATGTCAGAAGGATCCAACCTCACACTGCTGACAAGAAGTTATGGATCCACTTTTTTCAAGAGAGCTTATCTGGAGCCCAGTTGGAGTGGTATTATCAGTTGGAGAGTGTCAACATCAGAGATTGGAATGATCTTGCTGAAGCTTTCTATAAGCAGTACCAATACAATGCTGACTTAGCCCCCACTCGCATGCATCTTCAGAGCATGTCTATGGGTGCCAAAGAAAGTTTTAAAGAGTATGCTCAGAAGTGGAGAGATTTAGCTGGAAGAGTTCAACCCCCTTTGACTGACAGGGAGCTGGTTGATATGTTCATGTGCACGCTGAATGATCAGTTCTACAGTCATCTCATTGGAAGCTCATCATCTGGCTTCACTGAGTTGATCATGACAGGAGAACGAGTAGAGAATGGTATAAAGAATGGTAAGATCCATGTGGGCACTTCTTCATCAGGTGCTGCAAAGAAGCCTCCCACTGGGAAGAAAGAATCCAATGCTGTTTATGGTCAACCTGATCGTAACAGAAGGCATCAGTCTGTTAGTGCAGTTCATATTTCAAATCCAACTCCTGCAACAACAGAGCAGCCACAAGGCAATCAACAGAGGGCTAGAAGACAGTTCACGAAGATCAACATGTCAATGGCTCAGGCATTGCAACACTTGTTGAAGGCTGAACTTATTACTTTGAAAGAGGCTCCTCAGAATCCTAATGTTACCTCTCCCAGGTACAATCCCAATGCACGGTGTGCATACCATTCAAACTGTCAGGGACATGATACTAATAACTGCTGGATCTTGAAGAATAAAATTCAAGATATGATTGATGCTGGAGAGATTGAGTTTGATCCTCCGGGTACTCCAAATGTGATTACTGCTCCAATGCCAAATCACGAGAAGACTGTCAATGCCATTGAGGAAGATCTGCATATCCATTCAGTTGATGAATTGACCACACCATTGTCTGTCATCAGAAAGAAGTTGGTACAAGCTGGGTTCTTTCCGGGTTGTCGTGAAGATTGTGTTTATTGTGAGTATAATCCAGAGAAGTGCTTCAGATTGAAAGACGGAATTCAGCGTCTCATGGATAATTACACCATAGTGTTTGAAAGAAGACCGTCTTCTGTGGAGAGTATGGTGGAGCATATTACCAGAGGTAAGAAGACTGAAGAGGTTGACATGGTTGACAAAGTACCAATAAGAATCACTTCAAAGGGTCCCATTAAAATCACTCGTCAGGGTCCAATCAAAATTACTGCTGAAGATCCCGTGAAAGTTGTTGCTGAAGCCAGAGTAGCTCCTGTGGTCATTACTACTCCTGGTCCTATCCAATATACGTCCGACAAAGCTGTGCCTTGGCACTATGGGTCTGATGTTTACATCCATGGTGTTAAGCAAGAGCCTGTAGCTGATGTGCCTGTTGATGTTGACAATATTGCTGGATCTAGTAAGATCACACGTAGTGGAAGAGTCTTCTCTCCTCCAGTTACTTCCAAGAATGCAGTTACTCCTGCTGCTACTTCCACCACTGATGCTAGGGGAAAGGGTCCTATTATTGAGCCTGTATCTACTGATGTGCCAGCTGCTGATGACCTCTCTAAGCAGATGGAAGAAGTATTGAAAATCATTCGCAAGAGTGATTATGACATTGTTGATCAGTTGGGGCATACTCCCTCGAAGATTTCTATGTTATCCTTGTTGCTATGTTTTGAGGCTCATGCCAAGTCCTTGATCAAGTTTCTGAAGACTGCTCATGTACCCAGTGCAATTTCCGTTGACCAATTTGAGAACTGTGTTGCCCACCTGACCTATGACAATGGGTTAGGGTTTTCTGATGCTGATTTGACCCCTGCCAAGAGAGATCATAACAGAGCCTTGCATATCTCAATTGAATGCAGGGGCACTACCTTGTCACATGTGCTGATAGACAATGGTTCCTCTTTGAATGTGTTGCCTAAGGAAGTCCTGAACAAGTTAAGTCTTGAAGATGCTGTGCTGAAGCCCAGTAACATTGTGGTAAAGGCTTTTGATGGTTCTAGAAGAGTAGTACATGGGGAAATTGATCTTCCAATCAAAGTTGGCTCCCAGGTGTTTACTGCTACGTTTTTTGTGATGGATATTCGTCCTTCGTACTCTTGTCTGCTTGGTCGTCCCTGGATCCATGGGGCAGGTGCTGTAACCTCTACATTGCACCAAAAGTTGAGATATCCGGTGGATGGAAAATTTTCAAACACAAGTTTTTACGCATCCGTACATGGATCATTATTAACTCATATGAAACTTTTCTATTCACACACTTCACATTTTCAAAAACAATTCAAAAGTGAGCTAAGTAACTAAGAGCCCATGGATAACCATGGATATAAAGGGTGCTAACACCTTCCCTTTATATAACCTACCCCCCGGACCCAAAAATATCTCTTAAGGTCTTTCCTGTTCTTTTATACCCTTTCCTTTTGGATAAAATAAAAGTCGGTGGCGACTCTTGCTATCCGCAACATAACTAAAAGTCAGTTCTCCCACCGTGTTACACTTGTGAGGGCAAATTTTGGGGTGCAACAGCTGCCCCTGTTCAATTTTCTGAAACCTGAGGGGTTAGATTGGTATATGTGCTAGTCGTGACCTGGAAGGTTGAAGGGGATTGAACACAAAAGCCCAAAAATTTGCACTCACCGGTGCGTAAAGTAATACTGATGATTAACTGTATATGCTTGAGTGGGCTTGAAGATGCCACTTGGAGCAAAGGAGATGGGCTTAAAGATGCCATCTGGAGAAAATTTCTTCAAATATACTTCTTGAAGAATCAAGTAGTCCAAAGTATGAAGATATAGCTTTTTGGGAAGATAAACAACGTCCCAACATTACCTTTGGGAAGATAAACAACGACCCAAGGTAATGGAATGACTTTTGGGAGGATAAACAACGGCCCAAAGTAATGATAGCTTTCAGGAGGATAAACAACGTCCTGAGGTCATGATAGCTTTCAGGAGGATAAACAACGTCCCGAGGTATAAGTATAACTTTTGGGAAGATAAACAACGGCCCAAAGTCATGATAGCTTTCAGGAGGATGAACAACGTCCTGAGGTATAAGTATAACTTTTGGGAAGATAAACAACGGCCCAAAGTAATGGAATAACTTTTGGGAAGATAAACAACGGCCCAAAGTTATGATAACTTTCAGGAGGATAAACAACGTCCCGAGGTAATGGAATAACTTTTGGGAAGATAAACAACGCCCCAAAGTCATGATAGCTTTCAGGAGGATAAACAACGTCCCGAGGTATAAGTTTGTTGATGTAGTTTGTCTGCTGGAGAATTAATCTGAAAAACAAGATTAGTTTGATGCAAATGTCATGATGTATATAACATTCTGCAAGATAATATTAGTTTATGCATTATGTATGCATGTATAGTATGATGCACTTAAGTAATGAATTATGTATTTATGAATATGTATGTTATGGTATGATTGTAAATGATGTATGTATGAATCATGCAGCTTGAAGCGTCTGGATATCTTCGTACAACAACTGCTGGCCAGGGAAAATAAATCCCGATTCGTTGCTGAAGAATATGAGGAACTCGTTCCTGTCTCATTTGATAATATAGTATTCATAACCTCCCGTCTTCGTTCGATAGTAAGGTATACATAACCTCCCGTATTCGTTCGATAGTAAGGTATACATAACCTTCCGTCTTCGTTCGTCGTACTCCAATTGGAAGAATAAATTCCCGACTATCCGTCTGAGGATAAAAGAGATGGATATAAATTCCAGGAGAGATGTAACTCGAAGTATTTATGAAGATGGATTTTCCCTACTGGGGGACTTGTAGCTGTATCGTGGGGATGAACCGGCAAAGCTTCGTTGAATTCCTTCCCTCGTTCGTCCTTAGTAAATACTATTACTGCATTTCATGCATTTCTGGTAAACATCAATCATATTAAGCATTTATGCATTTCTGGTAAACATCAATCATATTCAAAAGCATACATACATTCAAACACAACCAATGGACGTTTCGCTTATGTAAATAGGGTAAAAGTAAATCTGGATTCAAAGATGGAATTTTATTTATATCACAAAGTGACCCGTACATGGGTAAGTTTGTACAAGGAAACAGAAATCCTAGTAAGAGGAATTTGTCATAAAGTTTTTTTTTTTACAAAATAAGGGAAATCAGCTATGTGGGAAATAATCCTATTGAGTTTCAATTCTACTATTGCCATTATCTTCAAGTATCTCATCTTCTGCTGTTGAGACGGAAACAATTGGATTGAGCTTTATCTGTTCGAGCTTGAGTAAGTATCACAACTGGTAGTAGTTACATGGGTGATCCAAACAAGACATAGACATACGCTTTAATCCCTAATTTTTTCCTGGATTGCCCTTTCAGGTTTTCAATCCACCGGGATACCCTTTTTTGCCCAAGCTGCCTTTTCAGGTTTTCGACTTGTCGGGTGCTCATCATTTTTTTAATATATATATCCCTAATTTTTGTCCGAACCCTTTTGGTTCGTCAGGATGCCCTTATTTTTGCCTAGGCCAGTCAACCTAACGGGTCTCCTTTTATGCGTAGTATTTTTTAACTATGTTTGCGTTTACAGGCTGCGGGAAGTCTTCACCATCCATAGTAGTAAGTATCATGGCACCTCCTGAGAATACTTTTTTGACCACAAATGGTCCTTCATATGTTGGAGTCCACTTGCCCCCAGGATCACCCTGTGGTAATATGATACGCTTGATTACCAAGTCACCAGCCTGATATACCTTTGGTTTAACCTTCTTATTAAAAGCTTTGATCATTCGTTTCTGGTACATCTGGCCGTGACAAACTGCTGCTAACCTCTTCTCATCAATCAAATTTATCTGGTCAAGTCGAGTCTGAATCCACTCATCTTCATCCAAGCCTGCATCCTTCATAATTCTTAAGGAGGGAATCTGAACTTCAATGAGCAGAACTGCTTCCATACCATATACTAAGGAGAATGGGGTTGCCCCTGTTGAAGTACGTATTGTAGTACGATAACCATGAAGAGCAAATGGTAACATATCATGCCAATCTTTATAAGTGACAGTCATCTTCTGTATAATCTTCTTAATGTTCTTATTAGCAGCTTCTACTGCCCCATTCATCTTCGGACGATACGCCGAAGAGTTGTGATGCTTAATCTTGAACTGCGTGCAGAGATCAGAAATCATAGTGTTGTTCAGATTAGAGACATTGTCAGTAATAATCCTTTCAGGGATGCCATACCTACATATGAGATTATTCTTAATGAATCGAGCCACCACATTCTTAGTAACAGATGCAAATGAAGCTGCCTCCACCCACTTCGTGAAGTAATCAATAGCGACCAGGATGAAACGATGTCCATTATAAGCAGTAGGCTTGATCTCACCAATCATATCAATGCCCCACATGGCAAAAGGCCAAGGAGGAGTCAACACATTCAATGGTGATGGAGGTATATGGACTTTATCAGCATAAATTTGACACTTGTGACATGTTCTGGAATGTTTATAGCAGTCAGCTTCCATGGTAGACCAATAGTAACCTGCTCTCAATATCTTCTTTGCCATAGTATGACCACTAGAATGAGTGCCAAAGATCCCATCATGCATGTCCTCCATAATCTCTGTTGCTTCCTTCTTATCCACACAACGAAGCAAAGTTGAATCATGATTGCGCTTGTACAAAATGCCATTACTCAAAAAGAACTTAGCAGAAAACCTCCTCAGAAACTTCCTATCCTTGACAGATGCCCCTTCAGGGAATTCCTGGGCTTCAAGATATCTTTTCACTTCATAGAACCAAGGCTTTTCCTCTGCTTCTTCAGTGCTAATCTCATTGCAATATGCAGGCTTCTCAAATCTGTCAATAGTAATCTTGGGAGCTTCATCATCCTAGCTGATCTCAAACATGGATGCCATGGTGGCTAATGCATCTGCCAACTAATTCTCTCTTCGTGGAATATGTCCAAAGGTAATCTCTTTGAAATGTGGAATCAAAGACAACACATGCTCTCTGTAAGGAATGAGATTATCATGCTTAGTATCCCAATCTCCTTTGATCTGACTTATTACCAGGGCTGAATCTCCATACACGTCCAGGAACTGAATCTTCATATCAATGGCAGCTTTAATACCCAGGATACATGCCTCATACTCAGCCATGTTATTAGTACAATAGAAACAAAGTCTGGCAGTAATCGGGGTATGACCACCTTCAGGGGAACTGATCACAACACCAACACCATTACCAAGTGCATTAGAAGCTCCATCAAAAACCATAGTCCATCGGGATCCTTGTTCAGGTCCGTCATATTGTCCAGGTTCTTTGGTAATAATCATAATGTCTTCGTCAGGGAACTCAAAACTCATTGACTGATAATCATCCACTGCTTGATGAGCCAAATGGTCAGCCACAACACTTCCTTTAATGGCATTCTGAGTAGTATACTGTATATCATATTCTGTCAAGATCATTTGCCATCTTGCTATTCTTCCGGAGAGAGCAGGTTTCTCGAATATGTACTTGATTGGATCCATCTTCGAAATCAATAAGGTAGTATGAGTCAACATATACTGTCTTAGTCGGCGAGCAGCCCATGCCAAAACGCAACAAGTTTTCTCGAGCAGTGAGTATCTTGTTTCACAGTCGGTAAACTTTTTGCTAAGGTAGTATATTGCCTGCTCTTTTCGACCAGACTCGTCATGTTGCCCCAACACACACCCCATTGAGTTGTCCAATACTGTTAAGTACATAATCAAGGGTCTTCCATCAACTGGTGGCATCAATATTGGAGGTTCTAGTAGATATTTCTTGATTTCATCAAATGCAGTCTGGCACTCGTCATTCCATTCCATCACCTGATCTTTCTTCAACAACTTGAAGATTGGCTCACAGGTAGCAGTCAATTGGGAAATAAATCTTGCAATGTAGTTCAATCGTCCCAAGAAACCTCTAACCTCCTTCTCAGTACGGGGAGCTGGCATCTCTTGTATGGCTTTCACTTTTGCAGGGTCTACTTCAATACCTTTTCCACTGACAATGAAACCCAGGAGCTTTCCAGATATAACTCCAAAAGTATACTTGTTTGGGTTCAATCTCAACTTGTATTTCTTCAACCTCTCAAACAACTTGTGCAAATGATCAAGATGTTGCTCTTCATTCTGGGACCTGGCTATCATATCATCTACATACACCTCTATCTCATGATGAATCATATCATAAAACAAAGCCACCATAGCACGCTGATATGTTGCCCCTGCATTCTTCAAACCAAATGGCATCACTTTATAGCAAAAGGTGCCCCACTGTGTAACAAATGTTGTCTTCTCCATATCTTCAGGTGCCATCTTGATCTGATTATAACCAGAGAAACAATCCATAAAAGAGAATACCTTATACTGAGCAGTGTTGTCTACCAGAACATCAATATGAGGAAGTGGAAAGTCATCTTTGGGGCTGGCCTTGTTCAAATCTCTGTAGTCTACACACATACGTACCTTACCATCTTTCTTAGGTACCGGTACCACATTTGCAACCCATTGAGGATAAGAAGTCACAACTAAGAACCCTGCATCAAATTGTTTCATTACCTCTGCCTTAATCTTCTCTGACATTTCAGGACGCATGCGACGAACCTTCTGCTTCTTTGGATGACAATCTTCTTTTACTGGTAAACGGTGCACCACAATGTTTGTATCCAACCCTGGCATATCTTCATAGGACCAAGCAAAGATTTCCACATAATCATGTGGCATCTGAATCAGCGTGTTCTTGACACTACCCTCTAATTCAGCCCCTATCTTGACCTCTTTCCTGTTTTCTTCAGTTCCCAGATTCACAACTTCGACTGGCTCTTCATGTGGCTGTATAGCTTTCTCTTCTTGTTGTAACAACCTAGCAAGCTCTACAGGTACTTCACAATCATCCTCATTTCCATCTTCAGCTTGATAGATCGGATTCTCAAAATTATAATTGGAAATAGTAGAACAGTTATCAACAGGATCCATAGTGGATGAGGATCTGCATTTTAGTGATGTGGGTGTGTGTAAGAACACATAGCTGATAAAACAAAAATAAAATAAAAGGAAGACAAGGATCACAATATTTACGAAAACGAAACGTCCACTGATTTTTATTGAATGAAGTATGCAAATGAAATGACATCCCGTAACAAGCACACCATTGTGCCCCGGGTAAGGCACAAGGCTTAAGAGTTTAATTGTTCAAGAAATTACAAACTTAAAAGTAATAACACAGTAATAGTATTTACTCCTGACTAAAGGAGATAGGAATAACATCTTCAGTCTTCCAGTTATTGAGTCCAGCACCCACAGTAGGAAAAATCCAAGCATCCAAGTTGTAGTCTTCATCGTAGTCACCCATAACATTGATCTGATTTTTCATAATCCCCTGATTGGTGATACGAACAGCGCGAGCACGACGAACAGCCTTCTGGGACTCTGCAGTGAAACCCAAACCAAATTTGTCAGACTTGTAAGGGATGTCAGGAAGCTGACCCCAAATAGTACAACCACCTTCATCCACCACAGCTCTAGCATCTTTAAGGGAGGCCATTGTTGGAGGTACTCTGGTGACCACATGAACTTTCTTGACAACAGGAGGAGCTTCATAATTATTAACAACCCAAGGAACCACTTCGAACGTCTGGCACGGAGTTTCAACATATTCACCTTCCACTTCAAGATATTTAAAGGTGTTCACATGGCTAACTATATATCCTTCCTCTCCATACACAGTGACAACTTTTCCTTCTACCGGATATCTTAGCTTCTGGTGTAAAGTGGAGGTTACAGCACCTGCCCCATGGATCCAGGGACGCCCAAGCAAACAAGAATAAGAAGGACGAATATCCATGACATAAAAGGTAGCATTGAAGACCTGAGAACCTACTTTGATTGGGAGATCAATTTCTCCATGCACCACTCTTCTCGAGCCATCAAAAGCTTTCACCACTATATTGCTGGGCTTCAACACAACATCTTCAGGACTAAGCTTATTCAGGACTTCTTTGGGCAACATATTCAGAGAGGAACCATTGTCTATTAATACATGTGACAGGGTAGTGCCCCTACATTCAATTGAGATATGTAGAGCCCTGTTATGATCCCTCTTAGCAGGAGTCAAATCAGCATCGGAGAAACCTAACCCATTATCATAGGTCAAGTGTGCAACACAATTTTCAAACAGGTCTACAGAAATCTCATTGGGTACGTGAGCAGTCTTCAAAAATTTTGAAATTCTGGTATGACAGACTCAGATGTCTAATATGATGTTGAGACATCTTATCTGTTACTTATAAACATGGTAAGGCATACATATCAGTACTTAAATAATTCTGATATATCAGAGTCAAACATGCTTCAGGATGTTGGGACATCTGATAGGACATTCAGTTCAGGTACTGCATAAAACATAAAAGATGTAAAGAACACAGAAGTTTGTTAACCCAGTTCAGTGTATAACCACACTTACATCTGGAGGCTACCAAGCCAGGAGGAAATCCACTATTAGTAATATTAATTCTAGACTTAAACCACCCTGTTTAATCTATCACTTAATACTTACCCAATGCAATTTCTACCTAAGACACACCTTAGATATGAGTACCCTACTCACTCCCCCTCAATCACACAGTGATTTTGTTTACAAGTTTAATTAAATTGAAGTCACACTTCAAACAAAAAACAGCTTGATCTTACTTCACAGTTTCAATCAAGTCACAAAACTTCTCTTGCTTACAAGCTTCGAGAATCACAAGTGAAACAACCACAATAGAGTTACTTGTTATGCACGGCTGACACAAGGACACAACCCTAATAATGTTTACATTTTCAGTTGATTGGGTTCATTCTAAACTAGGTTACAAGGTTTCTTTTATAACCTATTCCCAACTGGATTTGGGCCTAAACAATCACAACAATAGCTGCTACAAATATGCAGAAATATCTGCTACAAATATGCAGAAATATCTGCTACAAATATTCCAAAAGATCTTCAACTCCTAAAATATCTCTAAATATAGAAACCTATATTTTTCAATATTTGTCTTCAATTTAAATTGAGTCTTTAAGATCTTCTAGATCAGCACCACATATGATTGCATAATATCTCCAGAATATTCTGCATAATTCAGATCTGATAAATCCAATGTTATCACCTTGAATTAGGGTTTGTTACTTCCTAAATTCTAGGTGATTTTGTTCTTCTGATTAATCTGAATCTTCATAACAAAACTCCCTACAGATGCGCCTTGTTCTGTTTTTATCCATCCATAATTAATTCCAGATAACTCTCCTTAAATATCTCAAATCAGTTAGTCATTAATTAATTCTGGTAGCAGGTCTGAGATGTCTCAACATCTGTTGGGACATCCTGAAAAACTGAACTTACTTCATTTACTGATACAATGTCCTAACATCTGATGTGACATCCTGTAAACTGAACTTATTCCATTAACTGATACAATGTCCTAACATCTGGTGTGACATCCTGATATCTTGACTTAAGTTCATTAACTGTTACTCTGTTTGACAGTGTCACAACATCTGGTGTGACATCCTGAACTAAGTTCCACACTTCTTGTTTGATATCTATATGTAACATATGACAGTAATGTTGTCATGACAGTTGCAGATGTTTCAACATTCTCTTTGACATATGTCATGACATTTGCAGATGTTTCAACATCTTCTTTGACATCTGTCTGTAGCATATGACAGTAATTCTGTCATGACATTTGCAGGTGTTTCAACATCTTCTTTGACATCTGTCTGTAACATATGACAGTAATTCTGTCATGACCTTTGCAGATGTTTCAACATCTTCTTTGACAGTTGACTGTAACATATGACAACATCTGTTGGGACATCCTGAATTAGTTCTTCTACTCTGTTTGATAATGTCCCAACATCTGATAGGACATTCTGAACTGAATTCAACATCTTCTTTGACAACTTCCACATTTATCTGTGCCACCATGTCAGGACATCATGTTTGACATGTTCTTCCAGAGTCTATACCATGTTAATATGGAACTTCTTATTCAACATTTTCCAGCCATATTAGTTTTACCAAACATAATGCCAATCATAAAATAATAGCATTAACAATCTCCCCCTTTGGCTTATTTTGGCTAAAACTAATTTACATACAGGTGTAGTAGTACCTTATGTAGAAGTTCCTTAACATCAACATCTTCATATCAGACCTCACACTATTACTTCTCCCCCTTTTTAGCCATAAAAAGACAAAGGTATATAATCTCCATAAGCTTGAAACACACACAAGCTTCACAATTCCTCAAGAATCAAACATAAACTGCAGAGAGCAGCTTTATATAATATAGCCTTCTAGACTCTTAGGATTCTCCTTATCTGGTTAAGGTATTACTCCCCCTTAACACCACAAAATCAAGTGCACATACTTGTAACACACTCCCCCTGTCTAGGATACTCCATGCTTCTCTGTACATTGATGAAAGGAAAACATAAGACGCATCTTCATGTCTTCAAGAGCTCACTCTCTGTTCAATTCCCAATCGAACACATTCACTTCTTGTACCAAAGCATACCTGATTCCTTTATGGGTTTGTAGTTACCACAGACTACACAAGATGAACATCTTCTAGCACACAGGTTATTGACACTAAGCCTTTACACACCAAAGGCCATACAATCCAGATAAAACACATCCAAACTAATTATGAAATTAGAATGAATGTCCACAAACAAACTTCCAAGCAATCAATACCTGATATACTTCTGGTGGATCAACAGAGATGTGCTCTTCAGTTGAGGCCTTGTGCTGGTCCTCAGATGTTTCAACATCTATTGGGACATCCTGTTGAGCAGGAGTGTCCTTTGCAGCCTGAGTTTGTTGATCTTCTTGTGGGGCTGGCATAGTGTTCAGAGGGAAAGATATGCCACTTACCATTCTTTGCTCAGATAGAATCTTGGTTACCAACTCCTTTATGGAATCATCCACAAATTCAGAAGCTTTTGGAGTGTTGTACAATGGTGAAGGTATGCCTTTGGTCTTGCTGAAAACTTGATCTTTTTGGAGTTCTTGGCTTTTTAGCATGAGGAACACTTCCAGTCTCTTCTACATGTTTCTTCCAATATAGATCATCTACTTCATCATTCTCCCATATAATTAGGTAGTCTAATAATAGAAACCATGTAGATAAACACCCCATATAATGTACTAACACTTAGTTAGAACATTTTTCATACACCAAGACCTTATCACCATGATCCTAGATGTGCTCCACCAACTGGACTTACTATAGCATAGTAATCCATGAACTGAAAATATTCAACCACACTGTGCCACCAGTTAGAATCAGAAATCCAGAAAGAGTGATAAACTCTCATCCACCTTCAAGAAGAATAAATCCTCTTGAGTCTTCAACTCATCACTCCTTTGCCCAGGAGCAATTTGTTCCAAGACAATCCTCAAGAACAACCAGCTGCCACACTCTGATTATCTTGATTCTTCGAATCCACTTTAAAGATCAACCAATTACCACATATTGATAACCTCCTTTATGAATCCTCATATGAAAAAGCCAATTGCCACTTTTGTCTTCTTCACGTTTATAGAACAAGAGTTCCATGCTCTCATAGACTTGATTTATCCACCAAGTTTGAGTAAACAACCTCCATTCTATTGGTTTTGCAGAAGTTCTTACCAATAACACATATTGATGAGAAACTTCCAATGTTTCTCCAAAGTCTTCAAACCTGCCACTGTCTGATTATTCAGAAGGAATAGTTAAGAACTGCACCTCATAACTATACCAAGGATGCCACCTTTCATTGAGAAAGACAGTCTTAACAAATTTATGATATCCCCACCTATCTTAACTCCATGATGAGCATTCTGGACTACACCTAGATCAGAAATAAACCAATCCAAGTGGTCATTATGATATGTTCATGGTCTTTCATCTCCATCTTCAGAATCAATAATGTCCAGACCAGTTCTTGCCAAGAAACTTTCCAGAAATACATAACTCCTGTCACACAAGACTGAAGCCAATACTACATCTTATGCAATACCTCACCCATGATTCTGCACAAACTCTGATGATAAGATGTTCCAACATCTGTTTGAACATCACCAATCTTGAATCACAAGGATAATCAATCAAATATTTGTGAACTCCACAAACAACAATTGATCTTAAATCCTTGTATAATACCTTATCAGATAGTTCTACATAATCTGATCTTTTAATTTTGAAGGATTTTAAGGTTAGCTCCAGATAAGATTAGCAAGATCTCCTCATGTCATGGATAACCAATACTCCAGCTGAGCATAAACTCCATTAATTCTCAATTTCACACCCCTGATGAACATACAAAGAGTACAACTGATAAATATCCATACTTGATTTTATATCCCAAAACAGATGCTCTTAGTTTGCTTGCTACAAAGGGTTCATACTGCCACTATCCATGACTAGTAGTGGAAGAGACTACCAGTTGCACAACCATTCTGATCAGACTTCTCAATCTGATATTCTTCCCTTTCTTCTAGCAATTATTGGACACATTGCTAGCTTTAATCATGACCAAAGTCATGCATTTATCACCCACATTTGTAAATACATTTAGAAGCTTTTTCATCTTCAGATTCATCATCAGATTCATTAGTATTCTGAGCAACCTCTTCCAGCTCCAGCCTTTGAATTACTTCCTCAAGCTTTTTCTTCCTAGCATCCAGCTTTTTGCAAGTGTTTTTCAGATCTGCAATCAAGACAGCTTTGGATATGGGAGTCTTTGCTTTTGAAGGTCCAGCAGATGTCCTAGTGGAAGCTCCAACATCAGCAGCATGATGGCTCAAGAAAAGTTTGTAATGGAAGGCCAGAGGACTTTTTCTTTTGCATACTGAATCCTTCTCAGTGAGGATACCTGGATACTGGCTTAGTATGATTCCACATAGCAGAGAGGGAAAAGCAATGGGAAGCTTTGTTGCAGATGTTCCAGCATGCTTCAATGTCTGATCCAAAATATAAGTCCCAAAGTCCAGCTTTGCTTGGGTGCCCACAGCATATATGAACCTGCTCAATTCAGTTGCTATTGAGGAGGTATGGTTGGTAGGGACCCAATTTGAAGTACCAATCCTATGCAGCATTGCATACTTCCTTGTCAGCAAGCTAACAGAAAGTTTCTTCTTGACTGGCCAAGCTTTGAATTGATTAGCAGTGATGACTTTGCACACCTGTTTATTTGTCTTTCCCAGCTCATTAGGTCCATCATATTCTCTTCCTAGATAGTGGTTGATAACCCTAGGATAGAATTCCACACATCTCCCTCTTACATACACCTTTCTAAAGTCATCTGATTTACCATCAGCACAGTCCTCTTGTAGGTTGACAATGAATTCCTTGACTAGCAGCTCATAGCAAGGTGAAAAGTTTGATACTGTTTTGAATAAACCAGCAGAAGAAATTAGGTTGATTACCTTAGTGCACTCAAGTGTATTGCTGCCTAGCTCTCTTTCAAGTGCTACCCTTCTTTGGTATACAAATTTCCATCTGCTCACACTTGACACATGATGGAATGAAACATTGTCCAGAGGAGCTTCTGGAACAGCAGAGGTGGACCTTGATGGTGCTGGTTTCTTCTTTGGTTGGGATGTTGGGACATCCTCTTCAACATCTGAATCTGGTGGAGTTACAGCTTTCCTCTTTTGGGTATTCACCTTGTCTTTCTTTGGAGTAGGCTGCTTCTTTTCAGGAGTTGAATGTCCTGCAGTCTTCTTTTCCTTTCTAGCCCTAAGCCTTTTGGCTATGCTAGGGTCCACAGAAGCAATGATCTCTGTGACAGAGTCATTATCTAAGTCTTCAACATGTAGCATAGATGCCTCCTCTTCCAGGTTAGGAGTAGGTTCCAAACATATGTGATCATCACACATTTGTCTAGCACCCAAAGCATCCATCATGTTAGCAGGATATCACACCAGTTTCCTTCTTCTGGAACACAAAACTAAGCTTGGTTCTGAAACATTATTGCTTTCAAGATTACTATCTTTTCTTCAATCAGCTCCAACTGAAGTGCTATAACATTATGAAAGATACTTTGCACACATACAATAGACAGTAGCATCTTAAGGAGTATTCAGCTTCATAGCTTCAGAGAAAAAAAAACAATCTTTTAGGTCTTTGATTCAACATTTACCATATACTGTTGATGTGTAGTGTGGTGTCAAACCATTAGGATTGACATATCAATTCAGCTTCTTTCTTGATGAAACTTCCTTCAGTTCATGATTTAGACAATCATAAACATGTATCTTCACAAGAGAGATTTTCTCCAGCTATACCTAAACAACATAGGACACCATAACCAGGAAGAATATCCTCATTAGGTTACCATAAATAAGCTTAAGAGATAACTTATCAAGATTTTCACTCCCGCATGAAAGATTTGATAATTATACTCTTTTGTTTTGGCTCCAACCTCTTCTTTCATCAAGAACCACACTATTCTGAACTAAGTTTCTTCCAGTTCTGTAATCACATGATAGAACATCAAACTTGACATTATGAACTGAAGCTTTGCAACAACCTTTGTATGAAGTATTGGGGAACCACTATCAGACATAGCACATCATAAATAATAGAGCAATTCCTTGGAGATAAATAAACTTTTCCACAAATAATTTACGAAAACGAAACGTCCACTGATTTTTATTGAATGAAGTATGCAAATGAAATGACATCCCGTAACAAGCACACCATTGTGCCCCGGGTAAGGCACAAGGCTTAAGAGTTTAATTGTTCAAGAAATTACAAACTTAAAAGTAATAACACAGTAATAGTATTTACTCCTGACTAAAGGAGATAGGAATAACATCTTCAGTCTTCCAGTTATTGAGTCCAGCACCCACAGTAGGAAAAATCCAAGCATCCAAGTTGTAGTCTTCATCGTAGTCACCCATAACATTGATCTGATTTTTCATAATCCCCTGATTGGTGATACGAACAGCGCGAGCACGACGAACAGCCTTCTGGGACTCTGCAGTGAAACCCAAACCAAATTTGTCAGACTTGTAAGGGATGTCAGGAAGCTGACCCCAAATAGTACAACCACCTTCATCCACCACAGCTCTAGCATCTTTAAGGGAGGCCATTGTTGGAGGTACTCTGGTGACCACATGAACTTTCTTGACAACAGGAGGAGCTTCATAATTATTAACAACCCAAGGAACCACTTCGAACGTCTGGCACGGAGTTTCAACATATTCACCTTCCACTTCAAGATATTTAAAGGTGTTCACATGGCTAACTATATATCCTTCCTCTCCATACACAGTGACAACTTTTCCTTCTACCGGATATCTTAGCTTCTGGTGTAAAGTGGAGGTTACAGCACCTGCCCCATGGATCCAGGGACGCCCAAGCAAACAAGAATAAGAAGGACGAATATCCATGACATAAAAGGTAGCATTGAAGACCTGAGAACCTACTTTGATTGGGAGATCAATTTCTCCATGCACCACTCTTCTCGAGCCATCAAAAGCTTTCACCACTATATTGCTGGGCTTCAACACAACATCTTCAGGACTAAGCTTATTCAGGACTTCTTTGGGCAACATATTCAGAGAGGAACCATTGTCTATTAATACATGTGACAGGGTAGTGCCCCTACATTCAATTGAGATATGTAGAGCCCTGTTATGATCCCTCTTAGCAGGAGTCAAATCAGCATCGGAGAAACCTAACCCATTATCATAGGTCAAGTGTGCAACACAATTTTCAAACAGGTCTACAGAAATCTCATTGGGTACGTGAGCAGTCTTCAAAAATTTTGAAATTCTGGTATGACAGACTCAGATGTCTAATATGATGTTGAGACATCTTATCTGTTACTTATAAACATGGTAAGGCATACATATCAGTACTTAAATAATTCTGATATATCAGAGTCAAACATGCTTCAGGATGTTGGGACATCTGATAGGACATTCAGTTCAGGTACTGCATAAAACATAAAAGATGTAAAGAACACAGAAGTTTGTTAACCCAGTTCAGTGTATAACCACACTTACATCTGGAGGCTACCAAGCCAGGAGGAAATCCACTATTAGTAATATTAATTCTAGACTTAAACCACCCTGTTTAATCTATCACTTAATACTTACCCAATGCAATTTCTACCTAAGACACACCTTAGATATGAGTACCCTACTCACTCCCCCTCAATCACACAGTGATTTTGTTTACAAGTTTAATTAAATTGAAGTCACACTTCAAACAAAAAACAGCTTGATCTTACTTCACAGTTTCAATCAAGTCACAAAACTTCTCTTGCTTACAAGCTTCGAGAATCACAAGTGAAACAACCACAATAGAGTTACTTGTTATGCACGGCTGACACAAGGACACAACCCTAATAATGTTTACATTTTCAGTTGATTGGGTTCATTCTAAACTAGGTTACAAGGTTTCTTTTATAACCTATTCCCAACTGGATTTGGGCCTAAACAATCACAACAATAGCTGCTACAAATATGCAGAAATATCTGCTACAAATATGCAGAAATATCTGCTACAAATATTCCAAAAGATCTTCAACTCCTAAAATATCTCTAAATATAGAAACCTATATTTTTCAATATTTGTCTTCAATTTAAATTGAGTCTTTAAGATCTTCTAGATCAGCACCACATATGATTGCATAATATCTCCAGAATATTCTGCATAATTCAGATCTGATAAATCCAATGTTATCACCTTGAATTAGGGTTTGTTACTTCCTAAATTCTAGGTGATTTTGTTCTTCTGATTAATCTGAATCTTCATAACAAAACTCCCTACAGATGCGCCTTGTTCTGTTTTTATCCATCCATAATTAATTCCAGATAACTCTCCTTAAATATCTCAAATCAGTTAGTCATTAATTAATTCTGGTAGCAGGTCTGAGATGTCTCAACATCTGTTGGGACATCCTGAAAAACTGAACTTACTTCATTTACTGATACAATGTCCTAACATCTGATGTGACATCCTGTAAACTGAACTTATTCCATTAACTGATACAATGTCCTAACATCTGGTGTGACATCCTGATATCTTGACTTAAGTTCATTAACTGTTACTCTGTTTGACAGTGTCACAACATCTGGTGTGACATCCTGAACTAAGTTCCACACTTCTTGTTTGATATCTATATGTAACATATGACAGTAATGTTGTCATGACAGTTGCAGATGTTTCAACATTCTCTTTGACATATGTCATGACATTTGCAGATGTTTCAACATCTTCTTTGACATCTGTCTGTAGCATATGACAGTAATTCTGTCATGACATTTGCAGGTGTTTCAACATCTTCTTTGACATCTGTCTGTAACATATGACAGTAATTCTGTCATGACCTTTGCAGATGTTTCAACATCTTCTTTGACAGTTGACTGTAACATATGACAACATCTGTTGGGACATCCTGAATTAGTTCTTCTACTCTGTTTGATAATGTCCCAACATCTGATAGGACATTCTGAACTGAATTCAACATCTTCTTTGACAACTTCCACATTTATCTGTGCCACCATGTCAGGACATCATGTTTGACATGTTCTTCCAGAGTCTATACCATGTTAATATGGAACTTCTTATTCAACATTTTCCAGCCATATTAGTTTTACCAAACATAATGCCAATCATAAAATAATAGCATTAACAAATTTAATCAAGGCCTTGGCATGAGCCTCAGAACACAACAATAAAGACAACATGGAAATCTTGGAGGGAGTATGCCCCAATTGATCAACAATGTCATAATCACTCTTGCGAATGATCTTCAATACTTCTTCCATCTGCTTAGAGAGATCATCAGCAGCTGGCACATCAGTTGGTATAGGTTCAATAATAGGACCTTTGCCCCGAGCATCAGTGGTGGAGGTAGTAGCTAGAGTAACTGTATTCTTGGAGGTAACTGGAGGAGAGAAAACTCTTCCGCTTCGTGTGATCTTACTAGATCCAGCAATATTATCAACATCAAGGTTTTTATCAGCAACAGGCGTATCAGCTAAGGGTTCCTGCTTAACACCATGGATATAAACATCGGAACCATAATGCCAAGGCACAACTTTATCAGAAGTGTACGGAATAGGACCAGGAGTGGTGATGATCATAGGAGCCACTCTAGCTTCAGGAACAATCTTCATAGGGCCTTCAGCAGTAATCTTAATTGGACCCTTATGAGTGATTTTGACAGGGCCCTTGGAAATAATCCTTACCGGCACTTTATCAACCATATCCACCTCTTCAATCTTCGCACCTTTAGTTATATGATCAACCATGCTCTCCACAGAAGGTGGGGTCCTCTCAAACACTATGGTGTAATTATTCATGAGGCGTTGAATTCCGTCCTTCAACCTCCAGCAACTATCCGGCTTATAAGCACAATAGACACAGTCTTCACGACAACCTGGAAAGAACCCAGCTTGTACTAACTTCTTCTTAATAATAGACAATGGTGTAGTCAAATCTGCAACTGAGGAAATATGTTAAACTTCATCAATGGCATTGACAGTCTTCTCATGATTTGGCATAGGAGCAGTAATCACATTTGGAGTACCCGGAGGGTCAAACTCAATCTCTCCGGCATCAATCATATCCTGAATCTTATTCTTCAATACCCAGCAACTATTGGTATCATGTCCCTGACAATTTGAATGATATGCACATCGTGCATTAGGATTGTACCTGGGAGAAGTAACATTGGGATTCTGAGGAGGGTCCCTCAAAGTGATAAGTTCACCCTTCAACAAGTGTTGCAAGGCTTGGGCCAGTGACATGTTGATCTTAGTGAACTGCCTTCTAGTCCTCTGTTGATTGCCCTGTGGTGGCTCTGGTGTTGCAGGAGTCGGATTGGAGATATGAACTGCACTCACAGACTGATGCCTCCTATTACGATCAGGTTGACCATAAACAGCATTTGCCTCTTTCTTCCCACTGGGAGGCTTCTTTGCAGCACCTGATGAAGAAGTACCCACTTGAATCTTGCCACTCCTTATACCACTTTCTACGCGCTCTCCTGTCATTATCAACTCAGTGAAGCCAGATGATGAGCTTCCAATAAGATGACTATAAAAAGGACCATTCAGTGTACACATGAACATATCAACTAACTCCCTGTCAGTTAGAGGGGGTTGCACTCTTCCAGCCAAATCTCTCCATTTCTGGGCATACTCCTTGAAATTTTCTTTAGCACCCATAGACATGCTTTGTAGTTGCATGCGAGTAGGGGCTAGGTCAGCATTGTATTGATATTGCTTGTAAAAGGCTTCAGCAAGATCATTCCAATCACGGATGTTGACACTCTCCAACTGATAGTACCATTCCAATTGAGCTCTAGATAAGCTCTCTTGGAAGAAATGGATCCACAACTTCTTATCGGCAGTATGGGGTTGGATTCTTCGGACATAAGACCTCAGATGCAGCTTGGGACAAGAGACACCATCATAAACTACGAAAGTAGGAACCTTGAAACCAATGGGTATAACCACCCCAGATATTAAACTCATGTCTTCAAAATCCAGCCCAGAAGACTTTTGCAATTCCATATCATCCATTCTATCCACCAGCATCTTGAACTTATCTTCATTAGGCTCATGATAGTAGTTAGCTTCAGAATCAGAGTCCCCCATAGTGTTATGGATACTACCTCCCTCTTTCTCAGACTCTTCAGACTCATAATCTTCAACCTGTTCTTTGGTCTTGACAGGACCTCTGAACCTTCTTCCCATGTTAATCAAGCCTCCTGACCTTCTAGTCTTCTTGGTCTTCTTGGCCAGCAGTGTCTTCAATTCATCCTGCCCCTTGGACAAGTTCAGGATCAGCTCTTGGAACTGTGCATTTTGTGCCTGGAGATCTTTGACTGTTTGTTCAAGAGCCATTGCTGAAATAAACAGCGAGAAGATAAGAAACCTGTGCACAATAAACCTGTGATGCAGTGGTATGATATGTAAATGCATATGCAATGTTTTCAAGGACCGCAGGATTTAAATTTGCTTAAACAACTAAGAAAGTGAACTTTTATTAGTAATAAATTTGTTTGCCCCTTGGGCTTACAAATAAAAATGAAATAAATACAAAAGATGGGGTTTTAAGTCTCCCATGGACGTTTCCTCTTTGTGTTGAGGTATGAGTTGAGATTTCGTTCCTCGTGAAGTTGCTTTGTTAGCTCCAGGATTCTTTCTTGACTTGCTTTGTAATGAGCCTCGAAAGTATCCCTTTGCTCTTTCAACTGGATCCAGGATCTCTGTAAGTCTTCCATGTCAGTTGGCATGTCTGAGTGAAGGATGGTATAAGAAGTATCCCCTTCAGCAACAGGCTTCATAGTAACTGGCAGGATGGCAGGATATGGCATCATAAGAGTCTGAGCACGAGATCGCACCCATCTGAGGTAAGCTTCCATAGGAATGGTGTACTTGGGCTCCAGAGTCTTGCTGTCAACCTTGTTCACTTTTCCCCATGCTCGTATGAACCTCTGACGGTAACCTTGCAGATCGTTGTCGTAATCAAACACAATACCCTGAATCAACATGTCATGTGGACCATCACTCCAAGCGTAACCAAACTGTCGTAAAGCTAAGGAAGGATTGTAAGTAATGCCTCCTCTTATGCCTAGAAGTGGCACATTAGGAAACTCCCCACAACGGTCAATGATGGTGACATTCTCCATAGATCTGGAGCACCAATGGATATCTGAATGAGAGAGTGACATAATCCTCTTGGACCACCTGAACCCTTGCTCATTCTTCATCACTGATCGAGGAAGGTGAGAAATAAACCACCTAGATAGCAAAGGTATGCAACACATCAGAGTTCCTCGTGCCTTTGTAGTACGAGTATGAAGAGAGTGTAGAATGTCTCCAAGCAGTGTAGGCACTGGATTATGAGTCAGAAATATGTTGATGGCGTGAATGTCTATGAACTGATCTGGATTGAGGAACAACACTAAGCCATAAATCAACAAGGCTAAGATCTCCTCAAAAGCATCATAGCTCATAGCCTTCAAGAACACTTGAGCCTTTTCTATCAATACCTTAGCAAGAATACCCTTAATTCCACTCCTTGTTTCTAGGACAATGTCTGACTTCTTCAGATGTAGGGCTGCAGCAATGACTTCAGGCTTAGGCTCTTTTTCCAAGCCTGTGAAAGGTATCTGATCAAGGATAGGTATACCCTGAAGTTTAGAGAACTCTTCCATTGTAGGAACCAGCTGATAGTGTTGCACCCCAAAATTTGCCCTCACAATACAAGACTTTGTGTTCTAAGAAGGTTCACAAGTTTCACAAGTTTCTCAACATTTCCATAACCTTTCATGAGGCTCATAAAGTCTACAAGTTACTTTATGAAGGTTCACAAGGTTCACAAGTCCCACAATGCTTATATAACCTTTCATGAGGTTCATGAAGTCTACAAGTTACTTTATGAAGGTTCACAAGGTTCACAAACTTCTCAACATTTACAAGACCTTTCATGAGGTTCATGAAGTCCACAAGTTGCTTCTTGAAGGTTCACAAGGTTCACAAGTTTCACAATGGTTACAAGACCTTTCCTGAGGTTCATAAGGTCTACAAAGCCACTTCATGAGGTTCACAAGCTTCACAATACCTCCCATGAGTATCATAAGACATTTTATGAAGGTTCACAAGGTTCACAAAGTTCACAATTGGTCAAAAGAGTTGACAATTCCCTCAGACAATGCACCTCCTAAGCAGGGCATCCATAACTAGGGTTTTGACTTTAATCAGGCTAAATGGACTTCCAATACCTCAAGTGAGTTTCATAACATCTTATATGTGTATAAGAACCCCCATGTCAAGTTTCAAGACTTTTCTCAAAAGTTTGCTCAGTCAGATGATCAGATAAGTCAAAATCAGTCAATGTAGTTAAAAAGTCAAACTGAGGTCAACTGTGGTCAAACCAAAGTCAAACTTCATGATTTTTTGCCAACATCAAGTATATGAAGTAAAATTCATCATTTGATCAAGGGTTGATCATGATTCATCAAGGAGATTCCAGATCATCAATAACCAGGAGTTTCTAAATTAGGGTTTCCTCAGTAAAAGTCAACTGAACTTTGACCAGCCATAACTTTCACATACTTCATCACCAAATCTCCATCCAAAGCTCATTTTGAAGGAAATTGAATTCTCTACAACTTTGATGTTGAAAGTTAAGCCCAAAAATGCTTCATTTGAAAGATATGATCTAAGACATTATAGGTCATTTCAAAAGTCAACAAAAAGTCAACAACTTCAAAAGGGCATAACTTGAGATTGGCAAATGATATGGACCTGAAACCAATGGGGTTGTTTAGAGGACTCTTCAAGATTTCCAAAAAGTCCAAAAACACCCTCATAACCTTAAAATTGAGGGAGATGTGCCTTTGCAAAGTTGGGAAATTTTGTGATGGTTTATGTTGAAAATGGAGGTTTAAAATCATTTCTTTCCAAATGGGCTGCCCAAATTGTGACCCAATCCATTTCATAATAGCTTGCACGAAATTAATTTAATTTATTCATAATTTTATTTATTTTATTTTTATTTATTATGATTTTTATATTAAAAAGTCATTTTAAATTCAAATAAAATATAAAATCATGAAAATAAATTTTAATTTTATTTCTAGAAAATCTTAAATCATATTTAAGTGTGATTGATACAAAAATTATGAAAAATCTCCAAAGATAGCAAGTCTTCATGATCAAATATTTGAATTTTACAACATGATCTTTTTCAATATTTTTTGGATCAAATCTCCACACAACCCATCCATGTTTCTGACCTAATTCCTTCTCACATATATACTAAGCATAACCCTAGCCTCAAGCCACGAAAAATCCAGCAGCCAAAGGTAAGCTTCATTGTTCAAAATTTCAAGCAAAAAGTGAGATTCGGATTTGGAGATTCAAGACTTTAGAAGGTAAACTATGATCATAGAGATGTTCCTTGATCTTCCATGATGCAAAACCAATGCCCATACGCATCTATAGCATGCATATATGAGCAACCCGAAGCCAATTTGTTCTTGAATAAATTTTTTTCGATTCTAATGATTCATTGCATTTAAATGGATTTTGATTGTCTAATGTTGTTTATGATGATGTGTAGCTTGATTCTGGGCAGGAAAACTCAAGAACCCGTACCTAATTCACCAGATGCCATTATTAGGGTTTGGACTTAGGTTTAGGGACTTTTGATTTAGCAAATATAAATTGATTCTAAAAACATAGAACTAATCGTGTGAATGTCTGGATCATAATGCTGGCTTCAATTTTGTAAAATTGTACAGTTTTGTTGCTTGTTGATATTCGTAGGTTTTGCTGGGAATGGTTTTTCGCAGGAAACTTTGCAAGTATTTTCGTAAGAAAATTCGCAGCTCAGGAGGTTGAAGATGAAGTTTGCCGCGCGCCCAGAAATTCAAATAATGATAATTTATTTTATGTTGTTTTGTTGTTTGTATATCACAACCATTGAGTTGTCCCAGTGGAAGGATGCGTATGCGTTTGATGGAAAGGCCAGGGTTCGAATCCTGCTTGGGCCATTATTTTTGTTTTATTTTTCAGGATAATAGAAGACTTAATATATTATGATTCAATGCCATTCAGCTAACAGGAAGGCTCTCCCAGCCAGGTGGTAAAGCGTGCGCATGTTTAACTATAAGGTCCTGGGTTCAAAACCACCCCAGGCCTTTTGTTTTTTCATTGTTTTTTCTGAATTTTTCAAAATAAGGCACAAAACCAAGTGAAGCTCATTCTCTAGCACCTGTGTTTGACTGGCCTGGTGGAAAGTGTTGATGCTTGCAGGCAGACTGACTTGGGTTCAAATCCAGCCCAGGTAAGTTTTCTTTTACTATTATTTCTATTTTTATTTCTTTATGTAATTAACTTAATTGTCTTAGTAATTTTAATTAAAAATAAAATATGCATGTATATATATTTAAAATACCCTAATATGTTTTCTAAAAAAGTTCAAATTGTTATTTTTCCAAATTATTTTCTATGTTATATAATTAAATTGTAGGATGTATGTTTGTTTAACATTTTTTTTGTATATAAATAAACCCTAAAAAATATAAACCCTAATTTTCCAAACCTTAAAATATTTTCTAAATAAACTTTAATCAAACCTAATCTTATTTTTCCAAATAATTTTTATTTCTAATTCTTAATATAGTTAGTATGTACCTATTATAACTTTTTTTTTTGTAAATAAAATTAAATCTTATAAATACTTAATATAAAATTTTGTGAATATGATTATTGTTTATTTAAAATGTATTTTCATCATAATATGTAAATATTTTTGTTCATAATCTAAATTATATGTAAATAGTTCTAAATTGAGCCTATAATATTTTAATTTTATAATTATAATACATTTAAAAAAATAATAACTTAATAATTTGTAAATTAAAATAATTGTTTGTTCATATTTGTTTCTAAATATAATTGTTCATATTAAAATTTGTTAATTTCTTATTCTTATAATATTTTGATTAATTTTTATTATTATTACTACTAACCATATTATTTATTTTGCTTTATCAATTTTATATTATTATTATTGCATTAATTTTTATTATTCACTAACCTCTTTTTTTTATTACTAACTTTATTTATTCTTAATATATTTTACTAATCCTATTTCTTAATTTTTTATTATTACTAACCCTTTAATTATTCATTTATTGCCTATTATATTGTTGCTTATTATTTATATTTATGCTTTTTTGCCATTTATTTTAAATTGTTTATTATTATAATTTCTTGTAATTGTTTCCTGGATGTAATTTTGTAATTATTTAATTATTATTGTTATGGTTAGTAATTAGGGAGTGAAAATATGTATTTTGTTTAAAAATTAACTTAGATCACTTTAATCATAAGATAATTAAATTAAACACTCACACACGTAAGTCGATTTTAATCGCCGTCTCACTTTCTAAGGTTATCCCTCAGGTTGCCTACGAATAATGGTCAAGTGGGGTGTATAAAGCAAGTCCCTTAAAAGAAAAATCATCAAGTCCCTCATGGTTGCCTTTACGAATCGAGTCCCTTCGAATAAATGATGATAGTCCCTCATATATGCTTATTACACCCCACAGTTGCCTTCATAACCAGATTGTCCCTCACATGTCCCTTAACATCCAAGGTAATGACTACCTACTCCTTAATAGTAGGGATAGTCTTACCAAGGAAAGGATAAAGAATAAGAAAGACTTTAAATTTTAGGGTAGGTACCTCCTAGTTGCTTGCTCACTTCAAAAAAACTTTTCACACTTAACAATTTCAAACAAATTTTCAAAAACAAGTTTTTACATATCCGTACATGGATTATTATTAACTATTCTGAAAATTTTCTTATTCACACACTACACTTTCAAAAACAATTCAAAAGTGAGCTAAGTAACTAAGAGCCCATGGATAACCATGGATGTAAAGGGTGCTAACACCTTCCCTTTACATAACCTACCCCCCGGACCCAAAACATTCTCTAAGGTCTTTCCTGTTCTTTTATACCCTTTCCTTTTTGGATAAAATAAAAGTCGGTGGCGACTCTTGCTATCCGCAACATTACTTAAAGTCAGTTCTCCCACCGTGTTACAGAACTGGCGACTCTGCTGGGGATCTATTTAAGAGGGGTACCCTTAGGAATTAAGATCACTTTAAATTGTTTGCCTTGTTTGTTTTATATTACTTGTTGGGGTGCTCTTATGTGTGAAAGGTCCTAACCCGGATCTAGTGTACCTTAGGTAAATGGCAATAGACCAAGGAAACTGTACGACGTATATCGATACGGTTGATCTGGTGGCCATAGTTAGTGCGACTTCTTGGTTGGTGCTTATGTTCCTTAAGTCAAGTTGAGGATAATATGAGGCTGCCATATGTTGTCAATGCACTAACTAACTTTTAGAACCCTAGTTAACTCATCTTGACCTTTAGAAAGTAGTGAGGTAACCGGCTTTGGTGCAGACTGAAGTTGGTTGACACTCGATACTACGCTCATTGAGATCTTAAACTTGGAGGGTTTTGGTTGGCAAGTAAGTTGCCTTCTGAACAACCACCCTTGTGAAGGATCAATGATATTGAGATCCCTTAGAACCTGGTTACTTTTGTAGGACAGGATGAACCATCTAACTTCAGGGGAGGGTACTTACCTTAAAACCTCATGCAAGCCTTTAAACCTAGGGCTATGGTGTGACTTGTCTGTGTGTGCCACATGTTTGTGATTGAACATAACATCATGACATCATCATACATCATGAGCATATCATTTTCACTAACCATTTCAAGGACCAAAGGATTTATCTTTGTTCTTTGTTGCAGGTCATGGCTAATGCTCGTAGAAACACCATCAGGATCAACTTTGTGGGCATACCTACTAAGCTTAAAGAGTTGGTTTCTCAAGTGTCTGATCATTCCCAGTTCATCAAAAGACATGGTCACCTATTGGATCTAGTCACTTCAGGGTTCAATGAAGACATGATGAGTGTGCTGTTTCAATTCTTTGACCCTAAGCACCATTGCTTTACATTCCCTGATTATCAGCTGGTTCCAACCATGGAGGAGTTCTCTAAACTTCTGGGTATACCTGTTCTTGATCAAAAACCCTTCACAGGCTTAGAGAAGGAGCTCAAACCAGAGGTTATTGCTGCAGCTCTACATCTGAAAAAGTCTGACATTGTGCTAGAAACGAGAAGCGGAGTCAAGGGTATTCTTGCCAAAGTGTTGATAGAGAAAGCTCAGGTGTTCTTGAAGGCCATGAGCTATGATGCTTTTGAGGAAATCTTAGCCTTGCTGATATATGGCTTAGTATTGTTCCCCAATCCAGATCAGTTCATAGATGTTCATGCCATCAACATTTTCCTGAGTCACAATCCAGTGCCTACATTGCTTGGAGACATCCTACATTCTCTTCATACCCGTACTACAAGGGCAAGAGGAACTTTGATGTGCTGCATACCTTTACTTTCTAGGTGGTTTATTTCTCACCTTCCTCGCTCAGTAATGAAGAATGAGCAAGGGTTCAGATGGTCCAAGAGGATCATGTCACTTTCTCACTCAGACATCCATTGGTGCTCCAGATCTATGGAGAATGTCACCATCATTGACCGTTGTGGGGAGTTTCCTAATGTGCCACTACTAGGCATAAGAGGAGGCATCACCTACAACCCCTCTCTAGCTTTACGACAGTTTGGTTACGCCCGAAGTGATGGTCCACATGATATGTTGATCCAGGGCATTGTATTTGACTACGACAACGATCTTCAGGGTTACCGTCAGAGATTCATACGAGCTTGGGGAAAGGTAAACAGGGTTGACAGCAAGACACTGGAGCCTAAGTACATTATTCCTATGGAGGCTTATCTCAGATGGGTACGATCTCGTGCTCAGACACTTATGATGCCATATCCTGCCGTCCTACCAGTTACCATGGAACCTGTTGCTGAAGGAGACACATCTTATACCATCCTTCACCCAGACATGCCTACTGATAAGGAAGACTTGCAGAGATCATGGATCCAACTGAAGGAGCAAAGGGATACTTTCGAGGCTCATTACAAAGCAAGCCAAGCAAGAATCCTAGAGCTAACAAAGCAACTTCATGAGGAACGAAACCTCAATTCATACCTCAACACAAAGAGGAAACGTCCATGGGAGACTTAAAACCCCATCTTTTGTACTTATTTCACTTTCATTTTTGTAAGCCTAAAAGGCAAAACAAGTTATTACTAATAAAAGTTACTTTCGTGTTTGTCTAAGCAAATTTAAATCCTGCGGTCCTTGAAAACATTGCATATACATTCCCATATCATTTCATTGCATCACAGGTTTATAATTGTGCACAGGTTTCTCATCTTCTCGCTGTTTATTTCAGCAATGGCTCTTGAACAATCAGTTAAGGATCTTCAGGCACAGAATGCACAGTTCCAAGAGCTGATCTTGAACCTGTCCAAGGGGCAAGATGATTTGAAGGCACTGCTGGCCAAGAAGACTAAGAAGACTAGAAGGTCTGCTGGGTTGATCAACATGGGAAGAAGGTTCAAAGGTCTTGCCAAGACCAAGGAACCAGCTGAAGACTATGAATCTGAAGAATCTGAGCAAGAGGTAGGCAGTCTCCACCATTCAATGGGGGATTCTGATTCTGAGGCTAATTACTACAATGAGTCTAATGAAGACAAATTCAAGATGCTGGTGGATAGGATGGATGCCATGGAGTTGCAGAAGTCATCTGGGCTGGATTTTGAGGATTTGAGTCTGATATCTGGGGTAGTCATACCCATTGGGTTCAAGGTTCCTACATTTGTTGTCTATGATGGGGTCTCTTGTCCCAAGCTGCATCTGAGGTCATATGTCAGAAGGATTCAACCTCACACTGCTGATAAGAAGCTGTGGATCCATTTCTTTCAAGAGAGCTTATCTGGAGCTCAGTTGGAGTGGTATTATCAGTTGGAGAGTGTCAACATCAGAGACTGGAATGATCTTGCTGAAGCTTTCTACAAGCAGTATCAATACAATGCTGACTTAGCCCCCACTCGCATGCAGCTTCAGAGCATGTCTATGGGTACCAAAGAAAGTTTTAAGGAGTATGCTCAGAAGTGGAGAGATTTAGCTGGAAGAGTTCAACCCCCTTTGACTGACAGGGAATTGGTTGATATGTTCATGTGTACGCTGAATGGTCCGTTTTACAGTCATCTCATTGGAAGCTCATCATCTGGCTTCACTGAGTTGATTATGACAGGAGAGCGGGTAGAGAATGGTATCAAGAGTGGTAAGATCCAAGTGGGCACTTCTTCATCAGGTACTGCAAAGAAGCCTCCCACTGGGAAGAAAGAATCCAATGCTGTTTATGGTCAGCCTGATCGTAATAGAAGGCATCAGTTTGTGAGTGCAGTTCATATTTCAAATCCAACTCCTGCAACAACAGAGCAGCCACAAGGCAACCAACAGAGGGCTAGAAGACAGTTCACGAAGATCAACATGTCAATGGCTCAGGCATTGCAACACTTGTTGAAGGCTGAACTTATTACCTTAAGGGAGGCTCCTCAGAATCCCAATGTTACTTCTCCCAAGTACAATCCCAATGCACGATGTGCATATCATTCAAACTGTCCAGGACACGATACTAATAACTGCTGGGTCTTGAAGAACAAAATTCAAGATATGATTGATGCTGGAGAAATTGAGTTTGATCCACCAGGTACTCCAAATGTGATTACAGCTCCAATGCCAAACCACGAGAAGACTGTCAGTGCCATTGAGGAAGATTTGCATATCCATTCAGTTGATGAATTGACCACACCATTGTCTGTCATCAGAAAGAAGTTAGTACAGGCTGGGTTCTTTCCAGGTTGTCGTGAAGATTGTGTTTATTGTGAGTATAATCCAGAGAAGTGCTTCAGATTGAAAGATGGAATTCAGCGTCTCATGGATAATTACACCATAGTGTTTGAAAGAAGACCAGCATCTGTAGAAAGTATGGTGGATCATCTGACTCGGGGTAAGAAGATTGAAGAGGTTGATATGGTTGACAAAGTACCGGTAAGAATCACTTCAAAGGGTCCCATTAAAATCACTCATCAGGGTCCAATCAAAATTACTGCTGAAGGTCCTGTGAAAGTTGTTGCTGAAGCCAGAGTAGCTCCTGTGGTCATTACTACTCCTGGTCCTATCCCGTATACGTCTGACAAAGCTGTGCCTTGGCATTATGGATCTGATGTTTACATCCATGGTGTTAAGCAAGAGCCTATAGCTGATGTGCCTGCTGACATTGATAATATTGCTGGATCTAGCAAGATCACTCGTAGTGGAAGAGTCTTCTCTCCCCCAGATACTTCCAAGAATGCAGTTACTCCTGCTGCTACTTCCATCACTGATGCTCGGGGCAAGGGTCCTGTTATCGAGCCTGTATCTACTGATGTGCCAGCTGCTGATGATCTCTCTAAGCAGATGGAAGAAGTATTGAAAATCATTCGCAAGAGTGATTATGACATTGTTGATCAGTTGGGGCATACTCCCTCAAAGATTTCTATGCTCTCCCTATTATTATGTTCTGAGGCTCATGCCAAGTCATTGATCAAGTTTCTAAAGATGGCTCATGTACCCAGTGCAATTTCTGTTGACCAGTTTGAGAATTGTGTTGCCCACCTAACCTATGACAATGGGTTAGGATTTTCTGATGCTGACTTGACCCCTGCCAAGAGGGATCATAACAGGGCCTTGCATATTTCAATTGAATGCAGGGGCACGACCCTGTCACATGTGCTGATAGACAATGGTTCCTCTTTGAATGTGTTGCCTAAGGAAGTCCTGAATAAGTTGAGTTCTGAAGATGCTGTGCTGAAGCCCAGTAATATTGTGGTAAAGGCTTTTGATGGTTCTAGAAGAGAAGTGCATGGGGAAATTGATCTTCCAATCAAAGTTGGTTCTCAGGTGTTTACTGCTACATTTTATGTGATGGATATTCGTCCTTCATATTCTTGCCTGCTTGGTCGTCCCTGGATCCATGGGGCAGGTGCTGTGACCTCTACATTGCACCAAAAGTTGAGATACCCAGTGAATGGAAAGGTTGTTACGGTCTATGGAGAAGAGGAGTACTTTGTCAGCCATGTGAATACTTTCAAGTATCTGGAAGTGGAAGGTGAATACATTGAGACTCTGTTGCGGTGAGAATCGGATACCAAACTATTGATTAAGCTTGAATCGCAAAACTTTTATGTTCACCACCGACTTTAATTTAATCCAAAGGGAAAAGGGAAAAAGATCGTAAAAACCCTAAATAAGGAGAAACTAGGTTCGGGGGTTGATTATACTTAGGGAAGGTGTTAGCATCCTAAGCATCCGCAGTATCCTACGGGAACCTCTTGTTAATATTTGTGTATTTTTGTTTATTACTTGTTAAAATTAAAGGAACCTAAGGTTTTATTTCTAATGGTGCTCGCACAACATCGCATCGATGCCTACGTATCGGGTATAGAATCAGAGCACCCGTAGTTCTCCTAAGGATTAACGAACACTTGGTTACGCTCAAGGTTCGCGGGGGAAGGTAAATGTTATGGCAAACACTCACGTGACTTTAAGAAAGTCACAAAAAGTTATAAAATAAAAAGCTAAGGACCTAATGGCTAAGGACCTAAGGATGAGGGATGGCTAAACTTCCTATGACATTGAGTCAACTGCAGGAGTCTTTCCCTTTTGGATCGAAAAGCATAAACAAATAGAATGGAAAATAAATAAATGGTGCAAGCTCCTAAGACTAGGCCAAGGCTGCTACTTGCAAAAATAACTGAATGAAGTAAATAAAGTAAGTGGACAATGCGAAGATAAAGGGCTTGGTAACTGGCTATGGCTCGATATATGGATCGAGAATGCTGGGGTGGCAAACAAGCGCAGTGTATCAATTTCTTAAGTTGGAAAAGTTGTGCAGTGTAAGGAACTGTGCAGATGGCGATCGTAAACGACCGACTTACGTGTGTGAGTGAGGTGTAGTGAACTTGGCGTTGGACCAAGGATTTATTATTTTTTAAATTAATGTGCGATTTCGGTTTTATTTTAACAAGTATATGGTCAGGATGCAAAACAAAATATGAACATAACGCACACAAACGAGACATCGGATGATTAAATTAAAACTCTCACTAATGGGTCTAAAGCTAAGTTAAACGAACTCTGTCTTGAACGAAGAAGAATTAAAGGGAAAAAAATGATTATTTAAGTATGTGCTAAAACAAAGTAGAAAAGGAGAAATTGAATTTAAAATGTTATTTTTGCTGTATATTCTTTTATATGTATATATAGATATCTAACTAAATATGAAAAGAAAATAGAAAAGAAAAATTTAAAAGTTTTTTTTTATAATTATTTTTCTAACTAAGTGTAACAACAAAAAAAGAATAAAAGTTTTTTTACTTCATATATATATATAAAATATAATAGTGGGAAAGAGATTTGGAATTTAAAAGATTTTTTTGTATAAGTATATAGATTTCTTCCTTTTAACTAATAATAATAATAATAAAAAAAACAAATTTAAAACGTTTTCATTTATTTTGTATATATATTTTAACTAAATAATAATAATAATAATGGAAAAGAAAAATATTAAAGTGTTATATTTATTTACTATATATGTATTTAAATGAGGAAATAACTAATTAACTAAATACTTAATTAACCTAAATAGTAAAAATATAAATAAAAGAAGTTTAGAGATTTTTTTTTGAAAAAAGAAAAGAAATAAATGGGCTGACGGGAGGCGGACGGGTCAAACCTGACCCGGTTTAGCTTTTTATGGAAAAGAAAGGAAAAACAAAAGAAATGCAGACCAAAGCTGCCCTTTCCCAGAATCGCTCATCTCTCTCTCAAACGCACATACCCAGTTCGTCTCTCTACTCATCCGCGGCCTCTCTCTACTCAAATCACAGTCTCGCTCTCAATCTCAGCATTCTCTCTCAATCTCTCTCTGTTATCTCATCATCTCTCACTCGCGATTCCGGCCGGCGGGTTTGAAGGGTCTCAAAAGGGGTTTGACGGATTCACGAAGGGGAAAGGGGGTGGCTGGAGAATTCGGTTGAAGGTGATGGCTTTGAGAGGTTAATGGTGGCTAAGTTCAGTTCTCACGGCGGATTGTGGCTGAAGTTTTACTGGAAGGTGATGATTACACGGTGGCGGAAGTGATGTCGGTGAAGATGAGAGTTTAGATTTGGCTTGCTGGGTTCAAAAGGGGGATTCGCGGTGGAAACAGAGGGTTTCGAACGGTGGTGATTTCGGTTCGAAAACTGAGTTTTTCAAGGGTGAGTTTTCATGAAGAACAAGGGCAGGTTCGAGTTTCTTTCTGGGTTTGCGATGTGAAGCGATGAAGTTGAAATTGAAGGTGATGATATTGTTGTTGTTCCTTACTGGTTTTTTGTGATTGAGTATTTGGATTTCTTTTCATCTCATTCTTCTGGTCTTATAGAGTTTTTGATGATGGGTCTTTTCTTTTCAAATCTATTTTTCAGTGGGTGGCGAGAGTCTCTCAGTTTTGAAAAAAATATTGTTGAGGTTCGTGTCTGGATTCGCATTTAGTGTGAAGGGTTGAGGATGGCTTTGGATTTGGGTACTGGTTTATTCAATGTCCCGATTTGTTTCTGTTTTGCGCAAGGTTGCAGCGATTGGGGTTCTGTGTTTGGATGTGTGGGATCTGTTTGGATGGTTGTTATGTGTTTGTGACGGTTGTACCGGCTGGGTTTGGGTATTATCAGATAGGTTTTAAGGTGAGTTTGTTTGAAGAAAGTTGTTGATTTCTTTTTTGGTTTAAATTGATTTTTCGGACATGGGTTTGTTGCAGGTTGATTCTGGTTGTGGCTTCAGTCGAAAATTGGTGGTGTTACGGTGATGGAGGTAATGGTGTTTCGGGAAGATAGGATTTGTGTTTCAGGTTTCGTCCCCCCTCATCTCATCTCAGATTTTTCTTTCAACTCTCAAACTTGGTTCGGTCTGATTCGTGTCGGTTGTTTTCAGTTCTGGTTTTGGATTCGGTTTAACAGTAGTGTTTTGGCTCGTTTTTGATGTTTCAGGGATGAGATTCGTCGGCTATTGGCTGGTTTATGAGGAGGATGAGTGAGGGTCCTGTGTGATGGCTTGGGATGGTTCTGAGTTTTGGAATTTGGTTATGCGAGTTTAAGCGATGGAGGCTGCGAAAGTGAGGATGGTGAGATGGGGATGACGGTCCGTTCTCTGTTATGTGGGTCTTGAATATTTGACTGCAGGTTAGTGGTGAAAAGGGGTTTTTGACAGCTAGAGGTGATGGTTAAGTTTGATAGGTGCTGAAATGTGACGACGTTGAAGCTCGTAGCGGGTTTGGGGTAAAGTTTGCTTCGGTTTGTGTTTTGGAGGATGGTTTCCGGTGGTTGTTCATGAAGGTTGAAGAAAGGTTACGATTTGAGTGGTCAATGAAGGTTTGAGATTGTTAAAGGGGTTACTGTGTTGGTTTTGGAGTGGCGAAAAGTGGTGGAAATCACAGTTTGCGTGCTTGTGGTTTATGGAAAGAAAACAATATGTGTGTTTGGTGAAGGAATGGAAGTTGGAAAAAAGGTATCTCAGTTTCTCTGTTTCACTTTTTTTGGATATGTTCTCTGTTTCTTTTTGAGTTTGTGAGGTTTGAAAAAAAGTTTTAAGTATATATTTTTTGAAGTTTTTTTTTTTAATATGAAGTTGCTCTTTGTGATGAACAGATTTGAAAATAACGATAAGAAAGAAACTATGCTATGTACGAATGCTAAAAGAAATGAACGAAAGGAAAAGAGAAAGATTACCGCCCGAACGTTATCGGGGTGAAGAATCCCGAGTAAGCCTCCTATTTTCTGAACTCGCTTCTCTCCTTCTCGCTGCTGCTGAACTTTGTTCTCCTTTCTTTCCTCTTTTTTTTTGTTTTCTAGACTGTTTTGTGTGGATGTGAGTTGGATTTTTTTGTAGTTTTGTAACTGTTTTTTAGTATGTTTAGGGTGCTGGATTTTGGTTGATCTGTGGTGCTTAGAGGGGTTATTTGGTGATGTTTGGGGCTGAATATAACAGTGGTTTTGTGTGATTTTGAAAACTGCTTTGGTGTGTGTTTGGCTGAGTTTTGGGACTGTTATGAGGGGCTGGTTTTTGTGTGTTAGTGGAGACTGTTTTGTGTGTAAAAAATGCTGAGTTTTGTAGGTTGAATTTTGTATGTTGTTGCTGTGTTGAACTGATGTTTATGTGTGTTTTTATTGGCAGATTTTGTTGTCCTTGTTGCTTGCCAATGAAGGGTTGGAGGAAGGGAGACACATGCTGAATTTGCAGCAGTGGGTGGAGCAGGAAAATGCAGCTGTTGGTGGCTGCATGCTTGTCTTGGGACTGCATGGGGCTGAATTTTTTTGTAGTCTTATGCAGAATTTTTTTATTTTTCTTGTAATCTTCTATGCAATGTAATTGTAACAAAACAAAGTATTTGGAATAAAAAGAAAAATTTACATTTGATTGTGATTTGCAATTGAACACTAGTGTTGAGAATGAGAACCTTAAATAAAAATCTAAACATAACTTTAATTAGAAATGAATTAACAGATTTTAAACTTAACATTAAAAAATAACTTATAAACTTTAAATAAATAAACTTGGAATTAAAATTAATTATAAGAAAAAGAAATTGGAATTAAACTGAAATTGAAATCTTAAAAATAAAATAAGAAAAAGAAATTGAAATTAAATTGAAATTGAAATCTTAAAAATAAAAAAAAATTAGAAATTGAAATTACATTAGAAATAAAAACTTAAAAATGGATTAAAAGAAACAAACAATTAGAGATTATAATTAAATTAGAAGTGGAACTAAACTAACTAAAAAAATGGTGAATTAAAAATAAAAGTTAAAAGATAAAAGTCACATTAAGAAATAAGAACTTTGAAAATAGAAATGAAATCACATTTTTTTTTAAACCTTGAAATTAGAAATAAAATTATATTTTCATTTAGCAAAACTTTGAGAATAAAATAGATAGAAATTAAAATTAACATTAAAATTTAAACACGAAAATGAATTAAAAGATTTGAAATGAGAAGTAGAAAATAAATTTAGGATGGGAGCTTAGAAGTGAAAAGAAATTAAGAATTAAAAAAAAAATAAATAGCTAGAAAATGAGAAAAACAACGAAAAAATAAATCGGGAAAAATCCCTGCCAAAATGCGATGCATGTATGATTATGATGCGAGCGATTAGGGGTAAAATTTGGGGTGTGACAGTTGCCCCTATTTAAATAAATTTCACCAGATGGCGTGAATGACGATAGGCACTCATAAGATCAGGGTGAAAGGTATTTAAATACAGAAATAACCGGAAATTTTGCCCCTAAACGCAATGTTATGCTGGACTACAAACTATCTAACTCTGCAACTATTATGCAATGAAATGATGATTATGGTATGAAATGATTAGAACGAGAATGTCGACGACCACAAGCCAAGACTCACTGAGGATGACAAACACTGGGGACGACAGACACTGGGGATAAATAAACGAAAATGGGATATATTCAAAGTGATAAATCAACAGGTTCAAGTGTAACTGTCGACACTAAGAATAACAAAAGACGAGAACAACAGGAAATCCAAAACGTTGGATCAACAAACACAGACAAAACAAAATAAAATTCAAAGTGACTGCACAGTGGCTCAATGCGACCAACTGACACCAAGAATACAAATAAGACAAGGAAATAAATTGAAGTGGTTGACCAATGGCTCTATGCGACCAAATGACTTGGAGAAATAAAAGGCAACACACATCCAAGGTGAATGCGCAGCGGCTCGATGCGACCAACTGACACCAAGAATACAACAAAATAACATTAGGGAAAGTGCAGTGGCTCAATGCGACCAACTGTCACTGGCAATGAAAATCATAATATTCGAAGTGAATGCGCAGCGGCTCAATGCGACCAACTGACACCATGAATACAAACAAGATAAACATTCAAAGAGAAAATGCAGCGGCTCGATGCGACCGGCTAGCATTGGAAATGATAAACATGATATTCAAAGTGAATGCGCAGCGGCTCAATGCGACCAACTGACACTAAGAATAAACAACAAAATAAACATTCAAAGTGAATGCACAGCGGCTCGATGCGACCAACTGGTACCAAGAATAAAAACAAGACAAAGAAATAAGTTGAAGTGGTAGACCAATGGCTCTATGCGACCAATTGACTGTGAGAAGTAAAAAAGCAACAACATATTCAAAGTGAATGCGCAGTGGCACGATGCGACCAACTGACACCAAGAATACGACAAAATAAACATTAGGGAAAGTGCAGTGGCTCAATGCGACCAACTGTCATTGGCAATGAAAAACATAATATTCGAAGTGAATGCGCAGCAGCTCGATGCGACCAGCTGACACTAAGAATCATCAACAAAAATATTCAAAATGAATACGCAGTGGCTCAATGCGACCAGCTAGCATGGGAAATGGAAACGACACAATATTCAAAGTGAATGCGCAGCGGCTCGAAGCGACCAACTGACACTAAGAATACCCAACAAAAAAATAACCAAAGAGAAATGTGCAGTGGCTCAATGCGACCAACTGTCACTGAGAAAGACAACAGACCTATTCAAGGTGAATGCGCAGCGGCACGATGCGACCAACTGACACCATGAATACAAACAAGATAAACATTCAAAGAGAAAATGCAGCGGCTCGATGCGACCGGCTAACACAAAGAAGTAAGCAACAAAATATGTTGGAGTATTCAAATAAGATAAGACAATTAAACTCTGGAAATTCCTTCAGGAACCATCAGGAGAAGGGTACAAGTATGTACAAAATCAAATGGACTTGGATTTAAAACAAAGGTCTCAGGACCTGCTCAAAAGATTTGTGCCAATGACAATTGGACTTCAAGGAGATATGGTGGTCATAAAGACAAATACCAAACACAAATAGAAATCCACAGGGGAACAACAGCAATTACTGGGGACAAATACAAAAAGTAAACCCCTTCGGGTACCAACAACAATGAATTCTCAAATCGAACACTAATGATATCTGGACTTGGAGTTAGACAGACGACAACTGGGGAAAGACAAATGCTAATGCCAAATGCGCATGATTAAGCATGATGCGAATGATCATGATATGCAAATGTTGACTCAAAAGAGACAAAGAGTTTTGACAAGACTCAAAGAGGAGTAGGCTCTCAACACCAATACTCAGATGAGCAACATGAAAAATACTGGGGAGATGTCTTCGAACTTGGAAATCATGCTTGGTCCAAGGATCCATCCAAGAGTGTTATCAGTTTTAAACTTCTATGGGGATTTCTGTAACAATAGCATAAAGGTGTTTTTGCAAACCAGGACTTCTTGGGGAAACAGAAGATTCTTTTTTTCAATTTTCCAAAGTCAAAGAAACTTAAAAGTTTTTCAGTGTGTTTTCAAAAAAAACATTTCTTTTTTTTTTTTTAAAAAAAAAAAACTTGTCATTTTCAGAGTTAAATTGTAATCAAGTGATGGCACTTTGCATAACAAAAGAAAATAAGAAGCTGAACAACAAAATTCACAGGCAAAGTTTGTATTTTATTCAAGAATGGTAGCTTGCCAATGGCGAAAACTCCATGGGAAATTACAATTTGAAAATGGCAATGGGGAAAGGTCTACATTGAATCCAACGACCATTACAATCCCTAATGACTAAGACTGCCCGACACCTCGCTTCCGACGAGAGCAATTGGATCGATCTTCCAGTATGATTCTTCAGTGATGGTAAACACCATCTGACACAGTCAAATGCCTTTGTCCCTAACTTTTGCCTGGATCGCCCTTTCGGGTTTTCAATCCACCGGGACGCTCTTTTTTGCCTAAGCCGCCCTTCCGGGTTTTCAACTTAGCGAGCTCTTATTTTTTCATTTTTATCCCTAACTTTTGCCTGGATCTCCTTCATAGGTTTTGATCCACCGGGATACCCATTTTTGCCTAGGTCGCCATTTCTGGTTTTCGACCTATCGGGTTTTTTTTATTTAGGCATAATATTTTTTGACTGCATCAGAATTCACCGGGTGCTTCAGCTGTTCACCATCCATAGTTGTAAGGATTAAGGAACCTCCGGAGAATGCCATCTTCACAACATATGGGCCTTCATAGTTAGGACTCCATTTTCCACGCATGTCTTTGTGGACTGGCAAGATTTTCTTGAGTACAAGATCTCCCTCTTTGAATTCTCGGATGCGGACTTTCTTGTCAAATGCTCTCTTGATGCGCTTCTGGTACATCTGGCCATGGCACATGGCGGTCATTCTCTTCTCATCAATGAGGTTCAGTTGGTCAAACCTGCTTTGGATCCACTCAGCTTCCTCTAGTTTGGTTTCCATCAAGATTCTCAAAGAGGGTATCTCTACTTCAATAGGGAGAACTGCATCCATCCCATACACCAGAGAGAAAGGGGTTGCCCCTGTTGAAGTGCGAACTGATGTTCTGTATCCGTGTAAAGCATACGGTAACATCTCGTGCCAATCTTTGTAAGTTTTTACCATCTTTTGCAAAATCTTTTTGATGTTCTTGTTTGCAGCTTCAACAGCTCCATTCATCTTCGGACGATACGGAGAAGAGTTATGATGTTCAATCTTGAATGTCTCACACAACTCTTTCATCGTTTTGTTGTTCAAATTGGTCCCATTATCTGTGATGATTCGGCTTGGGATCCCATAGCGGCAGATAATTTGGTTCTTGATGAAACGGGCAACCACTTGCTTTGTTACATTGGCGTAGGAAGCTGCTTCTACCCATTTGGTGAAGTAGTCGATTGCAACCAAGATAAACCGGTGACCATTGGAAGCTTTAGGCTCAATTGCTCCTATCATGTCAATGCCCCACATTGAGAAGGGCCAAGGCGATGACAGAACATTCAAAAGTGTCGGAGGTACGTGCACCTTGTCGGCATAAATCTGGCATTTATGACACTTCCTGGCATACTTGAAACAATCTGATTCCATGGTCAACCAGAAGTAACCAGCTCTCAAGATCTTCCTGGACATGGCATGTCCATTGGCATGTGTTCCAAATGATCCTTCATGGATTTCCCTGATCAATAAGTCTGCTTCGCGCTTGTCCACACATCTGAGCAGAACCATATCATGATTTCTCTTGTAAAGCACATTGTTACTGAGGAAAAATTTGGACGCCAATCTTCTTAAAGTCTTCTTGTCTAGATTTGTTGCATCAGCTGGGTACTCTTGATTCTGCAAATAGTTCTTGATGTCATAGAACCACGGTTTCTCATCAGTTTCTTCTTCGACCAGTAGACAGTAGGCTGGTGCAGTTCTTCGCTCGATTGTAATGAGTGGAGCTTCATTAAGAAATCTGACTTGAAACATAGAGGCCAACATAGCCAAGGCATCTGCAATCTGATTCTCTGCCCTTGGAACGTGATGGAAAGTGACTTCATCAAAGTATTTGATCAATTCCACAATGTGGGCACGGTATGGGATCAACTTCTCATCACGGGTCTCCCATTCGCCTTTGACTTGGTAGATTACCAAGGCTGAGTCTCCGTATACATCAAGGATCTTGATTCTGGTATCAATTGCAGCTTCGATACCCAAAACACAGGCTTCATACTCTGCGATGTTGTTTGTACATTCAAAGCATAATCTGGCTGTGAAAGGAGTATAACCACCATCAGGATTCATCAAGACCACTCCTACACCATGCCCCATGTAGTTAGAGGAACCATCAAACATCATCTTCCAACGAGACCCTGGCTCGGGACCTTCATCTGGATCTGGAACTTTGCAGTCCTTTATCAACATAATGTCTTCGTCCGGGAAATCGAATTTCAAAGGTTCATAGTCTTCGACAGGATGATCAGCAAGGTATTCAGACAAAACACTGCCTTTAATAGACTTCTGGGTTACATATTGGATGTCGTATTCGGATAACAACATGTGCCAACGGGCGAGTCTTCCAGTCAAAGCAGGCTTCTCAAAGATGTACTTTATTGGATCCATTTTCGAGATCAACAAAGTAGTGTGACAAATCATGTACTGCCTGAGGCGTCTGGCCGCCCATGCCAAAGCACAGCAAGTCTTCTCTAAAAGTGAGTATCTGCTCTCACAGTCTGTGAACTTCTTGCTTAAGTAATAAATGGCGTGCTCCTTACGACCAGTTTCATCTTGTTGGCCCAACACGCAACCCATAGATCCCTCGAGCACAGTAAGATACATGAAAAGAGGCTTCCCAGGAGTAGGTGGGACCAAGATAGGAGGTTCTTGCAGATAAACCTTAATCTTCTCAAAAGCCAGCTGACAATCAGGACTCCACTCAATTGCTTGATTCTTCCGGAGTAACTTGAATAGAGGCTCACAAGTAGCAGTCATGTTGGAAATGAATCTGGAAATGTAGTTCAATCTTCCGAGGAAACCCCTGACTTGCTTTTCTGTCTTGGGAGCTGGCATCTCTTGAATTGCTCTGACCTTGCCCGGATCTACTTCAATACCTTGCTGACTAACGATGAAACCAAGCAACTTTCCTGATCTGACACCAAAAGTACACTTAGCTGGATTCAGACGCAGTTGGAACTTTCTGAGACGCTCAAATAACTTCAAAAGATGATTCAAATGATCCTCCTCACTCTGTGATTTGGCAATCATATCATCCACATAGACTTCTATCTCTTTATGCATCATATCATGGAATAGGGTGACCATTGCCCTCTGATAGGTGGCTCCTGCATTCCTGAGACCAAATGGCATAACCTTGTAACAATAAGTGCCCCATGGTGTGATGAATGTAGTCTTTTCCATATCATCAGGATCCATCTTGATCTGGTTGTATCCTGAAAACCCATCCATGAAAGAGAAAACAGCAAATTTAGCAGTGTTGTCAACCAAAGTATCAATATGCGGAAGAGGGAAATCGTCCTTCGGACTGGCCTTGTTCAAATCCCTATAGTCCACACACATTCTGACTTTGCCATCCTTTTTGGGGACTGGCACAATATTAGCTACCCACTCAGGGTACTTTGCAACTGCGAGGAATCCAGCATCAAACTGTCTTTTGACCTCTTCTCGAATCTTCAGAGCCATGTCTGGTCTTGTTCTTCGAAGCTTTTGCTTTACAGGAGGACAATCTGGTCGAAGAGGTAGCTTGTGGACCACTATGTCTGTGTCTAAGCCGGGCATATCCTGATATGACCATGCAAACACATCTACATATTCTCTGAGAAGCTTGACCAACCTTTCTCTGATGTCTGCCCCAAGTGTTGTACCAATCTTGACTTCCTTCATGTCTTCCTCGGTGCCAAGGTTGATAGTCTCTACCTGCTCCTTATGTGGCTGAAGATTTGTGTGCTCATTCTCAACCAATCTTGCCAGTTCTTCGGGAATGTCACAATCTTCCTCACTTTCATCTTCCGCTTGGTAGATGGGCGAATCAAAGTTAGGAGGGAATGTAGAGTCATTGGATTCAACAGGGTTTTCGTTTATTCTGCATATGATAATGATTTGCTTTTATTAAAAGTGGAAAATAAAGAGATGCAAGAGAAAAAGCTTTTTTATTGGTTTTGAAAGATTGCCATCTTCTTTTAAAAGTGAAAAGAGAGAAAAACAGTAAATGATCAAAATAAGAGTTTAACAAAATGCCTTCATTGATAATAACTTTAAAAATGAGAAGGGGCCCTACAAAATACTCCCATAGCCTTGGGCAGAGCTAGGGAACTTTGAAAACATTGAAAAACAACAAATTACTTTGACAATGGAAAAAACTCTGGGATCTCGACTGCCTCCCAATTGTCCAAGGCTTCTTCACACTGATACACCAAGTGATTCATATCTTCATCTTCAGAAACTCCATCAATTGCGTTGACCTGATAACCAGCACTGGAAAACACTTCTTGGATGGTCTTCAGACGGCCTTTGGTGGAGGTTGACGCTCCTTCCTTCACATGAGTTGGTTTGTAACCCAACCCGCAACGATCCAGCTTCTGCTTGACTTCGATGACATCACCCCAACCTTCATAGCTTCTTTCTTCAATGGTGGAAATGGTACTCTTCAGCGATGCGAAAGATGGGATACCCTTCCCTTTCGGTTCCTCTACTTCCAAAAGGACAGCATTGGCTATCTCAAGAGCTTGGAAAGAAGTTTCCAAAGCATCTTCATCAGCCTCAATATAGGTAAAGGATGAAAGGTTGCTAACCATGAGATCTTCCTCCCCAGATACGGTTACCAGCTTGTTATCAACTACAAACTTCATCTTTTGATGCAGGGTAGAAGTGACTGCCCCGGCAGCATGGATCCAAGGTCTTCCCAGCAAGCAACTGTAGTTAGGATTGATGTCCATGACCTGGAAAGTGATTTTGAAGACCTGTGGCCCAATCAAGACTGGTAGATCTACTTCTCCAATAACCGTCCTCCTTGACCCATCAAAGGCTTTTACAATCAGTGCACTGGGCCTCATCTCTGCCCCTTGATAAGATAACTTAGCCAGTGTTCTCTTCGGCAAAACATTCAAAGAAGATCCTGTATCCACAAGAACTCTTGCTAAAGTATCCTCTTGGCATTTCACTGATATGTGGAGCGCACGGTTGTGGTCCAAGCCCTCCTTTGGAAGATCCTCTGTGCTGAAACTGAGGTTGTTACACGCAGTGATATTGGCAATAACACCATCAAACTGGTTCACTGTTATATCATGCGTAACATGTGCTTGAGCTAGCAACTTCTGAAGCGCACTTCGATGAGCCGGAGAATGCATAAGAAGTGATAGGATTGATATTTTGGAAGGCGTTTGATGCAGCTGATCAATTACCTTATAATCACTCTTCTTTATGATTCTGAGGAACTCTGCATCCTCTTCTCCCAAGACTACCTCTTTATCTTTGTTGGCAACAGCTGGAATGACTTCTTTAGGCGGAGCCGTGTTGGCTTGCTGGGTATAAACACGACCACTACGGGTCAAACGACCTGCACCCGCTATATCAGTACTTGCAACTTTTGAACCTTCCTTCTGGCTAGCTTTATCAATCTTCTGATGAACTTTCCCTGTATCATACTTCCAAGGAACTGCTTTAGTGTCTTCGTAACGGAAAGAGTTACTCCTTTGTTCAAATCTTGGCTCAGGTACATTGAAAATTGGCACCACAGATTCTGGAGTATTGAAGACAGGTTGAACTCCTGAAGATTCGGGCAGGTTGAACACTGGCACCCAAGTAGAATTAGATTCCGGCAAGTTGAAGATGGGTTCAATTACTGCCACTTCATTCTTCTTCACATGACTGCTCACTTGTAAGACACCTTCATCAATCAAATCTTGAACATCTTTTAAGACCGATTCACATCCCTTTGGACTATCAACACAACCTTCACAATTCTGATGACAACTCTTTAGTATACCCGCCTCTACTAACTTCGCATGGAAGTCTCTGAGCGGGGTCTTGATCTCGGTGGCATTGAAAATAAAACCTTCTTCGGACTCATCAACAATAGCATTTATAGACCCATGCTTGGGTAAAGGATTATCTTTGACATTCGGACCAGTATTCCCAAATGACAGAATGTTCTTCTCCATCAAATCTTTCACTATATACTTCAAAGCATAACAACCCTCCAAATCATGCCCTGGGGCACCTTCATGGAATAAACAGTGAGCATTTGGGTTGTAATTTGGCGGGAGCGGACTTGGTGGAGGACCCAAAGGCCTTGGAGTGACCAAACCCTTCTTCAGCAGTGAAGGATATAACTCAGTATAAGTTATAGGGATTCGAGGATTTGGAGGCCTTCCACCTGGTCTTCTGTTCTGAAAATTGGGATTTGAATGAGGAGCTGGAGTCCTCTGCTGGTAGGCTGAAGCATTGGGTGCTTGTCGATAGCCTGGATTGTTGATCATTGGTTGATAAGGTTGAATCGTTGGAGCCGCTTGTTGGTACATCGGCACTGCTTGAGTTGGCCGATACATGGGGACTTGTGGATTAAATGCTGGTTGAACTGCCGCTACATAAGGATGTTGGGCATACTGTTGTTGATGAGCATATTGCTGTTGACGAGCATACTGCTGTTGAGCCATAGGTGAAGGTCTCTGCCAAAGTGGATTCCTTCTTTGACCTGTTATTATGGCATTTGTCTCACCTTCTTTCTTCTTGTGGAAATTATTAGTAAATTTCTTGCCAATATTTCCACTACCAGTGCTAGAACTGCCAGATGCACTACTCATCTTTCCACTTTTCAAACCGAGTTCTACCTTGATTCCCACCGCCACTAAATCAGAGAAACTAGCAGTTATACTCCCCACCATTCTCTCATAGAATTCTGGTCGCACCGTGTCAACGAACCAGTCAGCTAATTCTTTTTCAGTCAATGGGGGCTCTACTTGAGAAGCGGTCCCTCTCCACCTCTGGGCATACTCTTTAAAGGATTCAGACTCTTTCTGGGACATGCTTAGCAATTGCCTCCTATCGGGAGCAAGGTCCATGTTGTACTTGTATTGTTGAATGAAAGCATCTGCCAAGTCTTGGAAACTGCGGATCTTCGACTGGTCAAGCGTCAAATACCATTTGGAGGAGATTCCCTTTAGACTGTCTTGAAAGCAGTGGATCATTAACTTATCATTATCTACCTGTGCAGCCATTCTCCGATAGTACATCAAAAGATGGTTCTTGGGACAAGTTGCACCCTCATACATATCAAACGTGGGTATCTTGAATTTCGGAGGTATTACCAATCCAGACACCAGACACATTTCTCTGGCAGCAGCACCAAAGATCTGGTCACCTTCAATCGCTCTTAACCTTTTTTCAAGGGTATCAAAATTCTCTTGCATTTTCACATGTTTCTCATCTCCGTTTTCAGACATATCTGGCGCTTCATACCCCTGATGGTCATTGAAGTACGGTTGAGCACGGGTGTGCACAATGTCTTGGGTAAAATTAGCAACTGCATGATTTTCTTCATTAGTCACAGGAACAGTTTGTTGAGCAGCAAATCCCTGAGGAGGAGGCACAAAGCCTTGAGCAGCAAATCCTTGGGAGGAAGGAATAAAACCCTGAGCAGCAAATCCTTGGGAAGAAGGAATAAAACCCTGAGCAGTAAATACATGAGGAGGAGGCACAAAGCCTTGAGCAGCAAATCCTTGGGGAGGAGGTACAAAACTCTGAGTAGCAAAACCTTGGGAAGAAGGAATAATACTCTGAGAAGCAAATCCTTGAGAAGAAGGGAAGAAACCCTGGGCAGCAAACCCTGAAGAAGAGGGAATAGCACTCTGAGCAGCAAAACCTTGAGAAGGAGGGAAAAAACCAGGAGGGAACCCAAAAGGAGACCAGGTCACAGGGGTAGGCTCGGTCGTTGCAGTGACAACTTCAGTCGTTGCAGTAACAATTTCTGACACCACAGTCCGTTGGGTATCCATCTTCGCTCGAATGACTTGCAACATTTCCATCATCTGACCCATGTCTCCACGAATATCAGAAAGCTCTTCGTTAACTCTGTCCATCTCTACGTCTCTTTCAGCCATCCTCTTTCTGGCTTGAGCTCGAGTGTAGTATTTGCGTGAGAGCCTCAGTGTGAAAGCTGAATTGGGAGCAGATGACGGGAATGAGTTTCATGAAAAAAAATGCAAATGCAATGCCAAAAGTAATGCAAAGATGAATTTTATTCAAGGAACTTAAGAAACAGATTGCAAATACCAAGGAACACATAATAATCAAAGGGATATGGTTTCATTAAATTCAAAAAGTGATACAAAGTCTTGAGTACACTTTCAAAAATCCCAAACAAAGCTTAATAAAGACAAAGACAAAGTCCTAAGGAGATTCTCCTAAAAGCCTCAAGTTGAGCTTCTCAATTTGTGCCTTCATCTGAGCCCTTTCAAGCATAAGTTGATCCACGATCGACTTCCAAGAATTGTCCCCTTGGGTGCTGGAGGAAAATAAATCCTCTTGCGCTTTCCTTTTCTTGTTGGAGAGCTCTTCTTCTTCCTTCATCTTCAGTTGTCTTCTAAGCTCTTCATTCTCACTGCTGATGATCTGATGTCGATTCTTCCATGCATTCTTCTCTCGAATCTCTTTCTCCAAATCAATCTTCAGCTTCTCTGCATCATCCATAAAGACCAGAATGGGTTTCTTGAAGGTCATAGGATCCTGGCGAGGGTAAGGCATCTTCAGACTGATTGCCCTATCTCGTACCCATTGGAGATAGGGTTCCATAGAAACACAATTCGGCTTTCCCAAGCTACTCCTCCCCTTCCTATGGATGCACTTCCAAGCTTGTACAATCTGTTTCTTGAGCTCTGGTTCTTCATCATCCTTAAAGAAAATTCCTTCCACTTCAACACTCTTAGGCTTGTCCTTCAACGGATACCCGAGTTGGCGGCGAACCAAAACTGGATTATAGCTGATTCCCCCCTTAGTGCCAAGAAGAGGCACATTAGCAAAATCACCACAGCTATCAATAATCAATGCTCCATCATAAACACGATTGTACCAGCTAATGTCAGAGTGGGTAAGAGACATGATCCTTTGTGACCACCACAAACCATCCTTAAGGTTCCAAAATGAAGATGACTTAGGCAAGTGCGAAATAAACCACTCGTACAACAATGATGCACAACAAGTAATCATTCCTCCCTTATGGTGATTCCTCAGATGGATGGAATGGTAGGTGTCTCCGAGCAAAGTAGGGACCGGGTTCTTCTTCAGAAATATCTTGATGGCGTTCAGGTCAACAAAGTCTTCAAAGTTTGGGAAAAGTAGCACTCCATATACCAGCAGAATAAAAGTCGCCTCAAAAGCTTTCATATCCTTCACATCAACAAAATTCTTGGCCTTTTCTATCAGAAACTTTGTAGGGAATCCAAAAATCTTTCCTTTATAGGTCATATTTGCCTTGACCTCAGGAACACTCAGGTATGTTGCCTTTGCAATCTCCGCTTCTTCAGGGTCCTTCTCTAGAACAGGGAATGGAAACTCATCCTTAACACGTGATCCCACCAAAACTGAATACTCCTCCAAAGTAGGTGCCAATTGGTAATCAGGGAACGTAAAACAGTGGTAGAGAGGATCATAAAACTGGAGCATCACAGAGAGCAACCTTCCATCCCAATCAGTCTTAAGCAAAGCTAACAGTCTCCTATGCTTATCCATGAAGGCATCTTGATCCAAAACCAAGTCTCTTAATTTCCTTAGGTCTTCAAGTTTGGGAGTTTTGAATGTGTACTTGACAGTCTTTCTTCTTCCAAAGTCCATGATGATACCTATGATATTTGCAAAGATAAAGTTTCTGAGTTCCTTGAATAAATGGTAAAAATGATGCTTCATGATGCGTGAATGCAACAAACACAAACAAGGCTTAGGTTCAAAGCTTGCATGAGGTCAAAGGTTCAACCCTCCCAAAAGGTATGTACTATGGGTTTATTTGTACCTGTACAACGGGTTCTAAAAGTTCCCAGAATCACCGTCCCATCTTTCGGATATTACCGACTTCCCAACTCGACTTGGTAATCAGTAATATTCTCAAGAGAGTCTCATCCGAGTGCAGTATCGCGTATCAACTATTTTGGATTTGCATCCTCATAGTCATCGCACTACATCCCTAAAAAGGCCAAGTGGGGGTAAATGTTCTACGGTTCTCAGCATTAATGGCTCTCAAGTCGAATATAGTAATGTTTTCACGACTGTACTCGATCAACAAAACTAAATCCGAGGAGGCCTCCGCTGAGTGGTGGTGTCTCAAGTCAACTTGGTCGGGACTCAACTCCCTACAAGCTTTCTTGAATATACCACCGTCCTAACTTATTTGCACTCAAGTCCGGGTTAGGACTTATCTCACCACACATGGAACACCCAACAAAAATCCAAAATAATAACAAGCAATACAACAACAAATATACAAATATACAAGGTGGGCTTAACCCTCAAAAATAGACATCTCCCCAGTGAAGTCGCCATTTCTGTTGCGGTGAGAATCGGATACCAAACTATTGATTAAGCTTGAATCGCAAAACTTTTATGTTCACCACCGACTTTAATTTAATCCAAAGGGAAAAGGGAAAAAGATCGTAAAAACCCTAAATAAGGAGAAACTAGGTTCGGGGGTTGATTATACTTAGGGAAGGTGTTAGCATCCTAAGCATCCGCAGTATCCTACGGGAACCTCTTGTTAATATTTGTGTATTTTTGTTTATTACTTGTTAAAATTAAAGGAACCTAAGGTTTTATTTCTAATGGTGCTCGCACAACATCGCATCGATGCCTACGTATCGGGTATAGAATCAGAGCACCCGTAGTTCTCCTAAGGATTAACGAACACTTGGTTACGCTCAAGGTTCGCGGGGGAAGGTAAATGTTATGGCAAACACTCACGTGACTTTAAGAAAGTCACAAAAAGTTATAAAATAAAAAGCTAAGGACCTAATGGCTAAGGACCTAAGGATGAGGGATGGCTAAACTTCCTATGACATTGAGTCAACTGCAGGAGTCTTTCCCTTTTGGATCGAAAAGCATAAACAAATAGAATGGAAAATAAATAAATGGTGCAAGCTCCTAAGACTAGGCCAAGGCTGCTACTTGCAAAAATAACTGAATGAAGTAAATAAAGTAAGTGGACAATGCGAAGATAAAGGGCTTGGTAACTGGCTATGGCTCGATATATGGATCGAGAATGCTGGGGTGGCAAACAAGCGCAGTGTATCAATTTCTTAAGTTGGAAAAGTTGTGCAGTGTAAGGAACTGTGCAGATGGCGATCGTAAACGACCGACTTACGTGTGTGAGTGAGGTGTAGTGAACTTGGCGTTGGACCAAGGATTTATTATTTTTTAAATTAATGTGCGATTTCGGTTTTATTTTAACAAGTATATGGTCAGGATGCAAAACAAAATATGAACATAACGCACACAAACGAGACATCGGATGATTAAATTAAAACTCTCACTAATGGGTCTAAAGCTAAGTTAAACGAACTCTGTCTTGAACGAAGAAGAATTAAAGGGAAAAAAATGATTATTTAAGTATGTGCTAAAACAAAGTAGAAAAGGAGAAATTGAATTTAAAATGTTATTTTTGCTGTATATTCTTTTATATGTATATATAGATATCTAACTAAATATGAAAAGAAAATAGAAAAGAAAAATTTAAAAGTTTTTTTTTATAATTATTTTTCTAACTAAGTGTAACAACAAAAAAAGAATAAAAGTTTTTTTACTTCATATATATATATAAAATATAATAGTGGGAAAGAGATTTGGAATTTAAAAGATTTTTTTGTATAAGTATATAGATTTCTTCCTTTTAACTAATAATAATAATAATAAAAAAAACAAATTTAAAACGTTTTCATTTATTTTGTATATATATTTTAACTAAATAATAATAATAATAATGGAAAAGAAAAATATTAAAGTGTTATATTTATTTACTATATATGTATTTAAATGAGGAAATAACTAATTAACTAAATACTTAATTAACCTAAATAGTAAAAATATAAATAAAAGAAGTTTAGAGATTTTTTTTTGAAAAAAGAAAAGAAATAAATGGGCTGACGGGAGGCGGACGGGTCAAACCTGACCCGGTTTAGCTTTTTATGGAAAAGAAAGGAAAAACAAAAGAAATGCAGACCAAAGCTGCCCTTTCCCAGAATCGCTCATCTCTCTCTCAAACGCACATACCCAGTTCGTCTCTCTACTCATCCGCGGCCTCTCTCTACTCAAATCACAGTCTCGCTCTCAATCTCAGCATTCTCTCTCAATCTCTCTCTGTTATCTCATCATCTCTCACTCGCGATTCCGGCCGGCGGGTTTGAAGGGTCTCAAAAGGGGTTTGACGGATTCACGAAGGGGAAAGGGGGTGGCTGGAGAATTCGGTTGAAGGTGATGGCTTTGAGAGGTTAATGGTGGCTAAGTTCAGTTCTCACGGCGGATTGTGGCTGAAGTTTTACTGGAAGGTGATGATTACACGGTGGCGGAAGTGATGTCGGTGAAGATGAGAGTTTAGATTTGGCTTGCTGGGTTCAAAAGGGGGATTCGCGGTGGAAACAGAGGGTTTCGAACGGTGGTGATTTCGGTTCGAAAACTGAGTTTTTCAAGGGTGAGTTTTCATGAAGAACAAGGGCAGGTTCGAGTTTCTTTCTGGGTTTGCGATGTGAAGCGATGAAGTTGAAATTGAAGGTGATGATATTGTTGTTGTTCCTTACTGGTTTTTTGTGATTGAGTATTTGGATTTCTTTTCATCTCATTCTTCTGGTCTTATAGAGTTTTTGATGATGGGTCTTTTCTTTTCAAATCTATTTTTCAGTGGGTGGCGAGAGTCTCTCAGTTTTGAAAAAAATATTGTTGAGGTTCGTGTCTGGATTCGCATTTAGTGTGAAGGGTTGAGGATGGCTTTGGATTTGGGTACTGGTTTATTCAATGTCCCGATTTGTTTCTGTTTTGCGCAAGGTTGCAGCGATTGGGGTTCTGTGTTTGGATGTGTGGGATCTGTTTGGATGGTTGTTATGTGTTTGTGACGGTTGTACCGGCTGGGTTTGGGTATTATCAGATAGGTTTTAAGGTGAGTTTGTTTGAAGAAAGTTGTTGATTTCTTTTTTGGTTTAAATTGATTTTTCGGACATGGGTTTGTTGCAGGTTGATTCTGGTTGTGGCTTCAGTCGAAAATTGGTGGTGTTACGGTGATGGAGGTAATGGTGTTTCGGGAAGATAGGATTTGTGTTTCAGGTTTCGTCCCCCCTCATCTCATCTCAGATTTTTCTTTCAACTCTCAAACTTGGTTCGGTCTGATTCGTGTCGGTTGTTTTCAGTTCTGGTTTTGGATTCGGTTTAACAGTAGTGTTTTGGCTCGTTTTTGATGTTTCAGGGATGAGATTCGTCGGCTATTGGCTGGTTTATGAGGAGGATGAGTGAGGGTCCTGTGTGATGGCTTGGGATGGTTCTGAGTTTTGGAATTTGGTTATGCGAGTTTAAGCGATGGAGGCTGCGAAAGTGAGGATGGTGAGATGGGGATGACGGTCCGTTCTCTGTTATGTGGGTCTTGAATATTTGACTGCAGGTTAGTGGTGAAAAGGGGTTTTTGACAGCTAGAGGTGATGGTTAAGTTTGATAGGTGCTGAAATGTGACGACGTTGAAGCTCGTAGCGGGTTTGGGGTAAAGTTTGCTTCGGTTTGTGTTTTGGAGGATGGTTTCCGGTGGTTGTTCATGAAGGTTGAAGAAAGGTTACGATTTGAGTGGTCAATGAAGGTTTGAGATTGTTAAAGGGGTTACTGTGTTGGTTTTGGAGTGGCGAAAAGTGGTGGAAATCACAGTTTGCGTGCTTGTGGTTTATGGAAAGAAAACAATATGTGTGTTTGGTGAAGGAATGGAAGTTGGAAAAAAGGTATCTCAGTTTCTCTGTTTCACTTTTTTTGGATATGTTCTCTGTTTCTTTTTGAGTTTGTGAGGTTTGAAAAAAAGTTTTAAGTATATATTTTTTGAAGTTTTTTTTTTTAATATGAAGTTGCTCTTTGTGATGAACAGATTTGAAAATAACGATAAGAAAGAAACTATGCTATGTACGAATGCTAAAAGAAATGAACGAAAGGAAAAGAGAAAGATTACCGCCCGAACGTTATCGGGGTGAAGAATCCCGAGTAAGCCTCCTATTTTCTGAACTCGCTTCTCTCCTTCTCGCTGCTGCTGAACTTTGTTCTCCTTTCTTTCCTCTTTTTTTTTGTTTTCTAGACTGTTTTGTGTGGATGTGAGTTGGATTTTTTTGTAGTTTTGTAACTGTTTTTTAGTATGTTTAGGGTGCTGGATTTTGGTTGATCTGTGGTGCTTAGAGGGGTTATTTGGTGATGTTTGGGGCTGAATATAACAGTGGTTTTGTGTGATTTTGAAAACTGCTTTGGTGTGTGTTTGGCTGAGTTTTGGGACTGTTATGAGGGGCTGGTTTTTGTGTGTTAGTGGAGACTGTTTTGTGTGTAAAAAATGCTGAGTTTTGTAGGTTGAATTTTGTATGTTGTTGCTGTGTTGAACTGATGTTTATGTGTGTTTTTATTGGCAGATTTTGTTGTCCTTGTTGCTTGCCAATGAAGGGTTGGAGGAAGGGAGACACATGCTGAATTTGCAGCAGTGGGTGGAGCAGGAAAATGCAGCTGTTGGTGGCTGCATGCTTGTCTTGGGACTGCATGGGGCTGAATTTTTTTGTAGTCTTATGCAGAATTTTTTTATTTTTCTTGTAATCTTCTATGCAATGTAATTGTAACAAAACAAAGTATTTGGAATAAAAAGAAAAATTTACATTTGATTGTGATTTGCAATTGAACACTAGTGTTGAGAATGAGAACCTTAAATAAAAATCTAAACATAACTTTAATTAGAAATGAATTAACAGATTTTAAACTTAACATTAAAAAATAACTTATAAACTTTAAATAAATAAACTTGGAATTAAAATTAATTATAAGAAAAAGAAATTGGAATTAAACTGAAATTGAAATCTTAAAAATAAAATAAGAAAAAGAAATTGAAATTAAATTGAAATTGAAATCTTAAAAATAAAAAAAAATTAGAAATTGAAATTACATTAGAAATAAAAACTTAAAAATGGATTAAAAGAAACAAACAATTAGAGATTATAATTAAATTAGAAGTGGAACTAAACTAACTAAAAAAATGGTGAATTAAAAATAAAAGTTAAAAGATAAAAGTCACATTAAGAAATAAGAACTTTGAAAATAGAAATGAAATCACATTTTTTTTTAAACCTTGAAATTAGAAATAAAATTATATTTTCATTTAGCAAAACTTTGAGAATAAAATAGATAGAAATTAAAATTAACATTAAAATTTAAACACGAAAATGAATTAAAAGATTTGAAATGAGAAGTAGAAAATAAATTTAGGATGGGAGCTTAGAAGTGAAAAGAAATTAAGAATTAAAAAAAAAATAAATAGCTAGAAAATGAGAAAAACAACGAAAAAATAAATCGGGAAAAATCCCTGCCAAAATGCGATGCATGTATGATTATGATGCGAGCGATTAGGGGTAAAATTTGGGGTGTGACAGACTCCGTGTCAGTCATTTGAAGTGGTTCCCTGGGTTGTTAATGATTGTGTAGCTCCTCCTGCGGTGAAGAATGTTCCTGTGGTCATCAGAAAACCTCCAACAATGGCAATGGCCTCCCTCAATGATGCTAGAGCTGTGGTGGATGAAGGTGGTTGTACTATTTGGGGTCAGCTTCCTGATATTCCCTACAAGTCTGACAAGTTTGGTTTGGGTTTCACTGCAGAGTCCCAGAAGGCTGTTCGTCGTGCTCGTGCTGCTCGTATCACCAATCAAGGGGTTATCAACGCTGTGGGAGACTATGATGAAGACTACAACTTGGATGCTTGGATCTTTCCTACTGTGGGTGCTGGACTCAATAATTGGAAAGCTGAAGATATTATCCCTATCTCCTTTAGTCAGGAGTAAATACTATTACTGTGTTGTTGCTTTTAAGTTTGTAATTTCTTGAACAATTAAAACTTTCAAGCCATGTGCCTTACCCGGGGCACAATGGTGTGCTTGTTACGGGCTGTCATTTCATTTGCATACTTCATTCAATAAAATCAGTGGACGTTTCGTTTCGTAAATATTGTGTTCCTTGTCTTTCTTTTCTTTTTATTTTTGCTTTATCAGCTATGTGTTCTTACACACACCCACATCACTAAAATGCAGATCCTCATCCACTCTAGATCCTGTTGATAACAGTTCTACTATTGCCAATTATAATTTCGAGAATCCGATCTATCAAACTGAAGACGGAAATGAGGACGATTGTGAAATACTTGTAGAGCTTGCTAGGTTGTTACAACAAGAAGAGAAAGCTATACAGCCACATGAAGAGCCAGTTGAAGTTGTGAATTTGGGAACTGAAGAGAACAGAAAAGAGGTCAAGATAGGGGCTGATTTAGAGGACAGCGTCAAAAGCAGGTTGATTCAGATGTTACGTGACTATGTGGAGATCTTTGCTTGGTCTTATGAAGATATGCCAGGGTTGGATACAGACATTGTGGTTCACCGTTTACCAGTGAAAGAAGATTTTCGTCCAAAGAAGCAAAAGGTTCGTCGAATGCGTCCTGAAATGTCAGAAAAGATCAAGGCAGAGGTAATGAAACAGTTCAATGCAGGGTTCTTAGCAGTAACTTCTTATCCTCAGTGGGTTGCAAATGTGGTACCAGTTCCTAAGAAAGATGGTAAGGTACGTATGTGTGTGGACTACAGAGATTTGAACAAGGCTAGCCCTAAAGATGACTTTCCACTCCCTCATATTGATATTCTGGTAGACAACACTGCTCAGCATAAGGTATTCTCTTTTATGGATGGTTTCTCTGGTTACAATCAAATCAAGATGGCACCTGAAGATATGGAGAAGACAACATTTGTGACACAGTGGGGCACCTTTTGCTATAAGGTGATGCCATTTGGTTTGAAGAATGCAGGGGCAACATATCAGCGTGCTATGGTGGCTTTGTTTCATGATATGATTCATCATGAGATAGAGGTATATGTAGATGATATGATAGCCAGATCTCATAATGAAGAGCAACATCTTGATCATCTGCACAAGTTGTTTGAGAGGTTGAAGAAATACAAGTTGAGGTTGAACCCAAACAAGTGTACTTTTGGAGTTAGGTCTGGTAAGCTCCTGGGTTTTATTGTCAGTGGAAAAGGTATTGAAGTGGATCCTGCAAAAGTGAAAGCTATACGAGAGATGCCAGCTCCCCGCACCGAGAAGGAGGTTAGAGGTTTCTTGGGACGATTGAACTACATTGCAAGATTTATTTCCCAATTAACTACCATCTGTGAGACCATCTTCAAGTTGTTGAAGAAAGATCAGGTGATGGAATGGAATAATGAGTGCCAAACTGCCTTTGATGAAATCAAGAGATATCTACTAGAACCACCAATTTTGATGCCACCAGTTGATGGAAGACCCTTGATTATGTACTTAACAGTGCTAGACAACTCAATGGGGTGTGTGTTGGGGCAACATGACGAGTCTGGTCGAAAAGAGCAGGCAATATACTACCTTAGCAAAAAGTTTACCGACTGTGAAACAAGATACTCACTGCTCGAGAAAACTTGCTGCGCTTTGGCATGGGCTTCTCGCCGACTAAGACAGTATATGTTGACCCATACTACCTTGTTAATTTCGAAGATGGATCCAATCAAGTACATATTTGAGAAACCTGCTCTCTCCGGAAGAATTGCAAGATGGCAAATGATCTTGACAGAATATGACATACAGTATACTACTCAGAAGGCCATCAAGGGGAGTGTTGTTGCTGATCATTTGGCTCATCAAGCAGTGGATGATTATCAGTCAATGAATTTTGAGTTCCCTGATGAAGACATTATGACTGTTACCAAAGAACCTGGACGATATGACGGACCTGAACAAGGATCCCGATGGACTATGGTTTTTGATGGTGCTTCCAATGCACTTGGTAATGGTGTTGGTGTTGTGATTAGTTCCCCTGAAGGTTGTCATACCCCGATTACTGCTAGACTTTGTTTCCATTGTACCAATAACATGGCTGAATATGAGGCATGTATACTGGGTATTAAAGCTGCTATTGATATGAAGATTCAGTTCCTTGATGTGTATGGAGATTCAGCCCTGGTAGTCAGTCAGATTAAAGGAGATTGGGATACCAAACATGATAATCTCATTCCTTACAGAGAGTATGTGTTGTCCTTGATCCCACATTTCAAAGAGATTACCTTTGGACACATTCCACGAAGAGAGAATCAGTTGGCAGATGCACTGGCCACCATGGTATCTATGTTTGATATCAGTTGGGATGATGAAGCTCCCAAGATTACTATTGATAGATTTGAGAAGCCTGCATACTGCAATGAGATTGACACTGAAGGGGCAGAGGAGAAGCCTTGGTTCTATGAGGTGAAAAGATATCTTGAAGCTCAGGAATTCCCTGAAGGGGCATCTGTCAAAGATAGGAAGTTCCTGAGGAGGTTTGCTGCTAAGTTCTTTTTGAGTAATGGGATTCTGTACAAGCGCAATCATGATTCAACTATGCTCCGTTGTGTGGATAAGAAAGAAGCAACTGAGATTATGGAAGAGATGCATGATGGGACCTTTGGCACTCATTCCAGTGGTCACACTATGGCAAAGAAGATATTGAGAGCAGGTTACTATTGGTCTACCATGGAAGCTGATTGCTATCAACACTCCAGAACTTGTCACAAGTGTCAAATCTATGCTGATAAAGTCCATGTACCTCCATCACCATTGAATGTGTTGACTGCTCCTTGGCCTTTTGCCATATGGGGCATTGATATGATTGGTGAGATCAAACCTACTGCTTCTAATGGGCATCGTTTCATCTTGGTGGCTATTGATTATTTTACGAAGTGGGTAGAGGCAGCTTCATATGCATCTGTGACTAAAAATGTTGTGGCTCGGTTCATTAAGAATAATCTCATATGTAGGTATGGCATCCCTGAAAGGATTATCACTGACAATGGCTCTAATCTGAACAACACTATGATTACTGATCTCTGCACGCAGTTCAAGATTAAGCATCACAACTCTTCTCCGTATCGTCCAAAGATGAATGGGGCAGTTGAAGCTGCTAATAAGAACATTAAGAAGATTATACAGAAGATGACTGTTACTTACAAGGATTGGCATGAGATGTTACCATTTGCTCTTCATGGTTATCGTACCACAATACGTACCTCAACAGGGGCAACCCCATTCTCCTTAGTCTATGGTATGGAAGCAGTTCTGCCCATTGAAGTTCAGATCCCCTCCTTGAGAATTATGAAGGATGCAGGCTTGGATGAAGATGAATGGATTCAGACTCGACTGGATCAGATAAATTTGATTGATGAGAAGAGGTTAGCAGCAGTTTTTCATGGCCAGATGTACCAAAAACGGATGATCAAAGCTTTTAACAAGAAGGTTAAGCCAAAGGTATATCAGGCTGGTGACTTGGTAATCAAGCGTATCATATTACCACAGGGTGATCCTAGGGGCAAGTGGACTCCAACATATGAGGGACCATTTGTAGTCAAGACAGTGTTTTCAGGGGGTGCCATGATACTCACTACAATGGATGGTGAAGACTTCCCACAGCCTGTAAACGCAGACATAGTTAAAAAATACTACGCATAAAAAGAGACCCGCTAGGTTGACAGGCCTAGGCAAAAATAAGGGCATCCCGGCAAACCAAAAGGGTTTGGGCAAAAATTAGGGATATATATAAAAAGATGTACACCCGGCAAGTCGAAAATCTGAAAAGGCGGCTTGGGCAGAAAAGGGTATCCCGGTGGATTGAAAACCTGAAAGGGCAATCCAGGCAAAAGTTAGGGATTAAAGCGTATGACTATGTCTCGTTTGGATCACCCATGAAACTGCAACCAGTTGTACTACTTACTCAAGCTCGAACAGATAAAGCTCAATCCAATCATTTCCGTCTCAACAGCAAGAAGATGAGATACTTGAAGATAATGGCAATAGTAGAATTGAAACTCAATAGGATTATTTCCCATATAGCTGATTTTCTTTATTCTGTAAAACTTTATGACAAAATCCTCTTACTAGGGTTTATGTCTCCTTGTACAAACTTACCCGTGTATGGGTCACTTTTTGATATAAATAAATTCCATCTTTTGAATCCAGATTTACTTTTACCCTATTTACATAAGCGAAACGTCCATTGGTTGTGTTTGAATGTATGTATGCTTTTGAATATGATTGATGTTTACCAGAAATGCATGTATGTTTAATATGATTGATGTTTACCAGAAATGCATGAAAATACAGTAATAGTATTTACTAAGGACGAACGAGGGGAGGATTTCAACGAAGCTTCGCCGGTTCACCTTTACAAGACAGTTACAAACTCTCAGTAGGACGAATCCATCTTCATAAAGCCTTATCTCCCCTGGAATTTATATACATCTCTTTTATCCTCATACGGATATTTGGGAAATTACTTTCCAATAAGGGTACGACGAACGAAGACAGGATGTTATACTTATCCTACTATCAAACGAAGACGGGAGGTTATATATACCCTACTATCCCCAACAACAGGAGGTTATATATACCTTGCCATCCCCAACAACGGGAGGTTATATCTATACCCTGCTATCCCCAGCATACGGGAAGTTATCTATACCCTGTTATCCCCAGCAGACAGAGGGTTATATATTCTTCAACAACAAATCGGGATTTATTTTCCCTGGCCAGCAGTTGTTATACAAGATATCCAGACGCTTCCGGCAGTATCATATCATACATACATCATTTACATCATACCATAACATACATATCCATAGACATATAGTACATTACCTAAGTGCATCATATCATACATGCATACATAAAGCATAAACTAATGTTATTATACAAAATGCTGCCTTGTTTTCAGGTTAATTATCCAACAAACAAACTTATGATCTCCGGGACTGCTTTATTGTCACCTCAGGGTTACTTTATCCTCCTAATAACTTCTCATGACTTCAAGACTGCTTTAGAGCTACTGATTGCTCTATCCTCCTGAAATCATCTTATTATTTCAAGACTGCTTTAGAGCTACTGATTGCTCTATCCTCCTGAAATCATCTTATTATTTCAAGACTGCTTTAGAGCTACTGATTGCTCTATCCTCCTGAAATCATCTTATTTATTTCAAGACTGCTTTAGAGCTACTGATTGCTCTATCCTCCTGAAATCATCTTATTATTTCAAGACTGCTTTAGAGCTATTGATTGCTCTATCCTCCTGAAATCATATTTACTACTTCAAGACTGCTTTAGAGCTATTGATTGCTCTATCCTCCTGAAGTCATCTTATTATTTCAAGACTGCTTTAGAGCTACTGATTGCTCTATCCTCCTGAAATCATCTTATTTATTTCAAGACTGCTTTAGAGCTATTGATTGCTCTATCCTCCTGAAATCATATTTACTACTTCAAGACTGCTTTAGAGCTATTGATTGCTCTATCCTCCTGAAGTCATGTTATTACCTCAAGACTGCTTTAGAGTTATCATTATTGATTGCTCTATCCTCCTGAAGACATATCACATTATTATTTCAAGACTGCTTTGGAGTTGTCATTATTGATCGCTCTATCCTCCTGAAATCATATTATTTCTTCAAGACTGCTTTAGGGTTATCATTATTGATTGCTCTATCCTCATGAAGACATGATGTTACATCAGTACCGCTCCAGACTCCTGACAGCTTTCATTATACCTCCATATTTTGGACTTCTTTATCTTCCAAGAAATATATCTGAAGAACTTTTCCCCTGTGGCATCTTTAAGCCCACTCAATCATATTCAACTAGTCATCTGTATCACTCTAATGCACTGGTGAGTGCAAATTTTTGGGCTTTTGTGTTCAATCCCCTTCAACCTTCCAGGTCACGACTGGCAAATATACCAATCTAACCCCTCAGGTTTCAGAAAATTGAACAGGGGCAGCTGTTGCACCCCAAAATTTGCCCTCACAATACAAGACTTTGTGTTCTAAGAAGGTTCACAAGGTTCACAAGTTTCACAAGTTTCTCAACATTTCCATAACCTTTCATGAGGCTCATAAAGTCTACAAGTTACTTTATGAAGGTTCACAAGGTTCACAAGTCCCACAATGCTTATATAACCTTTCATGAGGTTCATGAAGTCTACAAGTTACTTTATGAAGGTTCACAAGGTTCACAAACTTCTCAACATTTACAAGACCTTTCATGAGGTTCATGAAGTCCACAAGTTGCTTCTTGAAGGTTCACAAGGTTCACAAGTTTCACAATGGTTACAAGACCTTTCCTGAGGTTCATAAGGTCTACAAATCCACTTCATGAGGTTCACAAGCTTCACAATACCTCCCATGAGTATCATAAGACATTTTATGAAGGTTCACAAGGTTCACAAAGTTCACAATTGGTCAAAAGAGTTGACAATTCCCTCAGACAATGCACCTCCTAAGCAGGGCATCCATAACTAGGGTTTTGACTTTAATCAGGATAAATGGACTTCCAATACCTCAAGTGAGTTTCATAACATCTTATATGTGTATAAGAACCCCCATGTCAAGTTTCAAGACTTTTCTCAAAAGTTTGCTCAGTCAGATGATCAGATAAGTCAAAATCAGTCAATGTAGTTAAAAAGTCAAACTGAGGTCAACTGTGGTCAAACCAAAGTCAAACTTCATGATTTTTTGCCAACATCAAGTATATGAAGTAAAATTCATCATTTGATCAAGGGTTGATCATGATTCATCAAGGAGATTCCAGATCATCAATAACCAGGAGTTTCTAAATTAGGGTTTCCTCAGTAAAAGTCAACTGAACTTTGACCAGCCATAACTTTCACATACTTCATCACCAAATCTCCATCCAAAGCTCATTTTGAAGGAAATTGAATTCTCTACAACTTTGATGTTGAAAGTTAAGCCCAAAAATGCTTCATTTGAAAGATATGATCTAAGACATTATAGGTCATTTCAAAAGTCAACAAAAAGTCAACAACTTCAAAAGGGCATAACTTGAGATTGGCAAATGATATGGACCTGAAACCAATGGGGTTGTTTAGAGGACTCTTCAAGATTTCCAAAAAGTCCAAAAACACCCTCATAACCTTAAAATTGAGGGAGATGTGCCTTTGCAAAGTTGGGAAATTTTGTGATGGTTTATGTTGAAAATGGAGGTTTAAAATCATTTCTTTCCAAATGGGCTGCCCAAATTGTGACCCAATCCATTTCATAATAGCTTGCACGAAATTAATTTAATTTATTCATAATTTTATTTATTTTATTTTTATTTATTATGATTTTTATATTAAAAAGTCATTTTAAATTCAAATAAAATATAAAATCATGAAAATAAATTTTAATTTTATTTCTAGAAAATCTTAAATCATATTTAAGTGTGATTGATACAAAAATTATGAAAAATATCCAAAGATAGCAAGTCTTCATGATCAAATATTTGAATTTTACAACATGATCTTTTTCAATATTTTTTGGATCAAATCTCCACACAACCCATCCATGTTTCTGACCTAATTCCTTCTCACATATATACTAAGCATAACCCTAGCCTCAAGCCACGAAAAATCCAGCAGCCAAAGGTAAGCTTCATTGTTCAAAATTTCAAGCAAAAAGTGAGATTCGGATTTGGAGATTCAAGACTTTAGAAGGTAAACTATGATCATAGAGATGTTCCTTGATCTTCCATGATGCAAAACCAATGCCCATACGCATCTATAGCATGCATATATGAGCAACCCGAAGCCAATTTGTTCTTGAATAAATTTTTTTCGATTCTAATGATTCATTGCATTTAAATGGATTTTGATTGTCTAATGTTGTTTATGATGATGTGTAGCTTGATTCTGGGCAGGAAAACTCAAGAACCCGTACCTAATTCACCAGATGCCATTATTAGGGTTTGGACTTAGGTTTAGGGACTTTTGATTTAGCAAATATAAATTGATTCTAAAAACATAGAACTAATCGTGTGAATGTCTGGATCATAATGCTGGCTTCAATTTTGTAAAATTGTACAGTTTTGTTGCTTGTTGATATTCGTAGGTTTTGCTGGGAATGGTTTTTCGCAGGAAACTTTGCAAGTATTTTCGTAAGAAAATTCGCAGCTCAGGAGGTTGAAGATGAAGTTTGCCGCGCGCCCAGAAATTCAAATAATGATAATTTATTTTATGTTGTTTTGTTGTTTGTATATCACAACCATTGAGTTGTCCCAGTGGAAGGATGCGTATGCGTTTGATGGAAAGGCCAGGGTTCGAATCCTGCTTGGGCCATTATTTTTGTTTTATTTTTCAGGATAATAGAAGACTTAATATATTATGATTCAATGCCATTCAGCTAACAGGAAGGCTCTCCCAGCCAGGTGGTAAAGCGTGCGCATGTTTAACTATAAGGTCCTGGGTTCAAAACCACCCCAGGCCTTTTGTTTTTTCATTGTTTTTTCTGAATTTTTCAAAATAAGGCACAAAACCAAGTGAAGCTCATTCTCTAGCACCTGTGTTTGACTGGCCTGGTGGAAAGTGTTGATGCTTGCAGGCAGACTGACTTGGGTTCAAATCCAGCCCAGGTAAGTTTTCTTTTACTATTATTTCTATTTTTATTTCTTTATGTAATTAACTTAATTGTCTTAGTAATTTTAATTAAAAATAAAATATGCATGTATATATATTTAAAATACCCTAATATGTTTTCTAAAAAAGTTCAAATTGTTATTTTTCCAAATTATTTTCTATGTTATATAATTAAATTGTAGGATGTATGTTTGTTTAACATTTTTTTTGTATATAAATAAACCCTAAAAAATATAAACCCTAATTTTCCAAACCTTAAAATATTTTCTAAATAAACTTTAATCAAACCTAATCTTATTTTTCCAAATAATTTTTATTTCTAATTCTTAATATAGTTAGTATGTACCTATTATAACTTTTTTTTTGTAAATAAAATTAAATCTTATAAATACTTAATATAAAATTTTGTGAATATGATTATTGTTTATTTAAAATGTATTTTCATCATAATATGTAAATATTTTTGTTCATAATCTAAATTATATGTAAATAGTTCTAAATTGAGCCTATAATATTTTAATTTTATAATTATAATACATTTAAAAAAATAATAACTTAATAATTTGTAAATTAAAATAATTGTTTGTTCATATTTGTTTCTAAATATAATTGTTCATATTAAAATTTGTTAATTTCTTATTCTTATAATATTTTGATTAATTTTTATTATTATTACTACTAACCATATTATTTATTTTGCTTTATCAATTTTATATTATTATTATTGCATTAATTTTTATTATTCACTAACCTCTTTTTTTTATTACTAACTTTATTTATTCTTAATATATTTTACTAATCCTATTTCTTAATTTTTTATTATTACTAACCCTTTAATTATTCATTTATTGCCTATTATATTGTTGCTTATTATTTATATTTATGCTTTTTTGCCATTTATTTTAAATTGTTTATTATTATAATTTCTTGTAATTGTTTCCTGGATGTAATTTTGTAATTATTTAATTATTATTGTTATGGTTAGTAATTAGGGAGTGAAAATATGTATTTTGTTTAAAAATTAACTTAGATCACTTTAATCATAAGATAATTAAATTAAACACTCACACACGTAAGTCGATTTTAATCGCCGTCTCACTTTCTAAGGTTATCCCTCAGGTTGCCTACGAATAATGGTCAAGTGGGGTGTATAAAGCAAGTCCCTTAAAAGAAAAATCATCAAGTCCCTCATGGTTGCCTTTACGAATCGAGTCCCTTCGAATAAATGATGATAGTCCCTCATATATGCTTATTACACCCCACAGTTGCCTTCATAACCAGATTGTCCCTCACATGTCCCTTAACATCCAAGGTAATGACTACCTACTCCTTAATAGTAGGGATAGTCTTACCAAGGAAAGGATAAAGAATAAGAAAGACTTTAAATTTTAGGGTAGGTACCTCCTAGTTGCTTGCTCACTTCAAAAAAACTTTTCACACTTAACAATTTCAAACAAATTTTCAAAAACAAGTTTTTACATATCCGTACATGGATTATTATTAACTATTCTGAAAATTTTCTTATTCACACACTACACTTTCAAAAACAATTCAAAAGTGAGCTAAGTAACTAAGAGCCCATGGATAACCATGGATGTAAAGGGTGCTAACACCTTCCCTTTACATAACCTACCCCCCGGACCCAAAACATTCTCTAAGGTCTTTCCTGTTCTTTTATACCCTTTCCTTTTTGGATAAAATAAAAGTCGGTGGCGACTCTTGCTATCCGCAACATTACTTAAAGTCAGTTCTCCCACCGTGTTACAGATAGTCTGGGAATGTGAAGCAATGGTGCTTAGGGTCAAAGAACTGAAACAAAACACTCATCATGTCTTCATTGAATCTTGAGGTGACTAGATCCAATAGGTGACCATGTCTCTTGATGAACTGGGAGTTTTCAGGAATTTGGGAAACCAATTCTTTAAGCTTAGCAGGTATCCCTACAAAGTTGATCCTGATAGTGTTTCTACGAGCAGAAGCCATGACCTGCAACAAAGAACAAAGATAAATCCTTTGGTCCTTGAAATGGTTAGTGAAAATGCTATGCTTATGATGCATGATGATGTTATGATGTTATGCTCAATCAAAGACATATGGCACACACAAACAAGTCACACAATAGCCCTAAGTTTAGAGGCTTGCATGAGGTTTAAAGGTAAGTACCCTCCCCTGAAGTTTAGTTGGTTCATCATGTCCTATAAAGTAACCAGGTTCTAAGGGATCTCAATATCATTGATCCTTCACAAGGGTGGTTGTTCAGTAGGAAACTTACTTGCCAACCAAAACCCTCCAAGTTTAGAATCTCAATGAGTGTAGCATCGAGTATCAACCAACTTCAGTCTTCACCAAAGCTGGTTATCTCACTACTTTCTAAAGTCCAAGATGGGATAACTAGGGTTCTAAAAGTTAGTTAGTGCATTGACAACATATGGCAGCCTCATATTATCCTCAACTTGACTTAAGGAACATAAGCACCAACCAAGAAGTCACACTAACTATGGCCACCAGATCAACCATATCGGTATACGCCGTACAGTTTCCTTGGTCTATTGCCATTTACCTAAGGTACACTAGATCCGGGTTATGATCTTTCACACATAAGAATACCCAACAAGATAAGTATAAAGCAAACAAGGCAAACAATTTTAAAGTGATCTAATTCCTAAGGGTACCCCTCTTTTATTAAATCCCCAGCAGAGTCGCCAGTTCTGTAACACGGTGGGAGAACTGACTTTAGTTAAATGTTGCGGATAGCAAGAGTCGCCACCGACTTTTATTTTATCCAAAGGAAAGGCATAAAAGAACAGGAAAGACCTTAAAAGATTTTTGGGTTCGGGGGTAGGTTATGTAAAGGGAAGGTGTTAGCACCCTTTACATCCATGGTTATCCATGGGCTCTTAGTTACTTAGCTCACTTTAAAATGTTTTGAGAAGTGTAGTGTGTAATTAGAAATTTTCTTAAGTACTTTATAATGATCCATGTACGGATATATATATATATAAAGCCTTTATTTTGAAAATTGCTTGAAAAATGTGAAGTGTTTTGGAATGTTTTTGAAAAGTGAGCAAGTACATAAGAGGAACCTACCCTAAGTTAAGTCTTTTCTGTTCTTAAATATCCTTTAATTGGTAAGATTATCCCTATTATTAAGGAATAGGTAGTCATTACCTTGGATGTGTGAGGGACAAGTGAAGGGACACCTATGATTAGGCAACTGTAAGATGTATAAGCAATTCGAAGGGACTTATCATCTTTATTCGAAAGGGACAAGATCATTACGAAGGCAACCATGAAGGGACTTGATCTTTTTATCTGTTAAGGGACTAGATGATATGAGATGAGGGACTTTGCTTTATACACCCTACTTGACCTTTTGTTTAGGCAACTTGAGAGGTAACCCTTAAGAAGTGAGATGGCGATCCAAGATCAACTTACGTGTGTGAGTGTACCAATTCAAATATTTATCTTAAGATTAGTGATTTATATTCAATTTTTACATACAAACATGTCTTGCACTCCCTATTTTACTAACCATAGCATTTAAAATTAAAATTCAAAAAATTACTACAACTATTACATATTAGATACAATTACATAATAATAATAATTAAAATAAATTAAATAAGCAAATTAAAGAATAATTAAGTGAGTTAGTAATAATAATAATGATAAAATAAACAATCATATATAAATAAATAAATAAAGGGGGTTAGTAGTAATAATGATGATAAAATAAACAATCATATATAAATAAATAAATAAAAGGGGTTAGTAGTAATAAAATAAATAAGAATAAGATGAAAGAATTAACATAATGAAAATAAATAAATTTAAAGTTCAAAATTAGATAAATAATATTTTTTAAGAGAATTTAATAAAAGAAATAAATAATATATACTAAATTATTCTAATGATTTAAATTTATATACATATTATAAAAATATTGGTTAATTATAATTAAATAAACATGCAACAAAAATAAATTATATTCATAAGATCAAATTAGGATTTTTTAATTGTTTTAAACATAATCTAGGGTTTACTATTTAATTAAAATTATTTACATGTAAAAACTATATTCAATAATAATTATAAACAAATTATAAAATAATGTACATAATTAAAATTTACAAATAAATAAATTAAAAGTTATAATATAATTAGGTTTTATAAAAGAAAATTAGGGTTTGTAAAAATAATTAGGTTTTATAAAATATTAGGGTTTTTCTTATTAATTTAAAAAATAAATCAATTTACTTACAAATTATATATGTACATATATCATGAAACAAATATAAATAAAATAATATTTTAGGAATACATACACAAAAATATTTTAATAGTATTAGAAAATATTTTTTATAATTTATATTTATCAATTTAAATAAAATAGAAATAGTAATAACATAAATAAGGAAAACATGAAAATTGATCAAAAAGAAAGGACCTGGGATTTGAACCCAGGTCCCCTACCTCATATGCAGAGCTCAAAACCATCCAGGCCAGCGCGCGCTGGTGATATAGAATGAGACCCATATGCTTTTGTTTCATATCCTGTAAAAATCACAACAAAAGCAAAAATAACACAAAAAGGGCCTAGGGGGGATTCGAACCCAGGACCCTCAACCAAACAAACACACACTCCAACCATCCAGCCAGAAGGGCGCATCTGTTATATGATCCACAACAAATAATAATATATTAAGTTATGTGAATAAGTGAGAAAATCAAATAAAAAGAATGCTGCCTCCCAGGATCGAACCCAAGCCTTGAACCAATACACGCGCATCCATCACCACTGGGCCAAGCATGCTTCTGTGAAACAAATTATAAACAATACAATAAAATATTAAAACAAAATTTGAATTCCAGCCAGCGCGCCAAGAACTTCATCTTCTTCCTGGATACCTACGAATTTTGTTGCAAAATCACCTATGCATTTTCCTGCGAGTTCTTAATACTCATAACCTGCGAATTTCAAACAGCAAGCAAACGGTACAATTTCTTCCAATTGATTAGGGCATTATGATTCCTAGAGCTCATACAATCATTCTATGTCCTTAGAATCTATTTATATTAGGTCTATCATGGAACCCTAAAAGCTTGGCCGAAACCCTAGCAATGGCCAAATTCGTTCTAGGCAATGAAACTCCAATCAATTGATCCAGAAAGCTTCAACACAATGAAACAAATAAGATTAAACAATCAAAGTCAATTAATATGCAACAAATTCATTGAATCGAAAAAATCAAATATGAGGTGAAAAGCAATTCGGTTTATGCGATTTATGGAGTTTTAGATGATGATAAGCATGGCTATGCACTCAGTGATCATCAAGGAACATGTTGAAACCTTTAGAATGCCTTGAAAGAGTCTCTAAGGAAGAATCCGAATTGAGATTTTTTGGATAAATTTTGAAAGTTTGAGACTTGTTCTTGAGGCAGCCAATTCGTGTCCAATGCTTGTGTTTATGTTGTATATATATCACTTGATGAAATTAGGTCAAGATATGTGATTGTTCTTTGGACTTTTTGGATCCAGGAGATTGAAAAAGATCATGCTTTGAATTTCATATATTCTTGAATGCAACCTTTCTATCTTAAGACAATCACCATAAATTGCACATCAATCTGATCTAATCCATGTTTATGACCTTCTAGAAACAATATCTCCCTCAAATATTTAATTTATATATTTTATTTTAATTTAAAATGGTTTTAAATGAATAAAGTCAAAATAAATAAAATAAAAAATAATAAAAATATGAATAAATGAGGATTGGGTCGTGCATGATGTCATGTTGAAGTTTGGATCACAAATTTGCAAGTCCATTTGGAAGAATTTAGTTTTAAAGCCCTAATTGCTTCATAAACCTCCCAAAAATTTCCCAACTTTGCAAGGGCACAAATCCTTCAATTTTAATGCTATGAAGGTGTTCTTGGACATTTTGTAAAGCTTAAGGAGTCCTCTAACCAACCCCATTGGTTTCATGTCCATACCTTTTACCATTCTCAAGTTATGCTCTTTTGAAGTTGTTGACTTTTTGTTGACTTTTAAAAGGACCTATAATGTCTTAGCTCATACCTTCCAAATGAAGCATTTTTGGGCTTGGCTTGTGAGACACAAAGTTGTAGAGAATTCAATTTCCTTCAAAATGAGCTTTGGATGGGAAAAATTTGATGAAGCATGTGAAAGTTATGGCTGGTCAAAGTTCAGTTGACTTTTCCTGAGGAAACCCTAATTTAGAAACTCATGATTCTTGATGATCTGAAATCTCGATGAATCATGATCAACCCTTGATCAAATGATGAATTGTACTTCATATACTTGATGTTGACAAAAAATCATGAAGTTTGACTTTGGTTTGACCACAGTTGACCTCAGTTTGACTTTTTAACTGCTTTGACTGATTTTGACTTATCTGATCATCTGACTGAGCAAACCTTTGAGAAAAGTCTTGAAACTTGTAATGGGGATTCTTAAACACATATAAGATGTTATGAAGCTCACTTGAAGTCTTGGAAGTCCATTTAACCTGATTAAAGTCAAAACCCTAGTTTTGGATGCACTGCTTAGGAGGATGCATTGTCTGAGGGAATTGTCAAATCTTCTGACTAATTGTGAACTTTGTGAACCTTGTGAACCTCATAAGTTGTCTTGTGAACCTTGTGAACCTCATAAGATGTCTTGTGAACCTTGTGAACTTCATAAGAGGTCTTGTGAACCTTGTGAACCTCATAAGATGTCTTGTGAATCTTGTGAACTCCATAAGATGTCTTGTGAACTTTGTGAACCTTGTAAACCTCTTAGTACTCAAAGTCTTGTCTTGTGAGGGCAAATTTTGGGGTGCAACACTCCCCATCCAAGTCTGAAGATGGTCATTCCCCACAAAGTTTCATGACTAGGTTTCAGTCCACAGTTGAAGTATTCCCCGGATAGGTCGCTAATTTATTTTTGCCCAATATGACAAGTAATACTTACAATGTTCACATTCCTCAACCAGAGTCAAGTATTGTCAGAGTATCTTGATCTCATTTCCTCAACAGAATGTTAGTCAGAACGTTCTCATTCCCCAACAGAGTTACAAATGGTATTCTTTCCTTATAGGAGTAGTTTCCCAGAGAACTTTATATTTTCAACTTATCAAGGCCCACACCCTTATGATAGGCTAGTAGTCATCTGGTTCATTCTAAAAGACATTTTTTGATTCATAGTGTAACACCCCAAAATTTGCCCTCTTAATTTATAACCATTTAGGTGGCTTTATGTTTCATATTCATCCATGTTTCTTATTAGGTCATAACTTCGCATTCGTCATTTACATGGAGCTTTTAAGACAAGGGATCAAAGCTTCTCCTTGTGATGTGAATTCTCATACTAAGAGGTGATTTATTCGGCTATTATTCTCAATATTTTTGGAATCGCATCATCATGGAACATCTCAACTGTTAGGGACTAATCAGGTTTACGACTGAGTTCCTCTATGAATCATGATATTGTCGATTCTCAATGTCTCGAGGCATATTTGTACTTCAAATCATGAGTTAGGATTTATTTCTCTAATCATGTAGTATTGAAGGGAAGTTCCTTACAAAGTCTGTTCATTTGGGGGATATTATCATTCATGGATTCCATCATCACTTGAGGCACGAGTTACAGAGGATCCCGGTGCATACAGGGACGATCAGGGTTTTTATACCAAATATCATAGGTTGTTAAGGCAAGATCTCAGGGGAGGGATTTCAAAATGTGAAGTTGCGATTTCTAATGAGAGTTAATTTGGGTATTGTTTGTTCAATTTGAGGTCCGTTTGCTTCCATTTACAAGTTAGTTCAGATTTATAGATTAAGAACCATCTTTATCCTCAATTTTTCTTAATTCGATTTCAAAAGCCCAAATGTTATTCCATTAACCAATTTCTAGATCCACTTTTTCTTGTCCAAAGTCCATTCTTATTTCTTAAGATACAAGATCCTATTATATCTATTTGCTCAAATCCAATTCCAAATTCATTTCAATTTCACACTTAAATCCATCTCTATAACCATAGTTTACATTTCGTTTTCCAAATTAAGCCCAATATCCATTTTGAATCCGTGTCTCCGCATTTGTTTAGCTTGCATACCATGGAATCAATAAAATTCATTGTTAAAATCCCAATTTTAAAAAAAGTCCACATTATAAAGCCTTGACACAAAAGAAATACAAACATTATTGTCATTGACTTTTGGTCAATATATTTGACCCTTGACCAATAATCCTTGGATGTCCACAGTAGAAAAAATCCTCACAGAAAGTTCTTTCAATTTATACATACAACAAAAACCACACAATTCCTTATACCATAGTACTCTAGAAATACAATGGAGGAAATTAGAAAAATGATGGAAAAAGCAATATAGTTGGGAGTCCACAATTTGACAACACAAAAAAGAAATTCGATTAAAACTTCAGTTATAATCTGAAAGAAAAATTATTAATTCCCATTTATTCTAAAACTTAAATTCTACTCCAAACTTATCATTTTTTTCTATATAATATATGCCACTGTTTTTCTGCCTGACTGTATTTTCCTCGGGCCGCAATGATGTCTCTTCTACTTCCATCCATTATCTTGCCGAGACATTGCCATTAATGGCCCTGCAACGAGCAAAATGAGTCAATGTAATACAAGCCCAAGCATTCAGATTCAACAGAAAAAGCAAAGGGTGGTATGCAAAGTTCAGTAATAATCAGAACAGCTAATAGCTCTAACAAAATTGCATAACAGAAAGAAACTCCCAGAACCTCTTCATACTCAGAAATTAGAAGAAAGAATAGTCAAAAAAAATTCAGTTGCCAATTCCTAACCGTTTTCTAACAAACCATAACAGTACCTAACCGAAGCATAACTAACCTACAACTGAATTCCTAACAGAATTTCCAACTAGAAATCTCAACCAAAAACACTCACCATTAATTTTCTATAAAACATTTGATCCTCTTCTTCATGGGGGGGATTTGGACTCATTCACTTTCCATTGCTCTTCCAGTTTAAAACATCTCCTCCATGACCCATCTCCATTTTTTTCTTCAACCTCATGTGTGGATGATTCAAAACCGCATAACAAAAGCTCCTTCAACATTCTTTATCAGCATCTTTCCCATCTTCATTGGTCTGCATAGTCTACCGCAACAACCTGCAAAGTGAATTCGAAGTTGCATAGGGTAATGAAGCAGCATCAAGAACGTCCTTCAATCTTCATCCTTTTCACCGTCAATCTCTCCCATTCTTTTCAACTTTAAACCTGCATCACAAGAAAAGACGACGCAACACCGAGCTCAATCATCTACTCAATAAAACAGAAAGAAAAAAAAAATAGATTGAGGGTCGCGAAATGTTGTGAAACCGATCGGTGAAAGCTCAGCTAAGGCTTCAATCTTTCTCAATCCAATACCGGATAGGAGCAGCGTCAATCTCGGCGCAAATGATCTCCCTAGCAGCAGGGGTTTTCCTCCTTCTGTAAGCTTGTCGAAAGCTCCAAGCGACATCACTCCATCAACCTTCGAACAACAATCTGCATCAACAAAGATCAATATCACAAGGGGTTATTCGAAACAAGCAACGGAAAAGATTCATACTTAACAAAAGAGAGCACCGCGGATCTTCATCGTCACGGCTTCGTTCTAAATAATTACTTTCACGGCTTCTGACATCATCAACCCGACATCGCTTTCCAAGGTACAAATTTGCTTGCGTTTGAAACTGTTATCGTGTACCATTCTTCGATTAGCATGTATCAATTAGAGTGGTGGTGATTCAATTGCGGATTTGAGAGAGGGGAAATTTAGATTAGCCTTGTGTAGAAACTCAGGTTGGTGTTAGAGTGAAGGTAAGGGTTCTTCGGAGGTTGATCCTTCAAAGGTTTGGTTCTTGGCCGGCGGGGAGAAGAGGGAAGCAATGTTGGCGGCAGCGTTTCAGTCCAATCGAAGAAGTTAGCACCGCGGATAGGGATTAGCAATTTAGGGTTAGGTTTTGAGGGTGGACATGGGAGAGAGACGAAGACGAGGATGAGCAGAGGAGTTAAAGTTTCGTCGTTTTGTTTGGAGGGAGGGCCGACGGCGGTGAAATAGGGCGAAGAAGAAGATGAGAGATCAGGCTAGGGTTTGATAGAGAGAAGGGAGGACGGTGGGATTGAAAAAGGTGGAACTGACCGGAGTTGACATTTGGTGTTTAGGTTTAGAAGGCTTCATCGGAGGGGTGCGCCGCCGTCGGTGTGTTAAGTTAGGGTTTTGTGGGTGAAGCTCTTGGGAGAGAGAGAAAGAGACGAGGTTGAAGAAGAGGGGGGCAAGGGATTTTGTACTGTCTTAATCCTTATTGTTCTCTCTTCTATTTTCTTTTATTTTTATAATTGTTAATTTATTAAGTTAATTAATAACATTATTAGGATTTTTAAATGCTGGAAATATTTAAATTAAGTTAATTAGATAAGTATGAGTTAACCTAATTAACTCTCCATTGCCCAAGGTTAGAGGAGGTCCACCGTATGCCCTCAGTTGCGAATTGGGCCTTCCTGTTTCTATCACCACCCCCCGTTTCCGGCCCATGTGGTTTGATAACAGCAAAATTTCTATTTTTACCCCTCCTGCATTATGGTTATACAATGGGCCTGCAGACATTGCTACCCGCACCCCCATTAAGAAGCCCATTTTGTGTTTAACTTAATAGCATTTCTTTCCTCACCCCCTCCCTTATTCCTCATTTCTTATATTTTTATTATATATAGCTTCCTAATTAATTCACAAATAAATAATAAAATGAATAATAAAAATCTAAAAAAATTTTATTAGGATATTAAGCCAATTTAGAACCTTCCCCAATTTTTATTTTTTGAAATTAGTCATTTTTTAATTTAATTTCGATTTTTAATTTAATTGATTTTGTATTGAATTCTCATGTAGACACATAAAATTGTACAATTTATTTAGGTCACTTCCCATAATATTTTTGCCCATTCTTTTTGCTATGGTTAAAAGACAAGTTAAAGTATCTAGGACATTTTTTGGTGAATTTTTAGGACAATTTTTTTATTGTTTTGGTAGTATAATTTGTGTAATTTTGTGATTAAACTTTAGTTAGGTTTAGGTGATCATTTGCCTTAGTTAAAATAAGAAATTTTTTAGAGATTTTTTAGCACAATAATATAATCAGGTTGGAGACCTTAGGAATTTAATTTCATATTTTTTTCATAACTTTTAATATTTTTTGTCATTTTAATTCATTTCCATCATATTGTACATATTCATGATTCATATCATTTACTAACTATTTGTTTTTTTGTGCAAGGTGTTTTGCAAGGTTTGGCTTATGGACTTGGATATTTTATGCTTCAATTGTGTTTTATACTTTGTGTGTTTTGTGATGTAATAGCATAGAACTTGTATGTTTTTATGGTTTCCATAAGTAGGATAGAAAAGATAAAACGAATCGATAGAAAACCAAATTTTCAAAAAAACAAATAAAGTATTCGATCCAACGTCGAGTATGCTTTCAAATAAATAAATAAAGTTTATATTATTCTAGGGTTCCTCGATTACATTCGTTCCATTCCATTCAACCAATATCAAACCTTGTATGTTTCATACCATAAGTCGTGTGTCTTAGCACCACACAACCAACCCACACACCTCACTGTTTCATCCCGTTTACATTTCATATGCGTTTTTACCTACCATGACCTAGGAGGACCCTATTGCTCATTACTAACTTCTTTTACTTGCATGTTTAGTCTTATATCTCTTATATCCCTTAGGTAGATTTTAATTGCAAACCTCACTAACCATAGGTTCCATGAATTCAACTGATTTAGGGTAAGTCTAGTTTCCCTTAGAATGTTTACCTTTTATAACTTGAGTCTCTTCTCATCTTTAAATAAAATAAAAAAAACATTTAATAAAGGAAAGGTGTACAATGCGCCACGAGCCTTAAGCCACACGGGAAATGACTAGTGGAGGTCTCCTTCACTCTTCTAGGATGCTTTACAAACGTTCCATTGGGGGCGATCTTGGAAAGTATTCGCTCCTGTGTCATAGTCTTTAGTGTTGTACATTCGAAAAACACAATCTCAAAACATTTCTTCTAAAAGACAACAAACCAAGAAGTCACGTCTTCTTTTCTCTTATCATACTCTTTGCGGACGAATGTGACTTGTCTCGACAGTTCAAACAGCGACACGGTAAACACCCTCGAGTCAGAGCCGGTAACACCTGAGCTAGAACTATGGCAACGTCATCCTAAAAATCACAAACAAACAGTTCCCGCCTAGGTTAGACGAACTACGGCGTCTCTGATCCTCATTTATCCCGATGAGGTACGTAGGCAGTGGGGTAGGGCCCATTCGAGCACAATCTTTATTTTCCCTACATTTTTCCTTTTATTCCCATTTGACAGTTTCATTACTCTTCTCATTTCCATTTCATTCCAGATAGCTATTCTTTCAGTTAAACAACATATTATTCTTCACCCTTTGAAAACAGACATTTTAAGCGTGGATCCCGTCGGGTACGGCGGACGAATTGGGGTGCTAATACCTTCTCAATTTGTAACCGACTCCCGGATCCAGATCTTTGGTTCGCAGGGCCTCGTCCTTTTCCTTATTCCTTAGGTTTGTGCAACATTACCTTTCCCATTCCTTTGGGATAAAAATGTCTGGCTGGCGACTCTAACCTTTCCGCGCCACTTTCGCGTTTGTACTAGGATGAAAATCCCGGGAGCGACAGCTGGCGACTCTGCTGGGGACCTTTAGAAATTCTAATCTCCCCTTTGAGAGTCAATCCTAGCGCTTGTCTGTTTCTGTCTTCTTTGGGTATTTATTTGTTTGTTGTTATGCTTTAGTTTAGCTTTACTGTTTTGTTTACAGTTTATCGCTTTCCTTTACAGCTTTATTTACAGCTTTCTGCACTTTATTTTACTGTCGCATATACTGGCATATACTGTACTGGCTGTTCTGGTTTTCCTTGGCGGGAGGGGATTATTGTGAGATAAGCCAAATACCCGGCTTGAGTATACACATAGGATTTAGAGTGGGCAGTCGTGTGGCTTGCGTGGTCTTGAGCACGTGTAGTTTTCACGAGTCCCACACCCAGATCAGGCTCTCTTGGGATATGTTCTATACTGCCTAGGCAGACCATAGAATGTTCCCACCTGAGCTGCTAACACTGGGAACCGATCATCGAGGACCTTAGTGGAAACAACCCTCTCCAGTGGTGACAGTGGCAGACCACATTTCGTGGCAAACCCATTCGCACCCGAGGGTCCACTAGGAAATCGCATAGGATGACCTTGTTCTCTCGTAGGAACCTGGTTAAAGCAACTGGTCGTATGACGGTGGTATTGTACCCTTCGGGATGAATGTACTATTGTTTCTCGACTTCAGTGCTTGAAACCAGGAACTTATGAGGGATGCTTGTTTTTTCTGGAATTCAGCTGAGGCCTCCCTGAGTAGTACATAATGCCAAACCGATTCCCTGATTTGGTCATGAGCCATTTCTCGGAGATGGTGAACGTATTATTGCTATTCGGCTTTGAGAGTCCGTGATGTTGATCCGTAGTAGCAATACCCGTGAGATTGGGAGGGATTTACAGGTTTGCAGGAAAACTAAACCTTCAACCTACCTTGTTCTTGATACTTGGGTTTTCTTCTACTTATGATCTGGTGTTCTTGATAGTCGGTATTCAGGCAAAATCAGAAGGCAGTACAACAGTGTCCAGTATATGCAGCAGTGATCACATGCCATTGTATTGCATCACATCATCCGCATACTTGCATTCCTAACGCATGTTTATTCATTTGCAGGGCTGCATATTACATCCTTGATTCCGGTTGTGGGTATTGATCTATGAGCATGGAACCCGAGAAGAAGACCAAGTGTATTATCTCCTACAAGGTTTATCAGCCTGTTGTGAAAGAAATTCTCAAAGTGAAGGCCTTAGCTCCTCCAGAAGTTCTGAATGTCTTCAAACAGGATTACGGGTGGATTTTGTATTTCATAGAGCCCATCAGTGATTATGCTTTCAGAGGGATGCACACCTTGCTACAGTTCTATGATCCACAGCTTAGATGTTTCGTACTTTCTGATTTCGTGTTGGCACCTACATTAGAGGAGTATTCGAGCATCCTGAGAGTTTCCGTGAAGGACTGTGCACCATTCTTTGGGACCAAGATTGACCCTGACTTCAAAGATGTAGCAACTGCTCTTTATTTGAGCAAGTCATTATTGGAAGACCGGATTGATAGCAAAGGAGGCTTCCGAGGATATCATTTGAGTTTCTTGTTAGGTGAGGCTACTAAAGCGGCTGAGGCAAAAAGTTGGAGTACCTTCAATGCGATCCTAGCTTTGTGTATCTATGGAATCACTTTGTTCCCGAATATGCCGAACTTCGTGGATGTTGATGCTATTCGCATTTTTGTAGCAAAGAATCCTATTCCTACTCTTCTAGGTGATCTCTACCACTCTGTGCATTATAAGAATGAGAAGCGAAGGGGTGGAATGTTGAATTGTTGCGCGACTGTATTCTACAAGTGGTTCACACGCTTTCTTCCACAATCAGGAGCTTTTGAGAAGACGAAGAACACTCTTGAATGGTCGGAAAGATTGATGGGTTTGCAAGCAAAGGACATTGTATGGGTTAATCAAGGTTTGCGGTGCATTGACATTCTTCATAGTTGCGGAGGATTCCCTAATGTTCCATTGATCGGGAGGAAAGGGGGAATTAATTACAACCCTTCTCTCACGATTCGACAGTTTGGGTATGCCTTGAAGGAACCACCAGTTGCTGTGGACATCACAGAGTCCTTGTACTTCCAATCAACAGATGGATTCGAGATTGCTCAGAAAGTTTCTAATGCTTGGCATTGTCGGAAGACAAGAGGGAAGAAGACTTTGGGTGTAGGGAATTGTCGAGTGTATCCACCGTTTGCAGAATGGTTAAGAGAGCGGGTTGAAGTGTTACTGTTACCATTTGGGTCGGCGCCTCTTCTATATCCCACGGTCATTGAACAACCTACCACAGTTAGTATCGAAGAGTTCAACAAGATGAAGACGGAAAGAGATGGTTTGTTAAGGGAGAATGCACAGTTGGGTCAGGAGCTTGCTAAAGCTAATCACGCTAGACTTGAGATTGAGTGGAAAGCTCAAGAAGATGCTGAGAGGCATGCTATTGAAAGGAAACAGGGTGAAATTGAGTTGGCTCGGTATGAGAGGTTCGAGTTTGCTACCAGAAGTTCTTCCAAAGAACACATTGACACTAGAAGACAACTGGATCAGAAGACCTTGATGATTGAGAACATGAAAAAGAGACATGCTGCTTACAGGATCAAAAGAGAGGAACAAGACAAAGTTCAAGCTGAAGAGATCGCGAGTAAGCTAAAGGAGAAAGACGAAGAGATGGCCGATAAGCTGAGAGGAAAAGATGAAGAACTTGCTAAAGCCCGAGAAGAAGCTGCCTACTACAAGCGGATGATGATTTGCTATCAGAAGAAGCTGAAGAGGTTTGAAGACAACCAGGTGCAGACAAAGGAGTTGGTAGAAGTTCCAAAAGCAGGACCGATCATTGACCCAGATCTAGATGGAGGATCGTATTGACAAAGACATCCTTTTGTTTGCTTGTATGTTGTAAGATTACCATCAGGACTGTTGATGGAATCTTTTTATCATTGTACTTCTGTTTGAATCCATACTCTTGGTGTTTTGACTATTTCAACAAAGTTCTTATCATAAAAAGGTCTCTTTACTATCATTATGTGTTCTCTCACTTTGTGATCACCGACGCATTTGACACATTTGCAAAAAAACACGTCGGCCTTCGTATTCTTGGAATTGTTTGGCACGTCTGGTACACACACGCACCTTATATTATCAACACCGCTTATTATTCACAGCAAAAAGAGCTCCTATCTTCATCAAACTCACAAAACTGGAATCAAGGGATGGGATGCCCTAAAAATGAATCAACATGCCATAGCATTCATTTCCTGCATACCATATTCTTGTATCTTTGCAGGTTACCCAGGGTTTCTAACTTATTTGATTGCAGGCAATATAGCTGGTCAACGCGTTCACCGATATCCCACTAAAAGAAATCGAGTAAGGATGGCTGATCGAATGCAGACTGATCTCAATGAGCTCCGACAGAGGATGGATCAGTTCATGGAAATGATGACTGGCATGGCCCAGAACCAGGAACGTCTCCGGTTGATGGTTGAGCAGCCTCATGGGAATGTTAATACGGGAACACCGGCTGAGAATGTGGATTCTAACGCTGCCCGTAACGGAGAGCCTCATCCAAATAGGACCACAACACGTAATGCAGGTCTAGAAGACAATCAAGAAGACCAGTTCACTCTACTGGATGCTGATATGGGTAACATGAATGAGATCAACAATCGCAGGTACGAGGAGCTATCAGAGAAGATCAAGGCCATGGAATGTCAGAATTCCTTGGGCATCGATGTAACCAGTCTCGGGTTAGTACCAGGAGTCAGAATCCCTCCAAAGTTCAAGGCACCATCATTTGACAAGTACAACGGCAGCACGTGTCCTAGGACTCACATTCATGCGTACTTCGGAAAAATTTCGGCTCACACTGATGACGAGAAACTTTGGATGCATTTCTTCCAAGACAGTTTATCTGGAGCTTCGTTGAGCTGGTACATGAAGCTGAGTCGGGTCTCTATTCGAAGTTGGAAAGATTTAGCGGAGGCATTCCTCAAGCAGTATCAATACAATATTGATATGGCTCCAAATCGCACCCAGTTGCAGAACTTGTCTCAAGGACCTAAAGAGAGTTTTAAACAGTACGCCCAGAGGTGGCGTGAGTTGGCCGCACAGGTTCAACCTCCCTTGCTGGATCGGGAAATGGCAGACATGTTTATGGGCACCTTGCAAGGTGTTTACTTGGATCGTCTGGCCGCCTGCCCGTCCATTGGTTTTTCTGATATCGTCATTGCTGGAGAAAGAATAGAGAATTTTCTGAAAATGGGAAAGATCCAGGATGCAAGCAGTGCTAGTTCTTCCGGTGTGAGAAAACCTTTTGGCAACGGCCAAAGAAGAAGAGAAGGCGAGACGAATGCTGTGTATAGGGGCCGAGACAGAAGTTATTCTCAAGGTTACTACCAAACGGCTGCAGTGACTATTACTCCACAGGTTCAACAACCACGACCACAGGTTCAACAACAACAACCACAGTTTCAACAACAGCGACCACAGGGTCAGCAACAACAGGTACAGAGGCCATTTCAAGAAAGAACAAGAGCGAGAAACCGCAGACTCGACCCCGTCCCATGCCCATATGCTGTATTGCTCCCCGAGCTGCTAAAGTTGAACTTGGTCGAGCTTCGTACCATGAGACCTCCCGCTCCTGACAATCTACCTCCGAATTTTGATGCTAACGCCAGGTGCGAATTCCATTCAGGTGCCCAGGGGCACAGTATTGAGAAATGTTGGGCCTTTCAGAACAAGGTACAGGACCTAGTTGACTCCAAGGCGATCAATTTCGCTCCTCTCCCGAATGTACTCCATAATCCGATGCCTAGTCATAATGGAGCCGGTGTCGCGGTCGTTCTACCAGATGGTTCACGTTAAGCTGAAGTCTTCAGGCTGATCACCCAGGACGCTAGGGTATTCATGAAGCAAATAAAGCCAGCAGTATTCAAATACTCTCAGTGATGGCATTTATGTGTTTGCCTTTCTCCATTGTTCGTTTTTCATCCCTATTGAGGGGAACTACGTCGCTCTGATTCTTCATTGGTCATCAGTCAATGGAGATACGTAGGCAGAAGATCGTCAGGTCTTTCCGAGCAAACTTATGGGGCAACTTTACTCCCCAGCTTCACTCTTTCCTTCAGATGTCTCGCGTCAGAGTCAGAATAGCTAGAAGAGGAAGCATCACTGCCATGGTTAGGTATACGGATGCAAATTGAAGATTACAAGTCTGTGATTGATCGTTGAAAGTATCCAAGACTGACAAGTCCAGACGGAGCCAAGTCTCCTCAACTACGGCAATATTCAGTTTCTTTACTGCATTTCCATTTGTAGTTTCTTTTATATGCTAAACATTTGTCTACATGTATGAAATTTGTTGGCTTTTGAATGTTAGCAATAATGAAACTCACATGTTTTTCTTGAAGTAAATTCATTTGCATTCCCTTATAATTTTGCATATGTATATCGCAATACCAATTGTCATGCTTAAATTCTATGAGGGAGAATGACGAAACAAAAACGCAATATCTCCGAATTGTGTGCTCTCAAGTAAGACCCTGTTGACGATGTACAGGCATTGTTTCAAATCCTAAACACTGGAGAAATAAGGAAGATAGACCTTCGCTAACCCCTTTGAGCCTTGAAGTAGGAGTTTCTTTTCACATAAAAAACCCTCACATGTAACCCAGGGGCAGGGTAAACGTCAACTAGTCAGACCAAGCGTTCAGACTTTCATAAAGAAGTGTATTTGAAGATCCGTTGCATTCTACTATGCTAATCAAGAGGTCCAAAGACCCGAAACCACAATGGTTATCCAAGTCAAAAGGTCCAAAGATTGACAACCACAATGGTTATCCTTCGTCGACCACAAAATGAGGCAGTCACAACCCTCGCAAAGCAGTCAAAACAAACAATGTCACGCGACTTGTTCAAAATGCAAAAAGAAAAAAAAAGAAAAGGCCCGCTAAGTCGAAACTTGAAAACAAGCGACTTAGGCAAAAGTTAGGGCATCCCGCTGGACTTCACAATCAAAGATTCACAAGAATCAGTCCAGGCAAAAGTTAGGGATAAGAAAAATAACGCAAAAGCGAAAGACCGAAAGGATTACACAAGAAGGATCCTCAAATAAGAACAAAGTCGTGCGACACAGACACGAAAAAATAAGAGGAGTGACTGACTCTCAACAATAACCTGGTTGGTGCTTGAACTAATAGTAGCAATGATTCCTCAATCAACACGAAACCCTTAGGAAAGGTGAATGCTTGTGAAAACTAGCTGAATGTAGGAATGGAGAACACCACGAAGAGTGGGTGGGCACAAATAAAATTCGAGCCTTTATCCTTTGTTTCTATAACCGTGAACCAGGCCACGATATAACCCTTAAAAGTCCTAACTGAAACAGGGTTAATTTGAGAGCGTACTACCACGAGACCGCGTTCCTGACTCCTACGAGTTGTGCTAAAAGACGTTTGTTGGTATTGCATGTACATACTTTCATTCAAATAAAGGTCGTATCTTAACCTGTGAGTCGCTCACGAAGGTTAACGATCCATTTTCAAAACTTCAAGATTAACATGTTTGTTGAATTAGGATTTGCATTCTAAGAATAAACATTTTCTCACTTGCATACATTTGTTGAGCATCATAAATGGTTCACATACGGAAATTCAATCCAGAAGCTCAAGCCTGCCGGGTTGAGAAGTCTAAAACTTCTGAAAGACTGTCACGTCGAGGTGCACTTTTCCGAATAAAGCTTCATAAAGCAGGGACTTTCCCAATTAGTCATGGTAAGAGCCAGCCAATCCGAGGCATTCACGTCGAGCAGTCTTTTCAAAATTAAAGTACTGAGCCAATCCGGGGCAGTTACGTCGAGCAATCTCTTCAAATTTCAGTCAAACTGGGGCAATCACTTCGAGATTCAGATCTCTCCAAGAGCGAGGATTAGTCGGTCAAGTGCAAAACTATTCAAGTACTCGTACTGGGGCAGGCCACCCCAATAAGTACAAGAGTTCATTCTTTCCCGAGGACAGACGATCGGAAGCATTTACCCGGAGTTCAGAATACCGTGGTTACTTGTCAAGTCAACTATCTCGTTCAGCACTTCTGACAGATACAAACTCATCCGCATTGGCAATGGTTACCTCCCCAGCAAGGTTATTACACTGATTTATGCAGTCGTTGCGATACCTAAGAGTTTAAAGACGCCAAGTCTTTTTGTAAAATCCTCTTGAGGTAAAATCCATACGAAAATCACTGATCCCCAGCGCGAGACAGCTTGAAATCTTCCCTCCTCAGCAGGACGTGTCTCGGTGTTGTCTTCCCTAACAGGCAAATGGAAGTTATCTTCACTAAAGTCAGAAGTTTTTCCTTCAGTTGTTTCCTTGATCTTGATTCCTCATCAGATCTAAGGCGATTCCTATTCCCCTAGAAGATTTCAGATAAATCGTTCTCCTCCCCAGCAGGTCCATAAGAGTGGATATTCCTCAATAATCAAGGTATCCCCAGGCACGACCCTCAAAGCTAAAAGTCCAATTTATTTTTGGCAAAGGTGATAATTCGGGACAGATGAATTATTCGCGCTCCTCTCCGACAGAGATGTTATTCCCACGGGACTACTTGATATCGAATTCGCGATCAGTGTATTTCCCCACAGATTTAGCCGAGACTTATTACTTCCGCGTCAGGAATTCCTTTTACATTCACACCAGTTCAATAACAATACCTAAGACATGATATCCCCAGTGTCATGGGGCAACATGCCGTGCAATTCAACATATGCAAAAGCCCAGTCGCAGACTGGCCAAAGTCCATCTTCGGGTGGCAAATTTCAAAGTCCAGCCGCAGACTGGCCAAAGTCCATCTTCGGGTGGCAAATTTCAAAGTCCAGCCGCAGACTGGCCAAAGTCCATCTTCGGGTGGCAGATTTCAAAGTCCAGCCGCAGACTGGCCAAAGTCCATCTTCGGGTGGCAAGCTTCAAAAGTCCACCCGAAGTGTGGCAAATCTCTAAAGTCCCCCGTAGTGGGCAAAAGTCTCCCGTAGTGAGCAAAAGTCTCCCGTAGTGAGCAAAAGTCCACCCGCAGTGTGGCAAATCTCTAAAGTCCCCCGTAGTGGGCAAAAGTCTCCCGTAGTGAGCAAAAGTCCAGCCGCAGACTGGCCAAAGTCCATCTTCGGGTGGCAAGCTTCAAAAGTCCACCCGCAGTGTGGCAAATCTCTAAAGTCCCCCGTAGTGGGCAAAAGTCTCCCGTAGTGAGCAAAAGTCTCCCGTAGTGAGCAAAAGTCCACCCGCAGTGTGGCAAATCTCTAAAGTCCCCCGTAGTGGGCAAAAGTCTCCCGTAGTGAGCAAAAGTCCAGCCGCAGACTGGCCAAAGTCCATCTTCGGGTGGCAAATTTCAAAAGTCCACCCGCAGTGTGGCAAATCTCTAAAGTCCCCCGTAGTGGGCAAAAGTCTCCCGTAGTGAGCGAAGGTTCCCCGTAGTGGGCAAAAGTCCACCCGCAGTGTGGCAAATCTCTAAAGTCCCCCGCAGTGGGCAAAAGCCTCCCGTAGTGAGCAAAAGCCTCCCGTGGTGAGCAAAAGCCTCCCGTAGTGGGCAAAAGTCCCCCGTAGTGGGCAAAAGTCTCCCGTAGTGAGCAAAAGTCTCCCGTAGTGAGCAAAAGTCCACCCGCAGTGTGGCAAATCTCAAAAGTCTCCCGTGGCGAGCAAAAGTCCAGCCGCAGACTGGCCAAAGTCCATCTTCGGGTGGCAAGCTATCAAAAGTCCAACCGCAGATTGGCGAAAGTCCATCCTCAGGGTGGCATCATATCTCAAGTCCACCCACAGCGTGGCAATTTCCAAAGTCCACCCGCAGTGTGGCAAAGTTTTTGATGTCCAACCGCAGATTGGTGAAAGTCCATCCTCAGGGTGGCATCATATCACAAGTCCACCCACAGTGTGGCAAGTCAGTAGCCATCTGACATTGTTCAAAAGGCATCCCATGCTCGCTGTCTTTACCATCATAATTATATCCAAGCATAGTTCGTTCGGTTGAGATAATTTCCCTGTTCTTCTGCCACAAAGGGCAAATTTTCTGGTTGTTTCTGGTATTCAATCCCTGCATACTTCAAACGTCTGAAAGCAACTGCTGTCATCCATTCAAGTCTACAGTGATTGAATAGGGGCAGCTGTAACACCCCAAAATTTGCCCTCTTAATTTATAACCATTTAGGTGGCTTTATGTTTCATATTCATCCATGTTTCTTATTAGGTCATAACTTCACATTCGTCATTTACATGGAGCTTTTAAGACAAGGGATCAAAGCTTCTCCTTGTGATGTGAATTCTCATACTAAGAGGTGATTTATTCGGCTATTATTCTCAATATTTTTGGAATCGCATCATCATGGAACATCTCAACTGTTAGGGACTAATCAGGTTTACGACTGAGTTCCTCTATGAATCATGATATTGTCGATTCTCAATGTCTCGAGGCATATTTGTACTTCAAATCATGAGTTAGGATTTATTTCTCTAATCATGTAGTATTGAAGGGAAGTTCCTTACAAAGTCTGTTCATTTGGGGGATATTATCATTCATGGATTCCATCATCACTTGAGGCACGAGTTACAGAGGATCCCGGTGCATACAGGGACGATCAGGGTTTTTATACCAAATATCATAGGTTGTTAAGGCAAGATCTCAGGGGAGGGATTTCAAAATGTGAAGTTGCGATTTCTAATGAGAGTTAATTTGGGTATTGTTTGTTCAATTTGAGGTCCGTTTGCTTCCATTTACAAGTTAGTTCAGATTTATAGATTAAGAACCATCTTTATCCTCAATTTTTCTTAATTCGATTTCAAAAGCCCAAATGTTATTCCATTAACCAATTTCTAGATCCACTTTTTCTTGTCCAAAGTCCATTCTTATTTCTTAAGATACAAGATCCTATTATATCTATTTGCTCAAATCCAATTCCAAATTCATTTCAATTTCACACTTAAATCCATCTCTATAACCATAGTTTACATTTCGTTTTCCAAATTAAGCCCAATATCCATTTTTAATCCGTGTCTCCGCATTTGTTTAGCTTGCATACCATGGAATCAATAAAATTCATTGTTAAAATCCCAATTTTAAAAAAAGTCCACATTATAAAGCCTTGACACAAAAGAAATACAAACATTATTGTCATTGACTTTTGGTCAATATATTTGACCCTTGACCAATAATCCTTGGATGTCCACAGTAGAAAAAATCCTCACAGAAAGTTCTTTCAATTTATACATACAACAAAAACCACACAATTCCTTATACCATAGTACTCTAGAAATACAATGGAGGAAATTAGAAAAATGATGGAAAAAAGCAATATAGTTGGGAGTCCACAATTTGACAACACAAAAAAGAAATTCGATTAAAACTTCAGTTATAATCTGAAAGAAAAATTATTAATTCCCATTTATTCTAAAACTTAAATTCTACTCCAAACTTATCATTTTTTTTCTATATAATATATGCCACTGTTTTTCTGCCTGACTGTATTTTCCTCGGGCCGCAATGATGTCTCTTCTACTTCCATCCATTATCTTGCCGAGACATTGCCATTAATGGCCCTGCAACGAGCAAAATGAGTCAATGTAATACAAGCCCAAGCATTCAGATTCAACAGAAAAAACAAAGGGTGGTATGCAAAGTTCAGTAATAATCAGAACAGCTAATAGCTCTAACAAAACCGCATAACAGAAAGAAACTCCCAGAACCTCTTCATACTCAGAAATTAGAAGAAAGAATAGTCAAAAAAAATTCAGTTGCCAATTCCTAACCGTTTTCTAACAAACCATAACAGTACCTAACCGAAGCATAACTAACCTACAACTGAATTCCTAACAGAATTTCCAACTAGAAATCTCAACCAAAAACACTCACCATTAATTTTCTATAAAACATTTGATCCTCTTCTTCATGGGGGGGATTTGGACTCATTCACTTTCCATTGCTCTTCCAGTTTAAAACATCTCCTCCATGACCCATCTCCATTTTTTTCTTCAACCTCATGTGTGGATGATTCAAAACCGCATAACAAAAGCTCCTTCAACATTCTTTATCAGCATCTTTCCCATCTTCATTGGTCTGCATAGTCTACCGCAACAACCTGCAAAGTGAATTCGAAGTTGCATAGGGTAATGAAGCAGCATCAAGAACGTCCTTCAATCTTCATCCTTTTCGCCGTCAATCTCTCCCATTCTTTTCAACTTTAAACCTGCATCACAAGAAAAGACGACGCAACACCGAGCTCAATCATCTACTCAATAAAACAGAAAGAAAAAAAAATAGATTGAGGGTCGCGAAATGTTGTGAAACCGATCGGTGAAAGCTCAGCTAAGGCTTCAATCTTTCTCAATCCAATACCGGATAGGAGCAGCGTCAATCTCGGCGCAAATGATCGCCCTAGCAGCAGGGGTTTTCCTCCTTCTGTAAGCTTGTCGAAAGCTCCAAGCGACATCACTCCATCAACCTTCGAACAACAATCTGCATCAACAAAGATCAATATCACAAGGGGTTATTCGAAACAAGCAACGGAAAAGATTCATACTTAACAAAAGAGAGCACCGCGGATCTTCATCGTCACGACTTCGTTCTAAATAATTACTTTCACGGCTTCTGACATCATCAACCCGACATCGCTTTCCAAGGTACAAATTTGCTTGCGTTTGAAACTGTTATCGTGTACCATTCTTCGATTAGCATGTATCAATTAGAGTGGTGGTGATTCAATTGCGGATTTGAGAGAGGGGAAATTTAGATTAGCCTTGTGTAGAAACTCAGGTTGGTGTTAGAGTGAAGGTAAGGGTTCTTCGGAGGTTGATCCTTCAAAGGTTTGGTTCTTGGCCGGCGGGGAGAAGAGGGAAGCAATGTTGGCGGCGGCGTTTCAGTCCAATCGAAGAAGTTAGCACCGCGGATAGGGATTAGCAATTTAGGGTTAGGTTTTGAGGGTGGACATGGGAGAGAGACGAAGACGAGGATGAGCAGAGGAGTTAAAGTTTCGTCGTTTTGTTTGGAGGGAGGGCCGACGGCGGTGAAATAGGGCGAAGAAGAAGATGAGAGATCAGGCTAGGGTTTGATAGAGAGAAGGGAGGACGATGGGATTGAAAAAGGTGGAACTGACCGGAGTTGACATTTGGTGTTTAGGTTTAGAAGGCTTCATCGGAGGGGTGCGCCGCCGTCGGTGTGTTAAGTTAGGGTTTTGTGGGTGAAGCTCTTGGGAGAGAGAGAAAGAGACGAGGTTGAAGAAGAGGGGGGCAAGGGATTTTGTACTGTCTTAATCCTTATTGTTCTCTCTTCTATTTTCTTTTATTTTTATAATTGTTAATTTATTAAGTTAATTAATAACATTATTAGGATTTTTAAATGCTGGAAATATTTAAATTAAGTTAATTAGATAAGTATGAGTTAACCTAATTAACTCTCCATTGCCCAAGGTTAGAGGAGGTCCACCGTATGCCCTCAGTTGCGAATTGGGCCTTCCTGTTTCTATCACCACCCCCCGTTTCCGGCCCATGTGGTTTGATAACAGCAAAATTTCTATTTTTACCCCTCCTGCATTATGGTTATACAATGGGCCTGCAGACATTGCTACCCGCACCCCCATTAAGAAGCCCATTTTGTGTTTAACTTAATAGCATTTCTTTCCTCACCCCCTCCCTTATTCCTCATTTCTTATATTTTTATTATATATAGCTTCCTAATTAATTCACAAATAAATAATAAAATGAATAATAAAAATCTAAAAAAATTTTATTAGGATATTAAGCCAATTTAGAACCTTCCCAAATTTTTATTTTCTGAAATTAGTCATTTTTTAATTTAATTTCGATTTTTAATTTAATTGATTTTGTATTGAATTCTCATGTAGACACATAAAATTGTACAATTTATTTAGGTCACTTCCCATAATATTTTTGCCCATTCTTTTTGCTATGGTTAAAAGACAAGTTAAAGTATCTAGGACATTTTTTGGTGAATTTTTAGGACAATTTTTTTATTGTTTTGGTAGTATAATTTGTGTAATTTTGTGATTAAACTTTAGTTAGGTTTAGGTGATCATTTGCCTTAGTTAAAATAAGAAATTTTTTAGAGATTTTTTAGCACAATAATATAATCAGGTTGGAGACCTTAGGAATTTAATTTCATATTTTTTTCATAACTTTTAATATTTTTTGTCATTTTAATTCATTTCCATCATATTGTACATATTCATGATTCATATCATTTACTAACTATTTGTTTTTTTGTGCAAGGTGTTTTGCAAGGTTTGGCTTATGGACTTGGATATTTTATGCTTCAATTGTGTTTTATACTTTGTGTGTTTTGTGATGTAATAGCGTAGAACTTGTATGTTTTTATGGTTTCCATAAGTAGGATAGAAAAGATAAAACGAATCGATAGAAAACCAAATTTTCAAAAAAACAAATAAAGTATTCGATCCAACGTCGAGTATGCTTTCAAATAAATAAATAAAGTTTATATTATTCTAGGGTTCCTCGATTACATTCGTTCCATTCCATTCAACCAATATCAAACCTTGTATGTTTCATACCATAAGTCGTGTGTCTTAGCACCACACAACCAACCCACACACCTCACTGTTTCATCCCGTTTACATTTCATATGCGTTTTTACCTACCATGACCTAGGAGGACCCTATTGCTCATTACTAACTTCTTTTACTTGCATGTTTAGTCTTATATCTCTTATATCCCTTAGGTAGATTTTAATTGCAAACCTCACTAACCATAGGTTCCATGAATTCAACTGATTTAGGGTAAGTCTAGTTTCCCTTAGAATGTTTACCTTTTATAACTTGAGTCTCTTCTCATCTTTAAATAAAATAAAAAAAACATTTAATAAAGGAAAGGTGTACAATGCGCCACGAGCCTTAAGCCACACGGGAAATGACTAGTGGAGGTCTCCTTCACTCTTCTAGGATGCTTTACAAACGTTCCATTGGGGGCGATCTTGGAAAGTATTCGCTCCTGTGTCATAGTCTTTAGTGTTGTACATTCGAAAAACACAATCTCAAAACATTTCTTCTAAAAGACAACAAACCAAGAAGTCACGTCTTCTTTTCTCTTATCATACTCTTTGCGGACGAATGTGACTTGTCTCGACAGTTCAAACAGCGACACGGTAAACACCCTCGAGTCAGAGCCGGTAACACCTGAGCTAGAACTATGGCAACGTCATCCTAAAAATCACAAACAAACAGTTCCCGCCTAGGTTAGACGAACTACGGCGTCTCTGATCCTCATTTATCCCGATGAGGTACGTAGGCAGTGGGGTAGGGCCCATTCGAGCACAATCTTTATTTTCCCTACATTTTTCCTTTTATTCCCATTTGACAGTTTCATTACTCTTCTCATTTCCATTTCATTCCAGATAGCTATTCTTTCAGTTAAACAGCATATTATTCTTCACCCTTTGAAAACAGACATTTTAAGCGTGGATCCCGTCGGGTACGGCGGACGAATTGGGGTGCTAATACCTTCTCAATTTGTAACCGACTCCCGGATCCAGATCTTTGGTTCGCAGGGCCTCGTCCTTTTCCTTATTCCTTAGGTTTGTGCAACATTACCTTTCCCATTCCTTTGGGATAAAAATGTCTGGCTGGCGACTCTAACCTTTCCGCGCCACTTTCGCGTTTGTACTAGGATGAAAATCCCGGGAGCGACACATAGATCATATGATCTTATGCTCTCATCTTCCTGGTTGTGGATCCTATGATACCATATCCTGATTACTGCACGCGTGGTCTGTAAATCCTATGATGTTACAACACTCTTTTCAAGGCCCACATCCTCGTGGCAGTCCAGTAGTCTCTTGGTTCATTACAAAATACAACATTGTGAAGGCCCACACCCCTGTGGCAGGCCAATTAGTCCTGGTTCATTTAAAAGACTTCTCAAAGGCCCACACCCTTGTGGCAGACCGGTTAGTCTTGGTTCATATCAACAAACTTTTTTAAGGCCCACATCCCTGTGGCAGGCCAGTGGTCCTCTGGTTCATTATAAAGGACAATATCCAATTCTGATGGATTAGACCTTGATAGGCATATTCTGCACTTTTCAAGAAGAGGATTTTCACAATACATCCTGATCAACACTTGTTTGTTTTACATACTTTGTTGTTAAGGCCCACATCCTCGTGGAAGATCGGTTAGTCCTGGTTCATACAAACGACTTTTTCTAAGGCCAACATCCCTGTGGCAGGCCAATTGTCATTTATTTCCTTCTAAAAGACACTTCTTGGGTTTGTAAATCCTATGATACTACAATACCAGTTCAAGGACCACATCCTCGTGGCAGGCCAGTTGTCTTCTGGTTCATTATAAAAAGATATTTCATCATGGTTACTGAGTTTCTCTTCAACTCATCAGGGTTTTCAAGCATTTTTTTCCTTGGTCAGGTTCACGTCACTTTTATTCTCCAGCAAAGTGCAAATTTCCGGGTTCTTTTGGTATTCAATAACCGTTTATCGTGAACGGCCGACACTCGACGCTCTCGTCCTTTTCAGATTAATAGTTGTTTGAATAAGGGCAACTGTAACACCCCAAAAATTTCCCTCTCATTTCATATCATATAGCATAGCATATAACCTACATATCTTAGCATATTTGCATAGAAAAATGAGGCATGACATCCATAGTTACAAGCATATGGCATGTGATCAGTTATTTAGCAAGATAAGATTCTTCAAAGTCGAGAGTCAAGTGGTCTTGCAAGAAGCCTACAAGGAATCTTCATATCTTATACAAGCTCAAGCTTATCCTCAGAGCCCAAGAAGGGGTGAAATTCATCAGAAGCTTAGCAGTGCAACTTTCTCCCAAGCAGGGAAACCTTAATTAGGGTTTTGCCTCAGATCATCATATCCTCATAGCTTTGACCAATTATTGCGGTCAAAGGCTTTCATATGATATATAAGGCCTATGGATGAAGTTTGGTGTAAAAATTAATTGAGGAAGTCAGGCATTGATCTAGTTACTTGTGTGTGAAGCAAAAAGTCAATTGTTCAGAAGAAAAGTCAAATAGGAGATTTTTTGGGTTTTTCTCATGTTCATCAACTTTACGAGCCCGTATTTGATCAGGGAATATATTGGATCTCAAATGTCAAAAATCAAGCATGTGCAAAAGTTGCTAAATTTGGAAGATTCAAGCTAGAAGTTTCTATTTTTAGAATTATTTGCCCTAAACCTTAAAGCTATTATTTCATGTGCAAAAAAGCTCCAAATTTATTTTCCTTGAACATGAAAGTTGTAGATCATGATTTTCCCTTTCCAAAAAGTCCAAGAACACCTTCATAGCATTTATAGAACTCAATATATGAATTTTTAAGATTGATGCATTTCTAGGGTTTTTGGATACATTTTTGCCATAATCCTATTGGTCCATTATTTCTTTTATCATAATTTTTATTATTTTATTTTTTCAGCTCTTGTTTTAGTAGGCACATTTCTCTTTTTATGTGACCAAGGGTGATGTGTATGATACCTTTTGTTTGGTGACTTTTGTTAGTGAAAAAATTAGAGAAAATAGTACAAGGTGGCATCATGTGCATGGATGGTGAATAAGAGAGAGTCAGCAAGGTTTGTATGACACCACACGCCCGCCACTTTTTCTCACTTTTTATTTCAAAATCATCACACTTTTCAAACATGATCCACACGACTATTTCACCAAAGGAGAAACATAATCACATGTGTTTGTTTGCACCATACCTCATGGCCATCTCCAATCATCACCATTAGATTGTGCCTCCCTCTCATCATCCAATAGCATGTGATCACAACACTAATCCTCACCCTAACTACTATTCACCAATCACACTTAATCTATTTTGAAAACAAATTGAGAGAGTGAGAGGGAGTCACACGAGCTTTGTATTTTGGAGGAAGTAACTAAATTGGTACCAACACCTTTCCAATGATCCACACACCCCTAGCCATACAAAACCTTCACTCACGCATTCAACAAAGGGGGCATCATTTCAACACTAAAAAAAGCACATTAAACCTCACTTTCTCTCTCTTGAATTTTCACATTTTTCATCACAAACTCAAATATGAGTTTTCCTTCTTGACACTTCATCAACATTTCCAGATTATCCACTACATCATCTCACTTTCATCATCCTTATGTGAGCCTTATTTTGAAGTATGGAGTCACTTGAATATTTAGCATCACCTTCAGATCTTTCATCTTCTTCTCTTTTGCAAAGCACCAAGCCTTTATTTGGCTCTAGAGAGGCTCAAGGAAGTTCTCACTACCTCTGGTTTTCTTAGAATTTGCAAAGAGGCTCCACATCAGGTTTCATGCTCAACTGAATTTTGCTTCGGATTCGTCATTTATTGCTTGATTTGAGTTGTTAATGATTGATCTTACTCGCATAAAGTGATTAGATTCCTTGAAGTGCCTTAAATCTGGATTTTTCAGTTTTGATGTTGGAACTTGTTTCGTTCAATTTGTTCTTTATGTTGCTTGTTTGCAAATTTGGTTGGTGGATTCATGACCTACATAGTTCTAGCTTCATTTTGATGTATAGTTTATTAATTTCTGGAAAGTTTGATTAAGTTTTGTCAGAGCTTGGACGGAGAAGACAACTAGAGCTTCTCCGGCCGGTTGCACTATTCTTTTGCTTGTTTTAAATATGGACCATTAACTTTGCTGGATCGGACGTCTGATATGGTGACAACGCATAAATTGTTCACATGACTTGCTGGTGGATTTTTATTTCATTTTTATTGCTCATGTGTGTTAGTGTATGTTAAGATGTGTAGGCTTCAGATCTGGACCTTAGGATATCTGACTGGCTTGGTTTACTTTCAATATCATGCATTAGATTTGATTACTTGTGAGGATCATTCTGAATCACTGAATCTATTTACTTTTTCTTTTTTACTCAATCATGTCCATTAATTACCTTTACTTTCATTGTGTTGACCTGTGCACGTATCCATTAGATGTGTGGACTTTGTAAGAATTAATTTGGACCATACGATCTGCATACTATAGACTTGTTGACTGAGTTCTTTTTAAACTGCGCCTTGGGCTTTTTCTTTTGACACCCACCTTAAGCTTGTTTCCTACAATTGAATGTACATGGGCCTATTATCTGCACCCCTTGTTTTTCTATTTCTTTTATTTTATTTTCTTTTTTCTAGTTTCCTATTTAATTGTTAAAAATAGTAAAATGCTTTCAAAATCCAAAAAAAGTTCATCAGTGTTATTTTGAGTTTTCTAAAATTTATCCAAATTTTATTTTATTTTTCATTTTATTTTATTTTTAATAGCCTGATTTAATTTTTGCAATTAATTTCTTCTTGTTTGCTTTATAACATGAACACCTTTCCTTGCGTATTTTCTAACTTGAGTTCTAAGATAGATGTGAGCCTGATTCTTTCGGCTATGTGTTCCTAACATGTTGAAGTACTTTAGTGATTTTTATCATTTTTTAAGGATTTGTTTGGCCAGTCTTTACCTTGTTGCTTCTTGTGTAAGAAAGTGAAACCCTAGCTCCACTTTGACATTTTATTTGATTGACCTTGCTTCTGACTCTTGACTTGTGACTTTGATATGATATTTGTACATGTTTGAAGTGCTTGTTTGCTTAATGTCATAATTTTTGAAGCATGATCACTAATTGTTTGGGATTTGATCTTAACTTGCCTTATTTGAGGTTGTTTTTTAGCCTTGCTTGCTTGATTAGAAAGGCACTTGTGCCATCTTTTAGGATCTTGTTTGGTGATTGATAACATGATGATTGATCCCTGGTTTTGATATGTGAGCCTCAACCTTGCTTATTTGGTGTTAACTTGTGCACTAAGGTACACTTTCACAAGCATGTCTTACTTCACTACATCCTCTTCATGTCTCTTCTAATGGACTTAGTATGCGTTGGTTGATGTTTGTATCTTCTTCTTAGGCATATAATTGACATGTTTAGGTTCTGACTTTGAGGTTACTTAGTGATTTTTGACTTGTTTACTTCTCTTAATCACATGTTTCATCTTACTTCTCCCATGTTGCTTTGCTAGTTGTCTGTATGATTTCTTTCACTCCTTTTTTGTGACTTTGTATGACTAACGTTAGCACTCTTACATGATCATTAGGTTTTGGTTTTGTTGGTTTGTGATGGTTAAATGTTTGTTCTTCCATTGTTTGAACCTCTTTGAACTTCACTTGTCATTTGTGAATATTTTTAACACTTGCAAGGGCTATGGTAAGTAAGAGGTGTGAATGAGATTTCCACACTTCAAACTTATTTCCCCTCTTTAATTTTATGCTTCTTATTTGTGCATGTGATGAGTCTAGGTCATCAATTGTTTAACTTCTTTTCATCCCTTTTAGAAACAACTTAACTTCTTTAAGAGAAGTAAGTTTCTTTCTACCTCTTTTCTTTTTCTTCTCCTATTATCTTCTTTCTTCTTTCCTTCTTCTTCATTAGGATAGACTTCAAACCACATTAACTTAGGACTTCCACGCATGATAACATTTAGGATGGTTAGTCCCCCCTTTTATTATTTTACCTTTGAGATCCTTTTGGTGCTCTCTCTCTCTCTCTCTCTCTCTTCTCATCTTCAAAAAACCTAAACAAACACTTAATAATGGTTGAGGTAGTCTTGTGTGTATGGACTTATTCTATGGGGAACTTATAGTATTACCATCTTGGGATAGTACAAGCTTGTCTAGCATGATGTACAAGTCTAATAATGAGACTATTATCACAAGGAAAATCATAAAAAAACACTTCTTCATTTCAAATCACAAAAACATCTAATAAAGTTCAATGATTTAGTGAGCTTATGACCTAATCTCTGGAACCAAGTTTTTGGGATCTTCCTCTCACTTAGGTGTGCTTGTTTTTATTCCATCTTGGAATGTAGTAACAAGTACACATTCCATGGAAAAGGACTTGAGTTCACTTTCTTGTGCCAAACTCAGAAAAGCTTCTAAAAAACACTGAACAAAGAATAAACGTCTCTGCTTCGGGACTTCTTTTCTCATAACCTTCAGTCACATCGTAAGAAATTTCTCTTACTTATCACTTTGCAAGACGGTAATGCACTCGTGCCATACGAGCCTGCAACACCTGAGCATTGACATAAGCAGTTCAAGCTTTTAAAACACAAGTCATTTTCCTCCCTAGTTAGGGGAACTACGGCGTCTCTGATCCTCATGTCCAGATGAGGTATGTAGGCAGCGGGGTAGGGCTCGTTCAAGCACTCTTTTATTTCCCTACATTTCCCCCTTCTTTTCTTTTCTTGTCTAGTTTCAGTCTTTCTTTTTGCAGCAGCTTTCATTTCTACACCCTTTGAAACAGTTTCTTTGCACGGCAGACGATCTGGGGTGCTAATACCTTCTCAGGCCGTAACCGACTCCTGAACCCAGTTTCTTTGGTTCGTAGGAGCTTTGTCCTTCCTTTCTTTTCTTAGGTTTGTGAAACATTACCTTTCCCGTTCCTTCGAGATAAAAATGCCTGGCTGATGACTCTACCCTTTTCCGCGCCACTTTCGTGTTTGTACCAGGATGGAAATCCAGGGAGCGACACAAGGCTAAATTTGATTATGGCTCTTATATCTTTGATCAAACTATGAAGCATGCAAGTACCCTAGCTGTAAATTTTCCCATATATTTTTCCTCTCTTATCTATGGAATCATCTTAAGTTAGTATCCTGGGATTCTCATTAATATTGACTCTGTTTGCGAAAGAGAAACTGCTATGTCCTTTCATTATAAGCTGTTTATAGGAACACATGTCCTAGATATTATTGTAACATCTGCTGGAACATCTTTTGACAGTAAGTCTGTCAACAAGTCAATTGTTCTCTCTGAGCTCAAGGATGCTTGCAAAGAGCTGGAAGCTAGGAAACAAAGGTTTGAAAGGTTGATCAGGTTGCTTGAGCAGGCTAAAGATGCAGGTGTTGAGAAAAATGAATTTGATGGTAATTCAAATGATGAAGACAATGTTGATAGTACAAGCTCTTCTGAGAATAACTCTAGTTCTGATACTGATATTGATGCAGAAGATTCAAGTTCATATGAAGACAAGGGGTTTGTGATTTGACTGGCTAATTATGTTTCTGTTGGTTTTTTTTTCTTTGACAATGGTTCTATTTTTTTGGTTCTGTTAGAGCATGGTTTTGTTAACTCCTGACTTGGTTTCTGCACTTTTCTTGGATGAATGTTTTATGGATGCCCTCTTAGCTTGTATAGTTTTCTCTTTTCTCTATTTGTCTAATTATGGCTAAAAAGGGAGAGTATTGGTTTCTGGTTTTTCTGGTGTTCCAATTGTTGTTCCTTTAGCTCTTGGAGCTATGGCTTGAGGGCTGATATTTTTCTTGCTGCTGGTTTTCTCTGATGATGCGTTGTTCTTATTATGTTTTAGCCAAAATTTGCCAAAGGGGGAGATTGTTAGTTCTTTGAATTGGCAGAAATTTTGGTAAAACAAGGTTCTTTATCATGATGTTGTGTCTGATGTCTTGACATGCTGCTCAAGTTTTCTATAGGTGTGGTTTCTTGTTTGACAGAATGTTATTCCTAATGTCAATCCAGATGTTCTGACATATGAGGACAAAACTTTCTTTTCAGATTGGTTATTTATTAATTATGCCTTGTCATTGTGTATGAATGTTAAGTGATTATCTGCGCATTATTTGGTGGTATTGTTAGAACCGTTTTTCACTTGATTGGAAGAATCTGATCTTTCTTGTTTTGGGTTGCTATTTAAGTTGAAGATCCTTTGAAGAATATTCAACATTTAAGGAAGATTCCAATCTATCTATTTTTTTCATCCAATCCCAAAAGCAAGTTGTGTATATATATTCTAGGGTAACCCTATTTTGTGGAATTATGAAGATTAAGTTTTTTGAGTAAGTTGCGCTACCTGTGTTAGGGTTAGGATTGTTTTGCATTATTTGTGAGCCATTCATACATCATTTAGATGTTTAAATTGGACTAATTGTTGAGTTGTAATTTTGTCCACTATAAGATTTTAAGCATGAGTGTTTGTTATTGATCAAAGCTTTTAAGTAAGATCAAGGTGTTGTGTGTTTGGAAGAGTGATATTTTGTTTTCTTTAAATTGTTGTTTATCACAGTGTGTGATTGAGGGGAGTGAGATGGTGATTTCTCATATCTAGATGTTGATTTCTAGGTAGAAGTTGCACTAGGTAGGTTCAAGTGAGAAGTTGTAAACTGGGACAGTTTAGGCTTTGAATTGTTCTACTAATAGTGGATTTCCTTCCTGGCTTGGTAGCTCCCAGAGTAGGTGTGTTTGCACCAAACTAAGTTAACAATCTTGTGTGTTTTTAATGTTGTTATTTGTACTGCTTTTATCTTGTTAATATTCAGATAGTAATGTTGTGACATCACCTTCGACATCACGTATCTGTTACCAAAATTTCACAAACTAAGATGTCACATCAGAAGATTTAACATCTTACCACCTCAAGAGTCTTAGAACTTCTTCACATGGATTTGACGGGACCTATGCAGGTAGAAAGCCTTGGTGGAATGAAATATGTCTATGTTCTAGTGGATAACTATTCAAGATACACTTGGATAAACTTCATCAATGAAAAGTCAGAAGCTTTTGAAGTCTTCAGGGATCTCTGTTAGAAACTTCAAAGAGAAAAGGAAAGAAATGTCATTAGAATCAGAAGTGATCATAGGAAGGAATTTGAGAATTCCAGGTTTGCTTAATTTTGCTCCTCTGAAGGAATTAGTCATGAATTTTAATCTCTCATTACTCCTCAATAAAATTGAATTGTAGAACACAAGAACATAACTATACAGGAATCTACTAGATCCATGATACATGCAAAACAATTACCTTATCATTTTTGGGCTGAAGCAATGAGTACGGAATGCTACATTCACAACAGGGTCACCTTGAGGAAAGGTACTTCAACTACTTTGTATGAATTATGGAAAGGAAGAAAACCTACTGTGGAATACTTTCATGTCTTTGGAAGTAAATACTATATCCTGGCATATCGTGAACAAAGAAGAAAATTAGATCCAAAAACTGATGAAGGGATGTTTCTAGGATACTCTACCAACAACAGATCCTATAAAGTATACAACTCTAGAACTAAAGTAATGATGGAGTCTATAAATGTTATTGTTGATGATCAAGACTTGAACAAAGAAGTTCATTTCCTGGATGATGTTGAAACATTCTAGAATGCAACTCCAGCAGAAACTGAAGACAAAAGTGTTGATGAACAACCCTCTGGTTCTGAGCCTGAAGATAGTCAGACCAACAAAGGTCCTTCTATCAGAATTCAAAAAGATCATCCTAAATACCTTATCATAAGAGAGCTGGATAAAGGAGTTACCTCAAGATCAAGGGAGATAATTTCTAACTCTTGTTTTGTGTCAAAGATAAAGCCAAAAAATATTAAAGAATCTTTAACTGATGAATTCTGGATCAATGTTATGCAAGAGGAATTAGCTCAATTCAAGAGGAATGAAGTTTGGGATGTTATTCCAAGGCCTGAAGGATCAAATGTGATACGTACCAAGTGGGTGTATAAGAACAAATATGATGAATAGGGAGTTGTTACAAGGAATAAGACAAGACTGGTTGCTCAGGGATACACTCAAGTTGAGGGAATTTACTTTGAAGAGACCTTTGCTCAAATTGCCAGACTTGAATCTATTAGATTACTTCTTGGAGTTTCTTGCATCTTGAAATCAAACTATATAAAATGGATGTCAAGAGTGCCTTCTTGAATGGTTACTTGAATGAGAAAGTCTATGTGGAACAACCCAAAGGATTCATTGATCCTAATTTACCTAATCATGTCTATAAGCTAAGGAAAGCTCTATATGGATTAAAACAAGCTCCAAGAGCTTGGTACGAGAGACTTACAGAATTTCTGGTTGAACATGGCTATAGAAAAGGTAGCATAGACAAGACTCTCTTTGTGAAAGAAGAAGGAAAAAAGCTCATGATTGCTCAAATTTATGTTGATAATATTGTGTTTGGTGGGATGCCAAAGGAGATGGTTCAACATTTTGTCAAATAGATGCAGTCTGAATTTAAGATGAGCCTAGTTGGTGAATTAACTTATTTTATTGGTCTTCAAGTCAAGCAAATGGAAGACTCTATTTACATATCTCATAGTAAATATGCCAAGAATATAGTTAAAGAAATTTGAAATGGAGAATGCTAGCCACAAAAAGACACCTACTCCTACTCATCTGAAGTTGTCTAAAGATGAAAAAGGTGTGAATATGGATCAAAGTCTCTACAGAAGTATGATTGGAAGCTTATTATATCTAATAGCAAGCAGGCCTAACATTGCCTTTGTTGTAGGAGTTTGTGTTAGATATCAAGCTGATCCCAAAGTGAGTAACATCAACCAAGTGAAAATAATTTTGAAGTATGTCAATGCTACATGTGCTTATGGTATGCTATACTCTCATGGTTCCAATTCTGAGTTAAGTGGTTATTGTGATGCTGATTGGGCAGGATATGCTGATGATAGAAAAAGCACATCTGAAGATGCTTATTTTTGGGAAACAATCTGATATCTTTGTTTAGTAAGAAGCAAAATTGTGTTTCTCTATCCACAACTGAGGCTGAATACATAGAAGCTGGAAGCAGTTGTTCTCAGTTGGTTTGGGATGAAGCAAATACTGACAGAATACAATGTCTCATAAGATGTCATGACATTATATTGTGACAATTTGAGTGTTATCAACATTTCCAAGAATCCTATTCAACATAGCAGAACCAAGAATATTCGTATTCTCCATTATTTCATCAGAGAACTGGTTGAAGAAAATATTGTTTCTTTAGAACATGTAGCCACTAATTTACAATTGGCTGACATTTTCACTAAAGCTTTGGATGATAATCAATTTGAAATCATGAGAAGAAGCTAGGGATTTACATCAATGAGGATCTATAGCAATTAAATATGTGTGGGAAAACTAGTCAAGATTTTTTAGTTCTCCTACTGCAATTGTGTGTAGGTGTTATGATGAATGGATCAAAAGTGTGATTCCTGATGGTTACATAAAGATCAAGACAAGGAAAGACAAATTTGTTACTGTTGTTTCCCTTGCTAAGAATAAATTGAAGAATGTTGTTGGGTCTGATAATATCTCAGGCTATAATATTGAAGATGATGTTGAGAACATTATCCCTGGAGAGAAAGATACTACAAAGAAGACTGGTGATGTTGCTTACAATGCTGATATAGGAAGCTCGTGTAGTCTCTATCCTTGTTGAGTACTAATCATGTGTTATTAGGGGAGAAGTTGTTAGTATGGTTGTCATATTGTGGCTAAAAAGGGGGGAAAGTTAGCTAAATCTTTCTTGGTTGTTATTCTGCTGTGTCTGGTTTGTTAGCTGAGGAAAGTTATTGTTCTGATTGGGTGATATGTTACCAAGTGTTTCTTTTGTGCAACCAGAATGTTGTTTCTTATTTCTTCTGCTGCTTTGATATCTGATGGTCGGTTCCTTTTGGTTGTCTGGTGCTGATAATGTTTTTAGCCACAATTTTCCAAATGGGTAGATTGAAGGTGCTTGGTTTGATTGCATATGTAGAAACACATTATCATTTGTCTTGATGTCTTGTAATATGTCCTTGACATGCTTGAAGGTCTTTTGGTGTGCAATGTTTTTGTGATGTCACATCATATGTTGTAACATCTGTCTTGACAGTTCTGGAACTTTCTAAATACATAAGTTTTGATTTAATTTATGTATTTTTTTTGTAGGTGTTTGGTCATTTGATTTGCTCCAGGATGTGCGGAAATCAAGGGAGTGTTGCTGTCAAAAACAGAAGCTGATATGCGTTAGTTTTTGGAGATTATTGAAGATCTTTTCTTGCTTGATTCATGAGATCTTTTTGAGGAAGTTTCCGATCAGATCCAGGCCCATTCAGAACTCTATATTTTTGGATGTTTAACCTAATTACTCCTTACGAAATATTATGTATTGTGTAAAGCAAAATGATTTTGAGTGTTAGAGTTTTTCTTTGTGTGTGTGTTTTATCTGTGAACCATTCATACATCACCTAGATGTTTGAATTGAATTGATTTTTGAGTTGTAATTATTTCCACTCTAAGCTCTTAAGTATGAGTGTTTATTATTAATAAAATCTTTTAAGTAAGATCAAGGTGTTGTATTTTGGAAGAGTGTTCTTTTGTTTTCTTAGAAAGAATTGATTAATTATCACAGTGTGTGATTGAGGGGGAGTGAGATGGTGATTTCTCATATCTAGATATTGATTTCTAGGTAGAAGTTGCACTGGATAGGTTCAAGTGAGAAGTTGTAAACTAGGATTGTTTAGGATTTGAATTGTTCTACTAATAATGGATTTCTTTCCTGGCTTAGTAGCCCCCAAAGTAGGTGTGTTTGCACCGAACTGGGTTAACAATCCATTGTGTTTTTACTACTTTTATTTATACTGCTTTTATCTTGTTAATACTCAAATAGTAATATCGTGACATCTCATTCGACATCACATATATGATACCAGAATTTCAATCTAAAAACCTTCTTGCATCATCATGCATGATTATCTAAAAACATTCTTCATCTAATTCTTGTTAGAAATGTTTGTACACAAAATTGTGTGAGAATATTGTGATATTCATTTGTCTCCATGTTGATTATATAATTGATCATTAGAAATGAGATGAATGGAATTTTAGAAACAAATAGGTTTCTAACTTCCACATTCAAGATGAATGATCTTGGACTAGTTGACACACTTTTGGGGATCAATGTAAAAAGAAATAGTGAGGGTTATGAACTTAAGTTCAAACACATACACTTTAATAAAGTGACCACTCCATTTGATCTTAGTGTCAAAATTCAAAAGAATGATGGAAGAGTTATGGCTCAATTGGAATATGCAAGTATATGTAATGTATTAGAACCGACATAACATTTGCAGTTAGTAAAATGAGTAGATTTTATTAGCAGTCCAAATTGTGAGCACCAGAAGGCCATCATTAGGATTTTCGACTATCTTATGAAAAAAAACTGATCTCCATTATGGTAAACTTCCTACCATATTAGAAGTATATACCAATGCGAGTTGGATATCAAGTGTTGAATATCATAAATTTGCATTTAGGTTGATATTTACACTAGTCGAGGATGAAATTTCTTGGAAGAGAAAGAAATAAATGTGGATCACTCTCTGAACCATTGAATAAGAGTTCGATGCTCTTACTTTCGCAAGTGAAGAAGTTGAATGGTTGAGGGATCTTCTGTTGGAAGTTACATTAACTAAATAAATTTTTTCAAAGGTGTTGATACATTGAGGTAGTCAAACTACTTTAACTAAAGCATATAAAAGTGTATAACAGAAAGTCTAGGCAAGTAAGACTTAGACATTTTTTCGTGAGAAAATTGATTAAAGATGTAATCATTCACATATATAGGATCGATCTATAATTTTCTTGACCCGTTTACTAAGCCACTAGCCATAAGCTTAGTAAAAACAACCTCGAGAGGCATGGGGTTGAAACTCCTTGAATAAGAGTTCCGACAACGACGACAACCCAATCTTACGTTAGTAGAACATTAACCTCAAGATTCAATGGGTAACAACAAGTCGTTGATTTGGATGTTTATCGAATATTTCGTGATAATGTTGACCTTTAAAATGAGGGTTGAGTTTTTATTTAAACTCTTAATGAGGTTTAATACCGAGGGTATGTGTCTCGTGGAAAAATATACAATATGAACTTCACCTATGTGAATTTCGAGATGGTGTCGTCTCAAAGTGAGAGTTGGAGTTTCTCTCATGAAAAATTCATGAAAACAGGAAAAACACATGGCCATAAATAGTGCTAGGAGAGAGATGTAGGCGAAAAACCATTAAAGATTATGTATAAGGTAATGTCGGTATGATCATAGGGGATAACAGTTCAAAATATTGCTACCTAACATTCTGATTAGACTTTACACTATACTTACTAAGGTTAAATTCAAATCGAAAGATACTAAACTGTATTAACATTTTTTGTTTTTTTTTGAATTGGTCTTGTCATTATTAGAACAAGTGGGGATTGTTGGAAATTAATAGGCAATCAATACCCATGAATGTGGTCAAATATGACAAAGTTAAAGAGGATAAAAGTGCCCCTTAGACAAAAGTGGAAAATTGCCTTCAAATGTGTCTGAAGGAATTTTGGTCAGTTTTTGCACTAAACATCCACTAGTGGAATTTGCCTTCAAATCTGTCTGAAGGAATGTTGGTCGATTTTTGTACTAAACATTCACCAGTGGAAGTTGTCGTTAAATTTGTCTTGGGCTACTTAAAATTTGAATTTCGAGTTCAAAATATGCAACACGTTGGAATGAACATATGTAATGCTTGGAAACAATGCAACTTTTGGTTAAAAGGTGTTGTTTCGTAAAGGGTCGCAACCTTGTGAAACAACACATACATGACCTATAAATACTCCATTCCGAAATTCAGAAAATCTCAATACAAATTGAATATCCTCTTGTACATAATTCCAAACATTCTTCGCTAGATAATTAAATTTTCGTCGGTCTTGTGCAGATTCAATATAAGATTGAATTATTCTGGATATTCTTGCGTTCCAAACTCTAAGACATAAAGAGAGTGCTTGAAATATTTTTAAAGAAAATGATTTCGTTCACGATTCTAACCTTGATCCATTAGATTTAAATTAAATTTCTAACAACTTTTTTGGTAAAAAATTTAATACATTAGTTTAGTTAGTTTAGAAATTCAATACATTAGTTATCTATTAAAGAAATCAGATACATTAATATATTTTGGATTTATACTGATATATTAGTTTAGTTTATTTTATACAATACATTAGTTTAGAGAATATAATACCTTCGTTTAGATTAGGAAAATGAATACATTTGTTACTAGTTACTTAGTTAAAAAAAGTTAATATATTAGTTTAGGTTAGAATTAATACATTAGCTTAGCTTAGAATTAATACATTAGCTTTGAATAACCATTAGTTTAATTTAGTGAAAATACTAGAAGTAGAATTAATTAATATATTAATTAATTATTTTCCGGTTAATTGATAAATCTTCTTTTGATTTGTAATTAATTCATTAAATCTTTAATTAATTATTTTGTTAATCCATGACTTGATTCTCCCTTGATTGATTTAATTATTTGATCAAATATACTTTGATCAAGTAATTAGATTAATGACTTTAGAACTTTTTGTGTGACTTTTTAAGAACAATTGCATGATTCCTTTAGAATTCCTATTCATTCAAGTGATCATAAGTCTCTTGCTCATTTGATTTGATTGAGTTAAATTTTTACACTTGCACTTACTTGATCTATCAAGTCAATTCAAGTCAAACTTCACATTCAAAATCTTAGATACAAAAGAGCATCAAGACTTAATCATGCTGAGCTTTATTCATTCAAGACACATTGCCTCATCCAAACAAAAACTCTCTTCCTTTTCTTTTAAACATCTGTTAATTATGATGTGAATTGTACGTCACGAGCCTTAAACAACAGTGAAAACTGAGAGAGATCTTTCATATCCTTGTTTTGAATATACTTGAATACGGGATGTAAGTCCCAGTTATTCAAAGTAATCACCTTTTCATGGTTAAAATACCCATATCTGAATCATACACTCGTGAGGTTAATCACCATATTTTGGTTAAACACCTCTCTTTAGGTTAATCACCTTTTCATAGTTAAAACCATTTTCATACATATTTGCCTTATTAGTTTCATACTTAGACAAACCCCTTATTCTCATGCATATATGTCTTGTTAGTCCCATACTTAGGCGTACCTTATTTTTTTTTATGTTTGTCATGTATGTCTGCCCTCTAAGTCTTATGCTTAGACATGCCACTCCATGCATAATTTTAAGTCATTAACAAGAGCTTTCATTAATCAAAAGTATGTGCATGACAATTTATCCTCTCACTATCAATCTCATTGATCCAACTATTAATGATATCTTGCTTGAAAATACTTGGTTTATAGTTATCAACATCCAACATGACAAAATTAGACGCTTCTACTAATGATGATTTCATTAACTTTATGTTTAAAATCATGTTTGGGGCATTAACCGTTGGGTTGGATGGTTTGGGCCCAACCCGAATAGATATCGACCCTTAATAGGACTAATGAGATTCTTTAATTAATTTAATTTAATTCCAAAAGAAAACCGTTCCCTTATAAATACCACTCGAACAAAACTTCTCAGTTAAGAATTCCACTACTCAACGAAGCCAGAAAAAACGATCATCATCATCAGTATCAGTGTTCGGAAACCGAACCATCAAAACCAAAAATCAACACTGGAGAGTAATCCAAACATGGCGAAACTGAAGATAGCAGGATCATGGTCCGGTGTATTAGAAGAAGTCGATTTAGCGAATTGGACCATTTCTTCGTTACGCGATGAAGTTGCCAAGCGATCCAATTGCGAAAACCCTCACTTCATCAACTTCATATGCGCCGGTAGAATTCTCAAGGACGATAACGGAACCCTAACGTTAACTCAATTGGGCGTTAAGAATAACTCCAAGATTCTTGCTACTCTCTCTTCTCCTCAACAGGGTCAGTCCCTTGTTGTCGAGGAACAGAGCTCTCACAGGCTTGCACGTATCAGGTGACTGAATTGTTGTTGCTGGTATTGGCTTTTTGTTAATGAAAGATTAATCATGTATTTTCCACTGTGATCAACGTGATGTTTGAGAATTTTGAATGATTGAAATTGAATATGCATTTAACCTTCAAATTAGTGGATGAGTATTGTTGCAGATTTCGTTGGTCGAATTATAAGTGATGGAAGTTCTTTTTTTGTTTATTATATAAACAAGTGATCGGAATTCATGATATAGGGACTGAACCTCTGTAACTGACACATAACCTCTGAAAAAAGGCAGGTCTGTGTCAGTTTCTGAAACTGACACTGACAATCAGGGTTTTAAAAAATGTCGCGGTCGCCTGAAGGTTTTTACGATTGCGGTCGTCTCGGTGTGAATTAACCACAATTTGTTATTTAATATAGAAAACAGTGGTAATGGTATCGGTATAGCATCTAGCAAAACCGTTTTGTCACGGCCGTTTTCGCGGACAGTTAAAACCCTGCCGACAATTGTGATTACTTTTTTGAATTATTACTGTTGTCGACGAGGCAGTTGACGTGGCAGTTCGGTGTCATGGTTCTGGGGTCTGCTTCATAGGACTGAACTGACTAATGGAATGTAAATCGAAGTTCCATGTTAGTTAGGGAATCAATATTTTGGTCTTTTTAAACTGCAAATGTTTACTAAATTTAGAAATATTTGATGTTTAGTCGGTTAATTTGTTCCAAAAATTGGTTTGAATGGATGAGACATGGGTGCTTTAAATTTTGGGACATTGTGTGGCTTTTACAACTTCAAGGACTAAATTGATGATTCTATCGACTCGGAGATGGTAGTTTAGCTGTCATTTATGATATTTCTATTACTCCATAACAATATGAATGGACATCACTAAAGGCGCATTAGAACATGATGGGAACTGAACTAATATTATGTTTTGATATGTTCTCTCTTGTTCCACTCTTTTATCATACCTGCTAACAACGTCAACGCAAGGATTATTACATTCTTTAAAATCCTTTTTATGAAATTTTGTTTTAGCGTGAGTAGTCAAATTAGTCCTTAAGCAATGAAATATAGATCGTAATAGTTCCTCGAATGTTAAAAATTACATGCATGGCCGATGAATATGGTCTAATTGCCCAATTATGCCCTAAATGTGAATTTTATGTGGGGTTCAGTTCTGCCAAAGAAATGAATATGGAACTTTAAGCATAATTACCTAAAATGATTGTATGTGCATATATTTCAGAGTGTGATTTGACTATTTACAGTTTATTTGGCTTTTAAAGTATGCCCAAACTTATTTTAACCCATGAATTTTAAATCCCTTAACTGCTGTACCTTTTTCCTATCCTAGTTGTTTATTAAGGAAAAAGGAGATTTGATTCGGTCGTTCATTTTGGATTGTACATGCATATGTATACATGAAAGATGTAACAATGATTGTACAAGCATTTATATACATGAAAGCTATAACTAAGATTGCACAAGCATTTATATACATGAAAGCTATAACTAAGATTGCACAAGCATTTATATACTTGATTAATATAATCTGAAGGTGAAGATGACTCTGTTCTTATCATGATCCTATAATTTTGGGATCAGATCAAATATCCCTTAACTACTGTAATTATTAAAACTAATGATAAGGAAAGGTTACCAACAAATCTGATTAGAACAATATTAATATCTCAACTGATACTATGTTAGCATTAATATTCTCTCCTAAGCTTATTTGAGTTTCATGCAAACAGGGCAGCTGCAACTGCATTGGCCGAAAGGCATGCAGATGGTTCATTGCCTGTTGAAGATTTTAATATAGAAGTTGAAGATCAAAATGGACAGAAAGTTCGCTTGGGATCAGAGCTTGATCAGAGGTATAAACCATTGTAACATTTTCATGCATCTACGTGGAAATAATATTTATCAGTGGGGGTTTTACCTATAAAAGGACAATATACCATTTTGACTGTTGAAATGATAGTCAATTTATGGTTTTGCAGGGCAGTGATGATGGGACTGATGCTTCATGCAAAGGGGAAGCGTCTTATCAAATTGGGAAATTACAAAGATGCACTTGAAGTGCTTACTATGGGAGAGGTCAGTGGCTTATCATTTTAAGGCAAATCCTAACTTGTGCCCTTAGGGAACAAGTTTGCTGAATCCTTAACTTATTTATCTTTATATAGGTTATAGTTTACTGCAAACATGTTTTTTAAATTGGTGTAGAAGCAAATTAATGTTAGCAGTATAAATAACGAATGTGCTCAATGTAATGTGAGGAAAATGCTCTTTAATGTAATTGTCTGTTGAAGTTAACCCTTTCATTAAGGTACAGGCCAAGGAGTTTTCAAACATAACTTATTTCCTATATTTCTTTATAAATTTAAAAATATTTGTTACTTTGGCTTATAATTAATGAAGTTGCACTCTTGTCCTCTCTTCTGTCTAATTTCTTTTTCGATAAAACCTTTTCATTAACCAACCACCTACTCAACAAGGTTGGTAAGATGGTTGATTAATGAAAAAGTTATGTTATATCTCAAACATGTCCCCTCTTGCTAGAGCTCTTTTGGCTTAAAGTGTTGACAGTGCACAAACCCATCTACCTTTTTGCTGAAATTTTCAACTTTTTATTAGGATGGTGGCAGTGCCAAGGACCTTACTTGGTCGAAGAGGCTTTAATTCTATATTGTGATCCAACATTTTCAATAGCTTGAACTGTTTTATGTTTTTATATATTATATCGAAGTTAATTTATTCAAAAGCTTTTTTTCACGTCATTAATTCAAGAATTCCATATGAAATTTACTTTGCAGGAGGCATTCTCTATTTGTGATCCAAAAGTCATTGAGGTGAGTAGTCCAATTTATAGGTTATATTTTCATTTTGACTTATGACAGAATTTACCTGCCAATTATTTATTTAAGCTGTATATTTATTTCACCTGAACTTCTTATTAGCTTCAAATAGTCACCTTTGCACAGAATTGGGAAAATCCCCTTGGTAGCAACTCTGCAGAACTTTGAGGGTCTACACTCCCAATGCCTAAACTGAAGGCCCTAACACTTTTTAGTTGACTAGATACTCTCGTCCTATCTCTATTCCATCATTTACTTGGTGTTATATCCTACTCTCTAACTACTCAAGTCCACTAATAATCTAATTGAAACTAACTATCTAACTAATGGGATTATCAAACGTTGTTCTGTTTTCCCTCAAATCTCATTTACGGCTGAAATAGTTCCCCTTACCCAAAAAAGAGCTGTTGAATCACCTGAACAAACATTGTACCTAAAATAGCCGGAGAAAAAAACTATAGGACTGACAAGTACCTGAAGAAACAATTTTACCTTATTGCCCCACCGCACTCACCTAAAAATGCAAATTCCGATGTGAATGAGCATATAAAGTTGTGGCAAAACTCTAATTTGGTGTTCTTTTTTCCATGATATTCAAGCGATGAACATGTTAAAATATAGAAGAAAAGGGAGTTAGAGTAGTCAAGAGCTGTTAAAGCAATTAGTTTGGTAGTTGGTTACTTTGTTATGTGGTTGTTCAGCTTATTAGTGGTAACGTGCTATTTCTGTTCTTGTTTTAGTTATTCTCAATAAGTTTTCAAATAGCCCTCAATGGGTAGAAGGGAAGATATATCTGAATAATTGACTTTTTTGATTGGTTAAATCCAGTGATAGGAGAGTGTTCTCTTCTCCTTAAGGGGAGCCAATCTTTTTTGTATGCCTTCCTAATCTCTGAAATTAATACAATTTCTGTCTATTCAGCTTATTGACAATGTCCCAATACTGCAAATTGACATGGTATGGTGCTACTTTATGCTACGAGACATTAGATGGTTATCAGATGCAGGGAAGCGCCTTGAAATGGCTAGGGTAGGAATTGGACGTGCTCATGGGAAGGATTCTCTCCGCCTTAGACTCTTACAAGGTGGTCGCTATCCCGAACTTGCATTGTGAGTTATTTCGGTGAACTGTTTATCTTTTTGTTGCCTTTGAAATTATCAAATTACAGGGATGCAATTAAAAGTAGATTAGTTATCAGTATTTGTTTGTTAATTCTTAAGTTGGCTGAATATTTGTCCATAGGCATTTGAGACTGGAGCTTCTTGAAGGGGTGGTGGCATTTCATACTGGCCAGTTGGAAAAGTCAAAGCAAGCATTAGCTTCTGCAAGGGCAAAGTTTGTTCAGGTGGGTTGAAGTATTATAGCATATTGTGATAAATTTGAGTAGGATAAAAATCAACATTTATGCACGTTCTAGTTGTTGGTCTGCTTGTTTGATCTCACAATAGTTGATAGCAGTTCTATATATCATAGTCTTTAAGATAGAGATCAGAAGAAAAAAATCAACATTTGCTGATTTTGAAGATAGTGATCAGAAAAACAAATTAACATTTACTGATTTTGAAGGTTCCAATATTAATCCGGCATTTTTCTGCTTTCTGATTCTTTTTTGTTTCTTTTTTTATTTATTTTTTAAATTGATTGATATAGCCAGTTTTGTTTAATTTTGTATGCCCCTGCTGCCTCATTTTCTCTTTCAAAGAAGAAAAGGAACATATAGTCTTAGCTGAATAGTATGGCATATTACATACTTCAATTTTTACTCTCCTTCTATACCATGAAGGGAAGAACTGATGCGACACTTGGAGTTATCGTGTGATTAAGAGCTTATAGGGGTTGAGTCGTAGATTCATTGTTTTGAAAATGTAAAATAAGACTGCCATTAATAGACTCATAATGAGCCCGACTCTCCTATACAATGTTCTGTTGTGTTGCAGCTGCAAGTTCCAGATGAAGCTTTATCACTTGTTATGAGCATGGGCTACAGTCAACGTCATGCAAAGAGAGCATTACGAATGAATAATCAAGATGTTGGGGGTGCCATTGATTTCCTTGTTGAGGAGAAGGCAAAGAAAAGGCAAAAACAGGAGGAAGACTTAAAAAGAAGAAATGAAATTATGTGGGTGCAACTTGATGTTTATTGACTTTTTATTGTCTTTATCTCGGTTTCTGAATAGCTTTCTTCCAGGGAGCAAAAGAAGTTTGGCGTGACCCCCTTAAAAAAGGCCGTGGATCTGGAGAGACTGAAGGAATTGGTCACTATTGGGTGAGTGTTATTTTGGTGTTCTATTGGCCACATTGGTTTTGTAATTTGTAAATAGACCACTCTGGTGTAAATTAGCATATTCCCAGTTAATAGCATCAAGAAGGATTAGGGGCTATTATCATCCATTGCTTATGCTTACTTATATTCATGTTATGGAATATATGATTGCATATATTCATTTCTAACAAACAAATCCTTGAGATTTATTCTTGTTGATCTTTACCGGATATGGATGATAGACTGTTAATATATAGGTGTTTCACAAAACTTCACATTTACTATTCTAGTCAAACTTTACACGGCTATTCTGGTAGGTTCGAAAAGGAGCTCGCTGCTGAAGCCCTTAGAAGAAATGAAAACGATACTCAGAAAGCATTGGATGATTTGACGAATCCAGAAACCAATTCTGATTTACAGGTAAAAACATGTCTTAACTGAATTCTATGCAGCTTTAAACAATATTATAACTTACTTTAATCAACACGAAGGTTAACATCGAGACAAGGAAAAGGAAAAGACAGAAACAAGCAAAAGATTCTGCAATTGAAAGAGTTGTGCAAATGGGGTTTGAAAGATCAAGAGGTACATAAGTTTTTTAGATTTTAGGCACAATCATTTGCATAAGTGAAACATTAGATAGAGAGTTACAGGGGTGTTCGGTTTTGTTCTCATTTCCTGCTTCTTTGCAGTGATTGCTGCTTTTGAGGAAGATGGCAGGTTAGACAAAGTATTGCAAAGACTGACAGCACAACCTGAGGCGGAGAATATTCAACCTCAAGTGAATTCAACTGCTGCTTCCAATGGCAGTGCAAGTTCATCTAACCCTTTACCAGATGATATTAATTCTGATATTTTAGACCTAATGAATGAGGTTGAAGATGACAATAAAGCTGAAGAAAGGGACGTGGAGATGGAAGATGAGCTCTCTGCAGATATAGCTAATGGTGATGCCTTCACTGATTATGACATTGAAGTTAATATAGAAGGGGAAGCCATAACTGAGTACCTGTCTATGGTTGAGTCAGCACACATTACTTCAAACTAAGAAAAAAATGATTTGAAGACTAATTTTTCGGTTTTATGTAAATAGCAGGATTATAAAGACAATGAATGTGTTTCTGCCCTTTGCAAATGTGAGCTTATGTAAATATCTGGATGGATACATTTGAGCTCATTCTCTGGAGAAATTGATATTAAATACTTAATTTGCTTTTGAACTAGCTAAATAAATATAAGGGAAAATTTTCAAAAATGTTATATTAGGTCAAGTTGTTGAATGAAATAACTGTTTTAATAGCTTGATTGTTCTTAACTTTAGTAACTGTTTATTGTTATAAACTTATGCATATTTTCCAGATTCAACTGATATGAATCTGTGTATATTTCATTTTCAGATTCATTTCATTGAATCACATCTTAATGTAGTCAATTGAACACATAGATTTTTTCTTGAATGATTTTGAGGTTTATATATATATATATATATATATATATATATATATATATATATATATATATATATATATATATATATATATATATATATATATATATATATATTCCATCTTATTGAAGGGGAAATGTGAGCATGAAGCCATTTTTTTTTGAATTTGATGAATGTAGTACTCTAAATAATATTGGATGATCTTAGAATATTAAGAACTAACAATTATGCTATTTAGACACAATTTTAACACCACATTATACTTTTGCTTTTAAATACAAATCATTAAGTAATCTCATCTCTTTGTAAAGGTTACTTTTGTCATTTCAGTTTAACTCCTAGTTTGTCCTAACCACTCTCTCATTGTCCACCAAATGACTCCATATTGTCTCTTCTCCATCATAATAACTCCAAAGAATTCAAAACTCACTCTCCTCTTATAACACAACAAAATTGTCCCCTCTTCTCCTAAAACCAAGCTTCATTAACATAATATAAATTCAAGTACCATTGTTTACTAGTAAATCACTTAATGAATTATTGCATAAGATCTCGCTTAGGATGATGCAATTATACTTAGATGATGCCATCATATTGTCCAGGGGGAGACGACAAGTGAATGTTCCTTAAAGAAAGATATCGCCTTATCCTATTAGATTGTTTCCTATCGTCCGGTCATGGGAAACGTGGGATAAGATGTTTTTTTTTTATATAGGAAAAGTCAAGGTCATTACTATCCCATGTCTCCCTTGAAAATAGGTGTTCAACGGTTCACCATTGACTAGGGGGCAGCGACCATTTCTAAGGAAACCTTAGGTCTAGAGTGTCTCTATAAATACCTATCTCCTTAAGGAGAGATGGACAGACTCGAAGTCATTCACTTTATCCACAACTTAAAGGACATCACACTCATTACAGTATTAACACATATGACTGACCTAATCACTCGGCTGCAACCAAGCATCGTCGACCATCAACAGGGCGTTTCACCTCGCTTAAGCATGTCCCTTAAACCACCTCAAAACACCACCGTACGAGACTTCTCGCCACCATGAGTAAGCCCTCACCACCAAAACGTGGTATACACTTACTAAGGCCTCTGAGTCTCCCTGTCCTTGTAGGGGGACACATACAACTGTGATTTTTTTACCATTATAGTAGCGCCCACTGTGGGGCCCATATAAAACTAAGTTAGGATACATCTCCACCCCATTCCTTCCATCCTCAATGTTGAAGATGTCTGACAGGGTTCTGTGTTTCTAAACAAACACATCACCGGGGGTATCTCCAGGAGAGGCAACTTCCAATACACATGAAGAAGATACACGAAGTAGGTGTTCACAGCAAACATTATATCCCATGGTTTCCCAAGAAGCGTCTTAAGGAACCTAGAGGTTGGCATCATTTTCTCTGAGGAGGATTCCATTGGTGTTAACCCTCACAACGACGATCCTTTAGTCATCATGGTCCAGCACGGTAACTGGGATATCAAACGTGTATTGATATATCAAAGTACCTATGCTAATGTGTTGTTTTGGGATGTCTTTTAGAAACTACAATTGGATTCAGGCAACATAAAGAGGTTCAACAATTCCTTGATAGGATTATTAGACAAACATGTACAATTAATAGGTCATGTTACCCTAAAAATCACATGCATAAAAGTAGCGAACACCAAGGTCATTGATGTCACCTTCTTCATCGTAGACACCATTTCACATTACAACATCATCCTGGGGCGTCCTGTTGTCAATGCCCTAGGAGCGGTCATATCGACCCGATACTTAACCTTAAAATATCCGCTCCCAAATGGGCGAGTGGGTACAATCTGAGGAGATCAATAAGCAACTCGAGAATGCTATCTGAGCAGCCTTGAGACAGCCATAGAAGAGCTCGCATTGGTTGATGCACATCCTTCAGAAGTTCCAAATACTAACTTTGCGGATTGAGATCCCAAATTGAGCGCGAAGGCGGAAAGGATCACGCCCATGGAAGACTTGAAGGAAGTCCAGATAGGTCTTCACACCTATTAGGTTATGAATATAGGCACTTCCTTGTCTACAGAGGAGGAACGAGAACTAGTCGACCGACTCACAAAGAACGTTGACATGTTCGCTTGCCCCCCCCAGATATGCCAGATATACACAAAAATATGGTAATTCATCGCCTTGCAATCCATCTCTCCACCAAACCAATAACATAGAGGAAATAGAGGATAGGTGAGTAAAAGAGGACCGCCATTGAGGAAGATGTGGAAAAACTATCCAATCCAACATCAAATCATCACTTAAACAAAATATCCCCCCTGATTGGCTAATGTAGTTATGGTACAAAAGGTCAATAATAGATTGCGCATGTGTGTAGACTTAACGCATTTGAATGTTACCTGCCTCAAGGATCCACATCCACTACTAAAATTTGAAGGCCTCATTGATGGATCGTTAGGCTACCGCACATTAAGTTTCATGGACGCCTACTCAAGATACTGAAGGGAAATTAGCGATATAAACGCAGCGGAAAACAAAAATTTCCCTTTAGAGATCCTTACGAAAGGTCATGACCCGTGATAGAAAAGTTACCTTTTGTGGCGATGAAACCTTTGAATTCGAATCAATGGATGATCACGAGCATTGTACGATGAACAACGCCTATACTCAGTCCACACGAACAACTTCCTTCAGTCACAGTGCTAGCTGATTAGATTGAAGGTTTAGAGTGAGGGAGAGGAAAATTAGAATACGTCTAAGGTTTCAAAAACAACAACATTTGAGCTTCTGCACAAGGGTTCTATTTATAAAACTACTTGTGTGGGCTTCAAGCTAAAAGCCCAACTCAATAATATTATTATATTATTATAATAAACATAATTTTATTATTATTATTATATTTTATAACTATTATAATATTAATAATAACTATTATTATATCATATGTTGATTAAGCACATGGTACCTTACCATATTCTGTATCCCATTCTAATGCATCGTACCTTACGATGTACCTTATTTATTCTCTAAATGTCCTTATGTGTGTGATCCTGTAGGATTTCATGACGCTGGCAATATATTAAATCATGTATTTAACATAATAAACAGTGAGCGGTATCTAGCAACACATCACTGCTACCTAAGTCACAAATTATCATATGATCTGACAAAACCTTTTTGTGATAGTATTTTTGTGTACAATTACCCTTTTGCCCTTATGTTTATATTGAACACAAGACATATATCGTGTCATCCTTGTCCATTTCAATATTGAGCCCTTAGACATTTATCATGTTATGCAGGATGGACAAATTCCATCTAGGCTACTCATGTTCCTCATCATGTTTTGTGAAGTACCCATCAACTTTCTTTATGATCATCCAGTTACGAACAACGTTTGATCAGCAATAAAGTAATTGACTCTACATCTAGGGTCCATCGTAGTTTCAGGTCGAAGGGTGGTATACACAAATATCACCATGAGAGTGACTTATGACACTTTGCATAACATTCTATGTAGTACTCTCATAGTGGGTCAATCTAGTATAAATATTAATCCTAATATTCATACCTATGTCAAGACTTGATAAATCCTTATCCATGATCCATGAGATGTGATCATTAGTCTATCTACATAATAATCTTAATGCTTTAAGGCTATCCCATTTCGCATTAAAACTCGACTATGGATTCTTTAAGAATAGTGTCCTTATGTTTAATGGAATCTCATGATTTAAGTCACACTTAATATTTCATTAAACGAACTAGTTATTCTAGGGACTTTATCATTTTGGAAAAACAAACATAATAAAGAAATGTCTTTTATTAATAAATAATTCGATACAAGTACCAAAAGTATTGGCCTCTAGGGCTTACACCAACAATATCTCACCAGCACTAGAGTCAAACATGCATACCCCTAATACCCATAGATCTAGTATGACCATCATGCTTCTACTGCGCTAGTGGGTCAACAATGTTGTCAAGTGTATGTACTCTGCATATCTTCACATCTCCATGATCTATTATTTCTCGAATGAGATGATAACGCCTAAGTATGTGTTTGGATCATTGGTAAGATCTAGGCTCCTTAGCTTGTGCGGTGGCACCATTGCTATCACAATAGAGATCAATGGGATCCACATTGCTAGGGATTATACCAAGTTCACTAATGAACTTCTTGATCCAAACAACTTCCTTTGCTGCATTTGAGGCGGAAATATACTCGGCCTCAGTTGTAGAATCAATAACTGCTTCTTGCTTTGAACTTTTCTAGCTTACAACGCCACCATTTAGGCAGAATACATAACCAGATTGCAATCTAAAGTCATCCCTATCTGTTTGGAAGCTAGCTTCGGTGTAACCAATTAGGGTGAGCTCTTCCTGACCTCCATATATCAAGAATGTATCCTTAGTCCTTCTCAAGTACTTAAGGATATTCTTGACAGCTACCCAATGGGCATCACCAAGATCAGATTGGTACCTGCTTGTTGCACTTAAAGCATACGAGACATCTGGTCGAGTATATAACATGGCATACAAGATAGATCCTATTGCAGATGCATATGGAATCTTATTCATGCGATCCTTTTCTTCCTTAGTTGAAGGGGATTGTGTTTTTGATATACACATGCCCTGTTGCATAGGTATGAACCCTTTCTTGGAATCATGCATATTAAAGCGTCTTAACACTTTGTCTATGTATGTACTCTGACTTAGGCCAAGTAGTTTTTTGTGATCTATCTCTATAGACACTGATTCCTAATATATATGTTGTTTCACCAAGGTCCTTCATAGAAAAGCATTTCCCTAGCCAAGTTTTTACTTGTTGCAAGGTAGGGACATCGTTTCTAATGAGTAATATGTCATCTACATATAATACCAGGAAAACAATCATGCTCCCACTAACCTTCTTGTAGACATAAGACTCATCTTCATTCTTTATGAATCCATATTATTTTACAGTTTCATCAAAACGAAGATTCCAGCTTCTGGAAGCTTGCTTCAATTCGTAGATTGATCGTTGCAACTTGCATATCTTTTGGGCTTTTTCAGGTATATCAAATCCCTCAGGTTGTGTCATGTACACATTTTCAAGAAAATTCCCATTAAGGAAAGCAGTCATGACATCCATCTTCCATATTTCATAATCATGATATGCAGCGATAACAAGTAAAATCCGAACAGATTTAAGCATTGCAACTGGTGAAAAGGTTTCATCATAGTCTATCCCATGAATTTGTTTATAGCCTTTAGCAACCAGTCTTACATTATAAGTATGTACCTTACCATCCATGTCAGTCTTCTTCTTGAAGACCCACTTGCATCCTATAAGATTAACTCCTACAAGAGGCTCTACCAAGGTCCAAACTTGGTTTGTGTACATGGAATCCATATCAGATTTCATGGCTTCTAGCCACTTCTCAGACTCATACCAGTTATGGCCTCTTGGTAGGTTACAGGCCCATCTTGATCCATGAGTAATACATCACCTTGATTAGTTATGAGATATCCATATCTCTCTGGTTGGTGATGTATCATGCTCGACCTACGCTGGTTTTGTTTTACTTAAGCAAGTTTCTCTTCCACAATTGTTTGTGATTCCTACTCTAATTCCTCCATAGGTGTATAAATGCTTTGTGATTCTTGAATTTCTTCAAGCTCTACTTTCCTCCCACTGAATCCTTTGGAAATAAAGTCCCTTTTCAAGAAGACTCCAGTTCGAGTGACAAGCATTTTGCCCTCAGAAGGATTGTAGAAGTAATATCCTCTTGTTTCTTTAGGATACCCCACAAATAATCATTTGTCAGATTTGGGCTCAAGCTTAGTTGAAACTTGTCATTTCATATAAACTCCACAACCCCAAATCTTCATGTAAGACATATGTGGTTTCTTACCATTCCATATCTCATATGGTGTCTTTTCTACCTTTTTGGATGGAACACAGTTAAATGTGTAAGCTGTTGTCAGTAGTGCATGTCCCTAAAAGGAGTTTGGAAGATCAACGTGACTCATCATGGATCGAACCATGTCTAACAAGGTTCAATTTCTTCTCTCAGACACACCATTCCATTGTGGTGTTCCAGGAGGAGTGAGTTGGGATAGAATCCCATACTCTTTTATATGGTCATCAAACTCTAGGCTTAAATATTCACCGCCTCAATCTGATCGAAGAATTTTAATATTCTTACCTAATTGGTTTTGCACTTCATTCTTGAACTCCTTGAACTTTTCAAAGGATTTATATTTGTGTTTCATTAAATACACAAACCATATCTACTTAAACCATCAGTAAATGTGATGAAGTATTGAAAACCTCCTTTGGCTGGTATGTTCAGTAGTCCACATACATTAGTATGTATGAGGGCCAAAAGATCATTTGCCCTTTCACCTTTTCCCGTGAATGGGGTCTTTGTCATTTTTCCAATTAAAAAATATCTGCATGTATCATATGATTCATAATAAAAAGAATCCAAGAGTCCATCTTTATGGAGTTTGGAGATGCGTCTCTCATTTATATGGCCTAAGCGACAATGCCAAAAGTAACTTGGATTTAACTCATTAGGTTATATCCTTTTAGTATTAATGTTATAAATTAGTATTTCAAGATCAAGGATATACAATCCATTGTTCATTTATGAAGTATCATAGAATATATCATATAAATAAATAGAGCAACAAGTGTTCTTTATTATAAATGAAAAACCAAACTTGTCCAAACAAGAAACAGAAATAATATTTCTGCTAATTGCAGGTACATAATAACAGTTCTCTAACTGAATTATTAAACCACAAGATAAATTCAAAACATAAGTTCCTACATCTAAAGTATCAACCTTTACTCTATTTCCAACTCGTAGGTCAACTTCACCTTTTGTCAAATCTCTACTCCTTTTTAGTCCCTGCACATTGGTACAAATGTGAGAACCACATCTAGTATCTAATATCCATGATGCTGAAGTAGATAAATTTATTTCTATAACAAAAATACCTGAAGTTTAAGTCTCCATTCCATTCTTCTTATCTTCCAGGTACTTTGGGGCAGTTTCTATTCGAGTGTCTGGTCTTATCGCAATAGAAGCAAGTTCCTTCCTTAGCTATGCCTCCACTAGGCTTCAAAGCAGGTGCAATACGTTTGGGTTTGGAAACATCCTTGCCTTTCCATTTACCACCATGCTTGATGGGCCTTTTGCTCTGTTTCTTTTCATTACTGACCATCATAATGGAATTTGCATCATCGACATGCTTTTTATAAGCATTTCTCTCAGTCTTAAGAGCAGAACTAGGAGGTTCCTCATCAGGAATAGGTGTCTCTAAGACATACAGATTTCTGTCATGTTTGAGGATTGTTGATCCCCAAAATTTTACCTCATATATTCAAGACAATATACCTCAAGAGGACTCATAATAGTCACAAGATTCTCAATTGCTCAAAGGGATTCAAGGTTTCATCAGACAAAGCCTCCTCCTAAGCAATGGATCTTAAAATTAGGGTTTTGAGTTTCCCAAGATAAATTGGACTTATAAAGCCTCAAGTGGACTTCATGGTGTCCCATATACTTCAAAGGATCCTCATGTCAAGTTTTAAGGCTTACCCTACAAGTTTGGTCAGTCAGATGCTCAGATGATAAAAAATCAGTTAACTTTGTCAAAAAGTCAATTGTGGTCAACATACAGTCAAACTTCAAGATTTTTGGTCAACATCAAGATTATGAGGTTAAATTCATCATTTGATCAAGGTTTGATAATGATTTGTCAAGGAAACCTCAAATTCATCAAGAACTAGAAGTTACTAAATTGGGTTTTTTGCAAGAAAAGTCAATTGTACTTTTACCAGCCATAACATTCACATGCTTTATCAAAAATTTCCCATCCAAATCTCATTTTGAAGGAAATTCAATTCCCTACAACTTTGTGTCTCACAAGCCAAGGCCAAAAATGCTTCATTTGAGAGATATGAGTCAAGACATTACAGGTCCTTTAAAAAGTCAACAAAAACTCAACTTTTTCAAAAGCTAATAACTTGAAATGGAAGATCAAATGGACATGGGACTAAAAGGAGTAGTTAGAGAACACTCTAATATTTCTAAAAATTCCAAGAACACATACATGGGATAAAAATTGAGAGAGTTATGCATTGTTGAAGTTGGGTGAATTTAAGGTGTATAAAGCAAGTAATGACCAAAACTCAAGTTTTTTCCAAATGGGTCCATATTTTTCTAACCCAAACTTAATCAAAAGATAATTCACGACCCATAAGTCATAATATCTGATTTTTTATATTTATTTTATATTATATTGGATTTAATTTATGTAAAATCAATTTTAATTAAAATAAATATTGAAAAATCAAATATTTGATCTTAGGATTATTTTGGGATTAGATTTTGATGTTTATTATCATAATTTGGATCCCAAATTCGTTCAAACCAAAAGAGAATGTCATAACACCAAATTTTCACAAAAATAGAAACCTCCTTTCTTCATTCCAAAGCAACCTCAAATCTAACACCCAACCCAATTTTTTAAACCTAATTTTCTTCTCTACAAATACACAACAAGGCCATAAGGACAAGAGACAAAAATTCTTATACAAAAAACCCTAAAAGATTTTTCAAAAAAGGCATATTAGGGCAAAATACAAAGAGGCTCCATAGCAAGTTTTCAGCCTCCCTCTTCATCCAATTATCATCAAGAAGTTTCCTGGAGTTCATCCCAATCATTATTGGAGGTTAAGAATACGTGAAACCTAACCTACGAGAACATGCCGCCATGGCCATTTTCTTGAATTCGAAACTCTTAGTTCTTGATGTTTTAATGTATTTTCTTTGCATAATATTGTTCATAATCGTGTATTGATGTGTTTTGACCATTTATTTATGAGTTATCATGTAGGATATGAGAAACGCCATTACTAGGGCATAAATAAGCAAAACTTCGAATCTCCTAATCCAAGCATTTTTAGGCCAAACAAATTGCACCATTGAATTCCTAAGAACAAATTCAGTAGGAATGGATGGCTTACAATTATTAAAACTTGCATTTTTTGATGTTTAATTCCAGGTTTAATTTGCTGCGAAAACTGCAGCAAAAATCATAGGTGAAATCGCAGGAAAAATCGCAGATACCGAGGTTGAAGATGATGAATAGTGGCTAGACCGAATTAGCTTACTGATTTTTTATATAATTAATTGTTCATGTATCCTAACACACGCGGGTGTGTAGCGTAGTTGGTAAGGAAAAGGTGTTGGTATCCTTAGGGGGCGGGTTCGTTTCCCAGCGCCCCCTTTCCACTTTTTTTGGTTATTTGTTTTGTTTTACTATTTCCTAACCTTTTTTTTATTATTTTCTTTTTATTTTCTTTTTTAACTAATTAACCAAATAAATATCTTAACCTTTTAAACATATATAAAAATCATAAAAAAATTCTAACTAACTTAATTATCTTTTTTAATCAATTTATTTTTCACAAAAAAAAATTAGGTTTAGGTTATTTTATTAATTAATTTCATAATTAATTTTTTTTATTTAACTTAGTAATTAGGGTTTAACCAATCTTAATTTTAATGTTTAACCCTAATTCATCTAATTTCTTGACATAATCTTAAATAATTAATATTTTGACACAATTATTTGCTTAAATAATTTTTTAATTAATTTCTCTTAATTAGTTAATTTCTTTCTTATTAAATTAATCATCATAAAAATTGTTAATTTAGATTTTAAGACTTTAAAGAAACATTTTTCTAGTTTTCTTTATTTTATTTTATTGTTCTATTTAATCTTATTAGAAACTTGTATAGGATATACGACTAATGTAATAGCGTAGATTTGTTTTCTCGCTTTTTTTTTTAATTATGTATCTGCTCCTGGTTTGTAATAGCTTAATTATGATTTAAATTTTCGCACTTTTACTTTCCGCACTCTCCTAATTTCAAACATGTATCCCCCTCCTCATGATGTAATAGTCTAGGTTTACTTTCCGCTTTTAAATTCCGTAAATTATTAATTGCGTGGTTAGTAAATGTAAGGTGTGAAAAGAATGCATGTGAATAAAAATAAACAGACTTAGATAACCCTAATTTCTAAGACTAAAATAACTGTAATTAACACACTTCTCACACACTCACCCCTAGGGTTTCCCTTATTATTTCCTTACAAAAATGGTTAAGTCCCTCGAATATAGGGGTATCTTAGCAAGGTTGTCTACGAATAAAAAATCATCAAGTCCCTACGATATAAAGATCATAGTCCCTCGTTGTCCCTTCGAGTTGCCTTCGAATAAATGATCTCGTCCCTCGATGACCCTACGGAAAAATGATGATAGTCCCTTCGAATTGCTAAGATACCCTTATTTGTTGCCTTCTATGACCATACGATGACACTACGCCCATCCCTTCCAATCCAAGGATAAGACTACTTACTAACTAATAGTAAGGACAATAATGTCCTTAAAGAAACGAAATAACAAGAAAGACTTTACAATTTAGGGTAAGTAGTTCTTAAGTGCTTGCTCACAAATTTTCAAAATACTCTTTACACCTCACATTTTCAAATACTTTCAAACAAAACACTTTGTATACATTCGTACGAGAATCATTACAAAGTTAAAGTCTTTATGAAAATATTTTATAATCACACACTACACTATTTTCTTTCAAACAAAGTAAAGTGAGCTAAGCAGTTAAGAGCCCATGGGTAACCATGGATACAAAGGGTGCTAACACATTCCCTTTGTATAACTTACTCCCCGAACTCAAAATATTTTTCAAAGGACTTTCCTGTTCTTTTATGCCTTTCTTTATTGGATAAAATAAAAGTCGGTGGCGACTCTTGCTATCCGCGACATAGGTTTTTTTAAATAAAAAAACGACAAAGCCAGTTCTCCCACCGTGTTACAAGGACAATCCTCAGATTTCGGTGTCAATCCAGAAAATTTTTCCTAGACAATTTTTCCTTATCAATGATTGATTGCAAAATGTTATTAGAGGTGTTCGTTGTCATGGTAATCTATATTAAAAGAAGGTGAAGATATTAGTATCATTAAACATATTCAATTTGGCTTTTAATTAAATATGCTCCCACTATTTTACTCAAAACAAATGACCCTCGTCATTTGATTCGGAAAATCCCGTTGGAAGATTTTCTAGTGGATCGAGATCCATATTTCGCCTTGTTTTAAGTCAACGTTAGGCTGATTACACAAAACTCGGCTATTTAGGTAGGAACTCCTTCCAATTGCGTCCAATACAATTCTCGAATATTTCAGTTGGGTGCATAACTCCTTATTCCAATCCATCATATGGATCATTCCCAACTCTTGATTTTAAACGTATATAATCTTATTATATTTTGTTCAGTTAAGTTTTACCCATTGTTTTAGAAATTAGATATTATTTTTATCCCATCGCACCTTACTAATATAGAACATGCACCTCACATTTGGCGAAACCTACAATATTCGATACTAGTCTTGATGAGTTCTAAAACTTAGAAAGCAAAAACTTAATATTAGCTTTGAGGGAATTTTAATTAGTTTGATCTCACAGCTTATCATATAAATTGTTCCTCACACATGCATCAACATACATACAATATATATTAACATACATACAAATGATACAGTTATGGCCCCTAGCGCAATTATTTTGCCAAGTCAATGAGAGAACTTAAGTTAAACCTAATAACGATCTTCACTTCTCCAAGTAAGATATCCAAGGTTGTCCTTCTTTATTTTGTAGTCTTCTCTTTCTTCATAATAACATATTACATAGAGGAAACTCGTTTTACATACGAGGGAGTGAGATGAGAAAAAAATTTACATGATGAGAATAAGAGAGAGGCACGACACGCAGGTCGTATTTATAAAATTCAAAAAGAAAACTAAGGCCATAACTGTTCACCACAAGTAAAATAATAAATAAATTTTATTATTATTAATTTAAATATTGTTAGTTAAATAAATCAAATTGAAATTTTGGCAAATTCATAACCTAAAGCGCAGATTGTATTGACTCAACATTCACGCCATCTTACTGCCTACGATCATCACAAATTATATGTTGACTGTCACCTATCAAGATCTTGTGACGACCGTCACCCTTTGCCCATGACGATCGTCCCACTTAAGTTTGTGACGATCGTCACACTTAAGTATACGACGACTGTCACGCCGCCACACTTCCCTCATTGAGACCACCTCACTTACAGAATATATGACTTTTATGGCATACCTCATTGACGGCGCAACCCTTGTGTCGTCATGAACCCTAATGCAACAATTCCATACCATCAAAATACCATGATTAATAATTCAGTATGATTGACCCGTATGCCATCAATTCACCATACTAAAGTCGGATTCCGAAACAGATGACCACATATCGCTCAAACGAATGATAATCATTACGTGATTCGAACTGACGAAATAAAATACTATATCCAATATACCATATTTGCATCAAAATTAATCATATCACATATGAATTAGATTGATCATATATGTGTAACTTATGGACGATTGACGTATCGCTCCTTCACCATACTATTGTCGAATTCCGAAGCATAGTCAATATCAACCATCCAAACCGTACACAATCTGATGCCAAAAAATTCAATATCTGGATTTGATTTAATTTTTGTTTACGTGTTTTAATCCAATTAAAACGAAATAACAGAAAATAAACAATAACCAAACTCATGGTTTCGCAAGTGGCTCTGATATCACTGAAGGAAAATTAGCGATATAAATGCAGCGAAAAATAAAAATTTCCCTTTAGAGATCCTTACGAAAGGTCATGATCCGTGATAGAAAAGTTACCTCTTGTGGTGATGAAACCTTAGAATCTGAATCGATGGATGATCACGAGCGTTGCACAATGAACAACGCCTCTACTCAGTCCACACGAACAACTTCCTTCAGTCATAGTGCTAGCTGATTAGATTGAAGGTTTAGAGTGAGGGAGAGGAAAATTAGAATACGGCTAGGGTTTCAAAAACAACAATATTTGAGCTTTTGCACAAGGGTTCTATTTATAGAACTACTTGTGTGGGCTTCAAGCTACAAGTCCAACTCAATAATATTATTATATTATTATAATTGCTATTATTATAATAAACATAATTTTATTATTATTATTATTATATTTTATAACTATTATAAAATTAATAATAACTATTATTATATCATATGTTAATTAAGCATATGGTACCTTACCATATTCTGTATTACATTCTAGTGCACCGTACCTTAGGGTATTGTCGCTCCCGATAGATGGGACTGGCCCAAATAAAGGTACAGACGCGAACGGTCGGCGAGAGGGACAGTGAGAACACACAGCCGTGAACTCACTGGAGATGAATAGAGTCGCCAGCTAGGCATTTTTATCCCGGAGGAAAGGTAATGCTGCATAGACCTAGAAAGATACGGATAAGACGGTTTGCGAACCAGAGAGACTGAGAAAGGGGGTTGGTTACAACCTGGGAAGGTATTAGCACCCAGATTGTCCGCCGTACTCGACGGGATCCACGCTTAAAAGATTTGTGTTTTAAAGGGGTAGTGTCAGTGCAATCTGTGTGTAAAATGGCTGGAAAGCAATATGTACAGGTGTCAGTGTAAAAGAGTGTGAAGTGTAACATGTACAGTGTCAGTGTAAGAACAGGAATGAAATGCTCAAGATCATGAGGCTTAAAGAATGAGGCTAGAAGGAGGGGGAATGTACAGAGATTTTTGTTCGATAACTGTTAAGTTATGCCTACGTATCCTCTCGTGCAATGAGGAAGTCAGAACACCGTAGTTCGACCCAAAGAGACTGATAGATGAATTGACTTATGAACTGCTTACTTGTCTATGCTCAAGTGTATGACCTGTCTGGCTCAGGTGCAAACTGTCTTGCATTAGACGGAAGAAGCAAGTTCTCGCTTGTGAGTGAAGGTGATGAGAAAAGAATCCCGGAGGAGACGATTATTGTCTGTTTTGGAGTTTTCAGTCTTTTATTGCTTTTGAAAGTTTGTCATAGGATAATGAGCTTAAGTCTAAACCAATGGGTTAGTAAACTCATCACATCTTCCCTCTGATTAGGGGTAATGAGAATACCTTAAGTGTGAAGTCAGATTCTCACACTTAATCACCTTTGATGTAGGATTAAGGTCATTAACCTACTTGTGATTATTTAGATGTTTTTGGTGTTTTTGTTTAGTGTTAAGTAATGAGGTTAAGCCATAATCATGGATTAAACAGACTCATTACACCATCCTAAAAGAAGGATGATAGATGAGAATGTTTAAGCTGAGGAAAGCTCCTCAACTTAATCCATGATTAGGGATTAAACTCATGACAAAACAAGCCTTTGATTAAGTGGATTTTAGTTAATGATATGATGAAGAAGTGAATTTTATGATTTGTAAGACAACTTGAGGGGGACTTGTCCATTAACACTAGGGTTAGTCCTTCTTAACCAATTAAGGAAGAATTAGAACCCTAATGCAAGGCCCAAGTTACAAGTGATGTCTTGATGATTATTAGATGAATTGATTAAGAGATTTAAACACCTTAAGGGTTTAATACTTAGGATTAAAGTTATACACTCCATCCTAAGAGAAGGATGCAGGCATAACCCTAATCACAAAGTCTTAAAACCTTTAGGGTTTAGTCCCTGATTATGAGGTGAGAAGAGAGGACTCAAAGAGAGACACAAAGGTAAAACTAAGAGGGGATACTAATCAAAACCCTAATCATTGTCATGCTTGGTTGATCCTAAGGTTTGTGAGGTTTCCAAGAACAATCTTCAGAAGAACCACCAGGAAGCAGATGAACAGGATCAAGAGAAGCAAAGTGACTTGCTTCATTCAAGAAGTCAAGTCACTTGAAGAAAGAAAGTGAGAAGGAGAAGAATGAGCAAGCTCAATCTCAAACACATACATAAATGCAGCAATGGATGCAAGAGAGATGAAAAGAAAAGGTATGAGAAGTGAAGGCAAATCCACTTCTCAAGTTTACTTACCACCTGCAATGTTAGAAAGAAATGCAATGCAATGCAAAATGAGATGAAATGGCATGATGCAAAGCAAAACCAGAAGCATGTTGATGATGATTATGATGTTATGAGGTGCTGCAAACATGAGGCAAGGCATGGGGATGTTCATACAAGATTATGAATGCAAATGATGCAAGTTAAGGAGCATGAACAAGCATGAAATGTTATGAAGCATACAAGACAAATGACATGGAAAACATAAGATGCAATGATCAAAGATGCTTTATACATGTCTTAAGATGTCAAATGAATCACAAGAATGCACAAAATGCAAAGACAAGTCATGTTATGCAAGGAAATGCAAGAAGGATGCAAAAGAAAGCCCAAATTAGGGTTTATGAACCAAACATCAAACAAAAACCCAAAACAGAAGCAAACCCTAAGATAAAAAATGGAAAATGCCACCCAAAGAAACCCTAGACCTATGATAAACCACTGCCCAAAGGGGAGCTCTCAACTCTCAACCAAACTCAAGATATGATTTTTGCAAGTTATTAGGGTTTTTTAGGGTTCTTAACAAAACAAATGCCAAACAATTTGAAAATGCAAGAACAAATCATGGCCCTTTTATCCTAGGAACTATATGCAAAACAAAAGACAATGCAAGAAGAATCAATGTCTCAACCTTCACCAATTGGCAGAAATGAATTTTTGAATCCATGATCAAAATAATGCATAAAAAATGATTTAATTCAATGAAAAATTCTTAAAATGCATCAAGATCAAAAAAAGAAATTTGGTTTGAAGGTTGGACAATGTTTCTAAATACCTTAGAACATCTCATGAATTTTTTTGTAATTTTTAAATACCTAAAAGTATTTTTAATTAATTAATTCCCATTAATCAATTAAAAATAATCTTTTAAATACTTAAAAATACTTTTTTAATGATAAAAAATAAAATAAAAATATTTTTGGGTCTTAAAAATTAATAAAACCTTAAGGAAAAAGTTTCATAATTTTTAAGATTTTTTTGCTATTTTAAAATAATTATGCAAAACAAATGAAAAAGAAATGAATTAAAATGAATTAAAATAAAAGTCAAACAAATGGAAGGATGAGATTGATCCTGGTTTTAAACATGTTGACTGCGCGCGTGATCTGAGGGTGGAGATTCAAGCTGGCCAGATTAATTATAAACTTAATTAATTAAGGTAATGACGTGAATTAGGGTTAAGTGAAGCAATCCATGCCATTGAATGCACGCGGGAATTGACCAAGTCAGCTCATCCAACGCTCAGGATTCAAACTCTCATAAATGACTGGATTAAGCCCTAATCACTCTCAGACTGCCGGAGAAGACTTCCGGTCGTCTTCTCCGGCCAGCTCCTCACCTGAAAACTCACCAACTCCCTCAAGACGCAATGAAAATGAAAACTAAGCACATAGAAATGGACCCCATGATCTTCTGAATCAAAACCCTAACCCCAAACAAATTTATTCTTCATCAATCGCATGAATCGAAGGCAAACATTTTTAGGGCAAACCAGTTTCAGAGTCAAATTAAATGTTCAAATCACAACCATTTCAAAAACTAAAAGCACCAGGATGATCAGGACAACACAAAGAACAAGTTTGTAACAAGAAAAACAACTTCTGGAAAAATAAATTTCAGGCTACCTGAGATTCGAAGCTTTCAGTTTAGGAACCTTCTGGCCACCTCTCTTTGTGCAAGCTGCTCCACTTGGTCCCCAGAAGATGTTTGAATGCTCAAATGGAGTTTAAGTTGGCTTGATGATGAGTTTCGAAAGCTCCTGCTTCAGTTCAGTCAAAAATGGCAATGGAGATTCTGGCCCTTTCAGGTCATGGTGAATGAAGGTTTGAGGTCCTGATGATGAATGGAGAAGGTTTGTGGTGTTTGTTTGTGTGTTTGTGAGCTAGGATGAGAGTTTCGAATGAAACTGCAAAATGGAGTGAGAAATGGCTATGGAGTAATCTGGCTGTTTCAGGCTTGTGCTTTGGGTGGTTTCTACTCAGTGATACATGGTGAGTTGAATGGAGGAAAAAGTTTGAGTGTTTTGTGGCTGTGGAGAGGAATTCGAAGCAAGTTGCAAGATGGTGAGTTTTTGTGTATGTGATGAATGTGATGGTTTCAGCCTTGCTTCTTCATATCTTTGGCTTGCCAAGGGATATTGTATTATAATCCTATAGGTCAGATGATGTGACCTGGCCTATAGTGATTGGTAAGTTTACTTTTGCTCAAAATCCACTTTATGTGTAAGAGAGGTATGGTGAAGTGCTAGGCAAGGACATGGGCTGGTTCTGGCGCAGCAAAGTGAAGGGAAAGGCTAGGCTTGGTCCAGCATTCAAGGCAGCAAGTTGGTAAAGCATGATCATGAGTTTTGCAACTTGGTTACTTTATGGATTTTCATGAAAAATTCCTTGTTACATGAACTAAGCACATGTGATCTTTGGTTCAAATCTGATTTTTGGGACTTAGGGAATATTTGTGTGCTGGTTTGAGAGGAATTTGAGGCTGCAAAAGTCATTGATCCATGATTTTGCAAAATTCTCACTTAGGGCATGCCTTGAAAATTAATGATTTTAGCCAACTTTGCATTGCCATAACTTTTGATCCAAGAAGAGTTTGATCATGTTCTTGTACTTTTTGAAAAGGGAAAGATGAGATCTACAACTTTCATGACCAAAGTTTTTCCATTTGAAGCCTTTTTGAATCATGAATCAAGGCTTGAAAAATGACCTAAAATGATGCATTCTTGAAAAATCAACTATGCCCAAAAAGTCAACCTTTGCAAAAACCCTAAATTCTTGATTTCTATGAACTTCAACCTTCTTCCATGATCAAACAAAGATCATATACACTCAAAATGATGAAGATCACCCATTGGTTGGGTCATTGGGGGCCTCAGATGCCCTGATTTTGCACTGACTTGTCCAGAAAGTCAACTCTTGATCAGATAACTTCCCCATGGAATTTCTTCATGAAAATTTATATGCATACTCCCTATACCATATAGAGATCAATGGAAACAAAAATGACCAAAAAATTTGGAGTTATGGCCTCTGAAACCAAAACCCTAATTTTCAGTCAACTGTGCAGTTCAACCTGGCTCTGCATCCACTCAAACCCTAGCTCTTGTGATTCCTCTGCATTTTTGACTTTGAGGAGATGGAATATGATATAAGAACACACATGGACCCCTTTGAGTTGATTGGTTGCCTTTGGAATGGCTCAAGATGCTTTGGGATTGCTCAGATCACAAACCCTAGGTGCAGATGCCTTGAAAGCTATGCAGTGAATCAAAAATGAGATGTGAGATGATATGATTGTACTTATGCATATGAGAATGATCACAAGCCATGGTGTGAATGGGTGAGGGCAAATTTGGGGTGTTTACAGCTGCCCCTATTCAAACATGAGTCAGCTGTGCAGGATGTAAGCAACGGCTTAACAGGCAAACAAGATGACTTGTGATTGAATACCAAAGACAGTCCAAAATTTGCACTCACAGAATGAAGAAGAAAAGGGATATAGATTGTAACAGAAAAATAAAGTATATTGTAAAGTGGGCGACGGAGGACGACCGTCGAGCAGAGGACGACTGCTGAAGTAAAGCGATGACGGGGACGGCCGACATGCTGGAAAAGTGCAGGAAAATAAAGCGATGACGGGGACGGCCGACATGCTGGGGATAAAAAAGTAAAGCTAAGACGGGGACGGCCGACCAGCTGGGGAAAAACAAGTAAAGCTAAGACGGGGACGGCCGACTAGCTGGGGAAAAACAAGTAAAGCTAAGACGGGGACGGCCGACTAGCTGGGAAAAATAAAATATCATGATGGGGACGGCCATCAAGATAAAGTTGTAGCATTCTCTGGGGGTTAATGAAACATGACGGGGACGGCCATCAAGTTCATAAAGGTCAAGTAACCAACGATGGGGACGGCCATCGGGCTAAAAAGGAAAAGGGACCACGACGGGGACGGCCATCGGGCTAAAAAGGAAAAGGGACCACGACGGGGACGGCCATCGGGTTAAAGAATAAATGAAATAAACAGATGATGGGGTACGGCCATCAAAGGTGAAGGACGATCACCTAGCAGGGGACGGCTGCTCTGTTGGGAATAAAAGAAATATGATGGGGACGGCCATCAAAGGTGGAGGACGACCACCTGGCAGGGTACGGCTGCCGAAAATATCAACGATGGGGACGGCCATCGGATAGGAAAAGGTCAACGATGGGGACGGCCATCGGACGAGCATGATGGAGGACGACCATCAAGAAGTGGAGGACGACCACTCAGCAGGGGACGGCTGCTCTCGAGGTTTATCGTGACATAGGACGAATGCCAGATAACCAAAATCAACAATGGGGACGGCCATTGGATAAAGTGATGAAGGACGATCATCAAAAGGTGGACGACGACCACCTAGCAGGGGACGGCTGCTAAAAATATCAACGATGGGGACGGCCATCGGATGAGCATGATGGAGGACGACCATCAAGAAGTGGAGGACGACCACTCAGCAGGGTACGGCTGCTCTCAAAGTTATCATAACACAGGACGAGTGTTAGATAAAGGAAAAATTTGTTGGCGATCTACTGGGGAAATAGTAAACACGGACGAGCGTTCACAACCAAGAAAGGAAAGTATGAGTATTTGGGTATTGTGTATAGATTAAAGATGCGGACGAGCATCCTTAAGACTATGATACGGACGAGTATCATGTAGAAACAAACTGACACATGTTCAGAGATGATGATACGGACGAGTATCAACTGGTCAACAAAGAACACGGACGAGTGTTGCATCTGAAAGTATCCTTCTGGGGCACAGTAGACACAGACGAGTATCTACATTCAAGAAGACATAAGTGTTTGACGCGGTGTATGGATTAAAGATGCGGACGAGCATCCTTAAGATTATGATACGGACGAGTATCATGTAGAAACAAACACTAGACGCAATGCTCTGAGATGATGGTACGGACGAGTACCAACTGGTTAACAAAGAACAAGGACTACTGTCGAATCTGCGAGGATATGAGTGATGATGTATACAAGGTACGGACGAGTATCTGTATAAGTGTACCATGAGTAGTGAGCATCGTATTGATGAGTGTTTATCTGCTGGGGGGGTGACACGGACGAGTGTCAAAAGGAGAAGAGTATAATAATAACAAGTATCTGATATACAAAGTCTAGGCGACTGCGCTGGGGATATGACACGGACGGGTGTCAAGAAAAGTGTATGTATAGGTATATGTGAGTGCAAAGAGGACCTCTTTGGCTTTCTGCTGGGATATGACACGGACGGGTGTCAGGACGTATCTGCGATACGGGTGATTTGTTTGTAAAAAGTGTTCAGGCGACTTTACTGGGGAAGGATGACACGGACGGGTGCCAAAAGGTGTATATACTGGTGTTTGTGATTTGAGAGGCAACTGCTTTTGCTGGGACTCTGGTGGGAGTTTTTCTGTACAATGATGATGAACGGTTATTATTCACAAGCGCTAATTCAGAACATGACTTATGATTATGCTATGCATTTGATTTTTGCCGTAATGCTCCGTATTAGACGGAATGCTACGCTCTGAGGGTATAATAAGATGCGAATGCTATGATTATGCAAAGAGGCACCGATCCGGAATTCGGATCCCGTTGCTGTGAAGATCTCTGGTTGATCTGCTTGAAGTGAACATCCCAGCTGGGGATGAGATCATTGGTAGACCTAATGATGTATCTGCTTGGGGATATAGGTCACTGATAGACATATCCTTGTAATACGGGACCCAGCTGGGGTTTGTAGAAGCTTTCTTCACTCTGTTGTGATCTCTTCATGCGTTGCTCTTCTGGATATAGGTTGGAACTCTGTGGGGAGATGGTTCCCTGATTCTTGCATTCTGCTGAGGAAGAATGGTTGGTGCTTCAACTGGGGAATGCTGTTGGTAACTCAGCTGGGGAGAGTAATGAGAGGCAACTCGGCTGGGGAGAAAACATCCGGAGTGCTAAGCCTGTTTGTTGATTTGGCAACTTTGCTGGGGAAGTGGGCACTCTCCAGTGCCACGTGGAAGATAGACCGAGTTGATAATGATTCGCCAACTTGCTGAGACGTAACCTGCATGCCCCAGGTTGCGTTCTGGATACCTGCAATCCTGCAACGATTAAGGAAACGTACAAAAGGTCCCGAGGTATCCCTCACTGGATTCCGTCATAGGAGTTAAGTACTTTCGAGAATAATCACATTCCCTGTAAGCATGTGTTTTTTTTTCTTTTTATTTTTAGAGAAAGGCATCTGTACTTATGCAATTGTATTATTTTTTTTAGAGATATCAGACAACTCTTTGCAAAACATAAATGTAAAAACGAAACATGACCGAAAATCTGATTTTATTAATTCATGTGCCCTGAATTGGCAAGATACAGTCAAGGAAACATATCTCCTGAAATGAAGAGATTGTTACAAATTGAGAAATAAAGTGCTGGCGATGTTGACGACGCTTTCAAAGAGCTTTCCCCTCTGCTATGACTCGTATGACAATGACGTTCTTCTCGTCTTGCTTTCTGGAGAGAGTTGATTCTGATTGAAGCTTGATCCTTTGGAGCTTACCAAGTTGTAGGTGATACAGACGAATTCAGAATGCAGTTGTTCGCTTATTCCCTTATTTTGCATGGATCGCCCTTTCGGGTTTTCGATCCATCGGGATACCCATTTTTGCCTGAGTTGTCCAATGCGGCTTTTCAACTCAGCGGGTGTACGCATTTTTTTGTTTATTTCCCTTATTTTTGCCCGAGTCTTTTATTCTGTTTTTGACTCGCCGGGATGCCCTATTTTTGCCTGGACTTACATTCTGTTTTTATGTCCAGCGGGTCATTTTATGCGAAGTATTTTTTAACTGCATCTGAATTCACAGGGGATGGGAAATCTTCGTCATCCATGGTGCTGAGCATCAGTGCTCCACCAGAGAAAACTTTCTTTACCACGAATGGCCCTTCATAATTTGGAGTCCATTTGCCCCTGTGGTCTGTATGAGGAGGGAGGATTCTTTTCAGCACAAGATCTCCCACTTGGTACTCTCGGTGCCTAACTTTCTGATCGAAGGCCTTCTTCATTCTCTTCTGATATAACTGCCCGTGGCAGATTGCAGCCAATCTCTTCTCTTCGATCAGACTCAGTTGTTCGAATCGGGACCGAACCCATTCTGCTTCACTCAGTTTAACATCCATCAATACCCGTAACGAGGGTAGTTCAACTTCAACAGGTAGGACTGCCTCCATACCATACACAAGTTGATACGGTGTTGCCCCAGTGGATGTCCTGATTGACGTGCGGTACCCATGCAAGGCAAACGGTAGCATTTCATGCCAGTCTTTGTAAGTGACTACCATCTTTTGCACAATCTTCTTGATATTCTTGTTTGCTGCCTCAACAGCGCCATTCATCTTTGGCCTGTAAGGAGAAGAATTGTGGTGTTGGATTTTGAAGTCCCGGCACAGCTCTGCCATCATTTTATTGTTGAGATTGGAACCATTATCAGTAATGATTCGCTCGGGAACTCCATATCGACAGATGATATCCCTTTTCAAAAATCTGGCCACCACTTGCCTGGTAACATTTGCATATGAGGCTGCTTCAACCCACTTGGTGAAATAGTCGATGGCGACCAGGATGAATCTGTGGCCATTTGAAGCAGTTGGCTCAATCTTGCCAATCATATCAATGCCCCACATAGCAAAGGGACATGGTGAAGACATGATATTCAGAGGATTCGGAGGCACATGCACCTTATCTGCATAGATCTGGCATTTATGGCATTTTCTGGCGTAAGCACAACAGTCTGCATCCATTGTGATCCAGTAATAGCCTGATCTTAGCAATTTCTTAGCCATGGCATGCCCTCCTGCGTGGGTACCAAAAGATCCTTCGTGCACTTCATGCATCAACAAATCTGCTTCCGTCTTGTCAACACATCTGAGGAGTACCATGTCAAAGTTCCTTTTGTATAAAGACCCATCAGTGTTCAGAAAGAAACTACCAGCAAGCCTTCTCAAAGTCTTCTTATCATTGGAAGATGCCCCAGGTGGGTATGTCTGATCCTCCAAGAAGCACTTAATATCATGGAACCAAGGCTTATCATCTTTCACAACATCCGCTGCAAATACATATGCTGGTCTATCAAGTCTTGACACTGAAATCTGAGGTACAAAGTTAGCAGCTTGAACTTTGATCATGGACGAAATGGTAGCAAGAGCATCTGCAAACTGATTCTCGTCCCGAGGGATATACTCAAGCTTGACTGTTGTGAAGAAAGTCAATAACCTTCTTGTATAATCCCTGTAAGGTATCAGATGATCTTGGTGGGTGTACCATTTCCCGTTGGTTTGGTTGACTACCAAAGCTGAATCTCCGAATACGGTCAATGTCTTGATCCTGAGGTCAATGGCTTCCTCAAGACCCATAATGCAAGCTTCGTATTCAGCTTCGTTGTTAGTGCAGTTGAAAGTGAGTTTCGCCGAGAAAGGCATGTGAACTCCCTTTGGTGAAATGAGTACTGCACCAACACCACGGCCATTCATGTTAACAGCCCCATCAAACATCATAGTCCATTCTTCCTCCGGGTTAGGCCCTTCAGTGTGAATAGGCTCCTCGTGATCTTTTGCTTTAATGAACATGATGTCTTCATCAGGGAAGTCAAACCTCATTGGCTGGTAATCATCAATGGGTTGCTCAGCAAGATATTCAGATAGTACACTGCCCTTGATGGCTTTCTGAGATGTGTATTGTATGTCGTATTCTGTGAGAATCATCTGCCATCTTGCAACCCGTCCGGTAAGAGCTGGCTTCTCGAAAATGTACTTAACTGGATCCATTTTGGAGATTAATAAGGTAGTGTGGGTCAACATATACTGTCTCAGTCGGCGAGCAGCCCACGCTAAAGCACAGCAAGTTTTCTCGAGCAGTGAATAACGCTGTTCACAGTCGGTAAACTTTTTGCTTAGGTAGTATATTGCATACTCTTTTCGACCAGACTCGTCATGCTGGCCCAGCACACACCCCATTGACTCTTCTAATACGGTCAAGTACATAATCAGAGGTCTTCCTTCGACTGGAGGCATGAGGATTGGAGGTTCTTGCAAATACTCCTTGATCTTGTCAAAAGCTTTCTGACAATCTTCGTTCCACCTGACCGTTTGCTCTTTTCTTAACAGCTTGAACAAGGGTTCACAGGTCGCTGTAAGGTGAGATATGAACCTTGAAATGTAGTTCAATCGACCTAAGAATCCTCGAACTTCTTTCTCAGTTTTCGGTGCAGGCATCTCTTGAATAGCTTTGACTTTATCAGGGTCAACTTCAATCCCTTTCTCGCTTACAATAAAGCCCAGCAGCTTACTGGATCGCACCCCGAATGTGCATTTGCTGGGGTTCAACTTTAGTTGGTACCTCCTCAGACGCTTGAACAACTTCAGCAGATTTACCAGGTGGTCTTCTTCAGTAAGGGACTTGGCAATCATGTCATCCACATAACATTCTATCTCTTTGTGGATCATATCGTGGAATAATGTCACCATAGCCCGTTGATATGTGGCACCCGCATTCTTCAGTCCGAATGGCATTACCTTGTAGCAGAACGTGCCCCAGGGTGTGATGAATGTTGTCTTCTCCATGTCTTCAGGTGACATCTTGATCTGATTATATCCTGAAAATCCGTCCATGAAGGAGAATACCGAGAACTGAGCCGTATTGTCCACCAATACATCAATGTGAGGTAATGGGAAATCATCTTTCGGGCTGGCTCTGTTCAGATCCCGGTAATCAACACACATTCTTACTTTGCCGTCCTTCTTAGGCACAGGTACTATATTAGCAACCCACGGCGGATAGCTAGTTACGGCAAGGAACCCGGCGTCCCATTGCTTTTGTACCTCTTCCTTGATTTTCATAGCCATGTCTGGGCGAGTTCGGCGCAGTTTCTGTTTAACTGGTGGGCATTCTTCTCTCAGAGGCAGCTTGTGCACAACTATATCAGTATCCAACCCTGGCATATCTTGATATGACCAAGCAAACACATCAACATACTCTTGAAGCAGATCTATCAGTTGTCTCTTCACCGAGTCTTGCAGGCAGGCCCCGATTTTAACCTCTTTCACGTCTTCCTCTGTACCAAGATTAATCACTTCAACCTCCTCCTGGTGAGGAATAATGACCTTTTCCTCTTGTCTTAACAACCTGGCTAGCTCTTCAGGAAGCTCATATTCTTCATCAACCCCTTCATCAGCTTGATTGATTGGATTGTCAAAGTCATACGATGTCATAGTCGTGCTGTTGTCGGTGCTGTCAGGAAGGCACTCTCTGCAAGGGTTAAGTTTGTTCATTTTAGTGATCTGATTTTAGTCTTTATTTAGAAAAGTGAAATGAAGTTGTCATTTTGAAAACACCGCCATTTATTTTTGTACAAAAAGAAAAATGGAAAAACAGTGAGCAGAAAAGAAAAAGACTCGTTTGCAAAAAGATGTCTGATATTTCATTAATTTAATCTTGTTTGCACAAAAGTACAGATGGCCCTGATTACAAAATGAGTCTTGTCATCTTGGGCAAGATGCAAGACTTTGATGCATGCTATAAAGAATACAGGAAATAATAATTACTCTGCTCGAGTAACACTTATAATTTCCTGGGAAGACCAGTTCGAGACACTGCTTCCCGGGATCTTTGGACGAATCCAATTCTCCAGATTGCGCTCCTCTTCCAGCTCGTCTTCCAGACAGTTGATAGCATCGGGGGTAAGCATCCCCCCACTGACAAAACCGGGCTCTCCAGCAGCCTTTGCTTGATGTTGAGTTGGTCTGTAACCCAACCCAAACTTGTCCTTCTTCTCCTCCACAGCTAATACCTTGCCCCAGCCTAGGGCAGTTCCTTCTTCAACAACCTTCCGGGCTTGTTGGTAAGATGACATGGAGATCCCTGACACAGCAGATGCTTCATTGACGTTCAAGGCTTCAAACCCCTGGCTCATTGTTTCATGGATCTCCCCATCCATTTCAATGTACTTATAGGTTGCCAGGTGGCTGACAAAAATGTCCTCCTCTCCACAGATTGTGACAACTTGACCTTCCCACTCAAATTTTAACTTTTGGTGAAGGGTAGACGTTATTGCGCCGGCGGCGTGGATCCAGGGTCTACCCAACAAACAGCTGTAGGCGGGCTGAATGTCCATCACATAAAAGATAGTTTTAAAGGTCTGCGGGCCAATTGTCACGGGCAGCTCAATCTCTCCCAGAACCGATCTCTTAGAACCATCAAAGGCTCTTACTACCAGGTTGCTGGGTCTCAATGCCAATCCATCATATTCAAGCTTCACCAGAGCCTTCTTTGGTAAGACATTCAGGGATGAACCTGTGTCCACCAGCACGTGAGAAAGGACAGCTCCTTTGCATTCCATGGTTATGTGCAAGGCTTTATTGTGATTGCGGCCATCCGCTGTCAAGTCAGAATTGGTAAACCCTAGCCCATTGCTAGCAGTAACATTTCCAACCACGGTTTCCAACTGGTTGACAGTAATCTCCTCAGGCACGTAAGCTGCGTGCAGGACTTTAAGTAATGCATTCCGATGGGCTTCGGAGCACATAAGCAGTGAGAGGATGGAGATTTTGGATGGCGTCTGGTGAAGTTGATCCACAATTTTGTAATCACTCTTTTTGATGATTCGCATAAACTCATCAACTTCCTGATCAAATGGAGTTTTCAGGGCTTCTTTGGCAGCTGGATCTTCCTGCACCGGGCCTTTTCCTTTTGCCTTGGCAGCAGCTTCTGCTTCGGCAGTAGGTCTTTGAACTTGTGAAGCAAAGAGACGTCCGCTTCGAGTGAAGCCTCCGCCTCCCCCCACATTATCTACTTGTGGTGCAGGTGCTGATGTTTCAAGAGTGATTCTTTTTCCTTCGCAGTACACGTCAGAGCCATAGTGCCAGGGGATGGCCCTATTGCTTTCATATGGTACTGGTCCAGGCACCGTGACAGTGACTGGACTGATTGCTGCTGCTGAAGGGACTGTAATTGTTTGTGGATCATAAAAGATTGTAACTGGTGCTCTGGCGGGAGCAGCACCTTCTGAATGGTAGGCGGAGTTATTTTCAGGATCGTAGAATATGGTAACAGTGGAGACATCTTCATGATTGATGGCTGGTGTTGTAGGAGGTGTTGTTGGAAGGACTGATGTTGTTGTTGATGGAGATTCGAAATGGAATGAAGCTGAAGTTGTAGCAGGAGAAACTGTTGAAAACTGATCATTTGGAAGGATAGGCGAAGTATTTGTTGATGTTGCTGATGAATTATCGGGAACAATAGTTGCTGCAGTTGTAGGAGGGTCTGAAACCGTTGTTGATGAAGTTGCCGGATTTGTCGGAAATGATGTAGTGATCTGTAGCAAGCCACTCTGAATAAGGCTGTCAATGCCATTCCTCAGGTCCTCGCACCCATTCCATGAAATATTGCAATAGGGACACCCTAGTTCACACCCCGGAAATATTTGGTTTTCACGGAGTTGAGCTTTGATTTCCACCAATGGTGTCCTGATCTGATCCACACTAGTTATCAAATAAGACGGTTGGTCTTCTTCAATAGCATTAATTCGGGGACCACCATGATTTGGCATAGGGTTTTTATTGACATTGGGCGGAGGTGCAAAATTCAGAGCCTTGGAGTCTACCAAGTCTTGTACCTTCATATGCAGAGCCCTGCATTTTTCTGTACTGTGACCAGGCGCGTTTGAATGGAAAGCACACCTAGCATTGAAGTCATAGTTTCTTGGTAGACTGTTGGGATCCGGAGGTGCCAACGTTCTTAGCTCAACTAGGTTGAGTTTCAGAAGTTGTGGCAGCAAGGCCGCATACGGCATTGGGATCGGGTCGATCACTCTGTTAGCTTGAGATGGCCTCTGTTGGAATGGCCTCTGTTGATTGTTGTTGTTGGAGTTGTTGTTGTCGTAGTTTCTTGGAGGATACTGATTCTGCTGATACTGAGGTTGCTGTTGGAAGTTTTGTTGCGGAGGTTGATAGACTGGCTGTGGATGAGCTGGAGCAGGGATAGTGACTGCTGCTATTGTCCTTTGAACATATTGGGGCCTACCCCTGTTGGTGTGAATGGCATTGGTCTCGCCAGTTCTTCTCGGGCCTGCAAAAGGCTTTCTTGTACCACTGGACGAGCTTGCACCATTGTCTGAGATCTTTCCCATTTTTAACAGGCTTTCAATTCTCTCCCCAGCTATGACAACATCTGCGAAACTGGTGGAAGAGAAAGCAGCCAACCTGTCAATATACGTTCCCTGGAGAGTGTTCATAAACATGTCTGCCATTTCTCTCTCGGACATTGGTGGTTGAACGGCAGCAGCCAGTTGCCTCCACCTTTGGGCATACTCTCGGAAACTTTCCCTTGACGACTGTGACATTCCCATTAGGAGAGTCCTGTTGGGTGCCATGTCTAAATTGTATTGATACTGTCGGATGAAGGCTTCTGCCAGGTCCTTCCAGCATCTCACAGTTGCCCTTGTCAAATGGGAATACCATTCCCTTGATGCTCCAGTCAAGCTATCTTCGAAGTAGAACATCCAAAGTTTCTCATCCATTGTATAGGCCTTCAGCCTTCCCAGAAATGATTGCAAATGAGTCCGGGGGCATGAAGTCCCATTATACTTTTCGAAACAAGGAGGCTTGAACTTATGGGGGATCCTGACCCCTTCTACCAAACCCATGTCCATGACGTCGAACCCCAAAGAATTTTGAGATTCTAAGGACCTCAACTTCTCAGCTATTTCATCTAGCCGCCTATCATAAGTTTCCTCTCCCGCACCCATTACTGTAAATTGGTCCTCCTGAGGATCTTCTTGAAGTACTCTCCCTGCTGTGGCAGTCCCTTGAATGTTTGCAGGAATATTAATCTCAGGATGTAGATGTGGGCCAAACACAGGGGGGTTAACATGTGATTGCACCCTTTCATTGTTACTTGTGCCAGCAGTTCCCACATGGGGCTCATCTTGGTTCCTCCCTTCTACCAGAGCCTTGAGCCTCTCCTGGCTTTGAGCTAAGTTGTTCATCACTTCCATGAATTGTGTTATCTGAGTTCTCATCTCCAACCTTTCGTTGGCCATCTGGTTTCTGACCTCCGTAAGGTCTTGTTGCATCTGATCCATCTGAATTCCCGGAAGGTTGTTTCTAGTTGGGTACCTGTGAGGCCTGTTGAGAGGAAATACCCGGCGGCGAGCAATAATTCCTGAACATCACAACAGAGGTTAGCAACAACAAAACAAAAACCTACAAAACAAACAAAAGGGTTAGCATGCAATGCAGTTATGCTTATTTGTTCTCAAGGTATCCGGTTTGGCCTTCAGTTTTGACCCTTCCAGACCCTTGAAGATGATGCTGTTGAAGTTGCTTTTGATGTGAACCCAGATAGAAACCAACATAAATATATTACAAAGGGTGAAATAATACAACTTGTTCCTTTTTTACAACACAAGCCCTCAAAGGGGTCAAAATACATCACAAAAAGCAAAAGTACATGAAAAGGAACAACAACAAGCAAATGATCAAACTCCAAGGCCAAACTCATCCTCACGAACTTCCTTGAGAAGTGCTTCGGTCACAGGATCAGCCGGATGCTCCGTAAGACTTCTGATGAGAAGGTTTCTTGTTGCAACAGCTGCAGTCAACTTCTTATTCTGACCTTGGTCCTTAGACCTCTTCACTCCAGCTCTGATTTCTAGCTCTGATATTTCTTTCTGGGCTGCTGCCAGGGCTTTTTCCATCTGCTCCATCTTGTCTTGAGCTCTCTTGTCTTCTAGAGTACGGGCCTCAGTGATCCGGACCCACCTGGCCTGACTCTCTTTCAAATACAAGTTTGTCCTTGCTCTCTGGAACTGGGCTTCTTTACAAGCATTCTTCAGAATCTGTTCACCAGCTTTAGACTTGTTGATATAATCTCCAGACTTCTCAATCTTGGTCAAGTGTTCCACCCTTAACTTCTCCAGTCTCTCAATCTCCCTCACACCCTCACTCCTCTCCCGGAGGGTCTTCTGCAAGGCTTGGGTTAACTTCTCATTTCTTTCCTTCAAGCTCTCAAACTCCTCCAAACTGATAGTGGCAGGGGGTGGTGCTGAAGATGACTCAGGCATGTCTTCTATGGTAAAGGGCATTCCAGAGAATTGGGCCCTAGCATGGGACCACTCATAATATTGGGCTGATGCCACGTTATTGCGCTTCCCCAGAATGGTGATTCCCTTGGTTTGAACATGATCCCAGGCCCAGGCAGCCTGCCTAACAGTTGCCAGACTAATCTTGTTCTCACAGTAGAGGGTCTCAACCAAGTCCTGCTCCCTGGGAGTATGGACCAGTGCATAGCCTAATTGCCTCCTGAACAGCAGAGGGTTGTAATTAATACTTCCCTTAACTCCTATTAAGGGCACATTGGGAAAGTGCCCACAGCTGGTGATTATATCTCTGCCCTTGGTGCTTTGAGTACACCATCTGATGTCTGCTGAAGTTAGGACAGTGGGTCTCTTAGCCCAGTTGCTTTGCTGATGAGGATTTAGAAATGCATCCGTCCTGGGTAGATGCCTGAGAAGCCAAGCATGGAATAATGGAGCACAAATCCTTACTAATCTTCCCCTCTGCTTCTCATTTCTCTGATGGACTGAGTAATAGAGATCACCCAATAAAGTTGGCACTGGGTTCTTCAGGATGAACAAATGGATTGCATTCTTGCTGATGAATCGAGGCTCATCTGCAAACAACACAATTCCATACACACTTAAGGCCAACAGAGCACAAACAGCCTTCCACTCCCCCAGGGAGGCTTTCAAACTAGCTTGAGAAATCAGGAAGTCCAGATGAAACCCAGGGACCCCAGCTTTAGAGGTCATATGTTGCTCAACCAAAACAGGCTCTAGGTGCAAAGCTTTTGCTATCTCTCCATTGCTGGGAAAGACCATTTCAGGGTTAAAAGGGATTTCTCTTTTGATGGGCAGACCAGTCAATGATGAGTATTCTTCCAAAAGAGGACCTAACTGGAAGTCTTGAAAGGTGAAACATCTCAGTGGAGGATCATAAAACTGAATGCAGGTGTGGATGAGGCTCCTCTGTGAAGGGTCCAGATCCATAACCATGTCCAGTATATCTCCATAACTCTCCCTGAACAAGGGTATGTGATCTGGAGTGATCAGGGTTTGGATCCTCTTGATGTCTGACAAGTCTGGTTGGAAGAAATGATAGGTGATGTTGCTTTTCTTTGGAGCCATGATGCTGAGGACTGAGTAGAGTGCTGATGAAGATGCTGAGGAGTGGGCCACTGGCTGGCTAGTGCAAGTAACTGAAGTATATGGCTGACAAACTGAAGCAAGTGCTGGTGGAGATAGGTCAATACTGCAGATGGGGTCAAAACCAGAACCAAAGATGAAAGTGGATACCCTGAAACACAAATAAGCAAATGTTAATATGATGCAATGGGTATGTATGCAAATGAAATGCAAGGGTTTGTGACTGAGCTGGATCTGATTAACTGCCTTGGTGTAGATCCATGTGTGTTCAAGAATTCCAGATGGAGGTCTATAAATCCAGTAACCAGGGTGGGGGACTCAAATAAAGAGCCACAAGTCCAGGGTTTTAGAATCACAAGAACTATCCAACATGGAGCATTCTTAACAAAGTCAAAGTAACAGGGTATTCTGAGGTCAAGGTACCTGCAAACCTGTAAACAGCCCAACCCCCTCACAGGTGGTGATCTAGAACAAGGATCCTCAGACTTGGATCAGTTATGAGAAGTGTAAACACTTCTAACCCGGAGGTACAGTGTTTACAATAACCATAAAAGTTCCTCCTCTAATTCACCTCAGTTTCTGAAGGTCAATACTAAAAGGTCATCCAGACTTAGCAGGCTTCCCAGATAGCCCTAGCATTGCAGGAAATCTGCAACACAGAGTTCTCAAGAAGAAACCCATATCTGAACCGTGTTTCATATTCCCGCACCAGACCGAAATGGAATGGGAAAGAATATGATTCACTCTAGCCTAGGTGTCACTCAGGTCCCAGGTATAGGACCTTAACTCTCAATGAATCACCCACCCACCAAAACAAGAAACCAAATCCAGCCAGCAAAAATGACAGTATGATATATATAAATGCAATAAAGAAAGCAGTAAAGTAACTGTACATAAAGCAATAAACAAAAATAAATATAAGCACAAACAAGCACATAACACCCCAATAAACACAAATCAAACAAGCGCTAGGAGGAACCCACAAAAAGAAACAGAAGCCCTGGTTGCAGTATAAGATTCCCCAGCAGAGTCGCCAAGCTGTCGCTCCCGATAGATGGGACTGGCCCAAATAAAGGTACAGACGCGAACGGTCGGCGAGAGGGACAGTGAGAACACACAGCCGTGAACTCACTGGAGATGAATAGAGTCGCCAGCTAGGCATTTTTATCCCGGAGGAAAGGTAATGCTGCATAGACCTAGAAAGATACGGATAAGACGGTTTGCGAACCAGAGAGACTGAGAAAGGGGGTTGGTTACAACCTGGGAAGGTATTAGCACCCAGATTGTCCGCCGTACTCGACGGGATCCACGCTTAAAAGATTTGTGTTTTAAAGGGGTAGTGTCAGTGCAATCTGTGTGTAAAATGGCTGGAAAGCAATATGTACAGGTGTCAGTGTAAAAGAGTGTGAAGTGTAACATGTACAGTGTCAGTGTAAGAACAGGAATGAAATGCTCAAGATCATGAGGCTTAAAGAATGAGGCTAGAAGGAGGGGGAATGTACAGAGATTTTTGTTCGATAACTGTTAAGTTATGCCTACGTATCCTCTCGTGCAATGAGGAAGTCAGAACACCGTAGTTCGACCCAAAGAGACTGATAGATGAATTGACTTATGAACTGCTTACTTGTCTATGCTCAAGTGTATGACCTGTCTGGCTCAGGTGCAAACTGTCTTGCATTAGACGGAAGAAGCAAGTTCTCGCTTGTGAGTGAAGGTGATGAGAAAAGAATCCCGGAGGAGACGATTATTGTCTGTTTTGGAGTTTTCAGTCTTTTATTGCTTTTGAAAGTTTGTCATAGGATAATGAGCTTAAGTCTAAACCAATGGGTTAGTAAACTCATCACATCTTCCCTCTGATTAGGGGTAATGAGAATACCTTAAGTGTGAAGTCAGATTCTCACACTTAATCACCTTTGATGTAGGATTAAGGTCATTAACCTACTTGTGATTATTTAGATGTTTTTGGTGTTTTTGTTTAGTGTTAAGTAATGAGGTTAAGCCATAATCATGGATTAAACAGACTCATTACACCATCCTAAAAGAAGGATGATAGATGAGAATGTTTAAGCTGAGGAAAGCTCCTCAACTTAATCCATGATTAGGGATTAAACTCATGACAAAACAAGCCTTTGATTAAGTGGATTTTAGTTAATGATATGATGAAGAAGTGAATTTTATGATTTGTAAGACAACTTGAGGGGGACTTGTCCATTAACACTAGGGTTAGTCCTTCTTAACCAATTAAGGAAGAATTAGAACCCTAATGCAAGGCCCAAGTTACAAGTGATGTCTTGATGATTATTAGATGAATTGATTAAGAGATTTAAACACCTTAAGGGTTTAATACTTAGGATTAAAGTTATACACTCCATCCTAAGAGAAGGATGCAGGCATAACCCTAATCACAAAGTCTTAAAACCTTTAGGGTTTAGTCCCTGATTATGAGGTGAGAAGAGAGGACTCAAAGAGAGACACAAAGGTAAAACTAAGAGGGGATACTAATCAAAACCCTAATCATTGTCATGCTTGGTTGATCCTAAGGTTTGTGAGGTTTCCAAGAACAATCTTCAGAAGAACCACCAGGAAGCAGATGAACAGGATCAAGAGAAGCAAAGTGACTTGCTTCATTCAAGAAGTCAAGTCACTTGAAGAAAGAAAGTGAGAAGGAGAAGAATGAGCAAGCTCAATCTCAAACACATACATAAATGCAGCAATGGATGCAAGAGAGATGAAAAGAAAAGGTATGAGAAGTGAAGGCAAATCCACTTCTCAAGTTTACTTACCACCTGCAATGTTAGAAAGAAATGCAATGCAATGCAAAATGAGATGAAATGGCATGATGCAAAGCAAAACCAGAAGCATGTTGATGATGATTATGATGTTATGAGGTGCTGCAAACATGAGGCAAGGCATGGGGATGTTCATACAAGATTATGAATGCAAATGATGCAAGTTAAGGAGCATGAACAAGCATGAAATGTTATGAAGCATACAAGACAAATGACATGGCAAACATAAGATGCAATGATCAAAGATGCTTTATACATGTCTTAAGATGTCAAATGAATCACAAGAATGCACAAAATGCAAAGACAAGTCATGTTATGCAAGGAAATGCAAGAAGGATGCAAAAGAAAGCCCAAATTAGGGTTTATGAACCAAACATCAAACAAAAACCCAAAACAGAAGCAAACCCTAAGATAAAAAATGGAAAATGCCACCCAAAGAAACCCTAGACCTATGATAAACCACTGCCCAAAGGGGAGCTCTCAACTCTCAACCAAACTCAAGATATGATTTTTGCAAGTTATTAGGGTTTTTTAGGGTTCTTAACAAAACAAATGCCAAACAATTTGAAAATGCAAGAACAAATCATGGCCCTTTTATCCTAGGAACTATATGCAAAACAAAAGACAATGCAAGAAGAATCAATGTCTCAACCTTCACCAATTGGCAGAAATGAATTTTTGAATCCATGATCAAAATAATGCATAAAAAATGATTTAATTCAATGAAAAATTCTTAAAATGCATCAAGATCAAAAAAATAAATTTGGTTTGAAGGTTGGACAATGTTTCTAAATACCTTAGAACATCTCATGAATTTTTTTGTAATTTTTAAATACCTAAAAGTATTTTTAATTAATTAATTCCCATTAATCAATTAAAAATAATCTTTTAAATACTTAAAAATACTTTTTTAATGATAAAAAATAAAATAAAAATATTTTTGGGTCTTAAAAATTAATAAAACCTTAAGGAAAAAGTTTCATAATTTTTAAGATTTTTTTGCTATTTTAAAATAATTATGCAAAACAAATGAAAAAGAAATGAATTAAAATGAATTAAAATAAAAGTCAAACAAATGGAAGGATGAGATTGATCCTGGTTTTAAACATGTTGACTGCGCGCGTGATCTGAGGGTGGAGATTCAAGCTGGCCAGATTAATTATAAACTTAATTAATTAAGGTAATGACGTGGATTAGGGTTAAGTGAAGCAATCCAGGCCATTGAATGCACGCGGGAATTGACCAAGTCAGCTCATCCAACGCTCAGGATTCAAACTCTCATAAATGACTGGATTAAGCCCTAATCACTCTCAGACTGCCGGAGAAGACTTCCGGTCGTCTTCTCCGGCCAGCTCCTCACCTGAAAACTCACCAACTCCCTCAAGACGCAATGAAAATGAAAACTAAGCACATAGAAATGGACCCCATGATCTTCTGAATCAAAACCCTAACCCCAAACAAATTTATTCTTCATCAATCGCATGAATCGAAGGCAAACATTTTTAGGGCAAACCAGTTTCAGAGTCAAATTAAATGTTCAAATCACAACCATTTCAAAAACTAAAAGCACCAGGATGATCAGGACAACACAAAGAACAAGTTTGTAACAAGAAAAACAACTTCTGGAAAAATAAATTTCAGGCTACCTGAGATTCGAAGCTTTCAGTTTAGGAACCTTCTGGCCACCTCTCTTTGTGCAAGCTGCTCCACTTGGTCCCCAGAAGATGTTTGAATGCTCAAATGGAGTTTAAGTTGGCTTGATGATGAGTTTCGAAAGCTCCTGCTTCAGTTCAGTCAAAAATGGCAATGGAGATTCTGGCACTTTCAGGTCATGGTGAATGAAGGTTTGAGGTCCTGATGATGAATGGAGAAGGTTTGTGGTGTTTGTTTGTGTGTTTGTGAGCTAGGATGAGAGTTTCGAATGAAACTGCAAAATGGAGTGAGAAATGGCTATGGAGTAATCTGGCTGTTTCAGGCTTGTGCTTTGGGTGGTTTCTACTCAGTGATACATGGTGAGTTGAATGGAGGAAAAAGTTTGAGTGTTTTGTGGCTGTGGAGAGGAATTCGAAGCAAGTTGCAAGATGGTGAGTTTTTGTGTATGTGATGAATGTGATGGTTTCAGCCTTGCTTCTTCATATCTTTGGCTTGCCAAGGGATATTGTATTATAATCCTATAGGTCAGATGATGTGACCTGGCCTATAGTGATTGGTAAGTTTACTTTTGCTCAAAATCCACTTTATGTGTAAGAGAGGTATGGTGAAGTGCTAGGCAAGGACATGGGCTGGTTCTGGCGCAGCAAAGTGAAGGGAAAGGCTAGGCTTGGTCCAGCATTCAAGGCAGCAAGTTGGTAAAGCATGATCATGAGTTTTGCAACTTGGTTACTTTATGGATTTTCATGAAAAATGCCTTGTTACATGAACTAAGCACATGTGATCTTTGGTTCAAATCTGATTTTTGGGACTTAGGGAATATTTGTGTGCTGGTTTGAGAGGAATTTGAGGCTGCAAAAGTCATTGATCCATGATTTTGCAAAATTCTCACTTAGGGCATGCCTTGAAAATTAATGATTTTAGCCAACTTTGCATTGCCATAACTTTTGATCCAAGAAGAGTTTGATCATGTTCTTGTACTTTTTGAAAAGGGAAAGATGAGATCTACAACTTTCATGACCAAAGTTTTTCCATTTGAAGCCTTTTTGAATCATGAATCAAGGCTTGAAAAATGACCTAAAATGATGCATTCTTGAAAAATCAACTATGCCCAAAAAGTCAACCTTTGCAAAAACCCTAAATTCTTGATTTCTATGAACTTCAACCTTCTTCCATGATCAAAAAAAGATCATATACACTCAAAATGATGAAGATCACCCATTGGTTGGGTCATTGGGGGCCTCAGATGCCCTGATTTTGCACTGACTTGTCCAGAAAGTCAACTCTTGATCAGATAACTTCCCCATGGAATTTCTTCATGAAAATTGATATGCATACTCCCTATACCATATAGAGATCAATGGAAACAAAAATGACCAAAAAATTTGGAGTTATGGCCTCTGAAACCAAAACCCTAATTTTCAGTCAACTGTGCAGTTCAACCTGGCTCTGCATCCACTCAAACCCTAGCTCTTGTGATTCCTCTGCATTTTTGACTTTGAGGAGATGGAATATGATATAAGAACACACATGGACCCCTTTGAGTTGATTGGTTGCCTTTGGAATGGCTCAAGATGCTTTGGGATTGCTCAGATCACAAACCCTAGGTGCAGATGCCTTGAAAGCTATGCAGTGAATCAAAAATGAGATGTGAGATGATATGATTGTACTTATGCATATGAGAATGATCACAAGCCATGGTGTGAATGGGTGAGGGCAAATTTGGGGTGTTTACAGGTATACCTTATTCATCTCTAATTGTACTTATGTGTGTGACCTTGTAGGATTTCACGACGTTGGAAATTATATAAATCATGTATTTAACATAATAAACAGTAAGCGGTATCTAGCAACACATCACCGCTACCCAAGTCACAAAATTGTCATGTGATGTGACAAAATCTTTTTGTGATAGTATTTGTATGTATAATTACCCATTTTTCCTTATGTCTATATTTAACATAAGGCATATATTGTGTCATCATTCTCCAGTTAAATATTGGGCCCTTAGACATTTATCATGTTATTCAGGATGGGAAAATTCCATCTAGGCTACTCATGTCCATTAGCATGATTTGTGAAGTACCCATCAACTGCCTTTATGATCATCCAATTAAGGGCAATGTTTGATCAACAATAAAGTAATTGACTCTATATCTAAGGTTCATAGTAGTTTCAAGTCGAAGGGTGGTATACACCACTATCACCATGAGAGTAACTTATGACACTTTGCATAACATTCTATGTAGTACTCTCATAGTGGGTCACTCCAGTATAAATATGACTCCTAATATTCATACATATGTCAAGACTTGATAACTCCTTATGCATGATCCATGAGATGTGATCATAAGTCTATCTACATAATAGTCTTAATGCTTTAAGGCTATCCCATTTCACATTAAAGCTCGACTATGGATGCTTTAAGAATAGTGTCCTTATGTTAAATGGAATCTCATGATTTAAGTCACACTTAATATTTCATTAAAAAAACTAGTTATTCTAGGGACTTTATCATTTTGGAAAAACAAACATAATAAATAAATTCCTTTTATTAATAAATAATTCGATACAAGTACCAAAAGTATTGGCCTCTAGGGCTTACACCAACAGATACAACCAGATCTAGATGGATCCCGTGGATGCGCCCAAAATAGCTTTCATGTCAAACTATGGCTATTATGTAGTTACAGAGATAGCCTAAGAGGGGGTGAATTAGGTTATATGAAATTTTCTCGGTGGATGGATTTTTATTGTTTAAGTGTTTAAGAAATGAAAGCGCTAATGCAGAAAGTAAAAAGACACAAGCAATTATTCTGGTTCCTTCACAATCTGAAGGTACATCCAGTCCCCTTACACCTCATAAGAGATTTTCACTATAGTTTTAGATCGTACAACCTATCACGCCATAAACCGGTGAGGCCTACTTTCTACAAACTATACATCAACAGTGTGCAAGAACAATCCTCTTGCAAGCACTAACCCGTGTGTCCAACAATCCTGAATCACAAGTCACTACAAGAAATAATCTTTGAATTAGATGAAATGTAGAAATGTTGAAGTCTTGTAATATCAAGCAATGTTGATCTTCTCCTTTTATATTTCTCACTCACAAACAATGAATATCAGTGTTCACTAAAGTGTATGAAAAATGAATTTATTGCACTTTAGAAAGTTTGAGATTTTTGAGTAAGAATTTTTTTTATGAATATTGTATAGGAGGTCGTTTAAAATTTCTTCACAAAATAATTTAAATATGATACAAGATACCTCTTGGAAAAGGTACAAAATATGAAAGGATATCTCAATTCAATTTGAAAAATATAAGACAAAATTCAAAATCTGAATAAACCAATTTTTGGATTTTGAACAGTGGTAACCGGTTACTACCCCATGGGTAACCGGTTACTTTGTGTAACGTAGAAAATATTTTTCAGAAAAAAGTTGAAGTAACCGGTTACTACCTACACGGTAACCGGTTACTTGATCATAAATCAGAAAAATTCTTTTAAGATTAAGATCAGTAACAAGACATGCACAATGATTAGTTTTAGACAATAATAAGTGTGAGTGCATCCTAAGTTGAACACTTAATAAACATTATTGGTTCATGAAAAATGAGTTATACCTTACAATGCGAAACCTTGTCTTTACGAACACTTTTTGAATAAAGTTTGAACGGTCCTTTTTGCTTGCATTCAAGACTTGATAAATTTTTTGTTATCATTAAAATATGATTTGAGAGGCTTGCTTCTACAATCTCCCCCTTTTTGATGATGACAACCAAAAGTGAAAATGAAGTTTGCTTCTTGGTTTCTCCAAAAACTCCCCCTTTGAAGGTGCTCCCCCTCAAAGTGATACTAGGAGGTTTGTAAAAAAAATTATGCATAGTGAGAGAAACAAGAATGCATACTAAAGACTTATCCCCCTTTGTCATCCACAAAAAGGATGGGAAAAGTACCTTAATAATAAGTTAGCACATGAATGCTTTTAAAAATAATATAAGCCATAAAAATAGACAATCATATAGAAACAAGAACCAAACATATATTATAGGAAACATGAGTCTTACAAACATAAGCATTCTGCGTAAAAGAAAATTCAGAGAATGGCAGTGGTAACCGGTTACTTGCTCCAAATTTTCAATTTTTTAAAAAAAATACAGCAACTATGTAGCACTTAAATGGTAATGATTTTTGACAGAAACTTTTCATAAATTGTTAGCACATAATATTTTGCAACTTTTGATAAAAAAAATATCTTGAAACCGATTATTTTCGGGTATCCGAAAGAGAGAAAAATCAAAAACGACGAAAATTGAGTGCTAGCATTTTGTAACATAAAAGTGAAAATAATCATATTTTAAGCTAATATAACACATAACAAGCAAGTTTAAGTTAAGTTTAGATGTCACCTTCATCGAGAATACCAAGTTCTCGTTGGATCTTGAAGAAAGGTTCTTTCGCCAAAGGTTTAGTGATATGTCGGCAAGTTGGTTGTGTGTATCCACGAAAGTAACATCTACATCTCTGTTGAGCACATGATCTCGAAGGAAATGATGTCGGATGTCTATGTGCTTTGTCCTTGAATGCATGATCGGGTTCTTTGTGATGTTGATGGTACTTGTGTTATCGCATCGGAGAGGAATGAAACCAAGTTCTACATTGAAATCAAGGAGTTGTTGCTTAAGCCACAAGATCTGTGCACAACAACTGCCCTGCTGCGATGTACTCCGCTTCGGCCGTGCTAAGTGCAACGCATGATTGCTTCTTACATGCCCACGACACTAGTGCATTCCCGAGAATATGATAAGTGCCACTTGTGCTTTTTCTATCGGTCTTACATCCTGCATAGTCAGCGTCAGAATAACCAATTAAAGAACATGTACTACCTTTTGGATACCATAGTCCAACATTCGTTGTTCCTTTGAGATACTTCATAATCCTCTTCACGGCGGTGAGATGTGATTCCTTTGGATTTGCTTGAAAGCGTGCACACAAACAAACATTAAACATAATGTCAAGACGGCTTGCCGTCAAATATAATAATGAACCGATCATACCTTGATACTTTGTGATATCAATTGAAGTGTCGGATTCATCTTGATCAACGTACGTTCCGGATCCCATAGGAGTGGACATCACCTTGCAGCTATCCATATTGAATCTTTTTAATAATTCCTTGCAATACTTGGATTGGTTAATGAAGATGCCATCCTTTGTTTGCTTGATTTGAAGTCCAAGGAAATAGTTCATTTTTCCCATCATGGACATCTCAAATTCTCCTTGCATTATAAGTGAAAACTCTTCGCAAAGATCTTTGTTTGTTGAACCGAAGATGATGTCGTCGACATAGACTTGAACCAATAAGGTGTTACCTTTGAACTTCTTTATGAACAACGTCTTGTCAACCTTTCCTTTTGTAAAACCCTTCTCACATAGGAAGTTGCTAAGGCGGTCATACCATGCTCTTGGTGCTTGCTTTAAGCCATAAAGATTCTTTTTCAACTTGTAGACATGAGAGGGATTCTTGAAGTCTTCAAAACCCGGAGGTTGTTTGACATAGATTTCTTCATTGATGTAGCCATTTAGGAAAGCGCTTTTGACATCCATCTGGTACAACTGAAAATTCATAGAACAAGTGTAAGCAAGTAATAATCTAATTGCTTCTAACCTTGCTACTGGAGCGAACATTTCATCAAATTCGATTCCTTCTTCTTGGTTGTAGCCTTGTGCGACCAATATTGCTTTTTTACGAACTATGATCCCATTCTCGTCAAGTTTTTTCTTGAACACCCATCTCGTTCCTATGATGTGCTTCTTGTCCGGTCTTGGTACAAGATTCCAAACTTGATTCCTTTCGAATTGGTTGAGTTCTTCTTGCATTGCTACTATCCATTGATCGTCGCCTAAAGCTTCATTTATTTTGGTTGGTTCAATTTGAGACACAAAAGCCATGTTGAGACAAGCATCCTTGAGATTTAGTCGAGTTACAACGCCTTGGCTAATATCACCAATAACTTTATCTATCCGGTCGGTACAAGATTCCAAACTTGATTCCTTTCGAATTGGTTGAGTTCTTCTTGCATTGCTATTATTCATTGATCATCGCCTAAAGCTTCATCGATTTTGGTTGGTTCAATTTGAGACACAAAAGACATGTTGAGACAAGCATCCTTGAGATTTAGTCGAGTTGCAACGCCTTGGCTAATATCACCAATAACTTTATCTATCGGGTGATCTCTATGAGTTCTCCATTCCTTCGGAAGATCTTGATGTTCTTCAATGATTGGTGATTCATCTTCTTGTGGTATTACTTGATCCTTTGATATCTCCTTTTGTTGTTATGGCGTATCTACTATATCATCATCATCATCCACAATAATATTATCCTCTTTCGAGGGGTTAGTCTCATCAAACGAAACATGAATATATTCTTCAATAGTAACTCTTCTTTTATTGAATATTCTAAAAGCTCTACTAGAGAGAGAATAACCAAGGAATATACCTTCTTCGGACTTCTCGTCAAACTTACCGAGATTGTCCTTGTCGTTGTTGAGAACGAAACATTTGCATCCGAATATGTGAAAGAATGATATGTTCGGTTTCCTACCCTTTAACAACTCATACGGAGTCTTCTTCAGAATTGGTTGAATGTTGACACGGTTGCTTATGAAACATGTTGTGCTAACCGCATCCGCCCAAAAGTACTTAGGAAGATTTGAGTCGCTAAGCATTATTCTTGCAAGCTCCACCAATGACCTATTCTTCCTTTCTACGACACCGTTTTGTTGAGGAGTCCTTGGTGCGGAAAAGTTGTGAGAAATTCCATGCTCTTCGCAAAATTCTTCAAAGGATGAGTTTTGGAATTCTCCACCATGATCACTTCTAATGGAGGCTATAGTGAGTGACTTCTCGTTTTGTATTTGCTTCGCATACTTTTTGAATGCTTTGAAAGCATCATTTTTCTGCACTAAAAACAATGTCCACGTATATCGAGAGAAATCATCGACAATAACTAAAGCATACAGATTACCTCCGAAGCTTTTCGTTCTTGATGGACCGAAGATATCCATATGCAGCAATTGAAGTGGTCTTGATGTGGACACCACTTTCTTGGACTTGAAAGTTGTCTTGGTTTGCTTTCCCTTTTGACATGCATCACAAATCTTATCCTTGATGAACTTTATCTTTAGAAGACCAACAACTAGGTCATGCTTTATCAACTTGTTTAAGTGTTCCATGTGAATGTGAGCAAACCTTTTATGCCATATCCACGCCTCGTTGTTGTTTTCCAATAGGCATTTTACTTTCAAGGAAGAGTCATCAAAAGAAATCATAAAAATATTATTTATTCTTTTACCTTTTAGCAAAATGCCGTGGGTGACTTCATGTTCTATCAAACATTCATCCTTTGTGAAGTTGATTTGGAACCCTTTGTCACACAATTGACTTATGCTAAGTAGGTTGTGTTTAAGGTCTTCAACATAAAGAACGTCTTCGATTATTGTAAATGGAGATGCACCAACGGTTCCTACTCCAAGAATCGTTCCTTTATTATCATCACCGTAAGTAACGTATCCTTTGGCCTTTAAAGATAGATTTGAAAATCTGTTGATGTCGCCCTTCATATGCTTTGAACAACCGCTATCAAGATACCATTGATTAGAAGTTGTCTTCAAGCATACCTACAAAATAAAATCAAGTATTGTTAGGTACCCAAATTGCTTTGGGTCCTTGATAGTTAGTACCTTTTTCAACCCACACATAAAGCCCTTTAGTAACGCCAATATTGCGCACATAGCAAGCATTAGGTGTGTGCCCTTTGATTCCACAATAAAAACAAGTAGGTTAAAAGTGACTTTTATATCTAGGAACATAACTCTTTTTCTTAACAATTCTTTTCTTTTTATGACTTTGATGCACACTTTTAGAATTGGTTGTCTTTTCCTTAACAACTTGTTCACTTGATTTCACAAAAATGGTCTCATTTGTGCTTGGTTTGGAAAACTTAGAATATCCTAAACCACTTTTATCATTAGGATATCTTTGATTCCTAAGAACTTGCTCCAAGCCAATTTGACCTTTTTCATATCTTTCTAAAACTCTTTTTAGTTGAACAATTTGAAAGGATAAGGATTCACAATTTTTGCATACAAGACTTTGTTTTTCATCCATCAATTTTTGTTTTTCACTTTCAATATATTTTTCAAAAGTGATATTTGTTCTTCTAAAGATGAAATTCGTTTCTTTTGGGATGAAATGCTTTTATACAAAGTCTTGCATTCTTTTAGAAGTTCATCTATAACTTCTTGTGCATCATTCTCATAAATTGAAAATTTTTCTACTAACCTCATTGATTTCTTCATCAGAGTGATGTGAAGCCGTAAGAGCCATATTTGTACATTCATCGCTTTCTGATTCTGATGAGGAACTTATCTCATTATCGTCCCAAGCAACATAAGCCTTCTTATTCTTGAAATCCTTCTTGCCTTTGAATCCTCCTTTCTTTGCAAGTTTCGGGAAATCCGGCTTTATGTGACCTTGCTTTCCACATTCATAATAAGTGATGTCTTGCATTGATGTGGATGTTTCCTTTTTCCTGAAATGTTTATTCTTGTTAGGATAAGAGGAATTTTTATTTTTATTAAAAAACTTACCAAGCTTCTTTACAAGAAGCATAAAGTTCTCATCTTCGGACGTCTCATCATCTTTGTCATTTTTTGAATCAACCTTCAAGGCAATTCCCTTGGACTTCTTTTCTTGGCTTTCATGCTTCTCGAGCCTTCCAAGTTCCAATTCGTGCTCTTGAAGTTTACCAAATAAGGACGCGGATGTCATCGTTGAGAGACTCTTCTTTTCCGAAATAGCGGTCACTTTCGGTTGCCATTCCCTTATCAAAGATCTTAGGACTTTCAGGTTGAGATCATCATTTGTGAAGGTTTTCCCGAGAGCAATCAAGTGATTTGTTAGATGGACAAATCTCTTCTACAAGGCAACAATAGATTCATCGATCTGCATACGGAACATCTCATATTCTTGACTCAATGTGTTTAGCCTTGATCTCTTTACTTTAGTGGTTCCTTCATGCGTTTCTAACAAGGTGTCCCAAATCTCTTTTGCTAATTTACACTGTGATACACAGAAGAACTCGTCCATACTGAGAGCGCTTTGGAGTATGTTGATTTCCTTTTTCTCATTTAGAATCTTCTTCTTATCGTCTTCATCATATTGTCGCTCCCGGGATTTTCATCCTAGTACAAACGCGAAAGTGGCGCGGAAAGGTTAGAGTCGCCAGCCAGACATTTTTATCCCGAATGAATGGGAAAGGTAATGTTGCACAAACCTGAGGAAGAAGGAAAGGACAAGGCCTTGCGAACCAAAGATCTGAGTTCGGGAGTCGGTTACGAACTGGGAAGGTATTAGCACCCCAATCCGTCCGCCGTACCCGACGGGATCCACGCTTGCTTGTTTGCTTCAATGGGTGAGAAAATATGAATGCTGCTGAATAAAACCGCTAACTGGAACTGGGATTGAAATGAGAAATGAAACTGAAATAAGAAAAAGGAAAGAAAAGGGGAAATGTAGGGAAAATAAAGAATGTGCTCGAACGGGCCCTACCCCACTGCCTACGTACCTCACTGGGATAATGAGGATCAGAGTCGACGTAGTTCGCCTAACTAAGGCGGGAACTATTTGTTTGTGTTTTTTACAGCTGGAACTGCGTATGTCTATGCTCAGGTGTTGCAGGCTCGTCTGGTACGAGTGCGTTTACCGTCTTGCATGCGAGACAAGTCGCCGCGAGTTCGCGATGTGAGTGAATGAGATGAGAGAAGAAGTTCCCGCAGGATAGTCGGTTATTGTTTGTTTTTGTCTTTTATGAGTTTTGTATGAATTTGGCACAAGGAAGTGAATTCAAACTCTTTTCCATGGAATGTACACTTGACTCTACATTCCAAGATGGAATAATAGAACAAGCATACCCAGCAAGGAGAATTTATCCAAGACTGGTTTCCTAGGATTAGGGTTTAAGTTCACTGGCTTGTTGAACTTTATTAAGTGTTTTTGTTACTTTTGTGAAGAAGTGTCTTTTAAGTTTTTCTTTGTGAACAACTCCTTGATGAGACTTGTGCATCATGATAGTCAAGCTTACACCACTCCAAGATGGAATGAGTGCAAGTGCTTCATGGAATAAGGCTTTACACAAGGAATCCTTCCATTTATTTATTAATTGTTTTTTTTTGAATTTTGTTTGAAGATGAGAAAGAAAATGACTCAAGTTGATAAAAGGAAAAATCTAAGGGACTAAGACTCAATCCTAATGTATTGTATATTTACAAAGTGATCCTAGTGGTTAGTGAGGTTTTCTATTCCTAATGGAAAAAAGGAAAAGAAAAAAAAGAAAAAGGATGCAACTTACTTCCTAAGGAAGATAAGTTGGTCCTAACAATGGGGAATCCTACCAATCACACATATGGGAGGAAAAATGAATTAAAAAGCCTAAAAGAAATGCATAAAAAATAAAGGATAAAGTGGAGTAAACTTACCTCAATCTTCCCCACTACAAAACAAGTGTTAATGCACATTTTTATTAAAAAGAATAAGGCAAACACACATTGATTAAATCCTAATTAAATCATAAGGCACCTTAGACCTAAACTAGACTCTATTTTAATCCTAAAGGAACTAGAAAAATGCTAAAACCAAAATACAACACCTATTACAGCCCCTTAATACACAAACAGCTATGAAACTAAGCTCAACACCCACCAGCTTTTTACAGCCAGCATGCAACATGAAAAAGTAGGTGTAGAAAGTCACGCACATCATACTAATATAACAAACAACGTATTTTACAGCAGCTATATACAAAAACAGCTATGAAATGCAAAATCCAAATTTGATTATTTTTATTTATGTGCACAAAGTGAATGATAAACAACACATTAATGTCACTTGACATGAATCTACATGCATCACAAAATGAACTCAAACATGTGAATTTATTTACATCATTTATTTGATTAAAAATGACAATGATCAATCAAGAACAAACATACTTTTTTCATGTTGCACACATGAGCATTTTATCATGAGATTGAACAAGTATCACTACAAGCATCAATTGTTACACATGCATGGCATAAAATCAGAATTGAACTCATGTTAAGATATGGTCAATTAAGCACAAGAAACTTGCATGAACATGTGAAGCATTTAATCACTTTTGGCAAAAAATCAACATGGTATTTAATCACTTTATCAATCAAGCAAGCAATGACAATAATCATGAAACATATGTTGGATTTAAGCAAGCAATTAACATGTGAAACAAATGATTAAAGTGTAGCAAACAACATCAAGAATCACTTATATCACATTTGCACCTTTAACACAAAACATAGAAAAGTAAATGGAATCATGTCGAAACGACTCGAAAAAAATAAATTGGCTACTGGAAATGGACCCAAAAATTCCCTAAAATCACTACCTAAACATACATGAACATTAGAGGCACTAGGAAGCAAGATTGAGCAAGAAAATAGGCTAAAAATCCAAAAATGAACAGCGTTAACCGGTTAACCATATAGGTTAACCCGTTAACGGGCAGAAAAATACAGCATTCTGGCCAAAAACGCATGCGTTAACCGGTTAACCAAATGCGTTAACCGGTTAACACTGAACAAAAAGTGAAAAATGCTTTTGAAAAAAGTGCTTTTGGCCACAATCTTCCTTCTAAACAATCCTAACCCCCACTTAATCATGCTAACACAAATTTCTACTCAATTGGAGCTTATTTACACATGGTAGAACCTATATCTATTAACACCTTAAATCCAAATTCGACCAAAATCACAAATCACAAGCAAACATAATCGAAACGGAATTGATTTTAAACAAAGCGAAAAGCACTTAAAGAATGCCAAAAATGGAGAGATGGAGAGAATAACTTAAAGAAGAAATGATTAAGATCACCAACCTACGAAGCGGAGGAGTGCTTCGGTGATTGTTGCAAGAATCGGAGCTTGAATCGAAGAGAAAACCGAAAACCAAGAAATCGCAAAATAAATGCGTTCTTGAGCTTGAATCTTCGTGTGCTTCTGATAAGTCGATAATCCTCACAAAAATTCAGTAGCTTATCCTTCTTCAATCCACAAAATATGAAGGTTGGAGGCTTAAGCTTCAAGATCTTCAAGTTTCAATGTGAAACTTGAAGAGCTTATTTGAAAAAGCTTTGGTGAGAGGGAGAGGAAAAGTGAGAGAAAAAAGTGCTTATCAAAGAGTGAGATTGGAAAATGGTGTTCAACCCTTTTTGTTTGGATGAAAATGGCTTAAATAGAGACTAGGCTAGGAGCTAGGTTTGGGTTTGGGGCCCAAATATTAGGTTTGGGATCCAAAATTAGGTTTGGAAGTTAGTTAGGGTTAGGGTTGGAAAAGGGAATATTCCTTGGAATATTCCTTGGAATATTCCTTGGAACACTCTAGAAGATGGTGGAAGGTGGTGGAAGTTTCCAAGGGAAATGGAGTGGAATTGAAGTGGAAAAATGAGACGGAAAGAATGAAAGGAAGTGTGGAAAGAAAGTGGAAGGAAAGGTGGAGGGAAATGGTGAAACTAACTACCTTTCAAATGATTTTTCTTTGGTTTTTCTATGATTCCTCCATCATTTCTTGATCAAGTTTGAACCATAGGATCATTGTAACCCTAATTTCACGATCTCGATCTTAAAAGTCCGGAGTCGACCCTTTTTACCTAGCCCGATTGCCTTTTCTCCAATTCCTCGATTTTCCGTCGTCCGGCCAGTCGAACCCCTTCCAAAATGAATTTGTGGACGAGATTTGAACCCTAGGCACTTGACATCATATATAAGTCAAAGAAATCCACTTCGACTCAAAAATTTATGTAGAAGCCCTGTAGAAATGAAACCCTAATTCGGCTATTTTCCCTCAAGAAGTATTGCACTGCTTGCCTCCTTCAATCAAACCAAAACTTTCCATGACTTGTGGCTTCAAGTGAAGACTTGTGGGATATTGTGAACCCTTTGCACAAGGTTGAGAAGCTTTGTGGCCCTTCGGTAGCCTCTTCATAACTTTCGGTTGCTCCGATCATTGATCACATACCCACGCCTCGGCTATGCTATATATGATGCAATGTTTTTGGTTATTTTATGAATCCATATATGCAAAATGCTATGCAAAATGTTGAGGAAATGAGAGGGCAAATTTTGAGGTATTACAGCTGCCCCTATTCAATCAACTGCAGACCTGAACGGATGATTGCAACAACTTTTAGGCGTTCAAGGTATGGAGTGATTGAATACTCGAATAAAACCTGAAAATTTGCACACCGAGGGTAATGGAAATGCCATCTGCCCATTTATTTATTTATGTATTTTTTGTTTTTGACCTTTGAATAAGTAGCGAAAATAGAACGAGGCGGAATAGAATCAGTGCAATCAATGCGACTGCTGAGCGAATCAAAACCACACCGAGGGTGCCTGTTGGCGTAACAGAGCTTAACGCAACATCAACCGATTTGCGACTCAAATAAGATCAACCGATCTAACACGGAGATGGTATCAACCGATCCATCCCGGAAAGCGAGAATGTAATATCATCCGATTTACAACTCGATGAGAAATGATATCAACCGATTCATGACTCAAATAAGATCAACCGATCTAACATGGAGATGGTATCAACCGATCCATAACCAAGAAAAAAAACGAGAATGTAATATCATCCGATTTACAACTCGAAGAGAAATGATATCAACCGATTCATGACTCAAATAAGATCAACCGATCTAACATGGAGATGGTATCAACCGATCCATAACCAAGAAAAACGAGAATGTAATATCATCCGATTTACAACTCGAAGAGAAATGATATCAACCGACTCATGACTCAAATAAGATCAACCGATCTAACATGGAGATGGTATCAACCGATCCATAACCAAGAAAAACGAGAATGTAATATCATCCGATTTACAACTCGAAGAGAAATGATATCAACCGATTCATGACTCAAATAAGATCAACCGATCTAACATGGAGATGGTATCAACCGATCCATAACCAAGAAAAAAAACGAGAATGTAATATCATCCGATTTACAACTCGAAGAGAAATGATATCAACCGATTCATGACTCAAATAAGATCAACCGATCTAACATGGAGATGGTATCAACCGATCCATAACCAAGAAAAACGAGAATGTAATATCATCCGATTTACAACTCGAAGAGAAATGATATCAACCGACTCATGACTCAAATAAGATCAACCGATCTAACATGGAGATGGTATCAACCGATCCATAACCAAGAAAAAACGAGAATGTAATATCATCCGATTTACAACTCAAAGAGAAATGATATCAACCGATTCATGACTCAAATAAGATCAACCGATCTACACGAAAATGGTATCAACCGATCCATTATCTTCGCACTGAAACGAGACCATTGTACTTAAATGGAGACTCGAAAGGAACGGGATCGTTGTACTTAAACGAGAGCCCAAGACGCAACCGTTGTACTTAAACGGAGACGCGAAAAATGTGAGACTGTTGTACTGAAACAAGACTCAAAGACGAGACCATTGTACTTAAATGGAGACTCGAATGAAATGGGGTCGTTGTACTTAAACGAGAACCCGAGACGCGACCGTTGTACTGAAACGGAGACGCGAAAAAATGAGACTGTTGTACTGAAACAAGACTCAAAGACGAGACCATTGTACTTAAATGGAGACTCGAAAAGAAATGGGGTCGTTGTACTTAAACGATAACCCGAGACGCGACCGTTGTACTGAAACGGAGACGCAAAAGAATGAGACTGTTGTACTGAAACAAGACTCAAAGACGAGACCATTGTACTTAAATGGAGACTCGAATGAAATGGGGTCGTTGTACTTAAACGATAACCCGAGACGCGACCGTTGTACTGAAACGGAGACGCGGAAAAATGAGACTGTTGTACTGAAACAAGACTCAAATACGAGACCATTGTACTTAAATGGAGACTCGAATGAAATGGGGTCGTTGTACTTAAACGAGAGCCCAAGACGCGACCGTTGTACTGAAACGGAGACGCGAAAAAATGAGACTGTTGTACTGAAACAAGACTCAACTGGGGATAACAACAAGACTTGGTAGAAGTAACCACCATGGGAAACGAAATTGCATTCTGTGGGGAATATATCAATCTGATAGGAGATATAACAGGTCTCATGTAATATACCTCAAAACTGGCCCATGCTGGTATGCATATATTTGAATTTATGGCGTAATGCTCCATGAGGATGGAAATGCTACGCTTTGGAGGATGCCAATGTAATGATGATTACCGGATGCAAATGCAAATGCAAAGGGGTCTCCCGATGAGGAGATAACAAATATCCCAGATGGCTTGACTGGGGAGGAACTGATGATCGCTGCATTGATCTGATTGATCCTGGTGAGGAGGAAACAACTCTGCGGGGAAAGTTGTTAATAATTCACTGGCTCTGAATAGCCGCCACTGCCAAAAATAAATTGGACTTTGAAGATTGGAGAGCCAAGACCCTGCTGGAGAAGCGCTCTTCTTGAACTCTGATGGGGAAATGAAGACCTCCTGACTTGGCTGCGAACCGAAGGCATGACACGGCTGAGGAAGAAACTGCTGGGGAGGAATGACACTCCTTATACGGCTGAGAATTGCCCCTGTCTGAAGGGAAACTCCTGCTTGGGGATGATAACCACCTTCTTCTACCTTGCTGGGAGAAATTTCGATTTCCACATTACTGGGGATGATGGGTGATGTCAATGATAAAGCTTCCCGTTGAAGGTCAGAGCTTAAGCTGCCACTTACTAGGGATGAGATAAATCCTCTCATGTTGGGAATGAGAGATGTAAGGCGTCTCATGCTGGGGATGAGAGACGATGATATCTTTCTGCTCAAGAAGTAACCTTCCATTTGTCGCACTACTGGAGAAGGAATTGTCTAATGAGACTTGCTAAGTAATTTTGATCAATGAAGTTTGCTGATGAAATAACTCTTGAAGTACTGTGCTGACAATGGCTTTGCTTCCAGCCTCTGGGTTGATAGATCGCCAACTAACCATGATTGAATAATGGTTCTCTGAAATTTTCAACTCGCCTCCGACTAAGGTCCATCGGAAGAAAATGTCTCAAGAGGATTTTACAGAAAACATGACATATAAAATGCCTCAGTGTCTTCAAACTCTTGGAGAGATTCGTTGGATCTCGAAATAACTGCCCCAGACTGCATGGTCTGTGCAAGAATTTTCCTCGCAAGGATTCATGAAAAGCCTCATATCACTGTGAGATATTCTGCCCCAGTATTTTGAACTTCGGATAGGCGCCTCTGATTAACCGTCTTCGGGAGAAAGTAACTTCTAGTGCTCTTGGGGTGGCCTGCCCCAGTACAAGTCTTGAAGTGATCACCTCTGAATAACTGCTTTGAAGAAAACACCCAGATCAACTATTCTTCGAGATATTGGATCTCGAAGTGATTGCCCCAGTTTGGCTGAAATTTGAATAATGCTTCCGCCTGATGGCTCTTTGAGAGATTTGAATCTCGAAGTGATTGCCCCAGCTTGGCTGAATTTTGAAGAGATTGCTCGACATAATTGCCCCGAATTAGTTGGCTCTTACTAGGAATGTTGGGAAAGTCCCTACTCGATGGAGTTTTCTTAAAAAGTGAACCTCGACAGATTGTCCTTCGGAAGTTTCAGACTTCTCAACTTGGCAAGATTAAGCTTCTGGACTGAGATTTCATATGTAAACTTTTATGATACCAAACAAATGTATGTAAGCAGAAAATGTTTATTTTAAAAATGAAAATTCTAATGCAACACACATGTTAATCTTGAAGTTTTACTGAAAAAGATGTCGCAAACCTTCGCGAGCGAGTCACTGGTTAAGATACGACATAAAATTTGTTTGAATAATAAAAAGCATGCACATGCAACACCAACAAAGATCTTTCAACACCACTCAAAGGAGTCAAGAACGCGGTCTCGTAGTAGTACGCTCTCAAAAATAACCCTGTTTCAGTTAGGACTTTTGAGGGTTGTATCGTGGCCTGGTTCACGGTTATAAAAACAAAGGATATAGGCTCGAAATTTATTTGTGCCCACCCATCTTCGTGATGTTCTCCATTCCTATGTTCTGCTAGCTTTCACAAGCGCTCACTTCTCAAAAAGGGTTTTGTGATGGTTGAGGAACCAATTACACTAACGGTTTCAAGCACCAATCAGGTTGTCGCTTGGAGTCAGTCACCCCTTCACCTTTTGTGTCTGTATCACACGACTTCGTTCTTGTTCAAGGATCTTTCTTGTGTAATCCTTTTCGTCTTTCGCTTTTGCATTATTTTTCTTATCCCTAACTTTTGCCCGGACTGATTCTTGTGAATCTTCGATTGTGAAGTCCAGCGGGATGCCCTAATTTTTGCCTAAGTCGCTTGTTTTCAAGTTTCGACTTAGCGGGCTTTTTCATTCTTTTTTTTTCTTCTCTTTTTTTTGAACAAATCGTGTGACACTGTTTGTCTTGATTGCTTTGAAAGGGTCGTGATTGTCCCACTTCTTGGTTGTTGAGGGATAACCATTGTGGTCTCCGGTCTTTGGACCTCTTGATTGGGATAACCATTGTGGTTTCTGGTCATTGGACCTCTTGATTTGGTAAAACGAAAGGTAATGGATCCTCAGATTCACACTCCTTTTGAAATTTGAACGCTTGGTCAAACTAACTGACGCCTACCCTGCCCCTGGGTTAAATGCAAGGGTTTTTTCATGCGAAAAGAAACTCCTACTTCAAGGCTCAAATGGGTTGGCGAGGGTCTATCTCCCTTACATCTCCGGTGTTTAGGATTTGAAACAATGCCTGTACATCGTCAACAGGGTCTTTCTCAAAAGCACACAATTAGAGATTTTTGCGTTATCATTTCGTCATCCTCCCTCATAGAGTTTAGGCACGACAGTTGGTATTGCAATACACATACACAAAATCATGATGAATACGAATGGATTACTTCAAGAAGAACATGTGCATTTTATTATGGTTAACATTCAAAAACAAATAAATTTCATACCAGTAAACAAATGTTTAGCATATAAAAGGAACTACAAATGGAAATGCAGTAAAGAAGCTGAATATAGCCGTAGTTGAGGAGGCTTGGCTCCGTCTGGACCCGTCAGTCTTGGATACTTTCAGCAATCAACAACTCTTTCAAGAACTTGTAGTCTTCAATTCGCAGTGGTATAATTACCCACGACAATCATACCTCTTCTTCTATTTGTTCTGACTCCGACACGAGACATCTGAAGAGGGAAGTGAAGCTGAGGAGTAAAGTTTCCCCATAAGGTTGCTCGGAAAGACCTGACGATCTTCTGCCTACGTATCTCCATTGACCCGAGACCAATGAAGAATCAGAGCGACGTAGTTCCCCTCAACAGGGATGAAACCGCACTGCAAAGACGCACCATTACCAAAACAAGAGTATCCGAATTACTTCTGGCTTCAAAACTTCAAATCAAAGAAAGTATCCTCTCTCTCATATGTTTGGTGCGAAGTTGATAGCTTTCGAGTCGATTAAGTCCTGCACTGTGTGGTGAAAAGCTTTACATCTATCAATATGATGCCCTGGTGCCCCAGAATGAAAATCACAGTTGACATTGGCATCCCATCCCTCCGGTAGTGGAAAAGGAGGTGGAGACAGCTTGCGAAGCCCAACCAACTTCAATTGAAGCAAATGCTGGAGAAGATCAGTGTAAGACATTGGCAAAGGGTCAAAAAATCTTTCTCTCCTTCGTTGCCGACCCTGTTGAGGATTATGCTGACGACGATTTTGCTGTTGTGAACGTGTGGCACTTGGGATGATCATAGATGTCGTCTGGTAACGCGAACCTTGATTTCTCTTCTTTCGCTGGACACAAACTAACCCTGCTTCTTGCTTCTTTTGCTCATTGGATAACGACTTCTTAGTCCCAGAAGTGGAGGCACCGTTGACTTGAATCTTTCCTTGCTTCATCCAATTTTCAATTCTTTCACCAGTCAAGACAATATCAGAAAAACCGTTAGCTGAACAGCCTGCCAAACGTTCTATGAAGTGCCCCGGGAGGGTATCCATGAATAGGTCTACCATTTCTCTCTCCTGCAATGATGGTTGTACTCTGGCTGCGACCTCGCGCCACCTCTGCGCGTACTCTATAAAACTCTCGGATTTCTTTTGTGACATGCTCTGAAGCTGGGTTCGGTTGGGAGCCATGTCGATATTATACTGGTACTGCTTGAGAAAGGCTTCCCCAAGTTCCTTCCAATTGCGGACATAGTTCTTTTCCAGCTTTATGTACCATTCTAACGAACCCCCGGAAAGGCTGTCTTGGAAGTGGTACATCCAAAGTTTCTCATCTTTCGTATGTGCAGCGATTTTGCGACGGAAGGCCTGCAAGTGCATTTTCGGGCAAGATCTACCATTGTACTTGTCGAAAACGGGAGGTCTGAACTTTGGAGGGATCACCAACCCTGAAACCAGCCCCATATCAGCAACATCAATGCCAAGAGTGTCTTTGCATTCTAAAGCCTTTACCTTCTCGGTTAGCATCTGAAAGTCCTGGTTATTGGCCCCAGAACCAAATCCCACATCCTCATTGAGAAAAGTAAATTGATCCTCCTGTCGGTCTGCTACACGAACAGGAATTGGACCAATGCCTTCAGGGATAGGAGGTCTATTATCCGTAGATGGGATGACTGTGTTGATCGGATTGCCTTCGGCGTCCAAGGTAACCATTGAAGGATCAAGCTGTGGACGATTAAACCTCAGCATGGCGGTTCTCATCTCTTGTTGCCCCTGCACTATACTCTGCATTGTTACCATGAACTCCCCCATCTGAGTGCGAAAATCGTTCAACTCGGCTTGTACTGTATCCATGATTTGACTCAGGTAGCGTACTGGTACAGCTGATACTTCTCCTGAAATGGTCAAATAAATTAGGAAATCCAGATAACTCGCTAGTATGCAAAAATGATATGCGTGAAAATGCCATGTCACTGATCCCACTTCATTCAGATCAGGGGACAGATACCCACGGAGTGCCACATCATAAGATAAACTCTGTGAGTGTGCAGGGAGAAAGTGCTGCGTATCGGGAATTCAAAATTGCCAGGATAGAAAAATTGCAACAATGGTACCAACACACTTCCATAAAGCAGAGAATACACCAACATGCGGAACCTTATACAATTATTAGCCAACAATACTGAAATACAGGAAAATGTCGCAACCCACAACAGAAAAACAAAAGATTCCTTCAACAGCTCTGAAGGTAATCTAGAAACACAATAAAGCAAAATACATGTATCAAAGAAATCTACATCTCCTGATTTGAGCTTCGTGCAGTCTGCATGGCCAGCTGGATCAAAGGCTTCAGCTCCTGAGGTACCCTTCTGGTGTAATGATCCCTGAATCAATTAGATTTTGGACATTTTGCTTGAAGGCTTTGCACTCATCGATGGTATGTCCAAATGTTCCGGAGTGGAACTCACATCTGACATCCATATTGTAATCTGGGGGAATGGGATAGGGTATTGGCAAGGCATTCCCTGGCTGAATCAAAGAATTCTCGAGCAAACGGGCAAACACTTGACTAGGAGTAAACACTTCTTCAACCTGCTTGAGCTTGAGTCTCCCCCGTTGTTGATAATTCTGATGATGAGGTGAATTCGAACACCTAGAGTTCCTCTGCACTTTCTTCTTTATGTCGGATCGGTGAATGGGTAAAGGTGCCCGACACGATGTCTTCAAAATCCAAATCGGAGGCACACACCCCTGATTGGGGATAATTCTTGTGGTAAGGAAAGGAGAAGTTCCTCCTAGTGATATGAAATCTTTTGACATATCCCCGCTTATCGGTGCGAACTCGATTACTTTTGCATCAATGAGCTCTTGAACTTGATGCTTAAGCCTTTTGCAGTTTTCCACATGATGACCAGGTGCCCCAGAATGGAAAACACATCTGGCATTGGCGTCAAAATCTGGGGGAAGCTTTTTGGATGTGGCTGCTACGGTGACAAGTTCAACCAAATTAAGCTCGAGCAAACAAACAAGCAACTGTGCATATGATACCGGGATCAAATCAAACTTGGCTTCAGACGTCTTGGGCACTTGTCTGCAGCTTTTTCCTTTACCTTCCCTTTGATGAACTGGAAGAGTCTGCGAATTGAGAGGCTTAGGATCCCAAAGTTGAGGAAAATTTCCGTGAAACGCTCCCTGATCTTGGAACAAAATCACTGGATTGGGATGACCACTAACTTCTGCAGTAATAAAGGGGAGATGATGGCCTTCTTGGAGCTTTGGGGCTTCCCTGGTCTGGTTCTCTTGTTTCTTCAGTTGGTAGACCTCCTTCATCAATAACGTGTGGTCATGGCACAAGGTCTGCATGTCCTCCGAGAGTTGATCCATTCGGACTTTCATTTCAGCTATTTCTGCTCGGCATTGTTCCATACCCACCTCTTGATGATTGTGATTCAAGTTGGCCATTCTGAAGAGTAAATGAATCAGGATGAGAATCTGTCCCCCAACACCTGTAATGAGAGTAAGGATGCATGCAAATGCCATGTTCGATTATTTCCAAGGGATCCATCTGCTTTGATTCCAATTTGGGATACAGGAACATATAATGACATGGTTCGAACATAGGATCTTTGGAAATAGCCGAACATGTATGATAGAATGCTATGATGTTATGTATGCAACAGGCATGTGATCAGTGCAGTGTCTGCGATGTTCCAATCATATAATCAGATGTCGGTGCAAGGTCTCAGAATCCATATATCACAATAATCATCCCTCTGATCCGGGATCCATAACTTAAGAACAGAAATCCAGATCACAAAACTGAACCAAAGGCAAAGTGGGTATGCTGAAGGTATCAGGGTTTCTGCAAACCTGTAAACCCCTCCCAATCTCACGGGTGTGCTACTCGGGTCAACATCACGGACTCTCAAAGCCGAATAGCAATAATACGTTCACCATCTCCGAGAAATGGCTCATGACCAAATCAGGGAATCGGTTTGGTATTGTGTACTACGCAGGGAGGTCTCAGTTGAGTCCGGAAAAACAAGCATCCCTCACAAGTCTCCAGCTTCAAGCACTGAATCGAGAAACAATAGTACATTCATCCCGAAGGGTATAATACTATCGTCATACGAACAGTTCGCTTTAACTGAATTCCTATGAGAGAACCAGGCCATCCTATGCGAGTTCCCAATGGACCCTCGGATGCGAGTGGGTTTGCCAACAAATGTGGTCTGCCACTGTCATCACTGGAGAGGGTTGTTTCCACTAAGGTTCTCAATGATCGGTCCCTTGACTGCACATAACTATCAAGGTAGCGTATTGCCCCAGAAAGATTCCGGAACTAATACATTCCCGAGAAGGTCGCAAGTCAAGGTGTGGAACTCACTACTACCAACATAGCAAGATGCCATGAAGCCAAAGTGGAACCACTCTAAATCCTTGGGTGCACTCGAGCCCCGGTTACGAGCTCATCTCACAATAACCCCATCCCACAGAAAAAATGAAAACCAGCACAGCCAGACAGTCCAGTATAATATGATGCATGGAAAATAAAATACTGAAAGCGATAAATAAATGCGATGAAGTAAAGCTGTAAAGTAAAACCGTAAAATAAAAACAGCAAAGCCAAACTAAAGCACACAACAACAAACAGATACACCCAAAGAAACAAAATCAAACAGGCGCTAGGATTGACTCTACAAGGGAAACCGGAAGAATCAGGTTAGTCCCCAGCAGAGTCGCCAGCTGTCGCTCCCGGGATTTTCATCCTAGTACAAACGCGAAAGTGGCGCGGAAAGGTTAGAGTCGCCAGCCAGACATTTTTATCCCGAATGAATGGGAAAGGTAATGTTGCACAAACCTGAGGAAGAAGGAAAGGACAAGGCCTTGCGAACCAAAGATCTGAGTTCGGGAGTCGGTTACGAACTGGGAAGGTATTAGCACCCCAATCCGTCCGCCGTACCCGACGGGATCCACGCTTGCTTGTTTGCTTCAATGGGTGAGAAAATATGAATGCTGCTGAATAAAACCGCTAACTGGAACTGGGATTGAAATGAGAAATGAAACTGAAATAAGAAAAAGGAAAGAAAAGGGGAAATGTAGGGAAAATAAAGAATGTGCTCGAACGGGCCCTACCCCACTGCCTACGTACCTCACTGGGATAATGAGGATCAGATTCGACGTAGTTCGCCTAACTAAGGCGGGAACTATTTGTTTGTGTTTTTTACAGCTGGAACTGCGTATGTCTATGCTCAGGTGTTGCAGGCTCGTCTGGTACGAGTGCGTTTACCGTCTTGCATGCGAGACAAGTCGCCACGAGTTCGCGATGTGAGTGAATGAGATGAGAGAAGAAGTTCCCGCAGGATAGTCGGTTATTGTTTGTTTTTGTCTTTTATGAGTTTTGTATGAATTTGGCACAAGGAAGTGAATTCAAACTCTTTTCCATGGAATGTACACTTGACTCTACATTCCAAGATGGAATAATAGAACAAGCATACCCAGCAAGGAGAATTTATCCAAGACTGGTTTCCTAGGATTAGGGTTTAAGTTCACTGGCTTGTTGAACTTTATTAAGTGTTTTTGTTACTTTTGTGAAGAAGTGTCTTTTAAGTTTTTCTTTGTGAACAACTCCTTGATGAGACTTGTGCATCATGATAGTCAAGCTTACACCACTCCAAGATGGAATGAGTGCAAGTGCTTCATGGAATAAGGCTTTACACAAGGAATCCTTCCATTTATTTATTAATTGTTTTTTTTTGAATTTTGTTTGAAGATGAGAAAGAAAATGACTCAAGTTGATAAAAGGAAAAATCTAAGGGACTAAGACTCAATCCTAATGTATTGTATATTTACAAAGTGATCCTAGTGGTTAGTGAGGTTTTCTATTCCTAATGGAAAAAAGGAAAAGAAAAAAAAGAAAAAGGATGCAACTTACTTCCTAAGGAAGATAAGTTGGTCCTAACAATGGGGAATCCTACCAATCACACATATGGGAGGAAAAATGAATTAAAAAGCCTAAAAGAAATGCATAAAAAATAAAGGATAAAGTGGAGTAAACTTACCTCAATCTTCCCCACTACAAAACAAGTGTTAATGCACATTTTTATTAAAAAGAATAAGGCAAACACACATTGATTAAATCCTAATTAAATCATAAGGCACCTTAGACCTAAACTAGACTCTATTTTAATCCTAAAGGAACTAGAAAAATGCTAAAACCAAAATACAACACCTATTACAGCCCCTTAATACACAAACAGCTATGAAACTAAGCTCAACACCCACCAGCTTTTTACAGCCAGCATGCAACATGAAAAAGTAGGTGTAGAAAGTCACGCACATCATACTAATATAACAAACAACGTATTTTACAGCAGCTATATACAAAAACAGCTATGAAATGCAAAATCCAAATTTGATTATTTTTATTTATGTGCACAAAGTGAATGATAAACAACACATTAATGTCACTTGACATGAATCTACATGCATCACAAAATGAACTCAAACATGTGAATTTATTTACATCATTTATTTGATTAAAAATGACAATGATCAATCAAGAACAAACATACTTTTTTCATGTTGCACACATGAGCATTTTATCATGAGATTGAACAAGTATCACTACAAGCATCAATTGTTACACATGCATGGCATAAAATCAGAATTGAACTCATGTTAAGATATGGTCAATTAAGCACAAGAAACTTGCATGAACATGTGAAGCATTTAATCACTTTTGGCAAAAAATCAACATGGTATTTAATCACTTTATCAATCAAGCAAGCAATGACAATAATCATGAAACATATGTTGGATTTAAGCAAGCAATTAACATGTGAAACAAATGATTAAAGTGTAGCAAACAACATCAAGAATCACTTATATCACATTTGCACCTTTAACACAAAACATAGAAAAGTAAATGGAATCATGTCGAAACGACTCGAAAAAAATAAATTGGCTACTGGAAATGGACCCAAAAATTCCCTAAAATCACTACCTAAACATACATGAACATTAGAGGCACTAGGAAGCAAGATTGAGCAAGAAAATAGGCTAAAAATCCAAAAATGAACAGCGTTAACCGGTTAACCATATAGGTTAACCCGTTAACGGGCAGAAAAATACAGCATTCTGGCCAAAAACGCATGCGTTAACCGGTTAACCAAATGCGTTAACCGGTTAACACTGAACAAAAAGTGAAAAATGCTTTTGAAAAAAAGTGATTTTGGCCACAATCTTCCTTCTAAACAATCCTAACCCCCACTTAATCATGCTAACACAAATTTCTACTCAATTGGAGCTTATTTACACATGGTAGAACCTATATCTATTAACACCTTAAATCCAAATTCGACCAAAATCACAAATCACAAGCAAACATAATCGAAACGGAATTGATTTTAAACAAAGCGAAAAGCACTTAAAGAATGCCAAAAATGGCGAGATGGAGAGAATAACTTAAAGAAGAAATGATTAAGATCACCAACCTACGAAGCGGAGGAGTGCTTCGGTGATTGTTGCAAGAATCGGAGCTTGAATCGAAGAGAAAACCGAAAACCAAGAAATCGCAAAATAAATGCGTTCTTGAGCTTGAATCTTCGTGTGCTTCTGATAAGTCGATAATCCTCACAAAAATTCAGTAGCTTATCCTTCTTCAATCCACAAAATATGAAGGTTGGAGGCTTAAGCTTCAAGATCTTCAAGTTTCAATGTGAAACTTGAAGAGCTTATTTGAAAAAGCTTTGGTGAGAGGGAGAGGAAAAGTGAGAGAAAAAAGTGCTTATCAAAGAGTGAGATTGGAAAATGGTGTTCAACCCTTTTTGTTTGGATGAAAATGGCTTAAATAGAGACTAGGCTAGGAGCTAGGTTTGGGTTTGGGGCCCAAATATTAGGTTTGGGATCCAAAATTAGGTTTGGAAGTTAGTTAGGGTTAGGGTTGGAAAAGGGAATATTCCTTGGAATATTCCTTGGAATATTCCTTGGAACACTCTAGAAGATGGTGGAAGGTGGTGGAAGTTTCCAAGGGAAATGGAGTGGAATTGAAGTGGAAAAATGAGACGGAAAGAATGAAAGGAAGTGTGGAAAGAAAGTGGAAGGAAAGGTGGAGGGAAATGGTGAAACTAACTACCTTTCAAATGATTTTTCTTTGGTTTTTCTATGATTCCTCCATCATTTCTTGATCAAGTTTGAACCATAGGATCATTGTAACCCTAATTTCACGATCTCGATCTTAAAAGTCCGGAGTCGACCCTTTTTACCTAGCCCGATTGCCTTTTCTCCAATTCCTCGATTTTCCGTCGTCCGGCCAGTCGAACCCCTTCCAAAATGAATTTGTGGACGAGATTTGAACCCTAGGCACTTGACATCATATATAAGTCAAAGAAATCCACTTCGACTCAAAAATTTATGTAGAAGCCCTGTAGAAATGAAACCCTAATTCGGCTCTTTTCCCTCAAGAAGTATTGCACTGCTTGCCTCCTTCAATCAAACCAAAACTTTCCATGACTTGTGGCTTCAAGTGAAGACTTGTGGGATATTGTGAACCCTTTGCACAAGGTTGAGAAGCTTTGTGGCCCTTCGGTAGCCTCTTCATAACTTTCGGTTGCTCCGATCATTGATCACATACCCACGCCTCGGCTATGCTATATATGATGCAATGTTTTTGGTTATTTTATGAATCCATATATGCAAAATGCTATGCAAAATGTTGAGGAAATGAGAGGGCAAATTTTGAGGTATTACAGCATATGTGTTTTTCAACTTTGTGATTCCAACACCATTAATCACGTTTACAGGATTGTGTGGACCTTCTTCTATTGCTTCCCATATAACTTCTCCTTGGGCTTCAAGATGTGCTTTCATTCTGATTTTCCAGAAATCAAAATATTCCCCAGAGAAGTGTGGGGGCTTACTGCTACTTCCACTGTCTTTGAAAACCGGATTTGTACTTGCGGAAGCCATGCTGGATCTCTAGGAACAAGTTACCTATAACTTTCTCCGATGCCAATTGTAGTTACAGAGATAGCCTAAGAGGGGAATGAATTAGGTTATATGAAATTTTCTCGGTTATTTTATCGGTGGATGGATTTTTATCGTTTAAGTGTTTAAGAAATGAAAGCGGTAATGCAGAAATTAAAAAGACACAAGCAATTATCCTGGTTCCCTTCACAACCCGAAGGTACATCCAGTCCCCTTACACCTTGTAAGAGATTTTCACTATAGTTTTAGATCGTACAACCTATCACACCATAAACCGGTGAGGCCTACTTTCTACAAACTATGCATCAACAGTGTGCAAGAACAATCCTCTTGCAAGCCTTAACCCTTGTGTCCAACAATCCTGGATCACAAGTCACTACAATAAATAATCTTTGAATTAGATGAAATGTATAAATGTTGAAGTCTTGTAATATCAAGCAATGTTGATCTTCTCCTTTTATATTTCTCACTCACAAACAATGAATATCAGTGTTCACTAAAGTGTATGAAAATTGAATTTAGTGCACTTTAGAAAGTTTGATATTTTTGAGTAAGAAAAAGTTTTATGAAAATTGTGTAGGAGGTCGTTTAAAAATTCTGCACAAAATAGTTTAAATATGATACAAGATACCTCTTGGAAAAGGTAAAAAATATGAAAGGAAATCTCAATTCAATTTGAAAATATAAGAAAAAATTCAAAATTTGAATAAATCAATTTCTGGATTTTGAACAGTGGTAACCGGTTACTACCCCATGGGTAACCAGTTACTTGCTGTAACGTAGAAAATATTTTTCAGAAAAAAGTTGAAGTAACTGATTACTACCTACATAGCAACCGGTTACTTGATCAGAAATCAGAAAAATTCTTTTAAGATTAAGAACAGTAACAAGGCATGCACAATGATTAGTTTTAGACAATAATAAGTGTGAGTGCATCCTAAGTTGAACACTTAATAAACATTATTGGTTCATGGGAAATGAGTTATACCTTACAATGTGAAACCTTGTCTTTACGAACACTTTTTGAATGAAGTTTGAACGATCCTTTTTGCTTGCTTTCAAGACTTGATAAATTTGTTGTTATCATCAAAATATGATTTGAGAGGCTTGCTTCTACATATTATTAGTAAAATATTGACCCTTCTACCTAAAAAACGTTAACGTCACATACCAGTGACTCATGGATATTGTCTTTACCCATCAGATATGGCGGAACCTAGATATATACGTCGACGACATGATTGTTAAAACTGGGAAAGATCATAGCCATTCAGTCGATTTGGAAGACATTTTACAATCAGTAAGGAGAATGAATAGAGTACATCAAAATGAGAATGAAGAGAGTATATCAGAAATAATTTCCAGTGCTTTTAAATCATCCTAATAAAAAAATCAATGACTAATTACTCACCAAAGTAAAAATAAGTATTTCGTGTATCAACCATCAATTAACACATAAGAAATTAATATATATATATATATATATATATATATATATATATATATATATATATATATATATATTCGCATAATTATTGTTGCCTTTTTTCTTTCTTACAGAGATGGCCGAAGCCCAATTGTTATTCGCACAATTATTAGTGAATTTCTTAATCCACCTCTTAAGTCTCCTAGCCACCTGATGCATTTTCAATTATGTCTCTTAATTTCGTATATATACATTTGGATGCACCAATTTTTTTTTACGTTGACTGCTTCTAGGGATCCATCTGCGGATATAGTTTCATATATGCATCTTCGGAATTTTATCAGAACAATATTTTATAGATAAAATCAACTTTTTTTAGTCGGAGATGCATATACAATAACATAAAAACATAAATAAAGTAATTTGATATATATATATATATATATATATATATATATATATATATACACGCACACACACAAAAGAAGTCATACAAATACTACGTGAATGTCATCATAAAAAAATATCACATCAATGTCATAAAAACAATGTACATCAAAATAGACACCATCAAAATAACTACTGTGTGTGCGGGAGTACATCTGCACCCTCTCCTCTGCCTCTGTCGCCTCGTCTTCCTCTACCGCCTCCTTGACCGCCTTGTCTGCGTCCTTGACCGTCGATCCCACCAGTCCTGGAGCGATGTTTGTGGTACATAAGCACCCCCTACCACACTAAGAATCTCATCCAATATATACCTTTAGCCAAACTCCTCTAGTAAGAAACCGATATTAATGCCTGACCGACCAAGAGTAAGTATCTGACGACACCGAGGTAACACATCCTGAGTGTGATCCAGCTAAGACGGATCCTCCTCTAATATCTCCTGATGAGCTGGTCTAGGAGGTGATCCATCTGCAGTGGGCACCATGTTGGGATGTGAGAGACTAAAAAACCACCTGATGTAGCCATCGACGTAGCTCTAGTTTCTCTTAGCTCTGGTCTCCCGAGCCTCGTATGGTACAAGGAGGTTCTGAAAGTTAGAAAATATGTTGTATATCTTCCTACAGGTCAGGCCGAGAGGTGTGAACTCATTAGGGTGCCTGGGTATGGTTTGAGCATAACCAAACTAGTGCATGACACGCTCAGGAAAATATGGCATAATGATGGTCGAACTGCATGACAACCATCTGTTGAACAGTGAGATCTCATCAAACGAGTGTTTCTGGCGGTGATTTGCATATACGTCGTATCTGAAATCCTCAGCAACCATGCGGTCCAGATAGATTCTTTACAGGTCGATTGCCTGGTTCCCTCTCAGCGGGACAAAGGCATGTGTCCGCGGTCAGTCCTCCGTGTACTCAAGAACACTCCCCCAACCAGCTATGAACAGGAAGTGCTGGAAGATCCAGACCTAAAATGAAAATAAACAACATCAGAATCAAGTTTTACCACGAAAATATAATGAAAAAAAGTTGAAGGGTATAAGATTGCTACCACATATAGTGAACAACTGTCTACGACAATGCTGGTCTTCCACAAGGATCCCTCTGAGAGTCTCGAATATATGTAAATCCGACATAGTCGCACCCTAGTTGTACTCACAAATCCGTGCAAAATCCAAGAAATACATAACGTAAGCTATACCAAGAATAACAAGTAACATCTCAGCGTCCGCTGTCTGTGTATCCTGACCTCAGTCGGATCACCCTCTGCCTGTCCTGCATTAGGCATAACCTCCTCATAATAATGCTTCAGGGTGGTGCACCTCACATGAGTCTCGCGGGTCTTATCTACCTCTTCCAGCGCATGCTTTGGAGAGAACCAAAGCTCATCAACCATAAGATCCTGACCCCCCTTCTTTGTCATCCTACCGTGACGGAGGAGGATACCCTGATCGGTATATGTAGTAGACATGAGACATCATCAATGGTAATAATGATCTCGTCGTGTGGTAGATGGAAAGAGGAGGTCTCTAGGTGCTGATCTTACTGTAAACACCCCAAATTTTCCCTCACCCTTTCACACCATGGCTTGTGATCATTTCATATGCATAAACACAATCATATCATCTCATATTACATTTTTGGTTCACTGCATTGATTCAAAGTCATCTGCACCTAGGGTTTGTGATCTGAGCAATCCAAGAGCCTCCTGAGCCACTCCAAAGGCCATCAATCACTTCAAAGGGGTTCATGTGTGTTCTTATATCTTATTACATCCTTTCAAAGTCAAAAATGCAAAAGAATCACAAGAACTGGGATTGGTGTGGATGCAGAGCCAAGTTTGACTGCACAGTTGACCCAAAATTAGGGTTTTGGTTTCAGAGGCCATAACTCCAATTTTTTTGGTAATTCTTGTTTCCATGGGTCTCTATATGGTATAGGGAGTATGCATATCAATTTTCATGAAGAAATTCCATGGGGAAGTCATCTGATCAAGGGTTGACTTTTCAGACAAGTCAGTGCAAAATCAGGGCATCTGAGGCCCCCAATGACCCAACCAAGGGGTGATCTTCATCATTTTGAATTTATATGATCTTTATTTGATCATGGAAGAAGGTTGAAGTTCACAAAATTCAAGAATTGCAAGTTTTTGCAAAGTTGACTTTTTAGGGCATGGTTGACTTTTCAAGAATATGTCATTTTATGCCATTTTTCAAACCTTACTTTTTGATCCAAAAATGCTTCAAATGGAAAAACTTTGGTCATGAAAGTTGTAGATTAGATCTTTCCCTTTTCAAAAAGTACAAGAACATGACCTAATTCATTTTGGATCAAAAGTTATGGTGTGTTAAAGTTGGCAAAAATCACTAATTTTCAAGTTATGCACTAAAAGGAAAACTTGCAATTTCATGTACCAAAGGCATTTGTGACTTCTAATTGATGCCTAATCCTTATACCAACATAATCCAAACCTTAAAGTTCAGATTGAACCAAGGGAATCACATGTCTTCATGGTTTGTGAGGCATGATCTTTTCATGAGAACTAAAGGCAAGCAAGTTGCAAAACCAATGATCACACTTCATCCACTTGCTGCCTAGCCTGCTGAATCACACTAGCCTTTCCCTCATGCCATGCTGCGCCAGACAAGCCCTTTTTACTTGGCTAGAAGTTGCCCATGCCCTCTCTTACAAGAAGTTGACATATTTGCAAAAGTAGCTACACCTATCACTAAAGCACAGGTCACATCTTCTGACCAATCCCATTTGTTTATGCAAACAAAGAGCAAGACATTTCATATAGCCAGCAAGCCTGAAACCAGCAAAGGCATCACTTCTCCATTTTCACTCCATAGAGCAAAACCCTTCGAATCTCTCTCCACAGCTCACAAACACATAAGCAAACTTCATAAACCTTTTCAACATCCCTCCCTGGTCACTAAGCACCCCTCAAAACATCCCAAAGCTCAAAGAGTCAGAAACACGATTCTTACACCATCTTGAACAGAACTCAGGCAAACTCTTCAATCAGCCCAAATAAACTTCAAGCAAGCCTGGCAAACACTTTGGAGAGGTCATTGGAGTTGTTTAGAAGCAAGAAACTGGCCCAGAAGCTCCTATTTTGAAAGCTTCGAATCAGGTAGCTATGGCATTCCATTTTTCCATAACCTCTTTTTATTGTTTCTAATTGATTAAGTATGCTTCACTGATCACCCTGAACTAAAAATTATTGAAAATGGTTGAGAAATGAAGTTGTATTGCTTGTCTGAAATTTTGGCCGTTTTTGTTCTTTGCTTCGATTCATGATCATGGCTGGAAATAAATGAGAAATGAGGGTGGGGTTGAGTTTAGGAGAGTGAGAGGAACAAATCTGGAGCTTTAGAGCTCCAGAAATGACCTAGGGAAGGTTTTGGAAATTCTCAGGGAGGGAGGTCACCGGAGAAGACGACCGGAGCTCGTCTCCGGTGACCTGAAAGTCATTAATGCTTAATTAGGGTTTAAGGGTAGGTTTGAATCTGGAACGTAGGATGAAGCTTCCCGCGCGTGTTTCACGGGCCCAGATCATGTCATTAGCCCTAATTTTTGTTTATTTAATTTAATCATAATTAATTAACTCAGGAGAAATCCAGGCCATCCATTAGCGCGCCAGTCAACCCTTTCCCCTCAACTTTGAATCTGGATCATTGGATCAGATTACTTTCCATTTTATTTTGTTTTATTTCATTTTCTATCCATTTAACTTCCATAATTTATTTAAAATAGTAAAAATTGTGTAAAAATTATGAAACTTTTTCTCAAGAGTTTCATTAATTTTTATGACACAAAAATATTTTTATTTTCATTTTTAGCATTAAAAAAGTATTTTTAAGTATTTAAAAGATTATTTTTAATTGATTAATGGAAATTAATTTATTAAAAATACCTTTAGGTATTTAAAAATCACCAAAAAATTCATGAAATGTTCGAAGACATTTAGAAACATTGTCCAACCTTCAAACCAAATTTAATTTTTGATCTTGATGCATTTTAAGAATTTCTCATTGAATTAAAATCATTTTTGTGCATTATTTTGATCCAAAGTTCAAAAAATCATTTCTGCCTATCCATGAAGAGTTGGACATTGATTCTTTTTGCATTGCATTGTGTTTAGCATGTAGTTTGTGAGATTAAATGGCCATGATTTGATCTTTCATTTTCAATTTGTTTGACATTTCTTTTGTTTAGGAACCCTAAAACCCTAGAAATCTTAGAAAAATCATAACTTGAAAGTGGTTAGGAGTTGAGACCTCTCCTTTGGGCATTGGTTTAGTATAGGATTAGGGGTCCTTTGGGTGGCATTTTCAATTTTTTATCTTAGGGTTTGCTTCTGATTTTGGTTTTTGTTTGATGTATTGTCCATAAACCCTAATTTGGGCTTCCATATGCATCCATCTTGCATTCTCTTGCATAAATTGACTTGCCATGACATTTCAAGCATCCATTTGATTCATTTGACATCATAAGACATATTGAAAGCATGTTTGATCATTGCATCATGTATTTGCCATGTTGTATGCCATGTGCACTTCATAACTTTTCATGTATGTCCATGCTTTCTAACTTGCTTCATTTGCATTCATAAGCTTATATGATCATTTCCATGTGCTGCCTCATGTTTGTAGCATCTCATAGCATCATTAGCATCATGTATATGCTTCTGGTTTTGTTTCTTATCATGTCATCTCATCCCATTTTGCATTGTATTGCATTTCCTTTCTAACCTTTCAGGTGGTAAGTGACTTTGAGAAGTGAATTTGCCTTCACTTCTCACAACTTTCTTCTCATCTCTCTCTTGCATCCTTGCTGCATTCTTGTTTGTGTTTGAGTTTGAGCTTGCTCCTTCTTCTTCTTCCCACTTTCTTTCTTCAAGTGACTTGACTTCTTGAATGAAGCAAGTTGCTTTGCTTCTCTTGATCCTTGTATCTGCTTCCTGGTGGTTCCATTGAAGATTCTTCTTGTAAACCTCACAAACCTTAGGAACAACCAAGCATGACAATGATTAGGATTTTGATGAGTTTCCCCCCCTAGTTTTTACCTTTGTGTCTCTTTTGAGTCATCTCTTCTCATCTCATAATCAGGGACTAAACCCTAAAGGCTTTAAGGCTTTGTGATTAAGCTTATGCCTGCATCCTTCTCTTAGGATGGAGTGTATAACTTTAATCCTAAGTGTTAAACCCTTAATGTGTTTAAATCTCTTAATCAATTCACTTAATAAGTATCAAGACATCACACTTGTAACTTGGGCCTTGCATTAGGGTTCTAATTCTTCCTTAATTGGTTAAGAAGGACTAACCCTAGTGTTAATGGACAAGTCCCCCTCAAGTTGTCTTACAAATCATAAAATTCACTTCATCATCATATCATTAAGTAAAATCCACTTAATCAAAGGCTTGTTTTGTCATGAGTTTAATCCCTAATCATGGATTAAGTTGAGGATCTTTCCTCAGCTTAAACATTCTCATCTATTATCCTTCTATTAGGATGGTGTAATAAGTCTGTTTAATCCTTGATTATGGCTTAACCTCATTACTCAACACTAAACAAAAACCACAAAAACACCTAAATAATCACAAGTAGGTTAATGATCTTAACCCTACATCAAAGGTGATTAAGTGTGAGAATCTGACTTCACACTTAAGGTACTCTCATTACCCCTAATCAGAGGGAAGATGTGATGAGTTTACTAAATCCATTGGTTTAGGCTTGAGCTCATTAACTTATGACAAACTTTCAAAAGCAATAAAAGACTGAAAACTCAAAAACAAACAATAATCGTCTCCTCCGGGATTCTTTTCTCATCTCATTCACTCATAAACGAGAGCTCGCTTCTTCCGTCTAATGCAAGACAGTTTGCACCTGAGCCAGACAGGTCATACACTTGAGCATAGACAAGTAAGCAGTTCACAAGTCAATTCACCTTTCAGTCTCTTTGGGTCGAACTACGGTGTTCTGACTTCCTCATTGCACGAGAGGATACGTAGGCATAACTTAACAGTTATCGAACAAAAGTCTCTGTATATTCCCCCTCTTTCTAGCCTCATTCTTTTAGCCTCATGATCTTGAGCAATTCATTCTTATCCCTTACACTGACACTTCACTTATATACTTCACTTTTCTCTTACACTGACACCTGTACATTTTGTTTTCCAGCCCTTTTACCCACAAATTGCACTGACACTACCCCTTTAAAACACAAATCTTTCAAGCGTGGATCCCGTCGAGTACGGCGGACAATCTGGGTGCTAATACCTTCCCAGGTTGTAACCAACCCCCTTTCTCAGTCTCTCTGGTTCGCAACCGTCTTATCCATCTCTTTCTAGGTCTATGCAGCATTGCCTTTCCTCCGGGATAAAAATGCCTAGCTGGCGACTCTTTTCATCTCCAGTGAGTTCACGGCTGTGTGTTCTCATTGTCCCTCTCGCCGACCGTTCGCGTCTGTACCTTTATTTGGGCCGGTCCCATTTATCGGGAGCGACAGCTTGGCGACTCTGCTGGGGACCCTTTATACTGCAACCAGGGCTTCTGGTTCTTTTTGTGGGTTCCTCCTAGCGCTTGTCTGATTTGTGTTTACTGGGGTGTTATGTGTTTATTTGTGTTTGTGTATTTGTATTTATTTTGTACAGTTTTGTTTATTGCTTTCTTATAGCTTTATGCATATATTATCATATTGTTATACTGTGCTGCTGGCTGGATCTGTTGTTTGCTTTGGTGGGTGGGTGTTCCATTGAGAGTTAAGGTCCTATACTTGGGACCTGAGTGACACCTAGGCTAGAGTGAATCATATTCTTTCCCATTCCATCTCGGTCTGGTGCGGGAATATGAAACACGGTTCAGATATGGGTTTCTTCTTGAGAACTCTGTGTTGCAGATTTCCTGCAGTGCTAGGGCTATCTGGGAAGCCTGCTAAGTCTGGATGACCTTTTAGTATTGACCTTCAGAAACTGAGGTGAATCAGAGGAGGAACTTTTATGGTTATTGTAAACACTGTACCTCCGGGTTAGAAATGTTTACACTTCTCATAACTGATCCAAGTCTGAGGATCCTTGTTTTAGAACACCACCTGTGAGGGGGTTGGGCTGTTTACAGGTTTGCAGGTACCTTGACCTCAGAATACCCTGTTACTTTGACTTGATTAAGAATACTCCATTTTGGGACAGTTCTTGTGATTCTAAAACCCTGGACATGTGGCTCTTTATTTGAGCCCCCTACCCTGGTTACTGGATTTATAGACCTCCATTTGGATTTCTTGGACATACTTGGACCTATATCAAGGCATCTGATCAGATCCGGCTCAGTCACAAACCCTTGCATATCATTTGCATACATACTCATTGCATCATATTGACATTTGCTTATTTGTGTTTCAGGGTATCCATCTTCATTTGGTTCTAGTTTTGACCCCATCTTCAGTATTGACCTATCTTCATCAGCATCTGCTTCAGTTATCAGCTGTCTGCTTCAGTCACCTGCACCAGCCAATCAGTGGCCCATTCTTCAGTATCATCATCAGCACTTGTCTTTACTCAGTCTCAGCATCATGGCTCCTAAAAAGAGTAACATCACCTACCACTTTTTCCAGCCAGAGCTATCTGACATCAGGAGGATTCAGACCCTGATCACTCCAGATCACATACCATTGTTCAGGGAACACTTTGGAGATATACTTGATATGGTTATGGATCTGGACCCGTCACAGAGAAGCCTGATCCACACTTGCATTCAGTTTTATGATCCCCCACTGAGGTGTTTCACTTTCCAAGACTTTCAGTTGGGCCCTTTATTGGAAGAATACTCATCATTGGTTGGTATACCTATCAGGGGTGGAATCCCTTTCAACCCTGAGATGGTCTTTCCTGGTAATGGAGAAGTAGCAAAGGCTTTGCATCTGGAGCCAGTTCTGATTGAGCAGCATAGGACTTCCAAAGCTGGGATCCCTGGTTTTCATCTGGATTTCTTGATCTCTCAAGCTACCCTGAAAGCCTCTTTAGGAGATTGGAAAGCAGTCTGTGCTTTGCTGGCCCTGAGCATATATGGAATTGTATTGTTTGCAGATGAGCCTCGATTCATTAGCAAGAATGCAATCCATCTTTTCATCTTGAAGAACCCAGTGCCCACTTTATTGGGGGACCTCTACTACTCAGTGCATCAGAAGAATGAAAAGCAGATGGGAAGATTAGTGAGGTGTTGTGCTCCATTGTTCCACACTTGGCTTCTCAGGCATCTACCCAGGACAGATGCATTTTTGAATCCTCATCAGCAGAGAAACTGGGCTAAGAGACTCACTGCTCTAACCTCAATCGATATCAGATGGTGCACCCAAAGCACCAAAGGCAGGGATATCATCACCAGCTGTGGGCATTTTCCCAATGTGCCCCTAATAGGAGTTAAGGGTAGTATTAATTACAACCCTCTGCTGTTTAGAAGACAACTGGGCTATGCACTGGTCCACACTCCTAAGGCACAGGACTTGGTTGAGACTCTTTATTGTGAGAACAAGCCTAATCTGGCTATTGTTAGGCAGGCTGCTTGGGCATGGGATAATGTTCAAACCAAGGGGGTAACCATTCTGGGGAAGTGCAGCAATGTGGCATCGGCACAATATTATGAGTGGTCCCATGCCAGGGCTCAATTCTCTGGAATGCCCTTTACCATAGAAGATATGCCTGAATCATCTTCAGCACCACCCCCTGCAACTATCAGTTTGGAGGAGTTTGAGAGCTTGAAGGAAAGAAATGAGAAGTTAACCCAGGATTTGCAGAAGACCCTCCGGGAGAGGAATGATGGCAGGATGGAGATTGAGGGGCTGGAGAAGTTGAGAGTGGAGCATCTGGCTAAAATTGAGAAGTCTGGGGATTATATCAAGAAGTCTAAAGCTGGAGAACAAATTCTGAAGAATGCTTGCAAGGAAGCCCAGTTCCAGAGAGCAAGGACAGACTTGTATCTGAAGGAGAGTCAGGCTAGGTGGGTCAGGATCACCGAAGCTCGTACTCTGGAGGACAAGAGAGTTCAAGACAAGATGGAGCAACTGGAAGCTAGTGCCAAAGAACAGCAGGAAGCCCTGGCAGCAGCCCAGAGGGAGATATCAGAGCTAAAGATCAAAGCTGGAGTGAAGAGGTCAAAGGACCAAGGCCAGCACAAGAAACTAACAGCAGCTGTTACGACCCGGAATCTCCTCATCAGGAATCTCACGGAGCGTCCGGCTGATCCTGTGACCGAAGCACTTCTCAAGGAAGTTCGTGAGGATGAGTTTGGTCTTGGTATTTGACCATTTGTTTGTTGTTGCTTTCATTCCATGTACTTTTATTTTCCTGTAATGTATTTTGACCCCTCAGAGGGCTTGTATTTGTAAACAAACTATGTACCATTTTGTTTTTGTAATATATGTATTAGTTTGTTCCATCCAAGTTTCACTTCGAAAGCAACATCAACAGCATCTTCAAGGGTCTGGAAGGGTCAAAACTGAATGCCAAGCCGGATGCCTTGAAAACAAATAAGCATACTGCATTGCATGCTAACCCTTTTGTTTGTTTTGTAGGTTTTTGTTTTATTGTTGCTAACTCTGTTGTGATGTTCAGGAACTATAGCTCGGCGCCGGGTATTTCCCCTCAACCGTCCACACCGTTATCCGACCCGTAACAACCTTTCGGGCATTCAAATGGATCAGATGCAGCAGGACCTTACGGAGGTCAGGAACCAAATAACCAACGAGAGGCTAGAAATGAGGAATCAAATGACGCAGTTTATGGAAGTGATGAACAACATGGCTCAGAGCCAGGAAAGATTGAGGGCCATGGTGGAAAGGCAAAATCAAGAAGATCCACATATAGGGACCGCTGGCACAAGCAATAACGAGAGGGTCCAACCTCATGTCAATCCCCCTGTATTTGGCCCCCATCTCCATCCAGAGGTCAATATCCCTGCAAATGTTCAAGGGACTGCCACTGCAGCCAGGGTATTGCAAGAAGACCCCCAAGAGGATCAATTCACAGTAATGGGTGCTGGGGAAGAAGCTTATGATAGAAGGCTGGATGAGATAGCTGAGAAATTGAGGTCCTTAGAGTACCAAAACTCTTTGGGCTTTGACGTCATGGACATGGGCTTGGTAGACGGGGTCAGGATTCCCCATAAGTTCAAACCTCCTTGTTTTGAAAAATATAACGGGACTTCATGCCCCCGGACTCATTTGCAATCATTTCTGGGAAGGCTGAAGGCTTATACTATGGATGAAAAGCTCTGGATGTTCTATTTTGAAGATAGCTTGACAGGAGCTTCGAGAGAATGGTACTCTCACTTGACAAGGGCAACTATCAGGTGTTGGAAGGACCTGGCAGAGGCCTTCATCAGACAGTATCAGTACAACTTAGATATGGCACCCAACAGGACTCTCCTAATGGGAATGTCACAATCATCAAGGGAAAGCTTCCGAGAATATGCCCAGAGATGGAGGCAATTGGCTGCTGCTGTTCAGCCACCTATGTCTGAAAGGGAAATGGCAGATATGTTTATGAACACCCTCCAAGGAACATATATTGACAGGCTGGCTGCCTTCTCTTCCACTAGCTTTGCAGATGTTGTCATAGCTGGGGAGAGAATTGAGAGCCTGTTAAAAATGAGCAAGATCTCAGACAACGGTGCAAGCTCGTCCAGTAGTACAAGAAAGCCTTTTGCAGGCCCAAGAAGAACTGGCGAGACCAATGCCATCCACACCAACAGGGGCAGACCTCAATATGTTCACAGGTCAGTGGCAGCAGTCACCATTCCCGCTCCGGCTCATCCTCAACCAGTTTATCAACCTCCGCAGCAAAACTATCAGCAACAACCTCAGTACCATCAACAGAATCAGTATCCTCCGAGAAATTACAACAACACCAACAACAATAATTAGCCAAGGCCATTCCAGCAGAGGCCTTCACAAGCTAACAGGGTAATCGATCCGATCCCTATGACATATGCTACATTGCTGCCACAACTCCTGAAACTCAACCTAGTTGAGCTAAGGACGTTGGCACCTCCAGATCCCAACAGTCTACCCAGGAATTATGACTCCAACGCCAGATGTGCTTTTCATTCAAACGCACCTGGCCACAGTACAGAAAAGTGCAGAGCCCTGCATATGAAGGTACAAGACCTGGTAGACTCTAAAGCTCTGAATTTCGCACCACCACCTAATGTCAATAAGAACCCCATGCCAAACCACGGTGGTCCCAGAATTAACGCTATTGAAGAAGACAAGCCGTCTTATTTAATAACCAGTGTGGGTCAGATCCGGACACCGTTGGTGGAAATTAAGGCTCAGCTCCTCGAATGTCAAATGTTCCCGGGGTGTGAGTTGGGGTGTGCTTACTGCAATATTTCAGTCAATGGGTGCGATAACCTGAGGAATGGCATAGACGGTCTCATTCAGAGTGGCCAACTTCAGATCACCACATCATTTCCTACAAATCCAGCAATCTCATCAGCAACAACTCCAGAACCTCCTACAACTGCAACAACCATTGTTCCTGACAATTCTTCGGCTTCATCAACAAGTACTTCATCTGTCATCTCAACTGACCAGATATCAATGAATGTTCCTTCTACAACTCCAGCACCACTCCATTTTGAAACTACTACAACCACAACATCCATCCTTCCCACAATGTTTCCTACAACATCAGCAACAAATCATGAAGATGTCTCAACTGTCACAATATTTTACGATCCAGAAAATAACTCTGTCTACAACTCAGAAGGTGCTGCTCCCATCAGAGCACCAGTCACAATTTATTACGATCCACAGACTATCACAATTCCTTCCACAGCTGCAGTCAGTCCAGTCACTATCACGGTGCCTGGACCAGTACCTTATGAAAGCAGCAATACCATCCCGTGGCATTACGGCTCTGACCTGTACTGTGAAGGACAAATAATCACTTTTGAATCATCAACCCCTGCACCACAAATTGACAATGTGGGAGGAGGCGGAGGCTTCACTCGAAGCGGACGTCTTTTCGCTCCACAAATTCAGAGACCCACTGCCGAAGCAGAAGCTGCTGCTAAAGCAAAAGGAAAAAGCTTGGTGCAGGAAGAGCAGACTGTTAAAGAAGCCTTGAGAACACCCTTCGATCAAGAGGTTGATGAGTTCATGCGAATCATCAAAAAGAGTGATTATAAAATAGTGGATCAGCTTCATCAGACGCCTTCCAAGATCTCAATCCTATCATTGCTTATGTGCTCCGAAGCCCATCGGAATGCACTACTCAAAGTCTTGCACGCAGCTTACGTGCCTGAGGAGATCACTGTCAATCAGCTGGAAGCTGTAGTTGGAAATGTCAATGCTAGTCACAGACTAGGGTTCACCAATACTGATTTGACAACGGAAGGCCGCAACCATAACAAAGCCTTGCACATAACCATGGAATGTAAAGGTGCTGTCCTTTCCCATGTGCTGGTGGACACGGGGTCATCCCTCAATGTCTTACCTAAGAAGGCCCTGGTGAAGTTAGAATATGACGGATTGGCGTTGAGACCCAGCAACCTGGTGGTGAGAGCCTTTGATGGTTCAAAGAGATCGGTTCTGGGAGAAATTGAATTGCCCATAACGATTGGCCCGCAGACCTTCAAAACGACCTTCTACGTGATGGATATACAGCCTGCCTACAGCTGTCTATTGGGTAGGCCATGGATTCACGCCGCTGGCGCCGTGACCTCTACCCTTCACCAGAAGTTAAAATATGAGTGGGAGGGTGAAATCGTTACAATTTGTGGAGAAGAGGATATTTTTGTTAGCCACCTGGCTACCTATAAATACATTGAGATGGATGGGGAGATCCACGAAACAATGAGTCAAGGGTTTGAGGCCTTGAACATAAATGAAACTTCTGTTGTACCTGGAACTTCAATATCATCATACCAATAAGCCCGGAAGGTTGTTGAGGGAGGAAACGCCCAAGGCTGGGGCAAATTGTTATCGGTGGAGAAGAAAGAGGACAGATTTGGGTTGGGTTACAAACCAACTCAACAAGATCAAGCAGAGGCTGCGAAAGAGCCCAACTTTGTGAGTGGGGGGATGCTCACCCCTGATGCTGTCAACTGTCTGGAAGACGAGCTGGAAGAAGAACGCAACCTGGAAAGCTGGATTCGTCCAAAGATCCCGGGGAGCAGTATCTCAAACTGGTCTTCCCAGGAAATTATAAGAGTTACTCATGCAGAGTAATTATTATTTCCTGTATTTTTATAGCATGCATCAAAGTCTTGCATCTTGCCCAAGATGACAAGACTCATTTTGTAATTGGGCCATCTGTACTTTTTGTGCAAACAAGATTAATCAATGAAATATCAGACATCTTTTTGCAAATGAGTCTTTTCTCTTTTCCGTTCATTGTTTTTCCATTTTTTTCTTTTTGTACAAAAAAATAAATGGCAGTGTTTCCAAAATGACAACTTTATTTCACTTTTCTAAAACAGGATTAAAATCAAATCACTAAAATGAACAAACTGAACCCTTGCAGAGTGTGCCCTCCAGACAGCACTGACAACAGCACGGCTATGACTTCGTATGACTTTGACAATCCAATCAATCAAGTTGATGAAGGGGTTGAAGAAGAATATGAGCTTCCTGAAGAGCTAGCCAGGTTGTTAAGACAGGAGGAAAAGGTTATTACTCCTCACCAGGAGGAGGTTGAAGTGATTAATCTTGGTACAGATGAAGACGTGAAAGAAGTTAAAATCGGGGCCTGCCTGCAAGACTCAGTGAAGAGACAACTGATTGACCTGCTTCGAGAGTATGTGGATGTGTTTGCTTGGTCTTATCAAGATATGCCAGGGTTGGATACCGAAATTGTCGTGCACAAGCTGCCTTTGAGAGAATAATGCCCGCCAGTTAAGCAGAAACTGCGTCGTACTCGCCCGGACATGGCAATGAAGATCAAGGAAGAGGTACAAAAGCAATGGGACGCCGGGTTCCTCGCTGTAACTAGCTATCCACCGTGGGTTGCTAATATAGTACCTGTGCCTAAGAAAGACGGCAAAGTAAGGATGTGTGTTGACTACCGGGACCTGAACAGAGCCAGCCCGAAAGATGACTTCCCATTACCTCACATTGATGTATTGGTGGATAACATGGCTCAGTTCTCGGTATTCTCCTTCATGGATGGATTTTCAGGATACAATCAGATTAAAATGTCACCTGAAGACATGGAGAAGACAACATTCATTACACCCTGGGGCACGTTCTGCTACAAGGTAATGCCATTTGGGCTTAAGAATGCCGGTGCAACATATCAACGGGCTATGGTAACATTATTCCACGATATGATTCATAAAGAGATAGAGTGTTATGTGGATGACATGATTGCCAAGTCCCTTACTGAAGAAGATCACCTGGTAAATCTACTGAAGTTATTCAAGCGTCTGAGGAAGTACCAACTGAAGTTAAACCCCAACAAATGCACATTCGGGGTGCGATCGGGTAAGTTGCTGGGATTTATCGTAAGCGAGAAAGGGATTGAAGTTGACCCTGATAAAGTCAAAGCTATTCAAGAGATGCCTGCACCGAAAACTGAGAAAGAAGTTCGAGGGTTCTTAGGTCGATTGAACTACATCTCACGGTTCATATCTCACCTCACTGCAACCTGTGAACCCTTGTTCAAATTGCTAAGAAAAGAACAAACGGTCAGGTGGAATGAAGACTGTCAAAGGGCTTTTGACAAGATCAAGGAATACTTGCAAGAACCTCCAATTCTTATGCCGCCAGTTGAAGGAAAACCTCTAATAATGTACTTGACAGTTTTAGAAGAGTCGATGGGGTGTGTGTTGGGCCAGCATGACGAGTCTGGTCGAAAAGAGTATGCAATATACTACCTGAGCAAAAAGTTTACCGACTGTGAACAACGTTATTCACTGCTCGAGAAAACTTGCTGTGCTTTAGCGTGGGCTGCTCGCCGACTGAGACAGTATATGTTGACCCACACTACTTTGTTGATCTCAAAGATGGACCCAGTTAAGTACATATTTGAGAAGCCAGCACTTACCGGACGGGTTGCAAGATGGCAGATGATCCTCACAGAATATGACATCCAGTACACTTCTCAGAAAGCCATCAAGGGCAGTGTATTGTCTGAATATCTTGCTGAGCAACCTATTGATGATTACCAGCCTATGAGATTTGACTTCCCTGATGAAGACATCATGTTCATAAAAGCAAAAGATCATGAAGAGCCTGTTCACACTGAAGGGTCCAACCCGGAAGAAGAATGGACTATGATGTTTGATGGGGCTATTAATATGAATGGTCGTGGTGTTGGTGCAGTACTCATTACACCTAAGGGAGTTCACATGCCTTTCTCGGCAAAACTCACTTTCAACTGCACTAACAACGAAGCTGAATACGAAGCTTGCATTATGGGTCTTGAGGAAGCCATTGACCTCAGGATCAAGACATTGACTGTATTCGGAGATTCAGCTTTGGTAATCAATCAAACCAATGGCAAATGGTACACCCACCAGGATCATCTGATACCTTACAGGGATTATACAAGGAGGTTATTGACTTTCTTTACAACAGTCAAGCTTGAGTATATCCCTCGGGACGAGAATCAGTTTGCAGATGCTCTGGCTACCATTTCATCCATGATCAAAGTTCAGGCTGCCAACTTTGTACCTCAGATTTCAGTATCCAGACTCGACAGACCAGCATATGTGTTCGCAGCAGATGTTGTTAAAGATGATAAGACTTGGTTCCATGACATTAAATGCTTCTTGGAGGATCAAACATACCCACTTGGGGCATCTTCCAATGATAAGAAGACTTTGAGAAGGCTTGCTGGTAGTTTCTTTCTGAACACTGATGGGTCTTTATACAAAAGGAACTTTGATATGGTACTCCTCAAATGTGTTGATAAGACAGAAGCAGACTTGTTGATGCATGAAGTGCACGAAGGATCTTTTGGTACCCATGCAGGAGGGCATGCCATGGCCAAGAAATTGTTGAGATCAGGCTATTACTGGATCACGATGGATGCAGACTGTTGTGCCTACGCCAGAAAATGCCATAAATGCCAGATTTATGCAGATAAGGTGCATGTGCCTCCCAATCCTTTGAACATCATGTCTTCACCCTGGCCCTTTGCTATGTGGGGCATTGACATGATTGGTAAGATCGAGCCAACTGCTTCAAATGGCCACAGATTCATCCTGGTCGCCATTGATTATTTCACCAAGTGGGTCGAAGCAGCCTCATATGCAAATGTTACAAGACAAGTGGTAGCCAGATTTCTGAAGAGAGATATCATCTGTCGGTATGGAGTGCCCGAGCGAATCATTACTGATAATGGTTCCAATTTAAACAACAAAATGATGGCAGAGCTGTGCCGGGACTTCAAGATCCAACATCACAATTCTTCTCCTTACAGGCCAAAGATGAACGGCGCTGTTGAGGCAGCAAATAAGAATATCAAGAAGATTGTGCAGAAGATGGTAGTCACTTACAAAGACTGGCATGAAATGCTACCGTTTGCCTTGCATGGGTACCGCACGTCAATCAGAACGTCCACTGGGGCAACACCGTATCAACTTGTGTATGGTATGGAAGCAGTCCTACCTGTCGAAGTTGAATTACCCTCCCTACGGGTACTAATGGATGTTAAGCTGAACGAAGCAGAATGGGTCAGGGCCCGATACGAACAACTGAGTCTGATCGAAGAAAAGAGATTGGATGCAATCTGTCATGGGCAGTTATATCAGAAAAGAATGAAGAGAGCCTTCGATCAGAAAGTCAGGCATCGAGAGTACCAAGTGGGAGATCTTGTGCTGAAAAGAATCCTCACTCCTCATACAGACCACAGGGGCAAGTGGACCCCGAACTATGAAGGACCATTTGTGGTAAAGAAAGTTTTCTCTGGTGGAGCACTGATGCTCAGCACCATGGATGGTGAAGATTTCCCGTCCCCTGTGAATTCAGATGTAGTTAAAAAATACTTCGCATAAAATGACCCGCTGGACATAAAAACAGAATGTAAGTCCAGGCAAAAATAGGGCATCCCGGCGAGTCAAAAACAGAATAAAAGACTCGGGCAAAAATAAGGGAAAATAAACCAAAAAAACTGTACACCCGCTGAGTTGAAAAGCCACATTGGACAACTCAGGCAAAAATGGGTATCCCGATGGATTGAAAACCCGAAAGGGCGATCCATGCAAAATAAGGGAATAAGCGAACAACTGCATTCTGAATTCGTCTGTATCACTTACAACTTGGCAAGCTTCGAAAAGATCAAGCTTCAATCAGAATCGACATTCTTCAGAAAGCTAGATGAGAAGAACATCAAAAGTCATACGAGTCATAGCAAAGGGGAAGCTCCTTAAAGCGTCATCAACATTGCCAGCACTTTGTTTCTCAATTTGTAACAATCTCCTCATTCCAGGGGATATGTTTCTCTGACTGTATCTTGCCAATTCAGGGCATATAAATTAATAAAATCAGATTTTCAGTCATGTCTCGTTTTGTACATTTTATTTGCAAAAAATGTCTGATGTCTTAAAAGGAAAAAACTGATTGCATAAGAATACAGATGTTTATCTTCAAATAAAAACATGCTTGCAGGAAACATGCTTACTCTCAGAAGTATCCTAACTCCTATGACGGAATCCAGTAAGGGATACCTCGGGATTATCTTGTGCGTTTTTCTACCTTTTTCAGGATTGCAGGTATCCAGAACGCAACTTGGGGCATGAAAACTTTATCCCAGCAAGCTGGCAAATCAACACTCAATTTTAGCGCTCGAAGTGCTCTCTCCCCAGCTGAGTTGCCTCTCATGACTTCCCCCCAGCTAAGTTGCCACTTAGTGCTTATCCCCATCAGAATGGGCAGGTATCACGAAAGGCACCTATATCCCCGGCTGAGTCAAGGATCCTCTTCAACAAAATCCTTAGGGAGGTCTCTCAGTGATCTCTCTTTCTCCCCAGCCGAGTTTCCTTTTTTACCCTCAGCCGGAGCACAAAAGTCAGGGAACCATCCCCCCACAGAGTTGCAGCCTCTATCCAGAAGAGCAACGCATAGAAGATCACAACAGAGTGAAGAAAGCTTCTACAAACCCCAGCTGGGTCCTATGTTTATTAGGATAGGTCTATCAATGACCCGATTCCCCAAGCAGATACATCTCATCAGATCTACCAATGATCTCATCCCCAGCTGGGATGTCTACTTCAACAGATCGATCAAAGATCTTCGCAGCAACGGGACCCGGACCCCGGTTTGGTAGCTTTGCATAATCATAGCATTCGCATCATGTTCACCCACAAAGCGTAGCATTCCGTCTAATACGGAGCATTACGGCAAAAATTCAACACATAGCATAATCATAAGCCATGTTCTAAACTAACACTTAATGACAGTTCACCAACGTACAGAAAAATCCCCACCAGAGTTCCCAGCAAAAGCAGCTGCCTCACAACCACAAACACCAGTATATACTCATTTTGACACCCGTCCGTGTCATACCCCAGCAGAAAGCCAAAGACATCCTCTTTGCACTCACATAAGCCTATATACACTTCCTTGACACCCGTCCGTGTCATTTCCCCAGCGCAGTCGCCTACACTTTTACAACCCATATACTTGTTGATATTATTATACTTTTCTCTCTTGACACTCGTCCGTGTCACCCTCCCCAGCAGTTAAACACTCATCTACAATACCCATACTCACTACTCATGTTGCACTCATATAGATACTCGTCCGTATCTTGTTTATATCATTCATATCCCCACAGACTCGGCACTAGTCCTTGTTCTTTGTTAACCCGTTGGTACTCGTCCGTACCATCATCTCAGAACATGCGTCAAGCGTTTGTTTCTACCTGATACTCGTCCGTATCAAGGTCTTAAGGATGCTCGTCCGCATCTTTAATCCATACACTGTGTCAGACACTTTTTGTCTTCTTGAATATAGACACTCGTCTGTGTCTACTATTCCCCAGAGGAATCCTCTCAGATTCAACACTCGTCCGTGTTCTCTGTTAACCAGTTGATACTCGTCCGTATCATCATCTTTGAACACGCGTCAGTATTTGTTTCTACCCGATACTCGTCCGTATCGTAGTCTTAGGGATGCTCGTCCGCATCTTTAATCTATACACAACATCTAAACACTTATACCTTTGGTTTCTTGGATATAAACACTCGTCCGTGTTTACTACTCCCCAGTAGATCGCCAACAAAGCAATTTTTTCCTTCTTATCTGACACTCGTCCTGTGTCATGGTAAACCCTGAGAGCAGCCGTACCCTGCTAGGTGGTCGTCCTCCACCTCTTGATGGTCGTCCTCCATCATGCTCATCCGATGGCCGTCCCCATCGTTGATTTTAGCAGCCATCCCCTTCTAGGTGGTCGTCCTCCACCCTTTTGATGATCGTCCTTCATCATTTTATCCAATGGCCGTCCCCATTGTTGATTTTGGTTATCTGGCATTCGTCCTATGTCATGATAAACCCCGAGAGCAGCCGTCCCCTGCTAGGTGGTCGTCCTCCACCTCTTGATGGTCGTCCTCCATCATGCTCATCCGATGGTCGTCCCCATCGTTGATATTTTCGGCAGCCGTACCCTGCCAGGTGGTCGTCCTCCACCTTTGATGGCCGTCCCCATCATAATTCCTTTATTCCCCAACAGAGCAGCCGTCCCCTGCTAGGTGATCGTCCTTCACCTTTGATGGCCGTACCCCATCATCTGTTTATTTCATTTATTCTTTAACCCGATGGCCGTCCCCATCGTGGTCCCTTTTCCTTTTAGCCCGATGGTCGTCCCCATCGTTGGTTACGTTGCTTTATGAACTTGATGGCCGTCCCCGTCGTGTTTCATCAATCCCTAGAGAATTTTACAACTTTATCTTGATGGCCGTCCCCATCATAATTTCTTATTTTTTCCAGCTAGTCGGCCGTCCCCGTCTTTGCTTTACCTTTTATCCCCAGCATGTCGGCCATCCCCGTCATTGCTTTATTTTCAGCACTTTGCCCAGCATGTCGGTCGTCCCCGTCATTGCTCTTTACCCAGCAGTCGTCCTCTGCTCGACGGTCGTCCTCCGTCGCCCACACTTTACAATATACTTTATCTTCCTTTTACAATCTATATCCCTTTTCTTCTTTATTCTGTGAGTGCAAATTTTGGACTGTCTTTGGTATTCAACCACAAGTTATCTTGTTTGCCTGATAAGCCATCGCTTACAACCTGCACAGCTAACTCATGTTTGAATAGGGGCAGCTGTAAACACCCCAAATTTGCCCTCACCCTTTCACACCATGGCTTGTGATCATTTCATATGCATAAACACAATCATATCATCTCATATTACATTTTTGGTTCACTGCATTGATTCAAAGTCATCTGCACCTAGGGTTTGTGATCTGAGCAATCCAAGAGCCTCCTGAGCCACTCCAAAGGCCATCAATCACTTCAAAGGGGTTCATGTGTGTTCTTATATCTTATTACATCCTTTCAAAGTCAAAAATGCAAAAGAATCACAAGAACTGGGATTGGTGTGGATGCAGAGCCAAGTTTGACTGCACAGTTGACCCAAAATTAGGGTTTTGGTTTCAGAGGCCATAACTCCAAATTTTTTGGTCATTCTTGTTTCCATGGGTCTCTATATGGTATAGGGAGTATGCATATCAATTTTCATGAAGAAATTCCATGGGGAAGTCATCTGATCAAGGGTTGACTTTTCAGACAAATCAGTGCAAAATCAGGGCATCTGAGGCCCCCAATGACCCAACCAAGGGGTGATCTTCATCATTTTGAATGTATATGATCTTTATTTGATCATGGAAGAATTGCAAGTTTTTGCAAAGTTGACTTTTTAGGGCATGGTTGACTTTTCAAGAATATGTCATTTTATGCCATTTTTCAAACCTTACTTTTTGATCCAAAAATGCTTCAAATGGAAAAACTTTGGTCATGAAAGTTGTAGATTAGATCTTTCCCTTTTCAAAAAGTACAAGAACATGACCTAATTCATTTTGGATCAAAAGTTATGGTGTGTTAAAGTTGGCAAAAATCATTAATTTTCAAGTTATGCACTAAAAGGAAAACTTGCAATTTCATGTACCAAAGGCATTTGTGACTTCTAATTGATGCCTAATCCTTATACCAACATAATCCAAGCCTTAAAGTTCAGATTGAACCAAGGGAATCACATGTCTTCATGGTTTGTGAGGCATGATCTTTTCATGAGAACTAAAGGCAAGCAAGTTGCAAAACCAATGATCACACTTCATCCACTTGCTGCCTAGCCTGCTGAATCACACTAGCCTTTCCCTCATGCCATGCTGCGCCAGACAAGCCCTTTGTACTTGGCTAGAAGTTGCCCATGCCCTCTCTTACAAGAAGTTGACATATTTGCAAAAGTAGCTACACCTATCACTAAAGCACAGGTCACATCTTCTGACCAATCCCATTTGTTTATGCAAACAAAGAGCAAGACATTTCATATAGCCAGCAAGCCTGAAACCAGCAAAGGCATCACTTCTCCATTTTCACTCCATAGAGCAAAACCCTTCGAATCTCTCTCCACAGCTCACAAACACATAAGCAAACTTCATAAACCTTTTCAACATCCCTCCCTGGTCACTAAGCACCCCTCAAAACATCCCAAAGCTCAAAGAGTCAGAAACACGATTCTTACACCATCTTGAACAGAACTCAGGCAAACTCTTCAATCAGCCCAAATAAACTTCAAGCAAGCCTGGCAAACACTTTGGAGAGGTCATTGGAGTTGTTTAGAAGCAAGAAACTGGCCCAGAAGCTCCTATTTTGAAAGCTTCGAATCAGGTAGCTATGGCATTCCATTTTTCCAGAACCTCTTTTTATTGTTTCTAATTGATTAAGTATGCTTCACTGATCACCCTGAACTAAAAATTATTGAAAATGGTTGAGAAATGAAGTTGTATTGCTTGTCTGAAATTTTGGCCGTTTTTGTTCTTTGCTTCGATTCATGATCATGGCTGGAAATAAATGAGAAATGAGGGTGGGGTTGAGTTTAGGAGAGTGAGAGGAACAAATCTGGAGCTTTAGAGCTCCAGAAATGACCTAGGGAAGGTTTTGGAAATTCTCAGGGAGGGAGGTCACCGGAGAAGACGACCGGAGCTCGTCTCCGGTGACCTGAAAGTCATTAATGCTTAATTAGGGTTTAAGGGTAGGTTTGAATCTGGAACGTAGGATGAAGCTTCCCGCGCGTGTTTCAAGGGCCCAGATCATGTCATTAGCCCTAATTTTTGTTTATTTAATTTAATCATAATTAATTAACTCAGGAGAAATCCAGGCCATCCATTAGCGCGCCAGTCAACCCTTTCCCCTCAACTTTGAATCTGGATCATTGGATCAGATTACTTTCCATTTTATTTTGTTTTATTTCATTTTCTTTCCATTTAACTTCCATAATTTATTTAAAATAGTAAAAATTGTGTAAAAATTATGAAACTTTTTCTCAAGAGTTTCATTAATTTTTATGACACAAAAATATTTTTATTTTCATTTTTAGCATTAAAAAAGTATTTTTAAGTATTTAAAAGATTATTTTTAATTGATTAATGGAAATTAATTTATTAAAAATACCTTTAGGTATTTAAAAATCACCAAAAAATTCATGAAATGTTCTAAGACATTTAGAAACATTGTACAACCTTAAAACCAAATTTATTTTTTGATCTTGATGCATTTTAAGAATTTCTCATTGAATTAAAATCATTTTTGTGCATTATTTTGATCCAAAGTTCAAAAAATCATTTCTGCCTATCCATGAAGAGTTGGACATTGATTCTTTTTTCATTGCATTGTGTTTAGCATGTAGTTTGTGAGATTAAATGGCCATGATTTGATCTTTCATTTTCAATTTGTTTGACATTTCTTTTGTTTAGGAACCCTAAAACCCTAGAAATCTTAGAAAAATCATAACTTGAAAGTGGTTTGGAGTTGAGACCTCTCCTTTGGGCATTGGTTTAGTATAGGATTAGGGGTCCTTTGGGTGGCATTTTCAATTTTTTATCTTAGGGTTTGCTTCTGATTTTGGTTTTTGTTTGATGTATTGTCCATAAACCCTAATTTGGGCTTCCATATGCATCCATCTTGCATTCTCTTGCATAACTTGACTTGCCATGACATTTCAAGCATCCATTTGATTCATTTGACATCATAAGACATATTGAAAGCATGTTTGATCATTGCATCATGTATTTGCCATGTTGTATGCCATGTGCACTTCATAACTTTTCATGTATGTCCATGCTTTCTAACTTGCTTCATTTGCATTCATAAGCTTATATGATCATTTCCATGTGCTGCCTCATGTTTGTAGCATCTCATAGCATCATTAGCATCATGTATATGCTTCTGGTTTTGTTTCTTATCATGTCATCTCATCTCATTTTGCATTGTATTGCATTTCCTTTCTAACCTTTCAGGTGGTAAGTGACTTTGAGAAGTGAATTTGTCTTCACTTCTCACAACTTTCTTCTCATCTCTCTCTTGCATCCTTGCTGCATTCTTGTTTGTGTTTGAGTTTGAGCTTGCTCCTTCTTCTTCTTCCCACTTTCTTTCTTCAAGTGACTTGACTTCTTGAATGAAGCAAGTTGCTTTGCTTCTCTTGATCCTTCTATCTGCTTCCTGGTGGTTCCATTGAAGATTCTTCTTGTAAACCTCACAAACCTTAGGAACAACCAAGCATGACAATGATTAGGATTTTGATGAGTCTCCCCCCCTAGTTTTTACCTTTCTGTCTCTTTTGAGTCATCTCTTCTCATCTCATAATCAGGGACTAAACCCTAAAGGCTTTAAGGCTTTGTGATTAAGCTTATGCATGCATCCTTCTCTTAGGATGGAGTGTATAACTTTAATCCTAAGTGTTAAACCCTTAATGTGTTTAAATCTCTTAATCAATTCACTTAATAAGTATCAAGACATCACACTTGTAACTTGGGCCTTGCATTAGGGTTCTAATTCTTCCTTAATTGGTTAAGAAGGACTAACCCTAGTGTTAATGGACAAGTCCCCCTCAAGTTGTCTTACAAATCATAAAATTCACTTCATCATCATATCATTAAGTAAAATCCACTTAATCAAAGGCTTGTTTTGTCATGAGTTTAATCCCTAATCATGGATTAAGTTGAGGAGCTTTCCTCAGCTTAAACATTCTCATCTATTATCCTTCTATTAGGATGGTGTAATAAGTCTGTTTAATCCTTGATTATGGCTTAACCTCATTACTCAACACTAAACAAAAACCACAAAAACACCTAAATAATCACAAGTAGGTTAATGATCTTAACCCTACATCAAAGGTGATTAAGTGTGAGAATCTGACTTCACACTTAAGGTACTCTCATTACCCCTAATCAGAGGGAAGATGTGATGAGTTTACTAAATCCATTGGTTTAGGCTTGAGCTCATTAACTTATGACAAACTTTCAAAAGCAATAAAAGACTGAAAACTCAAAAACAAACAATAATCGTCTCCTCCGGGATTCTTTTCTCATCTCATTCACTCATAAACGAGAGCTCGCTTCTTCCGTCTAATGCAAGACAGTTTTCACCTGAGCCAGACAGGTCATACACTTGAGCATAGACAAGTAAGCAGTTCACAAGTCAATTCACCTTTCAGTCTCTTTGGGTCGAACTACGGTGTTCTGACTTCCTCATTGCACGAGAGGATACGTAGGCATAACTTAACAGTTATCGAACAAAAGTCTCTGTATATTCCCCCTCTTTCTAGCCTCATTCTTTTAGCCTCATGATCTTGAGCAATTCATTCTTATCCCTTACACTGACACTTCACTTATATACTTCACTTTTCTCTTACACTGACACCTGTACATTTTGTTTTCCAGCCCTTTTACCCACAAATTGCACTGACACTACCCCTTTAAAACACAAATCTTTCAAGCGTGGATCCCGTCGAGTACGGCGGACAATCTGGGTGCTAATACCTTCCCAGGTTGTAACCAACCCCCTTTCTCAGTCTCTCTGGTTCGCAACCGTCTTATCCATCTCTTTCTAGGTCTATGCAGCATTGCCTTTCCTCCGGGATAAAAATGCCTAGCTGGCGACTCTTTTCATCTCCAGTGAGTTCACGGCTGTGTGTTCTCATTGTCCCTCTCGCCGACCGTTCGCGTCTGTACCTTTATTTGGGCCGGTCCCATTTATCGGGAGCGACACTTACCTGATCAGAAGGGCCTTCTAGGTGTTGAGCAACGAACATGACTGTTGATTGAGAGAAGGTGGGGTGTATCTGCAAGGCACTCTGATGCTTAAGTGAGTATGGGTACAGTAGAATAATAGTAATATGTTCAGAATACCTGACCCTCTAATGAAAGAAGGTATTTATAGTGTGCCCCCAATGTTGGGCCAATGTTCTTTCTTGGGCTGGATCAGCTAGGTCCAAGGAAGAACTGCCAAGGAACGTTTATGAGCGTGTAAGACCTAGCGTGTGGTCTTGATCTTGGTCCAACTGCCCCTATATTCTAGGAGATAATAGTGGCCAGTTGGGTGATATGTCATATGTAGGGAATACATAGTCTCCCCACTTCCAACTAGTGGGTCGTGGGTGTGCCCGACGATGTGAAACTTGTGCCCGTCGGGTTGGATCTCTGCCCGACTGATTGGGCCTATGCATGAAGCAGTCTTAAAGGCCCATTCCGGAACAGGAGCCCCCCAAGTCAAAACTCTAGGACAGGGTGAGGACTTAAGAACTTATCGGGCATGACTCTTAATGTCGGGTACAGTCACGAGCTTCTGCGAGGCGAGGAGTGGAACGTGTTTGGTGATTCTGGGTTGCCTTGTCGCGGAAGTCGGGAGTCTCGTCTTGCTGAGCCCGACGATGAAGTTCTAAGGGTGTGAATGAGGAAATTTGAAATGCGTTCAAGTTAGTGTCAGGGGTCTATGAGCATCTGTCTTTGTCGAGGAGAACTTCATGGTGCTCGTACTCCTTTGATGTCGAAGGCGTAACGCACGCTCGCCGTCTTTTGGAATTCTCTAGGGTGACGTGTCATCTTCCTTTAATGTGTGTCGCTTTGTCTCTTATGCATTAAATGCAGGCCGCCCTATGAGAATCTATGTAATGATTTCCTAGGGGACGTTCTTTCATGTGACGTATATAAAAGGAGGAGTGAGGGGACCATTTCACTTTTCCCTTTTCTCTCCTCATATGTCTTACCGGATATTCACCCTTTCTCCCGCAAGCACAACTACCGCCGTCGCCGTCGTTCACCGTCATCATCACATCACCAGAACTATGTCAGGTAATCCCTTGTTCTCTTTTTTCTGGTAATTTTTTTATTCAACTAGTTATTCATAGTAGCAAATCATTCGTCGTAGTAGGTAGGATGTATGCTTTTAGATGATTTTTTTAGGGTTTTGGATGAATGTCCCAAGCGTAATATGCATATGTCGGGTAGAAAATAGGAGATTTAGGTAGAGATCTCGGGAATCATTTGAACGTCCCGAGCATAATCTTTATGAATTCTTTGAATATATTGGGCATTGTTTAAATGTCCCGGGCAGAATCTTCATGGATTCTTTGAATGTCCTGGGCATTATTTGAATCTCCCGGGCAGAATCTTCATGGATTCTTTGGTTTTACAGGCATTCTTTGAATGCCTCGGGTAATTTAACATATGTGTGTCGATTATTGACCTCCTCGCCCTTTCACTTGAACTGCGTGGAAGGGTGGATTTGATGCGACGTCGAATTCAGTTGTTCCTTCTGCTTTCAAGTAATACGAACCAGGGACGTCCAATGGGAGGGAGTGCGCCATCTTCGTCTGAGAGTGAAGATCTCTCGTGGGTTGCCGAAGAGCCAATGGAAACGAAGTCTTGCTTTATGGACGACCACTCCAATGCCCACACAGTAGTAGAGGATGTGGGCCCCGACGAGCCCCTGAATTGGCAGTGTTACGCTCCCCTTCCTAAGCAGCCAATTTGCTTGTACTTTCAGGGAAAGCGGTTTGCAATGTACGAGTTCGCCTTCCGAGAAGTGGGGATGAGACTCCCTTTCAATGACTTTCAGATTGGGGGTTTTAAGTGGCTTAGACTAGCGCCCTTGCAACTCCATCACAACTCCATATCGTTTGTTCGGGTGTTTGAACTGGTATGTTAGCATCTTGGGATTGGTTGCACTCTGCCTCTATTCTTTAGAGTCTTCCACTTACAACGGTCAAGCAACGGAGGTCGATATAACTGGTTTTCTTTCAAACATCCTTCAAGGCTATTCAAGACCTACCACGATTTTGTCTGAAACTTCAAGGACATGTGGTATATGGTGAAGCCTATCACCCAACAGGACCTCGACAGCCTATATATCAGGCGACGAAAACCTGATGGCGGGGAATGCTTGGTGTCAAAGGTTGCTCTTGAGTGGAGGCCGGATCATTTTGATTTGTCGACCAGCCATTACAGGGTAAAACATGAGAACCTAGGGGCCGAGGACAAGGTTGCCTACAAAAAGTTGGTGGCCTACGTCTGGAGTTTCAGCTCTGCAACTTGTGTAGATCTACTAGATAATACGATACTGGGCGATGATAGACTGCCCGTCTTAGAGCCTCGGCTAATTAACACTAGGGTCGTGCTAGAGTGTAAGTCAGACGAGGAAGCCCTCCGACTTCTATGTAACTTATCCCCGATTGTCTCTTTTATTTTTGTTTTTAATCTGCCTTACTGACTCGTTCATTTTGCAGGTGACATGCCCAGACTCAGAGAGCGAGCATTGAAGTTGGCCAACCAGGATGGGGCCCCAACCAAACAAAAGAAGAAAAGCGAAGGTGGCGCGTCCAACAAGTGGTCACTGAGCATGTGGCTGGCGGCTCTAGGAACTCCAGTCCCACTCCATATTCTCCCCGCCCAACTTCTATGCCCGTGACAATCCCGAACGAGATCATCATGTTGGATGAGTCACCACTCCCCAAGAGTCCCTGCCTTGAAGGTCGATTAGATGTTGTGCACGAGGGTTCATATGAGAACTAAGGGGCCTACCTTCTTCCACCTTGTTATTCAAAGCGAGAAGCCTTCACCTTGGAAGGTTCCTTCGTGGTGATTTCTGCTGAGACCAAGGCTATTCTCGACCAGGAGGCAGCGAGCAGGTGTGCCAGCCTAACTCAGGACGTTGTTGCAGTGATCGGGATCATGGAGACGGCCTTGGTATTGTCTGACAATTCCTGCTCGCTATCTGCCTTGAAGGGTGCGGAGGAGGCACTCCGAGCTGTCACTGCTGAAAAGAATCAGCTCTCCCAAAACTTGGCTAATTACAAAGAGGAGTATAAACTTCAGGAAAGGATGAAGTCTGAGCTGGACAAGGTGAAGCGCGAGCGCGAGAACTTGGTCGAGGAGAACAAAATGTTGAAAGAGTAGGAGGCCGAATTTACTGAGGTTATGGTGGAGAATGGGCATCTCCGTTCAAGGGTTGAGGTGCTGGAGAAGATGGCTCTCCCTAGGGAAGACGAAAGAGAGGAGGAGTTGGCCCTGTAGAACCGGGGTGACTTTATTGGCCGGATCAGGGAGCTCGAGAGGGACATTGTCAGGGTCTTCAAAGAGGGTTTTGACAATGCTACTGATCAGCTCAAGATCGTCAACCCTGGGCTTTTCACTGAAGGGGCTGCCTTCAACTATGGAGTGGTTGACGGGGAGATCACTTGCCCTAATGTTGGGTCAAGGGAAAAAGAGGATGACGAGGAGGAAAATGAGTAGGTCAAACATGCTTGCCTTTGTTCTTTTTGGCCTACGTGCCATTTTGTTTATTTTTGTATTTTGGGCTCTGCCCTACATGTACTTCACCAGTCGTTTTGGCCGGATTCATAATATAATGTTTACTTTTTGTTAAGTGTCTAAAGTTGATTATATTATGAACTTGTTTGTTCGAATGTTTAGACTCGTCGGTTTAAGGAGCCAGCGAGATATTTTGTTTAATGATATTATGAACTCGTTTGCTCGACTGTTTTAGGCTCGTCGGTTTAGGGAACCGGCGAGGTGGCGGGTTTTACATCTGCTGCAAATCGGGATGAGGGCCACGGTCGTGGCTCTGATCCCGGGGCTTAGGCCTTCCCATCACGAGCTGGGTGCCCTGCCGACATGGTACTGCGGCGCTAGAGTTTGTTTTGAAGTGTCCAACATCGAGGGAGGTTGTGCTTGTCTTCCAGGGACACCGACCTTCCTTTCGATTAGTGACGAAGTGCCATGGTCGTACCTTCCATGCCTTCATGAGCTGATTAGCTATAGTATTTCTTGAGTTTTTCAACATTCCATGGTCGAGCAAGTTCTTCTCCTTGTAGGTTCTCGAGGTAGCAGGCCCCCTTATTTGTTTTGTCCCGGACACGATATGGGCCTTCCCAGTTCGCGGCCAACTTGCCCTCGCGCGGATTCTTCTGGTTTCGTTGGAGGACGAGGCTGTCCACTTGAAATTCTCGTTTTATGACTTTTGTGTCGTGGCGTAGAGCTACCTTTTATTTCAGTGAAGCTTCCCGTAGGGCCACCTCAGAACGAATCTCCTCGATGAGGTCTAACTCTACTCGTAATGCTTCGTCATTCAGCTCTTCATTGAGGGGCACTTCTGTTCATCTGGAGGGTTCCCGTATTTCCACCGGGATGACCTCCTTAGTCCCGTATGTTACTCGGAATAGGGTTTCCCCGGTCTTGGAGTGTGGGGTCGTGCGGTATGCCCAGAGTACGATGTGTAGCTCCTTAACCCACGCTTTCTTTGCTTCACATAGTCTGCGCTTTAGTCCTCTCAATATTACCCTGTTGGCCGCCTCTGCTTGACCGTTGGTCTGGGGGTGCTCGACGGACATGAAATGTTGTTTCGTGCCTAGGTTGGCGACGAAGTCTTGGAACCTCCTGTCCATGAATTGTGTCCCATTGTCGGTTATGAGGACTTGGGGTATGCCGAAGCGGGCGAGGATATTTCTCTTGAAGAAACGTAGTATGTTTTGTGTAGTGATCTTGGCAAGGGCTTCGGCCTCAATCCATTTCGTAAAATAGTCAACGCCGACGATAAGGTATTTGTTCTGGTAAGAGCCGGTCCCGAATGAACCGAGGATGTCCACTCCCCACTAGGCAAAAGTCCACGGGGAGGAGAGCGTCTTTAGCTCGTTAGGACTGGCCAGGTGCATGTCCGCGTGTCTTTGACACTTGTCGCATCTCTTGACATGTTCCTTTGCGTCATGTTGCATCGTCGTCCCGTAATAGCCTACTGGTAATGCTTTGCGTGCCAATGATCGTCCGTCGAGATGTTGGATGTTAATTCCCATGTGTATCTCTCCTAAGATTTCGGGGACTTTTTCCTCTTCAACACATTTAAGTAGTGGGATGGAGAATCCTCGTCGGTAGAGTTTTCCTTTGAGGAGGACGTAAGAACATGTCCTTCTTTTAGTAGAGGATGCCTCTTTGGGGTCTGCTGGAAGTCCGTCCTTTGTGAGGTAGTTATGGATGGGAGTCATCCAGCAATAGGCGTCACCGATGGCGTTCACTTCAAGTGGAGGTGAAGGTTTCTCGATACTTGGTCGTGGAAGGATCTCCTGGATCACAGATTTGTTCCGGCCTTTCTTTCGTGTGCTCTCCAGTTTAGACAGGATGTCTGCTCGTGTATTGTGTCCGCGAGGAACGTGTTGGACTTCCCAGGAGTCAAACTTCTCCAATTTTTCTTTCACGAGGGCCAGGTAATCGATGAGATTGTCATTTTTTTCCTGATATTCTCCTCGTACCTAGGAGGCTACGAGTTGTGAGTCAGTGGATATCTTCACTTCTTTAGCCCCAAGATCTTCGGCCAGTCGCAAGCCCGCCAGGAACGCTTCATATTCAGCTTGGTTATTGGAAGTTGGGAAGGCCAACTACAGTGACACTTCAATCAATAAGCCATCCTTGTTCTCGAGGATGATACCTGCGCCACTCCCGATCGAGCTGGATGTGTTGGAAGTTGGGAAGGCCAACTCCAGTGTAGTCTTCGTTTTTAGAGTTTCTGGTGTCGTCAAGACCGTGGTTTCTCCGAACACTGTGAGCGACTTGTTTCTCTTCGTACCTGATGTACGCTTGAGCTTTATGGAGAAGCTCGTCAAGGGTGCGAGGAGGCTCTATCCCGACTGCTCTGTTGAGTTCGCTTCCAGGAAGGAGCCCCTTTTCGAAGAGATACTTTTTCATATAATCGATCGTATCCACCTCGACGGCCTCTTGGTTAAATCGCTCGATGTATGAGCGCAGGGTCTCGTTCTTCCCTTGTACGATGTCTTCATGGGTTGCTTCTGTCTTGGGGTGGTGTCGGGAGGTTATGAAGTGCCTCGTGAATGTCGACCTCATGCTCCTCCAGGACGTGATGGACTCGGGGGCCAGGCTTTTGTACCACGCAATGGCTACTTTCCTGAGGGTTGTCGAGAATAACCTGCACTTGATGTTCCCGCTTATATCGTTGCGGTAGTCGAGCATTGAGTTAATATTGTCGACGTGGTCGTCAAGGTCGGTCGTCCCATAGTAGGTCGCCAAGTTCGGGGGTTTCTCCATGCCCGAGGGGAGCGGTGCCTCCATGATAGCCCGGGAAAGGGGACAGCAGGGATCATCTTCGTTGCTTCTCAGCGGGGAATAGTCCTTGTTCCTAGGGCTCTAGTCACGTCGAGGGGAATTTCTCAATCGGTCGTTCACTCGTTCAGGGCTCCCCCTGGACTTATTCTTCTTTGGTTCGGTGGAACATCGCCCTCGGTGAGGAGGCAAATGCCCCCTCTTCTTGGTCGCCTCTAGTTGGCGTCTCTCGGGTTGAGGTCCGTGTTCCTGTCGGGGAGGTCCAGTTTGACACTCAGTCTCTAGTGTTATTATCCTCTCATGCTGTTAAGAGAGCATGAGATTGGTCTGATGAGCGCATGTACCATGGCTATCATGGTAGGGTCCCCTTCGACTGGTATTGGGATGGGTTGAAAGGGGACTACAGGCTGAGGTTGAGGAACACCATTGTCCTCAGGTTCGGGTGACGGGGTGAAAGGTTGTCCGTCACGCACATCAGATTCATGAGTTATGATCATGTTTTCCTCCGTGGTGTAGTCGACAAGGCCAAGGTTGTCGCCTTGTTCGCCGGCCATGCTGGAAGGATGAAAAGTGAAGTGAAGTTTTGATCTTCTATCGTGGAAGATAGGGAGAGCTAGTTTCCCATAGATGGTGCCACTGATCTTACCTGATCAGAAGGGCCTTCCAAGTGTTGAGCAATGAACGTGACGGTTGATTGAGAGAAGGTGGAGGTGTACCTGCAAGACACTTCGATGCTTAAGTGAGTATGGGTACAGTAGAATAATAGTAATAGCTTCAGAATACCCGACCCTCTAATGAAAGAAGGTATTTATAGTGTGCCCCCAGCGCTGGGCCAAGGTTCTTTCTTGGGCTGGATCAACTAGGCCCAAGGAAGAACTGCCAAGGAACGCGTAGGATCGTGTAAGACCTAGCGTGTGGTCTTGTCCTTGGTCCAATTGTCCCTACATTCTAGGAGATAATAGTGGTCAGTTGGGTGACGTGGCATAGGTGGGGAGGACGTAGTCTTCCCACTGCTAACTAGTGGGTCGTAGGTGTGCCCGACGATGTGAACCTTGTGCCCGTTGGGTTGGATCTCTTTCCGACTGATTGGGCCTCCGTCGGACGCAGGCTTAGAGGCCCATTCCGGAACAGGTGTCATCTCTCTGCAAAAACCATGAGCATACCGTTATGGATCATCCCGTTCCCGATACCAAAAAGGTCCTTCAGACCATACTCAGCAAGGGCAGTCGGGAGCCACTCCTCCTCTAGCAAATCCAACCTCTTCCGCCCATGGTTATAGAACCTATAGGGGTCACGTGTCTGAAAATTAACAAAGAAAACAATTTTAATAAGAAATAATGGTACAGATAACAAATTCCGAATGGAAAAAAAATAAAGAAATAATTTGAGTAATGTTACCGCTCCCATCCAGACACGTGGGGCAGTATGCTCTGCGTAACCAGTCAGTAGGGACATATCAGATGGACCCCCCGGGAAACCCTTATCGGCATCATTATCGACACTAGTATCCTCATGTGTATGCTCATCACCAACTGGAGGTGGGATCAGATCAACATCACGCTTTAGTAGTGGAACTGAATTGTCTGGACGTCGCCTGCTGGAGGGCGGAGACTGTGATGTACCCTCAGTAGCATCCCGACGCCTCCGGGATGAAAAAGTGTCTTGGATTTGTGATGTAGACGGTTGTACATCTATCTAGGCCCGTGATGTAGACGACTGTACATCTATCTCGGCCTATAATGTAGACGGCTGTACATCTGGCTGGGTTTTTTCATGTCGGACAAATGCATGTTGGGCAAGTCGTCCATGTATCCGTCGGGGGTGAGGTATGTCACAATCTGAACCTGAGTCAGTCATATAGTATGCATATAACCAATAAATTAGACTTAGATACATCAAGTATAAAAATATATATTTTTCCGTAAATGCATCCACAGAAGGTTTTCGCAAATGCATTTATGGAAACACCCAAAATTCAGGAAGTCTGGATTGTTAACGCAAGTGCATATACAGAACATCCTAACGTTAATTTGTTCAGTAGATGCACTTGTTGAACCTTCTGCAACTTTAGAATAACAGGGACGACACCATTGAAGAACCAAGATTAAAAAAATCAAAAATTTTAACCCTTGATAGTCCGTTTAATCCATCAAACAATAAATACATTGTCTCTATACTATGTTTCTAAACTTATCTAATGATTTCTACACCTAAAATCTATTTAAATCGATTATTGAGAAAACTCGAAAATTACTCAGAAACTTGTAAAGTCGAAAAATTACCAATTGAATTGAGCTATAGATAATTAAGAGTGTGTTGATCGTTATAGATGATCCTTTGTGTCGAACTCGAGTGAAAACGATCAGATTTTGTGGAAATGACTTTTTTAAAGTTGAGAGAAATGGAGTGATTGAAGAAGAAGAAAAATGAAAATGAAGGAGGAGAAGGATCTGTTGTATAAACAAATGTTTCATAGATACATAACAAAAAAACTTTTGTAGATATATCTCCGGAACAAATCAACATTGAACAAAAGAGATGGTACATCTAAAGTTACATCAACGGAAACAGAAGGACAAAATTGAAAACACATATGATGCCTAAAAAATCCAAGAGATGGGATAAGAAATTCTCGAAAAAAAACTATAAATGTTGCATGCTTACAATTGAAAAAGTGCTAACAAATTTATTACTTTATAGGCTAAATTATTGATCCTTAAATAATTTTTAAGTTGGATCATGCTAACAACACTGATTAAGAATTCCAAATAAGAAAATATTATGTTCAATTGATTCAATGCACACAATATTTTTTAAAAAAAAATAATTATTACTCATTTCAATGTATTTAATACACATATTTAGAAGAAAAAAAAACATGTCTTTTTAATCTATTAAATAATATTCAACTTACCAATTTAATCTATTAATCAGTGCCTTAGGGCACTCGTTAGCATTTCACTTTTAAGTTTTATGTGCTTACATACGAAAATTTAAAATGCCAGGCCCTTGGAGTGCTAGCCACAAAAGTTCAAGAGTTCACAAATAACACCTCGTATTTTTTTCTTCTTCTGATAATAAGAAACGCACCTTTTTCCAAACAATAATAACAACGCATAGAAGAAAATACAAATCTTGCATAAGCTCCAAGAGCCTTCTAAAGATTGATTATAAATCACTGTCTATGCACTGTTTGGAAGGAAGGCTTGTAGAAACCGCCGCGCCTTTCAGTCATTTGAGGACATACATGCTGACAACATCCTTTTTCTTTCTTTTTTTTTCCATTGTGTATATTTACATCATTGTTCTGAATCATTAGTTTCTGAATCAGTGACCATAACAATCTCCATATCTTCGTCTTCTTGTCTCACTTTAGAAACCTTGTAATCCTTTGGATCCTTTGGAAGCGCATTACAGTCTATGGTGTGCCATACTGGTCTCTCCTCTTGAAACCATCTAAAGAAAAAATAAAGGCTCAAATGCAAATTATGCGAGTTCGTGTGTTATAACTTAGTATATGGAATTGGTGACACAAATTTTAAGCGAGGACTTACGGGTGCTTGCATAGCATAGGGACGTGAACTGTAAGTGCATACTTGCAAGTTGAAATCTCTGTGATTGAACTGATCATGGCTCTGGGTTCTGAGCATACAAACCTCACCTATGATAAACAAAACAAAAAAATATGAAATCAGTATATCATGAAGTAAAGTATAAAACATAACTAGAATTGTGTGTTTTCATACCTCAGTCTCTCTTGGTTTATTCGTAAGATCGCATACAGTTCCATTAGTATATTGGTGAGCATGATATCTGAAAAACATATAATATACTAAATAAGTATTTGTTCTCATCACATCATATACTATGTGAAACCATTCCTAATAATAGCCATTTAGGGTAGGTACCTTTGTGAGGCATCCTTTGAACGAGGATCCTTAAATGTAGATATGTCAGAAAGGTTTTGGTTAAATGCAGCAGTTGCCTCCGGATCGTAAACACCCAAGACAAATTCCTGGACTACCTATAACAAAGAAAAATGTACATTGATTATTATTTTTTATGGGTAAATACCTTTACAAGAATCTGAATAAAATAAAACAACAGCTGTTTATCCATGAAGGAAAGGTCTATTGCCCTGAAGTGAAAAGAAAACAAGAAACAAAGTGTTGCCTTTTGAAATGACTCCAAGGTTAGAAGGCCAAAGGTTGATGAATCTAATGGTCAAATTCATTGAAGGTATTAATCCAATTGAACAGTTCAAATTTATGCAAGTGCCAAAAGTTTGTTTGGGGAAGTTGGAGGGATGGCACGTTAGCAAGGTTGGGCGTTTTATTAGATCACTAGGATATTCTAAGAGGTTCTACTAATAATCACTCGGATACAACTGGCAACTTCCGTACTCAACCTTCTCTAAATCAGAATAGGAAGCTTGATCTATTCTCTAAATTGGAATAGGAAGCTTGATCTACAGGTGTTTCACTTACTAAGCTCAGAGCTGAGGAGGCTGGTGTACAGTACTGGCCCAGACCTCACATTGAACTCGTCTAAAGTACAGGGCACGGAAACAATACACAGATTCGGCTCAATCTAGAGGTCTAGTTTGGAACTCCAAATTAACTCTCCACATTTTCCTACCAAGTCAGTGATTCATAACATAGACACTTAGCTAGCCATCCACAATTAACAAACAAACCCTCGGCTCAGAGACTAACATTGAGGAGGCTGGCCAATCCTTACACTTTACCCTACGGATCCCTGCTTCCCAGGTTGTAATTATATTGCACAACATTTGAAATCTAAAGGACAGATTTTCATGTTCTATGAAGCCTATTGGCAATACTAAAGCTTTGTAAAATTTGTAACAACAGACTTTGATTGGTCTTTTACTCGGGAACACGAGTGTCCAATTATGAGAAAGAATGATATAAATTTCTAGCGAAGGAACCCAACTTGCTTTGCATTGGGTCCATAAATTTTACACAAATGCACTCTATATCTATAGCTGTGGGTAAAAAGAGAGTCCAGAGCCCATTAGAAGATTGAACCTCATTCGAAGTTCAAACTTTTTTGATAATATGATATAAATAAATGATAATCAAATTATAAACTGACCCAACTCCTAGGATGCACTGGCAACGTTATAATGCAACATTGAGTGAATTGATTTAAACTCATTTATGAATGTAATTTCTCTTACAAATCTATCGCATTGGGCTACTAACCGAAGGATGAAGAAAATAGAGGTTTGCAAAAAGATAAACAACGGCTAAAACTGAATGCAATCAAGGAAATACCTTTTCATCTTCCAAATGCAGCTGTCGCAACTTCTTGTGATAGCAAAACTCATAAGACCACCAACCTTCTTGCTGCACAAACACATTATCCAATGTAAGAAAATTACTTACAATGAGACTTATGAGGGACGATACTGTCTGTATAAAAGTTAAACAAATAATTGACATATCGTCATTCAAAGCAAATACAGAGATGAAAGTACTAACTCTGATAACGCATGGACCCTTCAATACTTCTAATAGTTCATCTGGTGTCTTCTGTTTAACCCTTTTCTCAGTTTCAACAATCATACTGCTAACGTTTTGCTGTATAGGAGGCTTTCCACTTTTTTCCTTTTCCACCTTAGGCAAGTAACATATAAATTTCTGTCCATTTTTATCGGGTAAAACTATAGATTCCTGGTCATCATCCTGTAAATTCAACATCGGGAGTTCTTATCAGAAGACAGCATGATAAAGATATACAAAGCTAACTACCGCTGCACCCAAAAGGAGGGGTATGAAATTCAGTTATATCCACGAAAATGTGTTATTGAATTGTCAGCTATGAATGGCATAGACACGGAAGACCACACTAGTGTGTAGACACCAGTATTAACTTAACGGAGTAAAGTGATTGAATGTAACCAAATGTGTCGATGTCCGCCCTAACAAAGACAGACACATATGAAGTGTGTGCGAGTACTACATGGATTTCACTTTAGTCAAACAACGGCTATGACAAATTGCTATGGCGGATTTTTTTAACAACCAATTTATGAAGGATGGCAGTGCCATAACACTTTATGGCGGCTTAAAATGACAGATTTGAGGTCAACCACCACAGTTCGCCATTGGCAATCTATAACCCTGATAGATTATCCACCCTTTCCTTACCCGCAATGGATTTGATAAACTCCTTAAATCCCCAATCTAACACAGAACAAAACCCACATAACATTTATTCCCAATCTCTCTGATATCATAAAAAAAAAAAAACATTGATAAACCCATAGCTTTTTTCAGTGCCGTCATATGTACACAATACACATCATTTCAACCATGCTAACATTCAATATATTAGGGCCTGTTTGTTTTGACTTATTCTAAAAATGATTTTTTATAGTGTAACATAATTTTGCGTAAACAAATTTTACAAAAAAAATTTCATAAAAGTTTCAAATGAAAATACGGTTTGAATAGTTGATCTTAAAATTTTATTTTAGATATTTCATCATTTTATTGAAACTTTTTTTGATATCAAAATTTCAGAAACTCACTTAATTTTGAAGCTATTTCAAATACCTTTTCATAAAAAATCATTTTTGAGATAAACATTTTGAAAAAATTACAATTTTGACTATGTTTTAATCTTCAATAATGTATTCATGTTATAGGATGTCAAAATTAATCTTTCAATTTAGAAATTTTGGTTTTTTAAAACCCTTTTTTGAAAATACAAAGAAAAAACTCATTTTTTTAAAGCTAAAAACAAACATTTTCTTAATCTAAAATATAACTTAACAAAATACAATTATAAAAAACACACTAATATCACATTCCCAACAACACACAACCACAGATTAGAGAGCTTACAGGGTGAAAAGGAGATTCTTCCGGATGGAATTCAATTTTGTATTTCGGTTCACGAGAGCTTCCACTACTGCCACCGCCACCACCACCACCACCAATGCCACTAAATATACTACCTGTGCAAATTCTTATCATATATCAAACACGCAAAACAAAACAAAAATAGTGGATTGAATATTAATCAAAATTCTACAACTGAATTCAAAACCCTAAGAAATTCAAAAGAGGGGTAAATAGGGAGAACACAGTTACCGATATGAACAGGGAAGGCGCTTTCAGCAAAGACATAGCTGAAAGATAAAGCTACGAACAACAAAATTAACGATCTCATTCTTGTTAAACTTGCGCTTACACAAACGCGATTCTAATCCTGCTTCAGCTTTTTTCCAAACGCGATTCTAATCCTGCCTCAGCTTATTTCAAGCGTTTCAACAAAAATAATATTCAGAGATCTAAGCTTCAAGCTCGCCTTGCTTTGAAAAAAAAAATTTACGTCATGTAACCAATCGGCATATGCCACGTCAGCTAAGTCTTGGTATTGTAATAATAGCTTATTTTGGATTTAAGATTCGTTTTGGGAACTTGTTACACGTTTTTAAGTTAAGACTAAATTGTTTTTTTACTCATATTTTTTTTCTTTAATATTTAGACTCATATTTTTTTTTATATAATTTTTTTAGTAAGTAAAGTTTTTTATATTAAATGATAATTTATATAATGATATTTTATTTTTTACATAAATTGATAACTTATATTGGTTTTTTAATGGATTCTTTTTTTTTAATAAAATAGCAATTGCTCAGGATATATATATATATATATATATATATATATATATATATATATATATATATATATATATATATATATATATATATATATATATATATATATATATATATATATAAAGAGAAATAGGTACAAAAATGAGGGGGACAAAGAGCCTAAACCTCAAACCTATCTGATTCTAAAGTAAGGCAAACCAAACTTATTTCTAAAAAAAGTCTGGTTTAACCACCGTATGAACATCATCCCACCAAACAAAATTCGGGATATTTAAACCTAAGTTAGCTAGCTTATCAGCGCAATGATTATCTTCCCTGTAAATATGAGTAGCTACAAAATTAAAATCCTCTAGTAAATACATACATTGATCCCATTTATTCATGATATTCCAAGGGACAATAGATGGATTACTGAAAGCAGAAACAACCAATTTAGAATCAGATTCAATCCACAGATTAGTCCATCCATGAGAAAAGGCAAGTTCCATGGCCAAAATAGCGCCCATAATTTCCGCAAAAAGTGCAGATTCGTTTCCAAGAAAACAAGCAAAACTCCCCACATGATCTCCAAGATGGTTTCTAAAAATACCCCCGCAAACCGCCGTTAACGGAACACCGCCGGAGACCCCGTCAACATTCACCTTAAGCCAATCGTTAGAAGGAGGGCACCAAATAATTTCACTGCAAACTGTAGGCTTGGGAACCTTCAAAGTCACTGAAAAATTCTTCAGAATTTGAAAATCCTCCATATTAACATGAGAAGCTCCAACAGAGGAGTTGCTAGCAAGCTGCGAAGTCGAAAAAATGAAAGAGGTCGTCATTCTCCAAGAGATGCTCTTGTCAAGAAACCGAGCCTGATTACGCGCCCTCCAAATCCCATTTATCACAGCAACAACAGAAGCACGAATAAGAACCAAACATTGAGCTGAAGTCGAGCTCTCCATAACCGACAAACAGTCCTTGAAATTAGCAATTGTAGAAGTCATATTGAGCATTCTGCCAAGCCAAGACCACACCTTCACTGCATAAGTGCAACCAAAGAAAAGGTGGTGAAGGGATTCGTCATTGCGAAAACACAGGTTACAAACTGACGGCATGTAAATACCACACTTAGTCATAACGTCATCCGTGGGTGATCTGTGTAACCGTAACCTCCAAAAAAGAATAGAATAAGAGGGAGGGATGCAAGAATTCCAGAAGTTTGCTGTAACTGAAACAGGGTTTCTACCATGACAATGCAAATAAGCATCCTTAACATTTAAATCTCCATTAACATAAGCTTTCCAAATAATTTTATCAACATTGCGACAATTTACCCGAATACCCGAAATAAGCTGAGGGAGAATTGGGCAAAGGGAGATAAGAACGGGAGGTAAGATAAAGGAGTTACCGGACAATATGCTATTAATACCAGCCTTAAGAGAATTTTGCTTGGAAACCGGAACATTGAGAAGCGCAACCAGCGACTGACCGCACCAGTTATCCCTCCACAAATTAATTTTGTCTCCCTTTCCAATAATCCATAAAGAATGATCCAAAAGCTCAGAATACACTGCTTTGCAACCCGTCCAAATTGAAGAAAAAACATGAGAATTGTGCATCCTTCCTATAACAAAAACTCTAGATTTCAAAATAATACTCCAGGATTCCAACTCATTTAAAATGCACCAGCATTGCACAAGATTATAAGCTGCATTAGTGTCCTTAAGAGATTTGATACCAAGGCCTCCGGCGGTACGATCCTGACAGCACACCTTCCAAGCCACAACAGCCAATTTACGCTTAAGAACATCCCCGCTCCAAATAAAGTTACGGCACCAAGATTCAATCTGATTAAGTAAACTCACAGGCCAGGAGTAAATACGGAAAGAATAAAGAAGCATGCTATGAATAACCGAATTTACCAGCTGAACTCTTTCCGCAATCGGCAGTAAACTAGCCTTCCAAGCCGCCAGCCTAAGTCTGACTTTGTCCGCTACTGGCTGGAAGTACGAAACTTTGGGATGGCCCTTGAAGATAGGAACACCCAAGTAGGAAAAAGGAAGAAATCCCATAACGAAACCAAACTTGCTAGCCAAAAAATTATGTCTGGCAGCACTCATACCGCCTACAAACAGAGTTGATTTCGAAGGATTACAAACTTGGCCGGAGCAGGCAACATACTTGACAAAGAGCTCCGCAATGGCTTCCAAAGAAGAATCATTACCTTTAGAAAAAAGCATAACATCATCAGCATACAGAGTATGAGACGGGATCATCACATTACGACCAGCTTTGATACAATGCAGCCGGTTATTAGTAACTAGACGAGTTAAACCGCGGTTAAGAACATCCTCGGCTAAACAGAATAAGAGCGAAGACAAAGGATCCCCCTGACGGACCCCCCTCTTACAGCTGAAAAAACCACGAAGATTACCATTAATGGAAACCGAGACTTTGGCGGAATCCAAAATTAGCCAAATCCAGGAGCAAAATTTGTCGTTAAAACCAAACTTCTTAAGAACCTTAAGGAGAAAGCTCCACTCCAAAGTATCGAAAGCTTTGGCAATATGAACCTTGATCATAACGTTTCCGCCGAAAGATTTATTGTGAATGATGTTAGCCACCTCCGAAGTGAGACAAATACAATCCTTAATGCTCTGACCCTGAACAAAACCATTTTGCTCCTTAGAGATAATATGCGGAAGAATCTTGGAAAGCATGTCCGCAATAACCTTAGAGATGATTTTAAACTTGAAATTCGCAATAGAAATAGGCCTGTATTGATCAATGCAGTTCACTTCTGTGACTTTCGGAATTAGCACCATGTTATTTGAATTATAGTTTGGAGCTAGCCAACCATCTTTAAAAAATTGCAAAGTTGCATTGATAACGTCTTCCTTTATAATATCCCAATAAGTCTGGAAAAAAGACAGCTCCAAATCCATTTGGGCCAGCCGCGCTGTCACAGTTGAGATTGAAGACCGCACTCCGAATTTCCTCATGGGAGGGCAAAGAAGTTAACAAATAATTAATTTGATCAGTAACCAAGCAAGGAATAACATCTTCCACAAGGTCATTTTCCTGCAAAACAGAAGAGACGTTAAACAAATTCTCAAAATGAGAAGTGATATGCTCGGAAAGCTGTTCTTGGTCGTTAACGAGAACCCCATTAACAAGCAACGACTGAATGTAGTTAGAGGCATTTCTAATTTTGACAAGCCGGTGAAAATATTTAGTATTTTTATCTCCTTTTAATTGTCAATTGATCTTAGCTTTATCTTTCCAAAATAATTCTTCTAAGCATAAAGCCTGCTCTAAACTAGTTTGCGTCTGCTGCTCCAGAATGACCAAGGAATCAAGAGGACATTCTTCGTCAATGCGAGATTGAATGATATTCAAGTTCTGCTCCACCTATTTCACCGCATCGTGAACATTACCGAAACAAACTTTATTCCAAACCTTGAGATTCTCCTTCAAAACTTTAAGTTTAGAGGACAGGACAAACATAGGGCAACCTGTGAATTTTGTCTTCCAAGAAGATTCCACCACTTTGACACAATCACTGTGAGTGGTCCACATGTGAAAAAATATGAAGGGAGAGCTAACTTTGAAATTCTGAAAGTTAAAATGAAGAAGCAGGGGATAGTGATCAGAACAAGATTTGACGAGCTTAGAACAAGACGAATGTACACAAGAGTTCATCCAAGCTTAATTACAAATAGCACGGTCAAGTCTCTTCCTCGTGAAATGAATACCATTCCTACCGTTAGACCAAGTAAACCAAGATCCAGCAGTCAGGAGATGAACTAAATGATTGAAATTCGTTCAGACAGCAAAATCTTCCATAGGACTGCACGCTGGGGTAAAAGAACCGTCATATTCATGCGAACCAAGAATCATGTTAAAATCGCCAATGAAGCACCAAGGGATATTGTTATTGTGAAGAGTATTCTGAAGAGAATTCCAAAGACGCCTTCTGGTGATGTAATTAGTGGAAGCGTAAACCGCAGAAATACCAATAGTAGAGCCATTAACCAAAATAGTGAATGAAACATGTCGGTCATCAATGAGCATAACCTGAGGAGAAAGATCATGATCACAAAGGCACCAAAGGTTAGGTAAAAGATCAATCCTGATATTAACAGCAAATAATTTCATGTTCACTCTAGAGAGCCACGAATGGGGAAAGACATCCTTATCCATCCACGGTTCCGCAATGAAAAGAAACTTGGGTTTGGAATTCGACACTAATCTCTTAAGAGCCAATTTTGAAGGAGAGTTGGTCAAACCTCTCACATTCCAAAATAAACAATTCATGGAGAATTGTTTGAACTTCCAGGCCTAGACCTCGTTGCGTTACTGCTCCTTGACGCTTTTTTGTTATTAACTTTCTGCTTAGATTTAGACTTGACTTGTGTGAATCCTAAGGAATCAACCTCCATATGATGAGCCACAATATCTCTTATACCTTGTTTAGATAACTCTTGATGAACCATGTTGTCCCAAGAGGAGTGCAAGAATTGTATATCCTGATGCAGGTCAGGATTTGTCTCTGGTACAACCATAGAGCAATTCTGCTGAGGATCCTAAATAAAATCAGAGTTGTCTACGGATTCATCCGTTTCATTGACCAAAACCAAAGTATTCTTTACATCATTGTTGACATTATCAACAACAACAAGAGCATCGACAACTTCATTGAGAATAATCAGAATGTCCACCGAAACAACATGTGTGACATGGTATGGTTTTAATGTGTCAAAAACTTGGCATGTTTCGAAAGCTTGACAGGTTCAAAATGAAAAAGCAAGGATTGACATTTTTGGAAAAACATACTGAATGAGCCGACTCAAATTCATCAATGAGCCGGCTCATTCAGTGTTAAATTGATGACAAACGCATGGGTCCAAACAGGCTGCCTGATGCATCATTTTGGTCGACTCATAAGTGTGGATGAGTCGACTCAAAACCCTTTATGAGCCGACTCATTCAATTGTAAAATGGTGGCAAACGCACGGGTCCAAACAGGCTGCCTATGGCATGATTTTGGTCGACTTATGAGTATGGATGAGCCGACTCAAAATCCCTCATTAGTCGACTCATCAAGAAGTGTTTTCTTCTCAATTTCCACGGGTCTCAACAGGCTGCCTGACTGTTGATTTTGGTCGACTCGTCTGTAAGTTTGAGCCGACACGTTTAATGATTTGAGTCGGCTCATTACTGTGCTGACTCATTTTTTCATTTATTTTTCCCTCTCTTATGTTCATTTTCTTTAACCAATATAAATAGCTGCTTAATTTATTTTGAGATATTTTAACAAGGAAAGTGAAAGATATACACATAGCTCTCTTCATCTTCTTCATTCTTGCATCAATCAAACAATTACACACAACAATCTTTGTTCGATCTTGGTGTACGTTTTGAAGATAACATTCAATTATGAATCAGAATTTCAGATTGGGTTTAGAGTGTGTGGGTTTTCCTTGGAAAATCCGTAGGGTTTTATCCTCAGGGATCATTGAAGATTTAGGGGTTTTGCACACATCGATCGGTCGTAGATTCAGCCAAGTGAGGTAGATTGAAGATCAAGTGGATCGTTCTCTCATATCACGGTAGACGGAGGATTACGAAGGTCTTTGTGGGTTCACAAGTGTGGGAGAAACTCAGTCGTGCTCAAAGTTTGAAGAATAGTGTATTCTTGCAATAAGGGAGCAATTAATCGGAGGCTTTCTCGACACGCGTGGAAGACTTGATTCTACTTTGGATCAAGGGACAAGAAGAAGATTTGACAGCACATTCAACGTGGTTTGGTTTGTTGGTTAATTCATTTCTATTCTTGTAAAACTATTTTGATTTAATAAAATTGCCCAATTCAATTTCGAATTGGGGGCAGAGTACTTCGAGCGAGGACGAAGAAGGAACTATCTCAACAAATTCCTTGTATTCTTATTATTTATCGCATTTTACTTTTGTTCATATTGATATTGTGTGCTTGAAAATTCTGGTGTATCAAATTAGTGCAAACAAGGTGTTTGATAAATTGCTTCACTCAAAAGTGTTAATTAGAGTGAGTAAAATTCTGCACTAGTTGATACAACAAAATTGCCTTTGGAGTGTGCACTCCAAGTGTTTGATAAAAAGCTCAATCGCACAAAATCAATATCTTTGTGCTTGATTTCTTCTCCAATCATTATTAAGAATAGTTTTATCAAGTGCTAAATATTCAAGTGTATCATTTGTGAAATATTAATTCATCTAGTCATCATTTCATTCCAATTGAGTTTTACGCATATCCGATCTCCGATGACTTCTAATTTGAACTAGACGATTTTTCGGGAAACTTCCGCTATTCTCTTTCAACTTAATTTTGAAAAGATAATTTTTAAAAAGGGATCTATTCAACCCCCCCCCCTTATAGATTCACGCTATCGTCTAACAAATGGTATCAGGGCACCGGTTCATCTAGTGCTTCACATACAACTTATTGGAAAATGGACAACGATCCAACGGGGCGTACAATAGAGCTCCAGTTTTTACCGGAAAAAACTATAGTCACTCAAAAGATTGTATGCATATCCATATCAACTCTGTTGATAGAAAAATTTGGAAAGTTATCCAAGAAGGCCCTTTTCAAATAACCATGGTCGGACCAGATAATGTCCAAATTAAGAAACCGGAAGCACAATGGGATGATAATGATGAAAAGAAATATAACTACGATTGGAAAGCTCGAAACATACTCATATCTTCCTTGGGAGCTGATGAATATTTTCGAGTTTCTCATCACACATCGGCTAAAGCTATGTGGGAAGCCTTACAAGTTGCCCATGAAGGAACCGATGATGTTAAGCTTGCTCGAATTAATACTCTACAACAAGAGTTTGATCGTTTTCACATGAACCAAGGGGAAACCGTTGGTGAAATGGGAAAAATATTTTCTCACTTGACAAATCGATTAAATGCTCTTGGTAAAACTACTCCTAATGATGTTGCAACTAACAAGATTTTGAGATGTCTTACTAGGGAATGGTTGCCAAAAGTTACGACAATCAAAGAAGCCAGTGACATAAGAACTTTGGATCTAACCACTCTCATTGGAAAACTACAAGAGCACGAACAAGAGCTCTTAAACATAAATGAGCATGAAGACAAAGAAAAGAAAGAAAAGATCGAGAAAAATAAAGATCATGAGAATAAGAAGAAGTCTATTGCATTAAAAGCTTCTTCCTCAAAATCCTCCACAAATAAAGATAGTGGGAGTGATACGAGTGATGATGAAGACGAATCAAATGAAGATATGGGCTTATTCGTAAGAAGATACAATCGGTATCTCAAAAAGAATGAGATTTCTCATTCGGACAAGCGTCTCATCAACTATCGAAGAAAATCTAATCCTTCCAAGCAAGAGTATGTTAAAAGTACTAAAGGCAAGGGATCTTGTTACAACTGTGGAAAACCGGGACATTACAAACTGGATTGCCCTATGTTAAAGAAAGACAAGGCAAAAGACAAATATCAAAGAAAAGTCAACAAGGCTAGAAGAGCATATATTTCTTGGGAAAGCGATAGTGAGTCGTCTAGAAAAGATACCTCAAGCGATGAGGAAGAGAGAGTAAATCTTGCCTCATGGCTCATAAGAAAGGCAAGAAAGAGGTAAGACATGCTAAATATGATTATGCTGAAAAATTGTCTTATAATGATTTGCTTAGTACGTTTAATATTCTCCATCAAGAAGCTAAAGAAGCTTTCAAGCGCATTGCATCCGATAAAAGAATTTTTACACATTTAGAAAACAAGGTTTCGGATAGTGAAAATGTTATGAAAGCTCTTAAGGCATCAATGGTAGAATCTATAGTAGAAGACGAACGAGAATGGCACAAATTTCATGGTTGTGAAACATGTTGGATTTGGAAAAAGGAAGTCAAAACTCTCCAAGCGAAACTAGACAAGTTGTCACAACCAAAAATGACATTTACTATTGATCGTTCAAACTTTAGGGAATCAATGAATAATCCATATCAAAAATACACCTATGTTGTGAAGGATCAATATATTCAATGCAAACCAAAACCATTCTTGATATGTCACTATTGTTGCAAGGAAGGTCATATAATTGCCAAATGTCGTTTTAGGAGATACTTGGTCCCAAAAGGAATTTGTCAATGGTTGCCTAAAAGCAAAAAAAATTTCACTCACACTCTAGGACCTAATGAAAATTGGGTACCTTCCTCTCTTGTCTAATCATATAGGTGGAGTTTCTTGAGACTATGGAGAAACGGTGGTTTCTTTATAGTGGATGCTCAAGACATATGACAAGTGATATTTCCCTATTCTATGACTTTGTGGCTAAGAATAAGGGCTTTGTTACCTATGGTGATAACAACAAGGGAGCTATACTCGGTAAAGGTAGTGTAGGTAATCCCTCTTCTACATCTATCTCTAATGTCCTTTTAGTTGAGGGTCTTAAACATAACCTTGTTAGCATTAGTCAATTATGTGATAAGGGATATAATGTCTCTTTCTCTAAAGAAGGATGCATAATTGAACACAATGACAACAAAGAGGATATGTTTAAAGGCATGAGGGTTAACAATGTTTATATGCTTGATTTGAATTCGATGACCTTGAGTGATCCTAAATGTCTTATTTCCAAAAGCGAAGAATATTGGCTTTGGCATAGACGTTTAGCTCATATCAACTTTGACTTGCTAAATAAGGTTGTGTCCAAAAATTTAGTAGTCGGTTTGCCTAACATAAAGTTCACTAGAGATCATCTTTGTGATGCTTGCCAAATGGGTAAGCAAACTAAGATATCTTTTAAATCAAAAAATCTAGTCTCTACTTCTAGACCTCTTGAACTTCTACACATGGATCTTTTTGGTCCTTCTAGAATCAAAAGTTTAGGAGGGAACTATTATGGTTTTGCTATTGTTGATGACTACTCTCGATTTTGTTGGACAATCTTCTTAGCTAGTAAAAGTGATACCTTTTCGGCCTTTGAAACTTTTGCCAAATTATCTCAAAACAAACTTGGAACAAACATTGTAACTATTAGAAGTGACCATGGAGGTGAGTTTGAAAATCATCTCTTTGAAAATTTGTGAAAATCATGGCATTGATCATAACTTCTCCGCTCCTAAAACAGCATAACAAAATGGTGTTGTGGAACGTAAAAATCGTGTGTTGGAGGAATTGGGAAGAACTATGATTAATGATAGCGGTCTTCCTAAATATTTTTGGGCCGATGCTATTAGCACCGCTTGCTATGTTTTGAAAAGGATCACTATTTGACCCATTCTAAAAAAACGCCCTATGAACTGTTAAAAGGAAGAAAGCTTAATGTTTCACATCTTCATGTTTTTGGTTGCAAATGCTTTGTGCTTAATAATGGAAAAGAAAATCTTGGTAAATTTGATTCAAAAGCGGATGAAGGCATCTTCCTTGGATACTCTAATTCAAGCAAAGCATATAGAATATTCAATAAAAGGTTGCTTATAGTTGAAGAATCTGTACATGTATCTTTTGATGAAGCTTATCCAAATGTTGTCGAAAAAGGTAGTAGTTTTATTGGTGCAGGTGCCTCCTCTAGTGAGATTGTTAAAGACATTGATGTTTCTCGTGTTGAACCCTTTCCGGATGTTGTTAATAAGGAGCCGGTTGATGTGTCTAGTCTCAAAGATGAAGGTCAAGCATCCCTTCAAAATGATTTACCATTGGAATGGAAGACATCAAAAGATCATCCTATCGATAACATCATTGGAGATATCTCAAAGGGTGTCATTACTAGATCAAGGCTAAGTAACTTTTGTTTTTATCATGCCTTCATATCTCAAATTGAGCCTAAGAATGCCAAAGAAGCCTTACTTGATGAAAATTGGTTCCTAGCCATGCAAGAGGAACTAAATCAATTTAAAAGAAATGAGGTTTGGGACCTTGTTCCACCTCCATTAAATCATCGAGTAATTGGCACCAAATGGGTTTTTAGGAACAAATTGGATGAAAACGGAACTATCATTCGCAACAAGGCTCGTCTTGTTGCTCAAGGGTATAACCAAGAGGAAGGCATAGACTATGAGGAAACTTATGCTCCTGTTGCCCGCCTTGAAGCTATACGCCTTTTACTTGCATTTGCTTGTTCACAAAACTTTAAACTATATCAAATAGATGTTAAGAGTGCCTTCCTTAACGGATATATAAATGAAGAGGTTTATGTGTGTCAACCTCCTGGGTTTGAAATCTTTGAAAAACCAAATCATGTTTACAAACTAAAACGTGCTTTATATGGTCTCAAACAAGCTCCTAGAGCTTGGTATGAGCGCCTAAGCAAATTTTAATCAATCAAGGATTTTCAAGAGGAAAGGTTGATACTACTCTCTTTATTAAACGTGAAGGAAAATATTCTATATTAGTTCAAGTATATGTAGATGACATTATCTTTGGATCTACTAATATGAAGTTGGTTAAAGAATTTTAAAGTTCTATGCAAGGTGAGTTTGAGATGAGTATGATGGGGGAGTTAAATTTCTTCCTCGGACTTCAAATTAGACAACTTGAAGATGGAACCTTCATAAGTCAAACTAAATATTGCAATGAGTTGCTCAAGAGGTTTGATATGACAAACTCGAAGTCTATTGATACACCAATGCCTACGGCGACAAGTCTTGATCGTGATGAAAAAGGTAAGGATGTAGATATAAAAAGGTATCGAGGTATGATTGGTTCTCTTATTTATCTTACCGCGTCGCGTCCCGATATTATGTTCAGTGTATGTATGTGCGCTAGGTTTCAATCTTGCCATAAGGAATCACATTTAAAATCAGTTAAACGCATACTTAGGTATTTTTGGTACGTCTAAGTTTGGTTTATGGTATCCTAAGGGTAGTGATTGCTCCTTGGTAGGTTTTTCCGATTCTGACTTTGCCGGTTGCAAAGTGGATAGGAAAAACACTAGTGGAACTTGTCATTTCTTTTCAAACTCTCTTGTCAGTTGGCATACCAAAAAGCAAGTTTCTGTTGCCTTATCAACTGCAGAGGCGAAGTATATTGCAGCCGAAAATTGTTGTGCCCAAATACTATGGCTAAAACAACAATTGCTCGACTTCAATATCTCTCTCAAACAAATTCCAATATTGTGTGACAATACTAGTGCAATTAATCTTACCAAGAATCCTATTCTTCATTCACGCACTAAACATATTGAAATCAGGCATCATTTTCTTAGGGATCATGTAGAGAAAGGTGATGTGGTGTTTGAGCATGTTGATAGTGTAAATCAACTAGCCGATATTTTTACAAAACCACTCGCTATCGATCCTTTCTTCTTTATCCGTAGGGAACTTGGTGTTCTTGACATATCAGATAGATCTTAGTAATCATTGTTTTGATTATATATTATTGTTTGAGTTAACTTCTCTTGTCTCTAACATCCTGTTATGAAGTGTTATCTTTCATCCATCTTTCATATACTCGAGGTAATATCACTCTTTACTTAGTTACCTTAATTCATTCTTGATATATGTATTTAGTAAGAGTGTAGTGCATGTATTTTGTTTGTAATTTAATCTATTTCTTCTATTCTAGTGGATTATGAGTGATTGCTTGTCAAATAATTTGCATACATGATAATGTTTTCATATTTTGAGGTCTTTTAAGTGGTTTTTGGTGAAATGTGGTGTTGAAAATTACCGGATCCCAATAGGCCGACTCATGAGTCGGCTCATGGATTCTTCTGCATCGACCTATATGCTCCTTTGAGCCGACTCATTTCAAATTCAAATTGAGTCGACTCATTGATGAATTTGAGTCGGCTCACTGTCGCCTCGACTTACGTGTGGTTGTCTTGAAAAGACGTGTTGCCTGTCTTTTCGCCTCCCTAAGTCGACACATCAATACACCCATCCACTTTTCACTTTCCATTTATGATTTCTTTAATTTTTTATTATTAAAAACTCATTATCATTTCATATTATCATTACCAACACATAACATTCTCATATTCTCTCAAGTTTCCATCATCTTCCTCCAACCCTCAAATCTCTCTCAAAGCTTCATTTTCTTTCAAAAATGGCATCAAAAACTACAGGGAAAAGGTCTCGTGGCTCCTATTCTCAATCATCACTTCCTGTTAGTGCCCTGTCTCTTCTTCCATCTGATTTGGTTGAAGTCTACAACAAAAAATTCAAGAACAGGAAGGTAATTCCTCAATATGTCTACTCAAGAACAACTGCTACTCAAATGCATATTCCCCACATTATTGAACTTATGGATTTCCAAGGTATCAATCCTTTTTTATCCTGTCACGTTGAATACAATGAAGATTTGGTTAAGATGTTCTATGCTAGGTTGGTTGGCACTTTTAAGGGTTTCGAATTCAATTTCTGTATGGGCTCTAGAATGTTTGCGGTCAATGCTCAAGTGTGGAAAGATCTATTTCGCATTGATCCTGAAGAAGAGAGTATTTTGATGACAGATACTTCTCAAGTTGACAACTACATCTTCCGTATTGAACTCAATGGTATGCTTAAAGAACCTTTTGTTGATTTCGTTGTTAATTCTGAATTGTTTCTGAATACCATTACTACTGGAAAAGTTAAGACGGTGGATCGTATCCTTCATTGGATTGTTGCCCACAACTTACGGCCCAAGAAAGGTGGCTTCTCTCGTATTGATATGAGTGGAGTGCATTTGGTTTATATTCTTCGAAACAAGGTCAAAGTCAACTGGCCTCACTATTTTGCGAGTCGTATTTTTGCCTTAAAGGAAAAGAAAGGCGTTGCTCTTGCTTATCCTTCCATTATTCAAAAGATTATCGACAAAGCTGAGATTGTTGGTTTTAATGTACCTTTGGTGTCCGTTCCAGATAAAAATTGGTTTCAGCAAAAGACCCTAAGCCTTATGGGTCACATATGGGACTCTCAAGAACGCCGGTATCGGTATGTGGGAAGAGGTGATAAAAATCAACCACTTGAAGATAATTCTTATGGAGATGATCCTGAAGATCAACATGAACCAAATGAGATTCTGAATGAAGACTTGCCCGCTGACAATGAAGAATGGCATGGCATACACTCAAATGACTCCTATGAAAATCAAGGTTGGGATGAATGGCAAAACACCGGGTGGACTAACACCACTACTCAATTTGCTCCTCCATCTCAACCGCAACAAGATGATCCGTCGAGAATAATGGTGATGCTCCAAAATATGCAACTTCAACAACAGGCTTACTACAACACTCAGGCTGAGAGATACACCGAGATAGAGCGGCGTTTAACTGAGCAAGACACCACCTTTGCTGAGTATGTGTTCGTTCAAGACACTAGGTACACTGCGTTGCAGGATCACTTGGTTGCTCAGGACACTGCCTTCAACTCGCTCAACAGTAGTTTTCTTCAGTTCACAGAAAATGACATGGATGATTCACAGCCCATCACCTATCATCGTCGTTACCCTTCCACTAGGGATCGTTATCCACACCCTTGAGAGAATAGTTGCATCATATGTAATTGTCATGACTATGATTTTGGTTTATGTAATGTTTGCGTTGTTTGTTTGAATGAACTTTTATTTCTCGTTAATCTCATTGTTTTGTTTATTCTTATTTTTACTCGCCTTTCCAAATTGTGTGTTTGTGAATGCGTGGTTCTATCGCAATTGGCTTCTCAATTGACATTTGTTTCAGCTTGCTGTTTTTATTTTTCAATTCACTCATATGGTTTCTCTTCTTTTTGATGTTGTCAAAGGGGGAGATGATATTGAGATCGATGTATATAAGATCGGGTCACATAATCAGGGGGAGTTTGGCGATTGATTCATCAAGTTTTTGCCATCATCAAAAAGAGGGAAATTGTGTGACATGGTATGGTTTTAATGTGTCAAAAACTTGGCATGTTTCGAAAGCTTGAGAGGTTCAAAATGAAAAAGCAAGGATTGGCATTTTTGGAAAAACATACTGAATGAGCCGACTCAAATTCATCAATGAGCCGACTCATTCAGTGTTAAATTGATGACAAATGCACGGGTCCAAACAGGCTGCCTGATGCATCATTTTGGTCGACTCATAAGTGTGGATGAGTCGACTCAAAACCCTTTATGAGCCGACTCATTCAATTGTAAAATGGTGGCAAATGCACGGGTCCAAACAGGCTGCCTGGGGCATGATTTTGGTCGACTCATGAGTATGGATGAGCCGACTCAAAATCCCTCATGAGTCAACTCATCAAGAAGTGTTTTCTTCTCAATTTCCACAGGTCTCAACAGGCTGCCTGTCTGTTGATTTTGGTCGACTCATCTATAAGTTTGAGCCGGCTCATTTAATGATTTGAGTCGGCTCATTACTGTGCTGACTCATTTTTTCATTTATTTTTCCCTTTCTTATGTTCATTTTCTCTAACCAATATAAATAGCTGCTTAATTTCTTTTGAGATGTTTTAACAAGGAAAGTGAAAGATATACACATAGCTCTCTTCATCTTCTTCATTCTTGCATCAATCAAACAATTACACACAACAATCTTTGTTCGATCTTGGTGTACGTTTTGAAGATAACGTTCAATTGTGAATCAAAAGTTGAGATTGGGTTTAGAGTGTGTGGGTTTTCCTTGGAAAAATCTGTAGGGTTTTATCCTCCAAGATCATTGAAGATTTGGGGGTTTTGCACACATCGATCGGTCGTAGATTCAGCCGAGTGAGGTAGATTGAAGATCAAGTGGATCATTCTCTCATATCACGGTAGATGGAGGATTGCGAAGGTCTTTGTGGGTTCACAAGTGTGGGAGAAACTCAGTCGTGCTCAAAGTTTGAAGAATAATGTATTCTTGCAATAAGGGAGCAATTAATCGGAGGCTTTCTCGACATGCGTGGAAGACTTGATTCTACTTTGGATCAAGGGACAAGAAGAAGATTTGACAGCACATTCAACGTGGTTTGGTTTGTTGGTTAATTCATTTCTATTCTTGTAAAACTATTATGATTTAATAAAATTGCCCAATTCAGTTTCGAATTGGGGGCAGAGTACTTCGAGCGAGGACGAAGAAGGAACTGCCTCAACAAATTCTTTGTGTTCTTATTATTTCTCGCATTTTACTTTTGTTCATATTGATATTGTGTGTTTGAAAATTCTGGTGTATCAAATTAGTGCAAACAAGGTGTTTGATAAATTGCTTCACTCAAAAGTGTTAATTAGAGTGAGTAAAATTATGCACTAGTTGATACAACAAAATTGCCTTTGGAGTGTGCACTCCAAGTGTTTGATAAAAAGCTCAATCACACAAAATCAATATCTTTGTGCTTGATTTCTTCTCCAATCATTGTTAAGAATAGTTTTATCAAGTGCTGAATATTCAAGTGTATCATTTGTGAAATATTAATTCATCTAGTCATCATTTCATTCCAATGAGTTTTACGCATATCCGATCTCCGGTGACTTCTAATTTGAACTAGACGATTTTCCGGGAAACTTCCGCTATTCTCTTTCAACTTAATTTTGAAAAGATAATTTTTAAAAAGGGATCTATTCAACCCCTTCTAGATCCGCGCTATCGTCTAACACAACATTCTCAATTGGACGTACAACAGGTTGCACAACCGGATGTTCTACAGGCTGCACTACAAGCTGCACAACAGAATTGCCACCCTTTCAATTTCAGCAACTGAGATCCCCTCTACTGACTGCACAATAGGCTGCTTATTCAAAACAACAGGTCCAGAAGAATCCTGTAAAACACCATCAACACGCCTCTGCCTCTTATCCACTAGAGCATAAGACAGATTCTTGCCTTTCTTTTGTTTTCCCATATCTCCGGCCAACAAGTCCTCATCCCCGCGCTTTTTATGATTGCCACTAACGTCTCCATCACAATCTTTGCGTTTACAATTATCAACACAATGACCGATCAAATTGCAATAGCAGCAAAACTCAGGAAGATTTTCATACTCGAGATCCACAAAAAACGTGTAACCTGTTCTTTCCACAAACACTTTGTATCTGAGTTCTACATTCAAATCCAGATCCACCAAAACCCTGACAAAATGCCCGAAGGGCCTTTCAAAGCTACATTTTTTGGACGCTATATTTGTACACAGAGGAACACCCACACTACTGGCTATAGCAAAAACGATTTTGGGACGCCAATATTCCAGCGACAAACCGTGAATACAAATCTACATTCAAGCTGAAGACTGCTTTAACAGGGAAGGATTGAAATCCTTCGTCCAAGGAAAAAGTTTGAGGAAGCCTGGTGTTGCACCCCAAAATTTTACCTCACAATACAAGACTTTGTGTGCTAAGAGGTTCACAAGACCTCTCATGAGGTTCATGAAGTTTACAAGACCTCTCATGAGGTTCATGAAGTTTACAAGACACCTTATGAGGTTCACAAGGTTCACAAGACCATTCATGAGGTTCATGAAGTTTACAAGACATATTATGAGGTTCACAAGGTTCACAAGACATTTTATGAGGTTCACAAAGTTCACAATTAGTCAGAAGATTTGACAATTCCCTCAGACAATGCATCGTCCTAAGCAGTGCATCCAAAACTAGGGTTTTTTTGACTTTAATCAGGCTAAATGGACTTCCAAGACTTCAAGTGAGCTTCATAACATCATATATGTGTTTAAGAATCCCCATGACAAATTTCAGAACTTTTCTCAAAGGTTTGCTCAGTCAGATGATCAGATAGGTCAAAATCAGTCAAAGCAGTTAAGAAGTCAAATTGAGGTCAACTGTGGTCAAACCAAAGTCAAACTTCATGATTTTTTGCCAACATCAATTATATGAAGTAAAATTCATCATTTGATCAAGGGTTGATCATGATTCATCAAGGATATTTCAGATCATCAAGAATCAGAGGTTTCTAAATTAGGGTTTCCTCAGGAAAAGTCAACTGAACTTTGACCAGCCATAACTTTCACATGCTTCATCACATTTTTCCCATCCAAAGCACATTTTGAAGTAAATTTAATTCTCTACAACTTTGTGTCTCACAAGCCAAGCCCAAAAATGCTTCATTTGGAAGGTATGAGCTAAGACATTATAGGTCCTTTTGAAAGTCAACAAAAAGTCAACAACTTCAAAAGGGCATAACTTGAGAATGACGAATGATATGAACATGAAACCAATGGGGTTGGTTAGAGGACTCTTTAAGATTTCCAAAATGTCCAAGAACACCCTCATAACATTAAAATTGAAGGATATGTGCCCTTGCAAAGTTGGGAAAGTTTTGGGTGGTTTATGAAGAAAATAGGGTCTTAAAACCAAATTTTTCTAAATGGGCTAAACTTTTTGTGACCCAAAGTGTTTCATGACATCATGCACGAAATTTATTTGATATTTTCATTATTTTATTTTATTTATTTTATTTATTATGATTTTTTATGTTAAAAATCATTTTAAATTTAAATAAAATATCAAATATGAAAATTTAAAATATATTTTGGTTCTAGAAGGTCATTAACATGAATTGGATTGAATTGATACACAATTGATGATGATTGGCTTGAAATAGAAAGGTCTCATTCAAAAATATATGAAATTTAAGTCATAATCTTTTTCAATCTCCAAAAATCAAAAAAGTCCATACAATGATCCAATCTTTTGACCTAGCTTCACTCTACTATAAGTATACAAGCTATCACAATGCAAAGGGGACGAATTCACAGCCTCAAGAGTAAGTTTGCACATTCAAAAAACTCACCCAAAACTCAAATTCGGATTCCCTCATTCAAGCCCTTTCAAGACAAACCAAAGGTTGCAACTTGTTCCTTGGAGTTTATAGATCAATTCTGGATCATAACATTGCCTCTTCATGCCCTAATTTGAACAAACCGAATGCATCCCTTTCATATTTTGAAATTTTTCGATTTGATTGATTCATGTATTAATATTGAAAACTAATCATAGATTTGTGTTTGTTGTGATGTTTAGAAGCTTTTTGCATAGATTAATTGAATTATTGTGGACTGTGTTGAAGATTGCCATTGTTAGGGTTTGGAGTTTCAAAACGGGAACCATACATTTAAGACCTTAAAACCAATTCTAAGACCATGGCTGTGATGTGTGGACCTTGTTCAATTGATCTGGGTTACTAATTTTGGTTGCCACGATGGTTTGTATGATGTTTCGAAAAACATAGGTTTCGGGTTTTGAAAAATTCGCAGGAACTTTCGTAGCTGATTTTGCAGGTATTTTCGCAGGAAAAAGGTTGAAGACGAAGGCCTTTGGCGCCAAGATCTTCATTCAAATATTTGATATAATATTTTATGTTTTATTATTGATATTGTTTCACAAATGTATGCCTGGCCCAGTGGTGAGGGACGCGCGCATATTGCCTTAAAGCTTGTGTTCGATTCCTGGAGGCAGCATCCTTTTTGCTATGTTTTCTCATTTAAATATTAGACTTAATATATTATTCATTGTTGTGGTCTAAATATCAGTTGCGCCCTTCTGGCTGGATGGTAAGTGTGCTTGCTTGTAGTGTGAAGGTCCTGGGTTCGAATCCCTCCCCAGGCCCTTTTTGTGATTTTATTTGTTTTGTTATGATTTTCAACAGGATTTAGAATAAAACAATATGAGGTTCTCTCCTTCTCACCTGCGCATGCATGGTCCAGTGGTTGGTGTGTTGGTCTTGAGGGTTGAAAGCTTAGGGACTGGGTTCGAATCCCAGCCCAGGTAAGTTTTGTTTTCATTCTTTTTTTTTTGTTTTCTTATTTAATTAGTTTATATTATAGTTAAATAAATTTAAATAATAAAAAAAAAAGTAGAATGTTTATATTATTATTACAATTTAGAACTCATCTTTTTTTTTTAAAATTAAATCTTATTAGAAAAGTTATTTAATATTTATTTTTGTATATTATTAATATTGTATAATTTTGTATAGTTATTAATTAATCCTAATTTATTTTTCTAAAAAAACATATAAACCCTAATTTTCTAAAACCCTAAAATATTTTTTAAAACCTAATTATTTTTATAAACCCTAATTGTAAATATTAATTTATTTGTTAATTATAACTTTTAATTTATTTATTTATAAACTTTAATTATGTGTATATTTTTATAATTTGTTTATAATTATTATTTAATATAATTCTTGTATGTAAATAATTCTAGATTATGCTTAAAATAATTAAAACTCTTAATTTAATTTTGTAAATATAATTTATTTTCATAATATGTTTATAATTAACCTTATTTTTATAACATGTATATAAATTTAAATTTTTTATAATAATTAAGTATGAAGCATAAATTGTTTGTTTTTCTTCTTAAAAACCTTAAAAAATAATTATCCATTTAATATTGCATTTTTAAATTTATTATTCATTATTATGTTAATTTCTTGATTTTATTAATTTTTATTATTACTAACCCCATTATTAATATATTATTTTTATTATTATTACTAACCCAAATTATTCATTATTATCTTGTTTATTTATTTAATTTGTTTTAATTATTATTATTATGTAATTGTATCACTTAAGTAATATTTGTAGTATTAATTTTTATTATTTATTTTAAATGCTATGGTTAGTAAAATAGGGAGTGAAACATGTTTGTATTTAAAAATTGAATTTAGATCATTAATTTAAAAGATAAATATTTGAAATTGTACACTCACACACGTAAGTCGATCTTTGATCGCCATCTCACTTCCTTAAGGATACCTCTCAAGTTGCCTTATCAAAAGGTCAAGTAGGGTGTATAAAGCAAAGTCCCTCATCTCACATCATCTAGTCCCTTAACAGATAAAAAGATCAAGTCCCTTCGAATGTTGCCTTCGTAATGATCTTGTCCCTTTCGAATAAAGATGATAAGTCCCTTCGAATTGCTTATACACCCCATAGTTGCCTAAATAACAGTTGTCCCTTCATTTGTCCCACACATCCAAGGTAATGACTACCTATTCCTTAATAATAGGGATAGTCTTACATTTTAAAGGATTCAAGAACAGAAAAGACTTAATTTAGGGTAGGTTCCTCTTAGATACTTGCTCACTCTTCAAAACATTTCAAACACTTCATAAATTTCAAACAATTTTCAAAACAAAGGTTTTATATACATCCGTACATGGATCATTATAAAACACTTAAGAAAATTTCTATTCACACACTTCACATTTCAAAAACAGTTTAAAGTGAGCTAAGTAACTAAGAGCCCATGGATAACCATGGATGTAAAGGGTTCTAACACCTTACCTTTACATAACCTACCCCCGGACCCAAAAATCTTTTAAAAGGTCTTTCCTGTTCTTTTATGCCTTTCCTTTTGGATAAAATAAAAGTCGGTGGCGACTCTTGCTATCCGCAACATAACTAAAGTCAGTTCTCCCACCGTGTTACACCTGGATTGAGATTCCACGAAGTAATCGACCGGACCCGCCTAATATCTTCTAGAGAAGAGAATGAAAATTCATAGTACCCTTTGCCAATGGAAGTTATTCCCCATCTGTCAATAGACTTCCAAAGGCTCAATAGCTTCGTTTTAAGACTCTACACCGTCAACGGCGTGGAGCCCTTAGGCCAAATCACTCTCCCATGAAGGTTGTGTTTACATGCTTCAACACCCAAGAGATACTCATCTTCAGGTATAACAAAAGACAAACGGTCTCCTTTAACGCAGAGCTTAGGAAGTTGACTTACAGGAATATCACACACATTACTGACCGCCTCTGCAAAGGATTTCGGAAGCTTGCTTGGAGTCGCAATCTCCTCGATAACCTTCTTCTTCAAACTCTCGTCTTCTGAGAGGTCTAAAAACTTCCATGGAACTATGGATTCCTTCATATTGAAAAAAACCCCAAATAAAAGTTAGGTCAGCAAAGAACCGCTGTCAATTTCACTTGATGCTCCTTTGAGTCCTTCTTTTGCATTTTCAGTGTTGTTCTGTGATCTTTTAATGGATTCTGAAACTAAAGACAATATATCAAATAGGAACAATTTAAAGTATATATAAAAAATTTAACTGGTCTTAAGATTTAACAAACTATAAAAAAAATAAAAACTTAAAATAAAGAGAGACTAGAACAATAAAAATAAATAAATAAGGGGAGATGAATATTGAGGTGGGACACTTGAATTGCATCGAATTTAGAGAACAACATCGATGGTATCAAATCAACGTTTTATAGGTTAGTGGATGGTTTACTATAAGCTTTTTCTTAGAGCATAAATATCATTCATTTGTTTTCGTTTACTATCTACATTTCTAAATTTGATTGTATGACCTGACAATTATACCCTTTACCCTTTTGGAGTTTTTAGTAAATAACAAATCACAAAATATTTTTGACAACTTCCCCTGCATCGCTTCCATCTGACATCATCTAATTGAATAATATCCAACAAATTTATTTTATTTTTCTTAACCAGGTTCACACGATAAACTGCCTCAAATGTACTTTCTCTTCCATTTTTCAAATTTTGATTTTCCATTGTTTCCTATTTTTCATTTTCGATTCATAATTGATTTTTTCCTCTCTCATTCTTCTTCTTCCATTAGATCCAATCTCTTCAAACCCTTCTCCGCCGCCTCCACTCTCAACTGTCTGATCTCCTCAGACACAACCGTCACTTTTACAATTGAAACCTCACTCCCCTTCACCACCTAACAACTACGACCCCCTTTCCCGCTCCGTCAAGGACATCTTTTTTAGGCTCTTAATATTGTTTCTATTTGGGATCTTCTTTCTAATATGGTTTGTGAGAATACTCATTTTGAGTTTTTTTGTTTTGTTTGGTGAAGTTTGGTGGTTTTGAAATTAAGTTTGTTTGTTTTGTTGGTTGATTTGTGTTTTGTGTTGGGTTTTAGTTTTTAGATGGAATGAGAACTATTGAATGAAGAACTGCTAAAAGTCTTGCTTATTACAAGAGAGGGGATTACGTTCCTGGATTGAAGGCAAGCATGGTTTCGAACGTCATATCTTGGTAAATTTCATTTAGTTTGAGTTCCTTTTACTTTTTTGAGTTATTGTTATGTTCCTCGTGCAATTTTTGTAGACTTTGCATGAAACATGATATACGCATATTACTTTAAACAACTTACAAACATGTCATAAGCTATTTCCATAAGCTCTTTTAAGCATTATGGAGTTGGGGCTTGACGTTGTTGTTCTCTTGTGTTTTTGGCGAACAACCTCTGGTTTACCACTTCCTTGGAACTGGGTTACTTGCAGGACCACCCACACAAGTCCTAGGACACATGTGCTAATTTCTTAGGTTTTGTCTCTTAATATACAAGTCTTACTAGTTTTCTTGTATGTTCTGTCGAACGATCTCTTAACGAAATTGTTCTTGTTTATATTAAAGTATGGATATGTTTGTAAAATGAAACTAACAAAGAACTTAAAGTTCACAATAAAGGATTTCTGGAATGTAAATTGCTCGAAAGTAAATGGCTTGAAAAAAAATGACTGAAAGCATAAACTTTGAACAAGAAATAAAAGAAATCTAAATTTTATAACTGAAAGATAAATGGTGTTACACGTACATTTTTCAGACAATTCTCTTTTCTCTTACACACGAGTATTAGAGTAATTTTCACAGGAATGTTGTACAGAATTTCACACACTTTACACAAAGCAAAACTATTCTATTTATATACAAATAAAGTAACCGTCGAATAACGGTAAATTTCTAAGAATTCGCCACTTGGCATCCTGCATGCTATTAATCTTTAGGAATCCTCCATGTATCTTCTACCAAGCGATGCCATTATTCGTATTACAATTGTCCTTTAACTGGTGAAGCGACGTATCTTCTCGTCGCATCGAATTCATTTAAAATTCAAATAGTCATAATGTCTCCTTCGTTGAATCCTTTCCCTCACATCCCTCGTCGAAAACACAAGAAGACTTCTTCGTAGTGATGTGAAGAACTTTCTAGCTGGCATCTCAGCCGCTCCTTCGACAAACAACTGTTTGTTATATCACGAACCAAATCATCACAAACCTTCTCAAGATTCTGGACATGTTTGGAAGAAAGAGTGATCCTATTCTATCGAATATCTTCACAACTACGTACATTATTTCTCAAAGCACAATAAGATGAGGAGTACTGAGAAACTTCAATGTCGAATAATGGTGACTTGTGGAAGAATAGCTGACGAAGCTACCAATTGCTAAGACTCTCATTTATTAAAACCTATGGTGTCAAAATTACGTGTATACAAATTGCCCCCCAGCAAAGGTATTTCGACTGACTTCTGGAGAAAGCATCTTTGCTACCAAAACTTTTATATCGACTCCATGTCTTGCATTAAATGCGCTGATCCCTGAAATCTTACTTTTATCTTGCATTAAATGCGTTGATTCCCAAAATCTCACTTTTGTCAAATCATAAAAAAGTAATCATCAAATTCTCCTAACCTATCACGTCTAACCCATGTTTCTGGACATGATCTCCATGACTCTATGAAACTAGGTCTGCCATACTCTTTTCAACTTCCACAACCTTTTCACATCCACTAACGCGTCAACACGTGCCATAACCGTTTGAAAACTCAAATGTTTATCTCCTCAATCTTTAGTATAAATACCCCTCTTCTTCCTTCTAAATAACTTTTCGCTCCCCAAACTTAATACATTTCAACTTTCTCTCTTCTCACATACCCAATCTCTACTCCTTCTTGCTCAAGTTTCTTCACTACCAAAAATGGTAACTTCAAGCAAATAGAAAGACAAGAACACATCTGATATCCCCTGCGCACACAAAATTCTTGGACCAAAGCTTGTGGGTAACCAATAATACGTCCCATAACCTCCAAACGAGAGGGAGAAAGCAAGCATCTACTACTCTCAGGTACTTATCCCTATTTTAATATCTGGCAAGTGCCATGTTATGTTAGGTCCTCTCCCTAACCCTAATGTTGATCAAACTCGTCTTAAGGATTTCCCCCTACTTATTCGCGTGCAAAACCCATAGGCGCAGGAAAAACATCTAAATCTAGTGATAAATCACCAGAACACACCGAACAAAAATCTGAGCCAGCTGCCCTAAACTTGACGTACTTGAATCAACCTAGGATTTTTAGAAGCTGTCCTTGGTCGAAAGACCCTTCTGAATATGTAGACTGGGTAGACAAAATCGAAAAGGTCAAGGGTAAAAATAGGAAGAAAATTGGCATTTATGACTTGATCCAACTGTCGAAGGAAGGCCCTGGCTACTGCACCAATATGATCCTTGATTCCCTCTACTTTTGGGATATCACCTACAACACTTTTCACCTTCCCTGCGGAATGGTGACCCCCACTCTCTTCGACCTAGCTTCCATAGTAGGTCTTAGTCCACTAGGGGCAGCTTTCGATCCAACTGTACTGGACAAAAATACCATAGCTTTTGAAACTAGTTTCACTTCCTACTCCCCCTTCATTGCCCACTACCATGACAAGGACTCTGTTGATGTATCAGATATAGAACACATAGCCTTTCTCACCCTTTGGCTGTCGAAATTTGTGTTTTGCACAAGATCTCTTCAAGTGGCCAAAAAGTACATAACCCTAGCCAATCAACTTCATGCTGGTATGAACTTATGCTTAAGCGAATTGATTCTGGCCAATCTCTATGAATCCATCAGTGAGAGTGTCGAATCTATCAAGCAGATCAAGGACAAGGGCAACCTCAGTTTGGCAGGCCCATTCTGGCTCCTTCAACTATGGCTCAATGCCACTTTCGAATCCAATCTTCCCGACAAAGGTATAGTGGACGAAGAATATGTTAAAGACAGACATGTCGAATGGGCGAGACTAGCGCAGTTAACTCCTTCTGAAGAGGGACCGGGTCTTCGACTATCCTTCACCAATTATGTGAACATGTTCTCCAAAAGCTACAACTTCACTGCAGGCATGGCACCTTTCGCCAACAGGACTGTCGGACCCAAGTGGTTCACCAGGCAACTTCCTGTGGAACACAAAAAATAAGAAGACAATTTCTTAGCCATATGGAAATTGCTTCTTACACCCAGGCTCATATCCTCTTACCCAACTATGTCCAACTCCAAAGTGGCCCTAATAGTCTATCAGCCGAATTTAGTGGCTCGACAATTTGGGTTGATACAACTGAAACCAAGGTCAATCTATCCCAAGAAAGGCTCAATTCTCTTTTACAATTTGTTCTCCACTAAGTCGAAGAAACCTCTGACTTCCTTCTCATTACGGGGATCAGGCATCTCTTATATAGCTTTTACTTTTGCAGGATCCACTTCAATACCTTTTCCACTAACAATGAAACCCAGGAGTTTACCAGACCTAACTCCAAAAGTACACTTGTTTGGATTCAATCTCAGTTTATACTTCTTCAACCTCTCAAACAACTTGCACAGATGATCAAGGTGTTGTTCCTCATTCTGGGACCTGACTATCATATCATCCACATATACCTCTATCTCATGGTGAATCATATCATGAAATAAAGCCACCATAGCACGCTGATATGTTGCCCCAGCGTTCTTCAAACCAAATGGCATCACCTTATAACAAAAAGTGCCCCATTGTGTAACAAATGTATTCTTCTCCATATCTTCTGGTGCCATCTTAATCTAATTATAACCAGAGAAACCATCCATGAAAGAGAATACCTTATGTTGAGCAGTGTTGTCTACCAAAACATCAATATGTTGAAGTGGAAAGTCATCTTTAGGACTGGCCTTATTCAAATCCCTGTAATCCACACACATGCGTACTTTACCATCCTTATTAGGTACCGGTACCACGTTTGCAACCCATTGAGGATAAGAAGTCACAACTAAGAACCATGCATCAAATTATTTCATCACCTCTGCTTTAATCTTTTCTGACATTTCAGGACGCATGCGACGAACCTTTTGCTTCTTTGGACGACAATCTTCTTTTACCGGTAGACGGTGAACCACAATGTCAGTATCCAACCCTGGCATATCTTCATATGACCAAGCAAAGATCTCCACATAGTCACGTAACATCTGGATTAGTCTGTTCTTAACACCATCTTCTAGTTCAGCCCCTATCTTGACCTCTTTCCTGTTTTCCTTAGTTCCCAGATTCACAACTTCGATTGGCTCTTCATGTGGTTGTATAGCTTTTTCTTCTTGTTGCAACAACCTAGCAAGCTCTACAGGTACCTCACAATCTTCCTCCTTCCCATCTTCAGCTTGATAGATCGGATTCTCGAAATTATAATTGGCAATAGTGGAATTGTTATCAACAGGATCCAGAGTTAATGAAGATCTACATTTTAGTGATGTGGGTGTGTGTAAGAACACATAGCTGATAAAATAGAAATAATAATAAAAGAAAGACAAGGAGCACAATATTTACGAAAATGAAACATCCATTGATTTTATTGAATGAAGTATGCAAATGAAATGACATCCCGAAACAAGCATACCATTGTGCCCCGGGTAAGAGACAAGGCTTAAAAGGTTTTATTGTTCGAAATTACAAACTTAAAACAAAACACAGTAATAGTATTTACTCATGATTAAAGGAGATAGGAATAACGTCTTCAGTCTTCCAATTGTTGAGCCCATCACCAATGGTAGGAAAGATCCAATCATCCAGGTTGTAGTCTTCATCATGGTCACCCACAACATTGATTTGATCTTTTATGACCCCTTTATTAGTGATACAAACAGCACGAGCACGACGAACAACCCTCTGAGATTCTGCGGTAAAACCCAAACCAAACTTGTCAGACTTGTAAGGGATGTTGGGAAGCTGACCCCAAATAGCACAACCACCTTTTTCAACCACAGCCTTAGCATCTTTGAGGGAGGCCATTGCAGGAGGTATTCTAGTAACCACAAGAGCTCTTTCAGAAGCAGGGACAAACTGAGGAACAGGAGCAGAGCAAGGAACAATTTCAAATGTTTGACACGAAGTTTCAACCAATTCACCCTCCATTTCTACATATTTGACTTCACATGGCTAACCATGTACTCTTCTTCACCATAGACAGTGACAATTTTGTTTTTCACCGGATATTTCAACTTCTGATGCAAGGTGGAAGTTACAGCACCTGCCCCATGGATCCAGGGGCGCCCAAGCAAATAAGAATACACAGGACGAATATCCATCACATAGAAAGTAGAGTTGAAGACTTGAGAGCCTATTTTGATTGGGAGGTCTACTTCTCCATGTACCATTCTTCTTGAACCATCAAAGGCCCTTACCACCACATTACTTGGCCTTAACACAACATCTTCAGGACTGAGCTTGTCCAGAACCTCCTTAGGGAGCACATTTAATGAAGAACCATTGTCCACTAGTACATGAGACAAAGTAGTGCCCCTACATTCAATGGAGATATGCATAGCTCTGTTATAGTTTCTCTTGGCAGGAGTCAGATCAGCATCAGAAAAGCCCAGACCATTATCACTAGTCAGATGTGCAACACAATTCTCAAACTGATCCACAGAAATTTCATCTGGCACATGAGCAGCCTTTAAGAACTTGATTAAGGCTTTAGCATGGGCCTTAGAACACAACAACAAAGATAACATGGAGATTTTGGAGGGAGTATGCCCCAACTGGTCAACAATATCATAATCACTCTTGCGAATGATCTTCAGTACTTCTTCCATTTGTTTAGAAAGATTTTCAGCAGTTGGTGCCTCAGCTTGCACAGGTTCAATCACAGGACCTTTGCCCCGGGCATCAGTACTTGGCCCAGAATTAGAGGTATGAGCTGGAGTAACTGTACTTTTAGAGGTGTCTTGAGGGGAGAAGATTATTCCACTTCTGGTGACCTTACTAGATCCAGCAATATTGTCAACATCAAGATTGTGGTTGGCAATAGGAGGGTCAGCCAGAGGCTCTTGTTTGATACCATGGATATACACATCAGAACCATAATTCCAAGGTATAGCTTTATTAGAAGTATAAGGAACAGGGCCAGGAGTGGTAATGATCATGGGAGCCACTCTAGCTTCAGCAACAGTCTTCACAGGGCCTTCATCAGTAATCTTCACTGGTCCTTTGGATGTAATCCTGACAGGACCTTTAGAGGTGATCCTCACTGGTACTTTATCAACCATATCTACATCTTCAAGCTTCGCGTTTCGAGTCAGATGTTCACACATACTTTCCACAGAAGGAGTCCTCTCAAACAATATAGTGTAATTGTCCATGAGGCGTTGAATACCATCCTTCAACTTCCATCAGCTATCAGGTTTATAGGCACAGTAAAAACAATCTTCCTTGCAACCTGGAAAGAACCCAACCTGCACCAGCTTCTTCTTAATAATGGATAGAGGAGTAGTCAAATCTGTTACTGAGGAAACATAAGAAACTTCATCAACAACATTAACAGTCTTCTCATGATTGGGCATAGGAGAAGTGATCACATTTGGGGTCCCAGGAGGGTCAAATTCAATTTCTCCAGCTTCGATCATGTCTTGAATCTTGTTTTTCAACACCCAGCAGTTGTTGGTGTCATGTCCCGGACTATTAGAATGATATGCACATCTTGCATTAGGATTGTACCGAGGAGAGGATGTATTAGGATTCTGAGGAGGATCCCTTAAAGTAATTAGCTCCCCTTTCAACATGTGTTGCAAGGCTTGGGCCAGTGACATGTTGATCTTGGTAAACTGTCTTCTAGACTTCTGTTGATTGTTTTGTTGTTGATCCGGTGCTGTAGGGGAAGGATTGAAGATGTGAACAGCTCCCACAGATTGGTGACTCCTGTTACGACTATGTTGACCATACACAGTATTAGTCTCCTTCTTTACACTAGGGGGCTTCTTAGCAGTGCTTGATGAAGAGGCACCCACCTGTATCTTACCACTTCTTATCCCACTTTCCACACGTTCTCCAGTCATTATCAGCTCAGTGAAACCAGATGATGAGCTTCCAATGAGGTGACTATAAAAAGGACCATTCAGCATACTCATAAACATATCCACCAGTTCCCTGTTAGTCAGAGGAGGTTGAACTCTGCCAGCCAGGTCTCTCCATTTCTAGGCATACTCTTTGAAACTCTCCTTAGCACCCATAGACATGCTTTGGAGCTGCATGCGAGTTGGTGCTAAATCAACATTATATTGGTATTGCCTATAGAAGGCCTCAGCAAGATCATTCCAATCACGAATATTAACACTTTCAAGTAGATAATACCATTCCAATTGACCTCCAGATAAACTCTCTTGGAAGAAATGAATCCACGGTTTCTTGTCAGCAGTATGTGGTTGAATCCTCCGGACATAGGACCTCAAGTGCAGTTTAGGACATGAAACACCATCATACACCACAAAAGCAGGAACCTTGAAGCCAATAGGTATAACCACTCCAGAAACTAAACTCAAATCTTCAAAATCAAGCCCAGAAGATTTTTGTAGTTCCATAGCGTCCATCCTGTCTACCAATATCTTATACTTCTCCTCACTAGCAGGATCATGATAATAGTTCTCCTCAGAATCAGAATCTTCCACAGTATCATGGAGACTACCTCCTTCTCTCTCAAAATTTTCAGACTCAAGATTCTCAACCTCTTATTTTGTCTTGACAGGACCTCTGAATCTTCTACCCAGGTTGATGAGGCCCACTAATTTTCTAGTCTTCTTCTTCTTCTTAGTCAGAAGTGCCTTCAACTCATCTTGTCCCTTGGACAAGTTCAGGATCATTTCTTGAAATTGTGCATTCTGGGTCTGGAGATCCTTAACAGTTTGTTCGAGAGCCATTTCTGCTGAAATAAACAGAGAGAAGATAAGATACATGTTCATAAGAAACCTGTGATGCAATGATATGGTATGTATATGCAATGTTTTCAAGGACCGCGGGATTTAAATTTGTGTAAACAACCAGAAATGAAACTTTTATTAGTAAGCAATAAACTTGTTTGCCTCTTGGGCTTACAATAAAATGAAAAAAATACAAAGATGGGGTTTTAAGTCTCCCATGGACGTTTCCTCTTTGTATGGAGGTATGTGTTGAGACTCCGCTCTTTGTGAAGTTGTCTTGTCAGCTCTAGGATTCTTTCTTGACTAGCTTTGAAATGAGTCTCAAAAGTATCCCTTTGTTCCTTCAACTGGATCCGGGACCTCTGCAACTCTTCCATGTCAGTGGGCATGTCTGGATGAAGGATAATATAAGGAGTATCTCCTTCAGCAACAGGTTCCATGGTAACTGGCAGGATATCAGGATATGGAATTATAAGAGTCTGAGCACGTGCTCGTACCCATCTGAGATAAGGTTCCATAGGAATGGAGTACTTTGGTTCCAGAGTCTTGTTGTCAACCTTGTTCACTTTACCCCAAGCTCGTATGAACCTTTGACGGTAACCTTGCAGATCATTGTCGTAGTCGAACATAATACCCTGAATAAGTATGTCATGAAGACCATTACTCCGAGCATAACCAAACTAGAATAGAGCTAAAGAAGGGTTGTAAGTAATGCCCCCTCTTATGCCAAGGAGTGACACATTAGGGAACTCCCCACAACGATCAATAATAGTAACATTCTCCATGGATCTAGAGCACCAATGAATGTCTGAATGAGAAAGTGACATGATCCTCTTGGACCACCTTAACCATTGTTCATTCTTCATCACTGATCGAGGAAGGTGAGAAATAAACCACCTAGACAATAGAGGTATGCAGCACATCAGAGTTCCTCGTGCCTTCGTAGTACGAGTATGGAGAGAGTGTAAGATGTCTCCAAGTAATGTAGGCACTGGATTGTGAGTCAGAAATATGTTGATGACGTATACGTCTATGAGCTGGTCTGGATTAGGAAACAACACTAGGCCATAGATTAATAAGGCCAAGATCTCCTCAAGGGCATCATAACTCATAGCCTTCAAGAATACCTGAGCTTTCTCTATCAATACCTTAGCAAGAATACCCTTAACTCCGCTTCTCGTTTCTAGGACAATGTCTAATTTCTTCAAATGTAAGGCTGCAGCAATAACCTCAGGTTTAGGCTCTTTTTCTAAGCCTATGAAAAGTCTTTGATCAAGGATAGGTATACCCAGTAGTTTAGAGAACTCCTCAATTGTAGAAACCAGCTGATAATCGGGGAATGTGAAACAATGATGTTTAGGGTCAAAGAACTGAAATAGGACACTCATCATGTCTTCATCAAATCCTGAAGTAACCAAGTCAAGTAGGTGACCATGCTTCTTGATGAACTGGGATCTTTCAGGAACTTGAGAGACTAATTCCTTAAGCTTAGGAGGTATCCCTACAAAGTTGATCCGGATAGTATTCCGACGAGTAGAAGTCATGACCTGCAACAAAGAACAAAGATAAATTCTTTTGTCCTTGAAATGGTTAGTGAAAATGCTATGTTTATGATATCATGATGTTATGATGTTATGCTCAATCACAAACATGTGGCACACACAAACAAGTCACACCATAGCCCTAGGTTTAGAGGCTTGCATGAGGTTTAAAGGTAAGTACCTTCCCCTAAAGTTAGTTGGTTCATCTTGTCCTACAAAAGTAACCGGGTTCTAAGGGATCTCAATATCACTGATCCTTCCCAAGGGTGGTTGTTCAGTAGGAAACTTACTTGCCAAGCAAAACCCTCCAAGTTTAGGATCTCAATGAGTGTAGCATCGAGTATCAACCAACTTCTGTCTTCACCAAAGTCGGTTATCTCACTACTTTCTAAAGGCCAAGATGGGATGACTAGGGTTCTAAAAGTCAGTTAGTATATTGACAACATATGTCAGCCTCATATTATCCTCAACTTACTTAAGGAACATAAGCACCAACCAAGAAGTCACACTAACTATGGCCACCAGATCAACCATATTGGTATACGCCGCACAGTTTCCTTGGTCTATTGCCATTTACCTAAGGTACACTAGATCCGGGTTAAGATCTTTCATACATAAAGACCAACAAGTAATATAAAGCAAACAAGGCAAACAATTTAAGTGATCTAATTCCTAAGGGTACCCCTCTTTTATTAATTCCCCAACAGAGTCTCCAGTTCTGTAACACGGTGGGAGAACTGACTTTTAGTCATGTTGCGGATAGCAAGAGTCGCCACCGACTTTTATTTTACCCATAAGGAAAGGACATAAAAGAACAGGAAAGACCTATTTTTAAAAAAACTTGGGTTCAGGGGGTAAGTTATATAAAGGGAAGGTATTAGCACCCTTTATATCCATGGTTATCCATGGGCTCTTAGTTACTTAGCTCACTTAAATTGTTTTTTTGAAGAGTGTAGTGTGTGATTAGAATTTTTCTAAGTACTTTGTAATGATCCTCGTATGGATGTATACAAAGCCTTGTTTGAAAATGTTTGAAAATAGTGAGGTGTGAAAAGTATTTTTTAAAGATGTGAGCAAGTAACTATGAGGTACCTACCCTAGACTAAGTCATTCATGTTCTTATATGTTCTTTCAAGGGTAAGACTATCCCTATTATTAAGGAATAGGTAGTCATTACCTTGGATTTTATTAAGGGACATGTGTAGGGTCATTGTATGTAGGCAACTGTAGGGTGTCTTTAGCCATATGGGAGGGACAATCATCTTTTAACTTGGAGGGACAAGATCCATTTAGGAAACACTGTAGGAAACATCGAAGGGACTTGATCCTTTAACTATGGGGAGGGACAAGATGATGTTTTGTTTGTTAGGATCTTGCTTAAGACACCCTACTTGACCATTTGAATAAGGCAACAAAGAGAGATACCCTAAGAAGTGAAGACGGCGATCTTAGATCAACTTACGTGTGTGAGTGTTTTATTTCAGATATTTATCTTTTTTAAATTAAATTATCTAATTCCGTTTAATCACAATTAGTTTCGCACTCCCTATTTACTAACCACACATAATAATAAATAAAAAAGGACAGAAAAATAGATCTACGATATTACAAGGCTTTAGGACAGTTACAAAAATAATCGGACAAAAAAGTAAATTACAAGGATATTAAGCCTATACAATTTTCTAATAATTTAAATAAGGCTAAATAAATAAATAAAATAAAATTATTTTAAATAATAAAGCAAAATAAATGAAAATAAATTAAATTAGGGTTAGGAAAGAAATATTAGGGTTTAAACAAAAATCAAGGTTAGAATTAGGGTTTTTTAAGAAAATTTAAATTTATTAAGAAAGATATTAACTTAATTACTAATTAATTAAATAAAGATTACTTGTTTTAAAAAAATCATTATTATTATTTTTATATATAAAAAAAAAGAAGTTAAGAAATTATAAATTTTATTAACAAAATAAATGAGATTATTAAATTAATTGATTAATTAGTTAATTTAATTAATAAGATAATTAGTTAATAATATAATAATTAAATTAGAAAATATAAAGAAAAAGAAAATAAAACAGGCGTTCAAAAAAAAAAGGGGAGACCTGGATTTGAACCCAGGACCTCCCCATTACCAAGCTGAAGCAAGGACCACTGGGCTGCGCGTGCTAGCTGATAAGTAGATGAACCAAAGCCAATAAATAATAAACCTGGAAAAATGAAAATAAATGAACAAAAAAGAAAGAACCTGGGGATCGAACCCAGGTCCTGAGGTCTACATGCGCGTTCCACCACCAACTGAGCCACTACAACATTTGTGAAACAAAACGCAAATAATGTATAATAAAATAAATTCAAATTTTAAAATCTGATTTTTGCGCCAACAGTCTTCATCTTCCTTACTCATCCATCCAGTTAGGATATAGCTACGCTTTTTCCGTAGCAAAAGGTTTTAGTGACGATTTTCTTCCCTCACTACAGAACCTGCAAGTTAGAACATTCATAATACCTCAAATAAATTCATTCTAATCATATAATTCAATTTATTATAGTCCAATGAGTTCAATTAAACCCTTAATTTCACATGGAATCACTCCTATGTCGAATCCCTAATTCGTGAGTTCAAGAACTCTAAACATGGTGTTTTGCTAAACCGACACCGAAACTCAAATTGATTCACCCAGAATTGTTCTACACATTCAAACAAACATAGCTATGCAATCATAATCCATTTATCATGTATAAATAATCAAAACCGAAAAAAAAGAGAAATATAAATTTGGTTTGATCAATTCATGATGATTTTGATGATAATGATTATGAAGAAACACTTAATGATGATCAGGGAACCCATAGCAACCTTCAAATTGTTTTGAAACAATCCTAAATGCCAAAACCGGATCTTGTCTTTTGTTGGAAATTTTGAGTTTTGAATGTGCCTCTAAGCTTCAGATTTTCCGCCCCTTTGCTTCCATTAGGTCTTTTCAACTTATAGTCATGCAATTAGGTTAAAAAGAATGAGCTTTGGATCATGAATATTGATTGCTTGATTATGAAGAAATATTTCATTCAAAAATGTCAAAAAATCCAATATCTTCTAACTAACTTGGTCTAGCACGAATTTGTAAAGTTCCAATCACCTTAAAAGCCAAATATTTGATCCGAAAGAAAAGATTGGATTCAAATATTTGATTTTTATATTTGATTTTCATTAAAATTGAATTTTATTAGATAAAATCCAAAATAATAAAATATAAAATATAAAAATATAAAAAATAATTAATGGGTCGTGCTTGACATTATTGTGAAGATTGGGTGGCAATTTGGTAGGCCCATTTGGCAAAAATTGGTTTTAAGGTCTCATTTGCTTCATATACCTCCCAAAAATTTCCCAACTTTGACAAGGCACATCTCCCTCAATTTTAAGGCTATGAAGGTGTTCTTGGACTTTTTGGAAAGCTTAGAGAGTCCTCTAACCAACCTCTTTGGTCTCATGTCCATATCCTTTACCATTTTCAAATTATGCCCTTTGGAAGATGTTGACGTTTTGTTGACTTTTGAAATGACCTATAATGTTTCAGCTCATACCTTCCAAATGAAGAATTTTTAGGCTTGGCTTGTGTGATACAAAGTTGTAGAGAATTCAATTTCCATAAAAATAAGCTTTGGATGGGAAATTTTTTATGAAGCATGTGAAAGTTATGACTGGTCAAAGTTCAGTTGACTTTTCTTAAGAAAACCCTAATTTAGAAACTCCTGATTCTTGATGATCTGAAATCTCCTTGATGAATCATGATCAACCCTTGATCAAATGATGAATTTTACTTCATAAAATTGATGTTGGAAAAAAATATTGAAGTTTGACTTTGATTTGACCACAGTTGACCTCAGTTTGACTTTTTAACCACTTTGACTGATTTTGTCATATCTGATCATCTGACTGAGCAAACCTTTTGGGAAAGCCTTGAAACTTGACATAGGGATTCTTGAAGACATGTGGGATGTTATGAAGCTCACTTGAAGCCTTGAAAGTCCATTTAGCCTGATGAAATTCAAAACCCTAGTTTAGGGTGCTTTGCTGAGGAGGATGCTTTGTCTGAGGGAACTTCCAAGCTTTCTGACTAATTGTGAACCTTGTGAACCTCTTGGGACACCTTGTGAACCTCTTAGGACACCTTGGAACACATTTTCTTGACTAGGAGAGGGCAAAAGTTGGGGTGCAACACCTTCAGGAGAGCCTCAGTCACTGGACCCACTGGGTGCTCTGTAATGGTCCTGATGAGGAGGTTCCTGGTGGAAATGGCACCGATCAACTTCTTGTGCTTATCCTGATCCTTTGACCTCTTTAACCCCTCCCAGAGTTTCAACTCAGAGATCTCCTTTTGTGCTGCTAACAAAGCTTCCTGATTCTTCTTCTCACTAGCCTCCAGCTGCTCTATCCTGGCTTGGGTTCTCTGATCTTCCTGTGCACGAGCCTCAGTGATCCTGATCCACCTAGCCTAACTCTCCTCTTATTAATGCTCAACTCTGGCCTTCTGAGTCTTAGCTTCCTTTCAAGCATTCTTCAACATTAACTCCCCTACTCTAGCCTTTCTGATGTAGTCATCCGTCTTCTCAATCTTGGTCAAGTGCTCAATCCGGAGCTTCTCTAACCTTTCATTATCCAGATGACTATCATTCCTCTCCCAGAGGGTCTTCTTCAAGGCTTCAGAGAGTTGAGTATTCCTTTCCTTTAATTTCTCAAACTCCTCTAGGTTGACAGTAGCTGCAGGATCCAATGTTGATGGCCCAGGTACATCTTCTAAGGTGAATGGCATACGAGTGATCTGTCCCCTAACACGAGACCAATCAAGATACTGAGCTGAGGCTATATTATTGCACTTGCCAAGGATAGCTGTCCCCTTAGTCTGAATATTGTCCCAAGCCCAGGCAGCTTGTCTGACAATGGCAAGGTTGTGCTGGATGTCACAATAGAGTGTTTCTGTCAAATCTTGCCCTCTTGGGGGATGTATCAAGGCATACCCTAATTGACTCTTGAAAAGCAAAGGGTTGTAATTGATGAAACCTTTTACTCCAATCAAGGGTACATTGGGATACTGCCCACAGCTGGTAATGATATATTTTCCCTTGGTGCTCTGGTCAATGAGGGTAGGCTCCAAGTGTAAAGCCTTAGCTATGTCTTCATTCTTGGGAGCAACCATCTCAGGGTTGAAAGGAATCCCCCTCCTGATGGGGACACCTAACAACATGGAGAACTCTTCCATCAATGGTCCCAACTAGAAATCTGGGAAAGTGAAACATCTGAGAGGAGGGTCATAGAACTGGAGACATGTGTGAATCATGCTCCTCTGGATGAATCCAAATCCATGATCATGTCCATAATGCCTCCATAATGTTCCCTGAATAAAGGGACATGATCAGAAGTGATGAGTGTCTGCATCTGCCTGATGCCTGTCAAAGTGGGCTCAAAGAAGTGATAGGTGATGTTGCTCTTCCTGGAAGTTTCCATGCTGACAATGGATGCTGGTGAAGAAAACTGAGGAGAAGCACTGATGAAGGTAACTGCTGAAAACTAATGAAGATAACTGGAGAAGGTGCTGAAGAAGAGCCTTTGATGAAGACAACTGGTGTAAAGAATCTCTGGTGAAGATAGCTGGTGCAGATAGCTGAAGGAATCTGAGCAGTAGAACAGGTCAAAACCAAACCAAAGATAAGATGTGGATACCATGTAAAACAAATAGACAAATGTTAAATGATGCAAAATGATGTATGCAAAATGATATGCAAGGGTTTGTGATCAAGTGTTGGATCTGTTATCTGCCTTGATAGGGTCCATGTGTGTTCAAAAGTCCGGATGAAGGCTTAGAAAACCAGTAACCAGGTGGGGGACTCAAATAAAGAGTCACAAGTCCAGGGTTTCACAAGAACAGTCCAAAATGATACAACCTTAACAAGACTAGTAACAAGGTATGATGTGGCCAAGGGTTCCTGCAAACCTATAAACATCCCAACCCCCTCACATGTATTGTTCTAGAACAAGGATCCTCAGACTTGGATCAGTTATGAGAAGTGTAAACACTTATAACCCGGAGGTACAGTGTTTACAATAACCATAAAGGATCCTCCTCTAATTCACCTCATATGCTGAAGGTCATAAAAGGTCATCCAGACTTAGCAGACTTCCCAGATAGCCCTAGTACTACAGGAAATCCGTATCACAGAGTTCTCAAGAAGAAATCCATGTCTGAACCGTGTTTCATATTCCCGCACCAGACCGAAATGGAATAGGAAAGAATATGAAGCCAATCTATCCTATGTGTCACTCAGGTCCCTGGTATGGAACCTTAATCACTCAAAATCCCTCACAACAGATCCAACACAAATGATGATAACAGTATGAAATGCATAAAACTGTAAATGAAAGCAATAAATAAGGTTGTACAGAAAGCAATAAATAAAGCAATAAACAATAAGCACAAGTAGCACATAACACCCCCGTAAACACAAATCAAACAAGCGCTAGGAGAAACCCACAAAAAGGAACCAGAAGCCCTGGTTGCAAGATAAGCTCCCCAGCAGAGTCGCCAAGTTGTCGCTCCCCCAAAAAGACACCTGGGTCAGATAGGGTACAGACACGAATGGTCGACGAGAAGAGAAATGAAGGTGAAGTGAATAGAGTCGCCATCTAGGCATTTTTATCCCGAAGGAAAGGTAATGCTGCATAAACCTAGGAAAAGATGGATAAGACGGTTGCGAACCAGAGAAACTGAGAAAGGGGGTTGCTTACAACCTGGGAAGGTATTAGCACCCAGATTATCCGTCGTACTCGACGGGATCCACGCTTAAAAGATTGTGTTTAAAGGGGTAGGGTATGTGCTATCTGTGTGCAAAAAGCTGGAAATGAATATACAAGTGTCAGTGCAAAAGGGGTGAATGCTCAGGAACTGAGGCTTAGGAAAGAATGCTGAAAGAGGGGGAAGACACAAAGACTTTTGTTCGATAACAGTTAAGTTATGCCTACGTATCCTCTCGTGCAATGAGGAAGTCAGAACACCGTAGTTCGACTCAAAGAGGCTGAAAAGAAATTGACTGTGAACTGCTTACTTGCCTATGCTCAAGTGTATGACTCGTCTGGCTCGAGTGCTAACTGTCTTGCATTAGACGGAAGAAACAAGTTCTCGTTTGTGAATGAATGTGATGAGAAAAGAATCCCGAAGGAGACGATTATTGTTTGTTTTTGTGTTTTCAGTTTTGTTATTGTTTTTGTTGTTTTTGCATAAGTTAATGAGCTTAAGCCCAAATCAAGGATTTGTAAACTCATTATATCCTCCCTGATTAGGGATAATGAGCCTACTTAAGTATGAGATAAGCATCTCAACTTAATTGCCATGATGTAGGATTAAGATCATTAACCTACTTGTGATTATTTAGATGCTTTTGGTTTTTGTTTAGTGTTAAGTAATGAGTTTAATCTCTAATTACAGATTAGTGAACTCATTACATCATCCTAATAGAAGGATAATAGATGAGAACACTTAAGCTGAGGAAGATACCTCAACTTAATCCATGGTTAGGGACTAAATTCATTATATAACAAGCCTTTATCAAGTGGATTTTAATTAAGGGTTGAGATTAAGAAGTGAATTTTATGGTTTGTAAGACAACTTGAGGGGGACTTGTCCATTAAACACTAGGGTTAGTCCTTCTTAACCATAAAGGAAGAATTAGAACCCTAATGTAAGGCCCAAGTTACAAGATGAAGTCTTAGTGATTATTAAGATGATTTGATTAAGAGGTTTAAAAAAATTAAAGGTTTAACACTTAGGATTAAAGTTATACACTTCATCCTAAGAGAAGGATGCAGGCATAACCCTAATTCCAAAGTCCTAAAACTTTAAGAGTTTAGTCTCTGATTATGAAGATGAGAAGAGAGACTCGAGGAGACTCAAAGGTAGAAACTAAGGGGGACTAATCATAACCCTAATTATTATCATGCTTGGATGTTCCTATGGTTTGTGAGGCTTAAGAAAGATCTTCAAGGAAGCCACAAATGGAAGAAGCAGATGAAAGGAGGATGAAGCAGAAGAATAAGTTACTTACTTCATTGAAGAAGATAAGTAACTTGAAGAAATAAAGTGAGAGAAATGGAACACAAGTGAACAAGTTCACTTAAGAGACAAGTAAAATTCAAATGAAAGAGATAAAGAGAAGTGAGAAGTGAAGGCAAATCCACTTCTCAAAGTGACTTACCACCTGAAAGTGTTAGCATGAATGCATAAGGTATAAATCATAAAGAAATGAAATGAGATGATATGAGATGAAATGACCAAAGTCAGAAGTATTTATGCAATGTTAATGTCATGTGAGATAATGCAAAGGCATACAAAGTGTATATGTATGATCATACAAGAATGAGATGTCATGTAAGCATGTTTTGAGGTTTGAAAACACATGAAAGTTAATGAAATGAATGCAAACCATGGCAAATGGATGAAGAAATGATCAAGCATGGTTTTAACATGTCCTAAGATGTCTAAGATGACTTATGAATGCAAGAAATATCATGGAAAGTTCATGTAAGGATGTATATGCAAGGTGAATGCAAATGAACACATGAAATTAGGGTTATATGCAAGTATGAGATGTCGATGATCAAAACAGAAGCATATGTCATGATAAAAATTTGCAATCAAGCTCACACAAACCCTAATCCCATATTAGGTCACACCCCAAAGGAGAAATTCAGAAACCTCACCAATCAAAAGTTATGATTTTCCTAAGTTTTCTAGGGTTTTTGGGTGGTTCAAAGGAAAAAATGCAAATCAATTTGAAAATGCAAGATAAATTCATGAGATAAATGACCTATAAACTACATGAAATATGCAACATAATGCAAAAAGAATAATCTTCAAACTCTTCTTGGTTAGGCAGAAATGATTTTTTAAAGTTAGGGTTCAAAAATATGATTTTAATGACCCTTAATTCAAAGAAAATTCACAAACTATGATCAAACCTAAAAATAAATTTGTGTGAAGAGTTTGAAAATGTTTCTAAATTCATTGAGATGATTCATGATTTTTTTGGTGATTTTTAGAAACCTAAATGTATTTTTAATTAATTAAAAGACTTTAATTAATTAAAAATAACATTTAAATATTTTAAAAATACTTTTTTAATGCAAAAAATAAAATAAAAAATCATTTTTGTAATGAGAAAAATATTTAAAGTTAGAATGCAAAAGGAAATAGTTTTGGGATGCTTTTTGCTATTTTTAATTAATTGTGCAAGAAAATGCAAATAAAAATGAAAATAAATGAATAAAATGGGAAGTCAACTGATCCAGTGGGTGAGATTCAAAAGGGGGAAGATTGCGCGCGCGTTTGGATTGCCTGGATTGCATCTGGGCTAATTAACTGATTAACCTAATTAATTAAAAATTAAACCTAAGTGAAATGATCTGAACCGTTCACACGCGCGCGAAACCAAATCCAATGGCTAACATTCAAACTGGGCCACTAAACCCTAATTAGGGTTCTAATCATTCTCAGGTGACCGGAGCAAGCTCCGGTCATCTTCTCCGGCTACACCTTCATGCTATCTCACTCCCTAGGTTACCCCAACCACTCTAAAGCTCCAAAATCAATCCCCTAACTTCCCTAAGCAAGAATCCATCATCAAAACACATTTATCATTCATCAAAAACAATATTCGAAGCAAATCGTGAAAATGAACAAAACTTTCAGAAGTTCAATACATACTCATTTCTCAATCATTTTCAAAATAAATCATATCAGGATGATCAGTGAAGCATGAGGAATCATTTAGAAACTTAAATAACAAGTTCTGGAAAAAAAGTTCATGAAACTACCTGAGTTGAAGCTCTGTGTTCTTGAGCTTTCTGGCCTCCCTCTTGGTTCAAAACCAACCCAATGATCTTCCTGATGATGAAGATGAGCTTAGAGCAAGCTTGTGATGGCTATTTTGAGGTGTATGGTTCTGAGGATGCAGAAATCGTATTTCTGATTTAGTGGCTTTTAGGCTATGGTGAAGGGTGCTTTGTGATCCTTAGGTTATGTGGAGATGATTGGTGAAAGAAAATTGAAGTTTCAGTGGTTGGTTTTTGAGTTTCGAAGAAGGGAAGTTTTTGACAAATTTTGTGGATTCTGAGTTCTTGGATGATTCAACTGCTTGTGTGTTATGAAATGTGTTCCATAATGTATGCTTTAGCCAATGGAAATGCTCAGAAAGTTGTTGTGGCACAGGTTGATTGGTATGGGGTGTTTTGCAAAAAAGTCAAGATTTGTGTACTTGAGGTATGAGCCATGGCAGGTCTGATTTCTTGGGGTGTTTGGCCTCAAGAAGTTTCATGGAGAGCCATGAAATGGTTTTGATGCAGCTGGCACAAGTGGATGAGAGAATCCAATGCATTTTGCAATTCTTGAGAGTTTTGGCCCTTTTGTGATTTCATGAAGTTCAAGTCATGAAAGTAATGAAAACATGGGCCAATTATGATTTTTAGAGGTTATCTTGACATGTTGTGAAGTATTTGTGCCTATTAGAAGTCATTAGAATGCTTGAACATGCCAATTTGCAAAATCCCTCTTTGACATGAAACTTGAAATTTTAGGATTTTTGCCAACTTTGAAAGGCCATATCTTGAGTTCTAGGATGAATCAAGACATGTTCTTGTACTTTTTGAAAATGGAAAGATCCAATCTACAACTTTCATGACCAAGAATTTTTCATTTGAAGCATTTTTGGTTAAGAAAGAGGAGGTTGAAAAACTTTCCCAAAATGGAAAGTTTGCATTTCAAGTCATTTCCAAAAATGGCAAGTTTGCAATTGGATCAAAATTCTTCAATCTTGTGAACTTCCAACCTCTTCTAAGATCAAATAAAGATCATATAACTTCAATTTGATGAAAATACCCCTTTGGTTCCATTGTTGGGGGCCTCAGATGCCCTGATTTTGACTTAACTTGCTCAAGAAGTTACCTAGTGAACATATGACTTCCACAATGAGTTTCTTCATCAAACTTGGTACACATGATCCTTATGACATATTAAGAACATTAGAAACAAGAATGACCCAAAAATTTAGAGTTAAGGCCTCTGAAACCAAAACCCTAATTTTGGTCCTTTGTGCAGTGAAAACTCTAGCTCTGCTTCCTTGCCTTTGCCAATTCTTGTGATCCCTTGACTTTCATGAACTTTGGGGGACATAATATGATGATAGAACACGCACAGACCCTCTAGGAAAGTTTTGAGGCCCTTGGGATGACTCAGATGGAATCTTGGATTGCTCAGATCATAAACCCTAGATGCAGATGAACTTGAATTATGCAGATGAAACAAATATGCAATATGAGGTGGTATGCTTATGCTTATGTAAAAATGAAAGATCACAAGTCATGGTATGATATGAGTGAGGGCAAATTTGAGGTGTTTACAACTGCATTGAAAAATTACATGTTGAAGACATGGAATTTTGTGAAGATGCCAAATCTATACTTTCATGATGAAGGGTATTTCTTGATTCGATTCAATTCTCATGAGGATAGGAAGCACTGATGATGAAAGGGCCATACACTATAAGGAATATGCTAATGATGTTGAAGGAGTGGCATCCAGATTTCAATTTGAAGAATGATTTATTGCAAACATTACCAATATGGATCAAGCTACCCCAATTACCACCACATCTATGGGGTGTGAAAAGTTTGAACAAGATAGAAAGTGATATAGGTAAATCCTTGGTCACATATGAGTGCACAACCAACAAACCCCGAGTATCATATGCTAGAATACTTGTGGAGGTTGATATCACGCAACATCTTATTAAAGAAAAATCCATTGAATGTGAAGGAAGATTGATTAAGAAAATGGTTGAGTATGAGTGGAAACCCTCTTTTTGTGAGAAATGTTAGAAAATAGGGCATCAATGCAAGACACAAAGGAACATGCAGCAATGGCAACCAAAGAAGAAAACCCCTGATGAAAGAGTGAAGGTGACCTCAGCAAAAGATAAAGAGGAGGATGCTAAAGAGAAACTGGAAGATGAACTAGTTGATAAAAACCTTGGAGTGTGGGGAGAAGGACAATAAGATTTAAAGGTAAGATTCCTACAGGCTCACTATCTGGTATTAAATGTGTCAATGGCTTTGGGACTCTAGAGGTTTTGAGTGACCATCTAGAGACTACAAGTAGTGGCTCATGATTGTGTCTTGGAACACTAGGGGGTTGAATAAGGTAGAAAAATTAAAGGATATTAGCTCCTGTCTCCATGAGTTGAAGCCTGCCATTATGATATTGATAGAAACAAGGGTGAAAAAGGGGAAAACTGGTAAAATCTGTGACAAACTTCATTTGACTGATCACTATGTGGACAACTATAGAGACCATGATAATGGAAGAATATGGATAGGATGGGATGATAGTAGAGTGGAGGTTCATTACATTCTGAGTACCAATAGTATATACACTACAGGGTTGATGTTAATAGAGTTTTCAAATATTGGATAATAGTAGTTTATGCTTCCAATCAACTTGAGAAAAGGAAGGAATTATGGAAGGACATTGAGAATATTCATAAAAACCAACAAGGACCATGGTGTGTGATTGGTGATTTTAACAATGTTGCAAAGGCTCAAGATCATATTGGTGGGAAACTTGTCACTGAGGCTGAGTATAGAGATCTACACAACATGATGCTTAATATTGGCTTAAGTGAAATGGACAGTTGTGGGGATTACTACACCTGGTTTAACAAACATACAGTTGGGCCAATTTACTCCAGGATTGACAGGCTGATTGCTAATGTGGATTGGTTTCAAAGTAATATTGATACAAAAATGCACATCTTACCCCCTAATGTGTCAGATCATGCTTTGCTACATGTTAGTGATCAAAATAATGTGAGAAGGCCTAAGAGACAATTTAGGTTCAGCAACTGTCTTATTAACATGGAAGGATTTGAAGAGGTGGTGAGGAACAATTGGGATCAACCTACTAAGGGGGGCTATGGTTGTGCTCTGGAGGAAGTTTAAGAGACTCCAGCCTGTTCTCAGGAAATTCAGTAGACCTCTAAGCAACTTGAAGCAGAATCTGGTTAAGGCTAGAGATGATTTAAAGCAAGCTCAATTAGATATAAATAACAACATATTTGTTGCTAATGTCATTGAGAAGATAAAGAAGTGTATTGAAGAGGTGATCAAGCTCAATGATCTTGAGGAGAAAATATTGATGCAAAGATCTAAAGTGGACTGGCTAAAGATGGGTGATGGCAACAACTCATATTTCTATGCTTCCTTAAAAGCTAAGAGTATTGTAAAAAATATGAGGGGTCTGCAAGCTAGTGATGGTACTATTCTTCAAAACCATGAGGACATTGAAAAAAGAGATCCTGGAGTTTTATGGGTGGCTTATGGGGAAGGATGAAAACAATTTGCAGCATATTGATATTGAGGCAATGAGGCAGGGCCCTCAATTAAGTATGGAGCAAAGAAGATCTCTTGTTAACTGCATTACTGAGCAAGACATCTTTAAAGCTTTAAATGGTATTGGGGATTTGAAGGCCCCAAACCTGGATGGATATGGATCTAAGTTCTTCAAAGCTTGTGGCAATTCATAAAAATGGATGTTATTGCAGTTGTCAGAGAATTCTTTGATACATGTATTATATATAAGCCTTTTAATAGCACTATAGTCACACTTATTCCCAAAGGAGACAATCCTAAAGGAATAAAGGACTTTAGACCTATTGCTGGTTGTACTACTTTTTACAAAATTATCTCTAGAGTCATGACTGATAGATTGGGGAAGGTTTTGCCTAGCATTGTAAGTAGCAGCTAGACTGCTTTTATTCCTGGTCATAATATACACAACCATATTTTACTGGCCTATGAGCTATTGAAATGTTATAATAGGAAATGTGGAACTCCTAGGATCATGATGAAAATAGACCTCCAGAAGGCATATGATATAGTGAACTGGAAGGCTTTGGAGTGTATCCTAAAGTAAATTGGTATGCCTAGGCAATTCATCGGTTGGGTTATGGAAAATGTCAATACTGTCCTATAAGTTCAATGTGAATGGTGAGCATACTAGATTCTTGCAAGCTAAGAGGGGGATTAGACAGGGTGATCCAATATCACCTATACTCTTTGTGTTAATCATGAAATACATGAATAAAATTATGTACAAGATGCAACTGAACCATAACTCCAACCACCATGCTAAATGTGATAAGATGAATCTCACTAACATGATATTTGCTGATGATGTAGTTTGCTTAAGATGGCTATTGTAGAGAAAATGTATAGTTTGTGGAAACTGAGAAATACAATTTGTTTTACTGATACCACAAATAGTAGCAGTATAGAAGATACCATAAAGGATTGTAGTCTATAGAGGGTGGCACAATAATAAACTTAGGCACCACCTTGCTAGAATTATGATGTAAATATCAATTTAGTCACTATAGTCTTGTTAGGGGGTTGGATCTCTGTGATCACCATATCTTTGTATTGTTTGTTTTTGAATTAATAATATATTCCTTTGATTAAAAAAAATACATGTAAATTATCGATACTTGAACAAACACATGGGTACTAATATGATTATCCCACGAAATGGATATTTATAATAATACATACATAAAATGCATTTATTTATGATAATAATATTTATTTGTAAAACTAAAATAATATTTACAAATACTATGAAATTATTTGATATTTATAAAAAAAAATCATTCCATAAACTTTTGTATAAAGAATTATTCTAATGATTTTTTTAAACTCCAATATTTCATCAACACATTTTGAATATAAAAAAAAAAACATAAAAAACAAAATAAAATGGGGCGATGAAGTCATTTGGAATATTAAAAAAGAAACAAATTTTATTATTATTATTATTATATATTTTTCCAAATATGGGAAAAGTATGCTATTTTTCAATCAATTGAACATGATATTTACAATAAATTGAATCCTTATTCATCAAAAATAGAACTTTTATATATATATATATATATATATATATATATATATATATATATATATATATATATATATATATATATATATATATATATATATATATATATATATATATATATATATATATATATATATATATATATATATATATACTATTTATCCAAAAATGAGAAAAATATATTTCTTATAAATAAATTTAAATATCTATATACAGGAAAAAATAAATGTGTCTTATAAATTAATTTAAAATATTTTTAAAACAAATTATTTTATAAAACAATCATTGTGTAAATTATTTTATAAAAAATATTAAAACAAAATTAATATCTATCTTTTTTTAATATAAATTATATTTTTAATATTTATTGATTTTTATTAATTCTATTTTTTTTTTCAAATTTTAAATATAAACAAATACGCATCACCGATGAGTATCCGTGTAAACACACAACTAAGATAAATAAATACTAAAGGATGTACTTCTTTCATGCGAACACACAGATACTGATATGTGTATCCCACTGAATAAATATATGTAATAATATTTACATAAAATATATTTATTTATGTTAACGATATTTAATTATAGAATTAAAATAATATTTTCAAAAATTATGATATTATTTGATATTTATAAAACGAAATCATTGTATAAATATTTTTTATAAAAAATATCAACCGATGTCCTCGGATATTGATTATATTTTTTTTAAAATAAATTTTTATTTTTATTTTTACTAATTTTATAAGCCTATATTTTTATTTTAAAATTAATGCGCGTAACACACTAGTATCAGTGGGAACACACGAGTACTGATATGAATATCCCACAAAATAGTTTATGTTAATAATATTTATTTATACAATTAAAATAATATTTATAAATATCAATCGATGTCTGCGGGTATTGATTTTATCTTCTTTTTTTATAAATATAAATCATATTATTTTATATTTACTAATTTTTATTTATCATATTTCTAAACAAATGTGTGTCATCGACCGATACACGTGCCAAGACACCGGTCTCACTATTTTTTTTTTCATTCACAAATTTATTTTTTCAATAACACTTATTTTTATCAATGAAATTAATTATTTTTAATTAGTTATTTCCTGTTTTTATAATTAATTAATAGCACAAATATTCTTTTCTTTAATTAATTTATAAATGTTTAAACTTTTCATATATCTTGATTTAATTCGATATTTTATATTTTTTTAATTTTATAAAAAATTATTTTGACAACAAATACACGTCACCGACGGATCCCCGTACGTCTGCATGAGTATCACACTAGTTTTTATAAAAACATAATATCATCCATTATTTAACATAATTTAACACTATTGCAATTTTTTTTTAAATTTATATTATCTTAAATATAATGCTTAATCCATTATATATCTTAATTTATATTTCAATATTTATTTATTTATGGTCTAATTATATTTATATATTTTTTATTTTTGGTATATGTATTTGTTTTAATTTAGGGTAATGTATGGACCAACTTAAATTCTATTTATATCTTTCTTCTAATTTAGTTTCATCAATTTTTTTATCTTTTACATTTATTGTGAAATTACTTAAATTTGTCATCAAATGCACGTACCATTCGAAATCCCATGTGTACACACGAGTTTTGTTAGACGAGGGTTATGATCTAGAAGGGGTTGAATAAATTGCCAAATAATTTTTTTTAATTAAAATTCTATTTTGAAAAATATTATTCTATGGAAAGCGGAAGCGGATCCGAATCGACTCTCGTCTATTTGAATCGTTATTGGTAGAATCAGTTATACGTACAAATTGCAGTAAAATGAAAGCTAAAGGTGAGAAATGCAAACCAACAAGTTCAATATAATTTGTTTAAATATAAACCATACTAAAGTAAACGATTTCCAATGAGAAGTAAAATAAGACTTGACAAAGAAATTTTATCAAACACTTAGTGTGCAGTCAAAATATCAAATACTTAGTGTGTAATACACCAAACTTAACTCGCTTTGTGTTGAAGGTGTAACAAATCAGTTGCAATTGTTTAGATTGCAACGATTTCACAAAAAACAATTTTAAACACTTCAACACAGCCAAAATTTTCAACAATTCAAATTACACACTAAGGGTTATCAAAATTTAAAGAGAGAGAGAACACCAAGATTTGTTTATGCAGTTCCCCAATTGTCTTCACTATGGGTACATTTGCCCTCAATTCAAAATCGAATTGAGATATTGTAATTAACCTTTACAATATCATGAGAAGTAGTAGAAATTCAAACCCACAGACCCTATGTTTGATGTTGATCCTAGATCCTTCTCTTCCGTTGATCTTAGATAGATCAAGTCACGCAAAATCTTTAATTTGATTCTCTAGTTACCGCCGGGGCTGGCCCAAAGCATATTGTGGCCCGAAGCGAATTTTAAAATATGGTCTTTAAATTTTTTATATTTATATATTTTTAAAAATTATATTATATATTAATTTATTATAATTGTTAGAATTAGAGTTTGACCTAACTCACCCTACAAAACCAGTTAGTAAGGTGAGGAGTGTCACCCTATTTAAACCCTTTGTGAGTTATATATTTAGCCAATGTGGGACTTGGGTTTTTCCCAATACACCCCTTTGCGCCCAGCACATCTTGGGCTTGGTACGCATATTAAATGGTGGGTGACCCGAATCGATAGGCTCTTGATACCATGTTAGAATTAGAGTTTGACCTAACTCACCCTACAAATTTTAAACCCTTTGCGAGTTATATATTTAGCCAATGTGGGACTTGGGTTTTTTCCAATAATAATTAATTATATTTAATAGTTTTTAGTTGATAATAGAATCATTATATTTTATTTTATTTTTAAAAAAATTGATCTTAAATAAACTTTTACTTATTTTTAATTTAACTATTATTTTTTCTTTTGATTTAGATTATTGTTAGCTAAATTAAATTTTTGTTAATATGTGATCAAGAAAAGCTTCTTAATAAATATTAAATTATTTTGATTTTAATTATTATTAGTTAACTATATTCACCATAATAGAAAACAAAATTTGGAGGTCCATGGTGACCTCAGTTGCCTACCCCTTGGACCGGGTATGGTTACCGCTACTCCTTTGATCGAACAACCGTTCTTTGACTCGGCTGAATCTAAATTGTGAAATATTTTTTCAAGTCTTTCAATTGATTCTCTGATTACTACTACTCCTTTGCGAGAACCCTAATTCTTCAAAGCTTTCACTCAGCTGAATCCAAATGCAAAAACTCGTGTAAAAACCTCCAAATCAACCTTTGATTTTGGAGTAAAAACCCTAAAGGTTTTCTCAAAGAAACCTAAAAAATTCTCAATTCAATTTAGATTTCACAAATTCTAAACTGAACGTTATCACTCTCGATTTAGATCACTCAACAAAAAATATTATGTTTAAATGTTGAATGGATTGTTGTGAAAAAAACTATTGTAAACATAAGTGCCATAAATTTATTAATTTTATTTTGACATCCTTTTACATTTAAAATAAGATAAACTTTGATATTTTTGTTCTAGGGAGTACAAAAATATATACAAACACAAAGACACTTATAATCAGGATTTTTAGGGTCAACATTTGTGCCAACACAAGTTCCATTACCACTATGACTCTGAGTGCACCAGTTTCCACATGCTTCACGCATACATTCTCCGTCACCATATGCGACACAACGTCTTGGCTTGTTTTCACCATTTATTATTGATATAGCTGTGAAAATAAATAACATAATTAATATCTAAAAGTATTATAATCTTTTCAAATGATCATACACAGTTCATACAAACACTACTAACACCTAAAAGTACTATTAAATTTTATATAAATATTCAATTACCCGAAAAAATGAAGGTAATAACAACAATTGCAAGGAAAATTTGTTTAGTCATTTGAAATAGTTTCAAAATCAAATGCAGCAATAAGATTTTTTTTTGAAAAAGCAAAGAAAAATACAATATGACTTATTCTTGATCAAAGAAAGACTAGGTATTTATATAAAATAATTGGTATAAAAATTAATTGATATAAGAGAAAATAAATATATTATTTAAGTTCTTGCCATATAAAATAAATGGTCAATCTCATAATTTTCTAGAAGTTGAATAGTGGAAATAATATATATATATATATATATATATATATATATATATATATATATATATATATATATATATATATATATATATATATATATATATATATATATATATATATATATATATATATATATATATATATATATATATATATATAAGGAAAATTTACAATTTCACATTTCAATAGTGGAAATAATATATATATATATATATATATATATATATATATATATATATATATATATATATATATATATATATATATATATATATATATATATATATATATAAATAATTATGTGTATTCTATAAAAATGTAATTTAAAAATATTATTATGTTATACTTATCTAATCACTAGTGGTGTTCAAATTCAAATCAATCCAAATAAAAACTGCAAATCGATCCAAAAATCGAAAATGATTGGATGTTATTGGATGCATTTTGTAAATACTGTTAGGTTCAAATCAAATTTCAGATTGATTTTTCAAAACTGATCCAAACCAAACTGAATCGCATATATATAAATTTATACTTATTTATTTTTTATTAGTATAATATGTTCTGTTAATTTATTATTAGATAATACTTTTTTTTAAATAAAATATTATTTATTAGTTTGATTTAATCTATTAATTTCTGTATTTCATTTGTTTCAATCATTATTATTTTATAATATTTTTTAATATAGTATATGATATATATTATATCAAATTTATTATTTATTGGTATTTTATAATATTAATAAAATTATAATTTGTAATTTAGATATCTAAAAAACCGATCTAAATCAAACCGCAAGAAATTGGATCAGATAAGATAAAAAAATTTAAACCAATCATTCAAAATCGAACCGAACTGCAAATAAATTTATCTTTGGATAAAATGATATTTTGCTTCAAAATCGATCCAAACCAAACCACAAACATCCCTAATCACTGGTATAAAGTGACAAATATAATTTTAAAATTTACATATATTATACGGAAAACGGATGTAAATAAAAACTCCGGTGGAAAATTTATAAGTAAAATATCATTTTAAATATTAGCACGTTACAATAAATACCTTTTTTTAAAGAAAGGTATAAATTAAAAATGTTATTATAATAAATTAAAATAATTATTATAGTCAAATCTCAATTACCTCCGTTAAAGGTAAAACAAATATAAATTTAGATTGATTGGAAAAAAATATTTATTTTAATAAATCAAAATATTAATCAAACACATTAATAAAACACAATATATTTTATTAAGTGTTAATTAGATAACTAAGTGAACTAATGAGTATAAATTTATTAAATTAATATTGTGTAAATAAAATAATGAAAAAACACAACAAATATTGCATCGATCAAATCACTTTTCATTTCTCTAAACCTATTTTCTCTGAAACTCAAGAGCTCCATTTTCTTCCTCTCATCGCACATCAGAACCAAGATTTTCATCATTCAAAACACAACATTTCTCGTCTTTCATCATCGCACGACCATTCTCTTTGAAATCCTAGATTTTCATCCTCTCATCTCATATCCGAGAAATCCTGATTTCCATGATCAGAACACAACCTCTCTCATCTCTCATGATGATCTTAGGATATGTTTGTTTTGGTTGTGCTTTTTGTTTATGGAATATTTACGGATACATAAATATTTGATTTAATGCAATAGGTTTAAATCAAATTAAATATAATATAATTATGAAAATAAAACAAACATATTCTATTTAAAGAAAATAGGGGTAAACTTACCAATATCCATGGTAAAATCGAGTGTAATATATCATGAAAATAGGGTGTAAATTTGTCAATATCTATGGTAAAATCGGGTGTAATATATCATGAAAATAGAGTGTAAACTTGCTAACAAAATCGAGTATAATATATCATATTTATACATCTTATTTAAAGAAAATAGGTGTAAGCTTATGATTTTTATCAAATGGGGAGTAAATATGTTTAATTTAAATGTAATTATTTAAAAGTTTACACCCATTTTCTAAATAATATGGTGTAATATTATATATTTATACACTCATTTTAAACAAAAAAAGATGTAATATACCATCTATAAATGTATACATGTAAACATTTACACCTGATTTTTATAAAACAGAGTATAATATACCATCTATAAATGTATATATATATATGTAAACATTTACATCCGATTTCAACAAAAAAGTGTAAGATAACATCTACTTACACCCGTTTTAAAACATGTGTAAATTCATCAGACATTTCTTATCTATTGAATTCACACCCTCTAATAACAAATATTAAATGTAATAAAAATGTAAATTACTCTTTCTACACTAATGAATACAATTTAATATTTTATTTTGTGAGTATCATTTACAAAGCCATTTTAGTCAAACGAATTTTAATTTATATTCTTACACATAAATTTAAATTTTTTGATTAAATAATTTTAATTTGGATTATTTTATAAAGACACGTCACTTGTGAAACCTAATATATTATCATATAAAAATTCTTGAAGAACATAATAATTCAGAATATAAATAAAACATTGTTAAAAATGGATACATAACTAATTTTGAGCACAAATATATAAAAGACGACCAAAACTATTTCAATTTAAAATATAAAAGTTATTTATATAAATAAATTAAAATAAGAGAACTCAAATTGTAATTAAGACAAAATAGTATTTTCAAAGTAAATGTTATTTAAATGATATACATTTTAACATTAAACATATAATAATAATAATTATATCATATTGTATGTTTAAATATATTCTTTAATATTAATTTGTATGATATAATTTACAAACCAAACATCATTAAAAAATGTTTATACTTTATTTCTCGTATCTGGTAATTGTATTAACTAGTCTAGGTTTTTAACTTAGCATTTCAACATGAATGTGTAACATATGATATTTAAAAATGCTAATATAAACAATTAAGTCACACTTTCGACATCAAGTCACAAACTTGATATGGTAACTTTTTTGAAAAATGCAACTGAATGACTTAAAGAAATGTTCGACGACAGTGGCTGTTTGAAGCAATTCAAGTGCTAGGATAAGTGAAAACAAATCATAAGACAGAAGCCTACATAATAATAAATGTGTCAGAATTTGAAAAATTAGTTGTTGATGGTAGTTAGTGATGTATCTAGTATATAAGCAAATTTCAACTTTGTGGTCAAGGGTTGCATTTTATTTTTTTTCTCTTTAGAACTCATAAATCTGATTCAGTGAGATAACAAGTTCGTGAGAAATGTATGAACTTGTGTTACATTTTTTATTCATGCATTTCAATTGCTTTACTTTTGTTGAATTATTTACTTTCTTTTGTTAATCTAAGTACTTTTACTATGTTTATTTTGTTATTTACATTGGAAATTCTTTTAGTACAATTACATTTTTTCAAACATTTTATGTAAAGTGTTATTTAGGATTTTCTAGTTTGATCTTACAAGTGAACATGATTGTTTACTAAAAGTACCGGTAAATAAATTGGCACATCAAGTGGGATCCTTTTGTGCAAAATCAATCTTTTATAGACAATGTATGTGCTTTTATTTTTGTTTCACATTCTTCAAATGATTTCAATCATTGAGTGTTTATGAGTCTAAGGAGTGGAAAACTTGTTAGTGTGTCTTAGCAATCATTAAAAAATGCATCCCCTCAAGGAGTTCCTCCTCCCTAGAACGACGCTTCAAATGTAGAAGGACAATCAATCAGAACGACTATTGGCGGTACAAGCACTTCATCAACTGTTAGAGTAACTATGCTTCCACCATGAATCAAATGTTAGTTTCGATTATAATACCAACCACCAAAGTCCACCAATTATTTTATTAATCGCGTGGATACACAAATCACCATAGGAGGTACTAGCTCCTAAATCACATAAAGCATGACCATTAGCTAGTGAACCAATGGAACAAGCAATTGTAAACCTACTTGGATCAATGAGTTTGGGTGGAAGATTTATCAGAATGATTGCACTACACTTTTTCTCCAAAGCGATATTTTCATCAAGCTTCAACTTTCATTTTCCCAATAAGAGCTTTTTCATGAATTTAGAATAAACATGCATTTGTTTGAAAGAGTCACAAAATGGAATATTGACATATATTTTGTTCAACATCTCCATATGCGTTTTAAACTGGCCCACTTCCATCTCTTTCGTGCGTTTCCTCTTCAGAATCGGGTAAGGTGGTTTAATGTAATAAGTAAGGTAGCTCATGATTTGGTTCATTCAATATATGTTCCTTGGTTATTATGAAAGGTGAGTTTATATTAATGAACTAGTTAATAGTGTATCCTCTAACTTCATCCTTTTCTCCCTTAGAATGTTTCTCAACCTCCTTTTCAGCTACTACTTCTTTTCCATTATTTTTCTCAACCCTGGTCGATCCTTTATTTTCTTCACTCACTTTTGGTTTCAAAGGTACCACTATATTTCTCAGCTCAATAGCTTTGTAAGTTTCATGTTTCGGGTTATCTACGGTATTACCAATAAATCACCCACTTCAACTATCTTGGGATGTCATTTATCGAGACAATTGACCAATTTGCATCTCTAAGTTCTTTATTTAATCTTCAATGTTCTTGTTCATGGTGATCTGGTTTTGTGTAATTACCATCTGAGTTTTAAACTTGATTTCTTGAGTCTTGCTAACCAGTTTAAAACTTGAATGGGTTGCTTTCATGAGGTTTGCCGAGGTTTCCTCTAAAGGCGATGGTTTTATTTGGGTGCTTGAGGAACCTGTTGAACTCCTTAATTAACATTCAAACTTTAATTGTTGCTCCACTTAAAATTTGGATGATATTTCCTACGAGTGTAACACCCCGAATTTTTATTCGCTTTTTATTTATTTATTTGAACAATTCTATTTTTTGTGCATTTAAGTGCTTTTAACATGTTATTATTATTATTATTATATTATTATTATTATTTTTTTGTTAATATTTAGATTTTTATTAAAGTTTTTGGTCTATTTCTTGATTATTCATGTTTTATTTTTAGAATTATAATTAAAAATTAAGAGTTTATTTATACAAAACAATCAGAACCTAGTCAAATTTAGAAGGCGAAAAAATTCCTCAAAGGATGATGAGGATATGATAGGTAAACTTAGAAGATCTTACTATCATTGTGGGGAAGTCAGTCATTATAGACCAGAGTGTCTTATGAGTAAGAAAGACAAAGAGAAAGGACATCACAAGAAATCTAGAGAGTCTAGAAGAGCTTATTCCTATCGGGAGATTGCAAGTAATTCCTCAAGTGATGAAAGCACAAGTTCAAGTGTTGAATCTTCCAGGATTTACCTCATGACAAATAGAAATACAAAGAAAAATGTAAGTTTTTCTAAGCTTGAAACTATTAATGACTTATCTTATCTTGAATTACGAAAATCCTTTGAAGATCTTCATAGAGAGGCCTTAAGATCCTTTAACAAATTAGCTTCATATGAAAAAGTCTTCTTACACTTAGAAGCTAAAGTGTTAGAATTCTAAAGGAAGTTAGAAGTTATTAAGAGATATATGATAGGTATTCAAAGTGACAAGAATTAGGATGAAAAACTTTCAAAGTTTGGTTGTGAATCTTGTTATGATTGGAAAAAGATATAAATGTTCTTCAAGTCAAATTAGACAAAACCTAACAACCAAATATTACTTTTTCTATTGATTCATCAAAGTTTGAAAGGTCTTTGAACCATTCATATAAGAAGCATAAATTTTTAAAAAGGAGTCTAATAGCAAAAACACATCTCATCAAAACTTATTTTGTCTCTATTGTTACAAGAAAGGTCATACTATTGAAAAATGTAAATTTAGGAAACTTTTTGTACCTAAAGGAGTTTTTCAATGGTTTCCCAAATGCAACCTTGTTTTCACTCACCCCCAAGGACCCAATGAAGATTGGGTACCTAGAAGTTGTTGTTAATTTTACAGGATAAATGTCTTGGGTCTATGAAGAGAGTATGGGATCTTTCTTGTGGATGCTCAAGATATGTGACGTGTTACATCTCGCTATTTCGGTGACTTTGTGGCAAGGAAGAAATGTTATGTAACCAAAAGATCAACATCTATTTTTATTTAATTGGTAAAAGTGTGTTGATTATTATTAATGTTTTATCCTATTTTTTTGGTTGGGATAAGTGTTTCTTTTCATAATATAGGTATGTCTTTATAAGACATTCTCAATGAAACCGAAAAAGGAATTGATCAACCTAAAGCGGTGAAAAATGAGAAAGGAGAAGTTAATAATTGTGAAAAGGGGAAGGTTGAAAGTCCAACTACAGTGGACGATCTTCTTTTGATTTGGAGAATCTCCAATGATAATCAAACAATAATCTTCTTGGATAGATTATTAATCACACTTTAAAGTGCTTTGACACAAAGAAAAGTGCTAATATCATTTTTGTCTAAAGATTTTGTGACAATTTTCATTTATTCCAACTTTCGTTCAAGAGTTCTTTATGAAATGCATGTGCATCCTCCGTCATTCGTACGGTAAGGTAATATATTTTGAACTTTAACTTTGTATGGAAGTTCTTTCTTTTACCTAGTTATTTTTCAATGCTTATGCCTCATCTAGTTCAAGTTTATGTCGATAATATTATTTTTGGATCAAATAACATGCAACTTGTAGATGAGTTGTCTAAGCTTATGCAAGATGAGTTTGAGATGAGCGTCATGGCATAGTATTATTACTTCTTTGGTCTTCAAATAAAACAACTCAATAAAGAATCCACTGACACTCCTATGACCATAAATGGAAACTTGGAAAAGGATGAAAATGGTAAGGATGTAGATGTCAAGAAATATAGAAGTATGCTTGGTTCTCTTCTATATCCTACCACATATAGGCCAAACATTATGTTTAGTGTGTGTATGTGTGCTCGTTATCATTCGAATCCTGAAGCCAACATGTTAATTAAATTAACAACCATTTTTCTTAAATACTTATGTTTGTCATCATAAAAAATGGGAGATTATTAGAACAAAATTGACTCGTCACATATCCTTTAGAGTGTGTTTGGATGAAACATATTAACGAGAGAAAATAATTTTTTTGAGAGAATTTAAAATGATTTGAGTAAAATTCACTGTTTGGATAAAAAAATACGGAGAATTGTTAAAATGATGCAAATTTAAGAAGTATTTTGTTCAAGTTAAATTTAAGGAATTTCAAATGACACCAAAAAGTAAAGAATTTGAAATTGTTTTTTTACTCTTTATAATGCAAATGTTAAATTGTTTATTATTAATTTTTCAAAATTTTCAAAATGATCCTCATATTTTATGAGAATTTCAAATTTTTACCCCAAAAATTTTCAAAAAATTGAAAATAAGTCCCTAAACATTTTCAAAATTTACAAATTAGTCCCTTTAAATATTTAATAATTGAAAATTGGTCCCTATTTTCATATTTTAAATTTGGCCCAAAAGTTTTAGAATTAATGAAAATGATCCCGAAAATTTAATAATGAATCACTTTAATACTCCATCCAAACAATTTTTTTTAAATGATTGAATTTCAATTGAATCATTTAGATTGCTTAGAATTTTGAATTCCTTAAAGATTCTCAATTACCTCATCCAAACACACTCTTAGATTTTGATAATAACAAAGTATTTAAAAAGCATTTGAGTATACTAATATTTGTTCAAGTGTGCACGACCATAGACTAAGATCTCATGAATAAGTAAAGCATTGGTTCTAATTATGAACATCTAAAGAAAAGCTTAAAGACCAGAATCTGATGGATCAGAAACTGAAAACCATAATCAGAAGAAGTCAACTTTTTAAGAGTTCAACGTCTAAAGATCAGAATCTGACGGAGTCAGCCTCTGAAGATTATACTTTAAAGAAGCAAGCTTCTGAAGACCAGAACCTTATCTAGTCAAAGCGTAGTGGCCAAGTCGACTCTGATAGGTCACTATCAACCCCTGAGCCCACTTTCTCACGTGAAAACCTTAGCTCTTTTCTTCATAGAGTCAGTTGAGATGCAATTGATAATTTCTCTAGCAGCAAAGGAATTTCAAATAAGCTTTCAATAATATTGACCATTTGAAGAAACATCCTAATGTCTTTATTCAAGCTTCTCAAACACTCTTTTATGTTGGATCTTCAACGATTTTTTCCTTCTTTATTTAAGGAGCTGAACACTTGAAGAAAAATAACTAATGAACTATTGATATTAAAAGAGAAGTCACTATGTCAAAAATAAAAACACAAGTAGAACTTAGGATGTCTTATCCTTGTATATCTTAGAAATCCTTAAGTCATAAAAGAATCTATTTGCATTGTATTCTTTCTACACCTTTGATTGTACAAGTGTATTACCCCAACCAATCATTTATCTGTTAGGTAGATTGTTATAAATCTCTGTGTTTTAGCATTTAAAGTCTCTTACTTATGTGCTGGAGCATATAAGTATCATACTTTGTGTTTGAGCATTAGAAGTTTCTTGCTTGTGTGCTTGAGCATATAAGTCTCTTACTTTGTATTTGAACATTATAAGTATCTTGATTGTGTGCTTGAGCAAATTGTAGTCTTGTGTGATTATAATAAAACTCTCTGGTAAGTACAAGGGGGACTGTATTACTCTAAAGTTGTGAAAGAAACTAGGATAACTTTGTGTGCCTCTCTTCTTTCTTATTCTATTTATCTATTGTCTACCTCTGATTGATTCAGATTCTATATCATGTGTTTAGAACCTGACTAAGCGTTTAAAAAGAAAGAAAAAGTCGACACAATTCAATCCCGTCTTCTTTTGTTTTTCTCACCTACATGGTTACTCTCGAGTATAATTGATTATGATTTCTAAAGTTGATTATTCTTGAAGTTAGGATTTATAACTTTTGAGTTTATCGTGATTTTTATACTTAAATTTAGTGTTTAACTCACTTATGCAAATACTTATCCAACATAAATCATTTTAACTTCAATTCACTTTTGGTCATAATCAATTTTAAATAATCAATTCATTCAAAATTAATTTTCTTCACCTCAAAATCAAACACATGCTAAGTAGTATGCATTCAAAGTTAACTTTTCACATTCATTGTTCTTTAATCTACTACTTGTTCCATCAGTTTAGAACTTCCTAAAAGAGCGAGGGTAAAAAAAAAACTTACTAAACTAACAACCCAAATCAAACAAAACATAAAAAAACAATTTATTTTCTAGTTTGGTTCGAAAATCAAACATAACCAATGAAAAATAGAATGGTTTAATTTGACTTTCAATTTTATTAATAACCGCCAAATCAATGACTATAACTTAATCTTTTATTCAATCTATTTTTAAGTTCAACCAAAGCGAACCAAATTCATCAATTTGATTCCTTTTCATTTAAAAAAAAGGCTAAATACCCATATTGGTCCCTTAACTCCATCACTGGGTCCAATATGGTCCCTTATCTCTAAAAAGTGACAAAAAGATCCTTTAATTTGTTAAATTGTACCACGTTTGTCCTTCCGTCAGCAACCGTTAGTCAAAGTCAACTTAGCATACACATGTGGAGGTTAGATTGGGTGACTCAGCTGCCATGATTGGGTGACTCAGCTGCCATGTATGATGTGTTTGCATAAGGAAGGGAAATGCTACCAAGGACTGTCATTACGAATGTTGGTGAAAATTAGTAAGAAGAACCCTAGCGCAGCCATTGAAGCATGAAGCATTGAAGCAGAAGCCATTCGTGAAGCAGAAGCCATTCGTGAAGCATAATCCACCAGGTATTCTAGTTTACTATGTTATTCGATTTCCGTTACTGTTTAATTTAGGGTTTTTCGTAATAGTTTAGGGTTTTTCGTAATAGTTATTCGATTGCAATTTGATATGTTTTAGGGTTTTTCGTAATAGTTACTGATTTAGGGTTAATTGACTATTTAGGGTTATTTGACTTCAGTTGAGATGAGTGAGTTCTTGAGTCTTACTATTCACCACAGTGGTGCATTTGTGGATGACGAGCTGAGTGTATACGAAGGGGGAGAGATTGCAGAATTGAAAGTAGATGTTGATAGATGGAGCTATTTTGAACTTCTAGGTTGTTTTAAGGATCTAGGTTACACATGTATTGGGAAAATTTACTATAAGGATCCACAATTTGGGATGAGCACCTTGGTTGATGACAAAGGAGCTTTAGAGATTGCTGATTTGTTTAGGGTTCACCTCAGGGTTGACATATACATCACACACATTTTGTCACAACCTGCTTTTTATGATGGTCCAATTGATGAAGTGGAAGCAGATGTGATGGAAGAGGATGACACTGAAAAAGTGCTTGCTGCAATGATTGAGGAAGTTAATGCTGAGCTGAATAATAACATTGATCCTGTGAATAATTCTGAAACTGGTCCTGTGAATAATGCTGAGGTTAATAGCTCTGGTCCTGTGAATAATGCTGAGGTTAATAGCTCTGATCCTGTGAATCCGAGGATGGAAGAGGAAGTTTTGAATCAGAATGAAGGGGATAATACTGATGTCAGTGATGATGATAGTGATGATGAAAACTTCAATTATGACAGTGCAATGGAAGTTGGTTTTGATGATGAATCAGATGAGTTTTATGATGAGGAGGGTGATGTGATGGAATCTGTAAATGATCAAGAGGGGAAGATGAATAAGGGTAAAGAAAAGTGTGATGATAAAGTTAGTGATAATGAAAGTGATGATTTACAAAGTGGGTGTGAAAGTGATGATACTAGTGATGTTGTTAGGAAAAAGTACCCTATTTTTAGATTACAGAAAGACATGTCCAAATTCAAATGGGAGATTGGGATGTATTTCACAACCAAGGATGATTTTAAAGAAGCTATAGCATCATATGCTGTGCAATCTGGCAGAGGTCTTAGGTACATTAAGAATGACAAGGTAAGGGTGAGGGTTAGATGCAAGGAAGGATGTGATTGGGAAGCCTACTGTGCAAAGTTACCTAATGAGGATTCTTGGCAACTAAGGAAGATCATAGACAACCATAGTTGTAGTAGAGAGTACAATGTAAAGCTGATGAGTACAAAATGGTTAAGTAAGAGGCTACAGAATTCACTGAAATCCAATCCAAGATTGAAGCTTAGGGACATAAAGGAAAAGGCACAAAAAAAATGGAATGTAGGTGTTAGCAAGCAAAAGGCCATAAGAGCAAGATTTGCTGCTAGAGACATGGTAGATGGTTCTTTTCTTGGGGACTATACAAGGATCTATGACTATTGTCATGAACTTTTGAGATCTAACCCAGGTTCTACTGTGAAAGTCAATGTGCATCCTGTACTAGAGGGTTCAGCTGATCAGAGACCATATTTTAAGAGGTTGTACATTTGCTTGGCTGCTTGTAAGGAGAGTTTTAAATTATGTAGACATTTCATTGGGCTAGATGGCTGTTTTTTGAAAGGGTTGTGTGGAGGGCAAATCTTGGCAGCAATTGGTAGAGATCCAAATGACCAAATGCTACCAATAGCATTTGCTGTGGTTGAAAGTGAAAATAAAGATAGCTGGACTTGGTTCTTGGAGCTTCTTATTGATGATCTAGGTGGGAGAGAAAGGTGTCTCACATACACCTATATATCTGATCAACAAAAGGTAAATATGGTACTTATGTAATTTTGTAGTTATGTTCACTTATAGGCCCTTATGTTATTTGTACTAACTTATGTAATTTTTGTTGCACTAAGGGTTTATTACCTGCCATGGATGAGTTGCTGCCAGGAGTGGAGCAAAGATTTTGTGTCAGACATCTTTATAATAATTTCAGAAAAAAATATCCAGGCAAGAAACTCAAGGAAATAATCTGGAAAGCTGCAAAGTCCACATATTACCAAGCTTGGGAAAGAGAGATGAAAGTGATGAAGGATATCAATGTGGAAGCATACAAGCACATGATCAGCACTCCACCAAGATATTGGAGCAGATCATATTTCAAGACTCATAACAAATGTGATGCAGTCCTCAACAATATGTCTGAGGCATTCAATAGTGTTATTCTGGATTCAAGAGCTAAACCACTAATTACTATGGTGGAAGAAATAAGGATATATATGATGGAAAGATGGGCAAACAATAGGATGAGGTATCAGAATCTGGCTGATGGGGAAGTGCTACCAAACATAAGAAAGAAAGTTGAAAAAACAAGTTCTTACACCAACCTTTGGATTGTCAGGTATATGAATTCTGTTTTGTTGCTTAGTTGCTTATTAGTGAATTCTGAATTCTGTTGCTTATTAGTGATTGGTAAATGAAGTCTGAATTCTGTTGCTTATAGTTGCTTATTATTGATTGGTCTGAATTCTGTTTTGTTGCTTGTAGTGGATTGGCAGGTATATGATTTCTGTTTTGTTGCTTAATTGCTAATAAGTGACAATCTGAATTCTGTTGCTTATTAGTGATTGGTAAATGAAGTCTGAATTCTGTTTTGTTGCATATAGTTGCTTATAGTGGATTGGCAGGTTTATGATTCTGTTTTGTTGCATATAGTTGCATATAGTGGATTGGCAGGTATATGATTTATGATTTGTTGCATATAGTGGATTGGCAGGTATATGATTCATGATTTGTTGCATATAGTGGATTGGCAGGTATCTGAATTATGATTTGTTGCATATTTCTGTAGTTGCTTATAGTTGCTTATAGTTGCTTATAGTGGTATATGATTTCTGAATTCTGTTGCTTATAGTGGCATGACTTCTGAACATATTTCTGTAGTTGCTTATAGTTGCTTATAGTGGTATATGATTTATGATTTATGATTTGTTTTGATGGTGAGGCATGGCTTCTGAACATATTTCTGTTTTGTGCTTATAGGATGGCATCTGAATATATTTTTGAGGTGAGGCATCTAGAAAACCAAGCAGATAAATTCAGTATAGACCTTAAGGAGCAAAGTTGTTCATGTAGAAGATGGGAGCTGACAGGGCTACCTTGTGTGCATGCCTTATCAGCTATGAAGAGTAGAAACTACAACATTGCTGACTACATTCCAAAATATTATAGAAAGGAGAGATACATGGAGGTCTATAACTTTGTGATATTTCCAGTTAATGGTTCTAATTTGTGGGCCAGAACTGAATATCCAGATGTGCAGCCTCCTAAGTATAGGAAGATGCCTGGAAGGCCAAAGAAAAGAAGAAATTTAGAGCAAGGTGAGATTGATGGTTCTGACAAGAAGATGAGAAGGACAGGGTTTAATGTTAGGTGTAGCAGGTGCAAAAAAGCAGGTCATAATAAACTGACCTGCAAGGACCACACCAGTCAGCAGGTATCACAAGGCCAGCCATCTGAAGCATCTGTTCAGCAACCATCACAGCAACCAACACAGACTCAGCAGCCAACACAGTCACAAGGCCAGACATCACAGCAACCAACACAGTCACAAGGCCAGACATCACAGCAACCAACACAGTCACAAGGCCAGCCATCAAAGCAACCAACTCAGTCACAAGGCCAGCCATCAAAGGAACCAACACAGTCACAAGGCCAGCCATCACAGGAACCAACACAGTCTCAGCCAAGCAAAACCAAGCAAGCTCAAGGAAGGCCAAACAAGCTGTCTTACAGAAGGCCAGCTAAGCCTTTCATGCCCCCAGGCCCAACCACCAGGATGAGTGCAGCCAAGACTGCTGTAGGCCCAACAACAAGGAGAAGTACACCAACAAAGAGATCAACCAAGACTTGGAAACCTTAGGATCAATGTTAAGACAATTCTGTCAATGTTAAGTTTAGTTAAGACAATTGTGTCAATGTTTTTTCAATGTTAAGACAATTGTGTAAATGTTAAAATTCTGTTTTGTCAATGTTTTGTCAATGTAAGACATATGGTTTTGTCAATGTTAGAATTCTGTTTTGTCAATGATGGAGACATATGCTTTTGTCAATTCTGTTTTGTCAACTATTGTTCTGTGGCAATTATCTCAATTATTTCAATTAGTTCTATCAATGTAACTAATCTGTAGCAATTAACATTTCTGTTGTGTAAAATGCTAACATTATGGTACTGTCAACATAACAATAGTAACTACCATTGATCACAAATAATCCATTACATTTGACAACAACAACAACAATTTGACAACAAATTGCCTTAATTCAACATCAATTCCCTAAATCATTCTAAAAACAGTGAGACCAAAATGATTCAACAACATCCTAAAGGATTCTAAAAACAACTACAACAAGGCCTATGAACCAAATCAATTTCCAGATTTTTATCAACTTCATGAGCTTCTTCATGTCATTTTCCATTTTGCTTATTTGTTTCCCATGTTCTTCAATAGTCACTTGAGCCTTTGCCAATGACTTTGAGAGCTTCTCAATTCTATCCATCAAATATTGCTCCTTCTCATCTCTGACCTCTTCAAAATACCATCCAAAGTACCCACAACCGGCATTGCTTGATCCCTGCAAAATAGCATCTTCAACATCAACCATTTTAAAACACAAATACAGCTACAGATTTTAAACACATACATATGACATACCTTAAAATTAGGGCATCCCCAAAAATGTTTCCCATAGTTCTTGAATGTTGTGGCCATACGAAGAACAGCTAAATCCCCACAGTGACATATAGGTTTCCAAGTTGTGCTTGTGTTAACATTCGATTCTTCCTTCGAAGAACACCCACCATAACCGTGTTTTGCTTTCGAAGAACACCCACTGGATTTCATCTTCGTCACTCTATGATTTTCTTGGTTCTTGAATCAATTTGGGAATGGATGAAGAGAAATTTTCGCATAAACCCTAGAAATGGAGGAAGATGAAGATTCTCAGTTTAAAGGAAGAAGATGATGCCATGTCAGCTGCCACCTATACCATAGTTAACGTCTGTTAGGGGGTGATGGACGGAAAGGATCTATTTGGTACAATTTAACAAATTAAAGGATCTTTTTGTCACTTTTAAGAGATAAGGGACCATATTGGACCCAGTGATTGAGTTAAAGGACTATTTTGGGTATTTTGCCTAAAAAAAATATTAAAAACCAAATCAAATTAAATCGAAGAATATGTCATTGGCTACCTATTACTCCATTGGTTACCTACCGAGTTCAAATTGAGTCACATAATTCAAATAAAGCAATTATTTTATACTCATGAGTGGCTTCCTTCCTAAGCAAGATTACCCCATTTATCTAACAAAAAGCAGAAATCAATCTCGCAATTATCTGCTCAATAATTCCGTTGTATATGCTTTTTCTTTTGATTTTGAAAGAGTTGATATGAATAAAATGGCACCAAATCATATGCAAATGCATTACTACTCTTTTTCACCCTAGTGGGAAATCTATTCCAACTACTACTTTACCTTTTTTAAAGATATGTTATTGTGCTTCCCTAGGCCACACGATGACTTGGTAATAATTGATGTCTTCTTAAGATCGTTTTGTTGAGATCCTGCCTTACTAAGAAATGCAAACTCATTGGATTCCTTTTTGTTGGGATACTCCCTTACTAAACAATGCAAACTAGTACTCCTAGAAAAGTAGCATTGAACTCCTTTTGTTGGGATACTCTTTACTAAGCAATGCAAAGTCCAAGGATATGGAGAATATGGACAAATTTGATCTACACTTGAATAAAGATCATACTAGTTGTTTTAATTAGCCATGACATCAAGTGATTCCCCTAAATGAAAAAATATTAATGCAGATTTGTAGAGCCCTCTCAAGGTTTTGAAGACTTCGTGTAGATTTGTCATGGTTTAATCATGAGAAAACTAATAGAGACCCTTTGAAATCACAATTTAACCGTCGTTTTATCGTAAAAAAATTGAGATCATATGTAATAATCCACCTTACATGCCCTCAAAGATAGCTAACTTTATTTCTTAATGGCAAACACCATTCTAATAAATAAATTCATCAGGGTCCCATCTTACTCTCAAAAGAAACTCAGATAATATTGTAAAACTAAAGAGAATAGTCATTAATAGTACTATCTTGTTTCACATGCACATAACACTTTCCTCTTCTCATTCCCAATGCATTCATAATACAACAAAACAAACTATACTTATATTATACTGACACCATTGCCTCATTTCATTTCTCTCAAAAAGTTCCAATGGAAATATTCAAATTCTTTTACTTCATTCATCTTCTATTTCTCCTCTCTATTTTTCTCTCATCATCCTCATCATCATCATTACCAATTGACCCTTATTCACAAGCACTCTTGAGTCTAAAATCTGAGCTTATAGATGACAACAACAACTTAGATGATTGGGTGGTGCCCTCAGGAATCAACTTAACTGAAAATGGAAGTTCCTATGCTTGTTCTTGGTCTGGTATCAAGTGTAACAAAGACTCACTTATAACTTCCATAGACCTTTCCATGAAAAAACTAAGCGGTACTCTATCAGGTAAAGGATTCAGTGTCTTCACAACTGTTTTTCATTTCAACCTAAGCTATAATTTCTTCTCCGGAAATCTTCCACCAGAAATTTTTAACCTCACAAGCTTGAAAAGCTTGGACATAAGCAAAAACAACTTTTCAGGTCAATTCCCAAAGGGAATTTCAAAGCTAAAAAATTTGCTTATATTTGATGCACTTAGCAACAGCTTTTCAGGTCAATTACCTGCAGAATTTTCAGAACTGGAATATCTTAAAGTTCTTAACCTAGCTGGAAGTTACTTTAGAGGAACAATTCCATCTGAATATGGTTCTTTCAAAAGCCTTGAGTTTCTTCATCTAGCTGGAAATTCTCTATCAGGAAATATACCTCCCAAGCTTGGTAACCTTCAAACACTAACTCACATGGAAATTGGCTATAATTTTTACCAAGGTTTCATTCCACCACAATTAGGTAATTTGAGCAAGCTTCAATATCTTGACATAGCAGGTGCTAATCTATCTGGTTCCATTCCAAAGGAACTTTCCAACCTCACAAGTTTGCAATCACTTTTTCTGTTCAAAAACCAACTCACCGGATCAATACCGAGTGAGCTCAGCAAAATTAAACCTCTCAAAGATTTAGATCTCTCTGATAACTTCCTCTCAGGGTCCATTCCGGAAAGTTTTTCGGAATTGAAGAATCTGAGACTTCTTAGTCTAATGTACAATGAGATGAGTGGAACTGTTCCAGAAGGCATTGCAGAACTCACATTCTTGGAAACTCTTCTTATTTGGAAGAATAACTTCTCCGGATTACTCCCAAAGAGTTTAGGAAAAAACTCCAAACTCAAATGGGTGGATGTCTCCACAAACAATTTCAATGGCAGCATACCACAAGACATTTGTCTCGGTAGAGTACTCTACAAGCTAATTCTGTTTTCAAACAAATTCACCGGAAGTCTTTTCTCGATCTCGAATTGTTCTTCCCTTGTCCGACTTCGCTTAGAAGATAACTCATTTTCAGGTGACATCCCTTTAAAATTCAGCCATCTTCATGATATCACGTATGTCGATCTGTCATCGAACAATTTTGTTGGCGGGATTCCCTCGGATATTTCTCATGCTACTCAATTGGAGTATTTCAATGTCTCTTATAATAAGCAATTAAGAGGCAACATCCCTACACAAATATGGTCTCTACCACATCTTCAAAATTTCTCAGCATCTTCTTGTGGTATTTTAGGCCATCTTCCTTCATTTGATTCCTGCAAATCCATTTCAGTAATCGATCTTGATCGAAACTACTTATCCGGAACAATCTCGAATAGTGTTTCCAAGTGTCAAGCTCTAGTAACAATCAAATTATCTGACAATAATTTGACAGGTCAAATACCTGAAGAGCTTGAAAATTTACCTATTCTCGAAATTGTAGATTTATCTAACAATAAGTTCATTGGCATCATACCTGCAAAGTTTGGCAGTTCATCGACTTTACAACTTCTCAACGTGTCTTTCAACAATATCTCGGGTTCAATACCAAAAGGAAAGGCATTCGGATTAATGGATCGCAGTGCTTTTGTTGGAAATCCAGAGCTATGTGGAGTACCGTTAAGACCGTGTTTTGAGTCTTTGGGAATATTAGGCAGCATAGGGACTTGGAAGCTTACACAAATTGTGTTACTTTTTGTAGGAATGTTAATAATTCTTCTGGTGTTGGCTTTTGGAATACTTCACTTCAGAAAGGGATTCAAGAGTTAGTGAAAAATGGTTTCATTGTTTCTTATGCGCGTTCGTATGCATAAGAAACAAGTGTTACATTTCAAATGGCAGAAAATGAAGCAATGAAAGAGGAACTCTGCAATGATGTCTAAACTTTTAGGGAGATGAATCTGGGAATTTTGGTCGGCGGAAGGTTGAAAAATGCAGCAGCTAACATTCACAGCAAATCACATGAGGTTTTTCTAAGAGAAGTTTGCACTAGAAGAAGAGCATTCGACCGGTCATCCATGGAAGATGCACTGAAACATTGCTCAGGGTTAAGGAGTTTAGAAGATGGCAAAACTTCTAAATAAGGGAAACACAGAATTTCCATTTGCATCAAAAGTTTGAAAGGCATTAGAAAAAAATGATTTGCATAGTTAACAAGTTTGCAGATGTGTGATTAGATGATTTTGTACATTGTATAATACATATTTCCATTGTTTCAATGTGTGATATATTCATGTCAAAGTCTTCCTCAATCTACTTAGTAAAATACTAGAAATTAAGGGTGTGTATAGTTAACCAAATGATAAGAACCAATCTGCTTTATTAATTTTAGTTTTAAAACCAAAATATATATTATAAAAACCAATTTGAGAATAGAGAACTGTTTCAATCAAGTTTAAAACTGGTTTTGATTAAAAAAAGCCACTTTACATATAAATTGGTTACTCCGAACATTTTTTTTTTGATTAATACCATTTTATCTCTAATCATATAAGTTAATTTTGGTTTACCCTCATATAATTTTTTTTCTAAAACTAACATTGCCATATAAAGATTTTATTGTTCTAGAGTCGGTTAGGTTAATGTCTCTTTCAAAACATGTTGTAACCCCTCTTAATGATGTTTTTTTTTATTATTTTTCTTTTTGGCTTTTAGTTTTGCGAGGGTTAGCAAAGAATATTTTTTCGTGAGGTGGTAAACCCCTCGCAAATTACCCATGACAACAGACCAGTTTTCTTGTAGAGATCCAAGTGCTACCACTTAGTAAAACCACAATTTCTCATTCTTGTCGTATTGACCATATTCATCTCCATCTTCATTTAGTGTCAGAATTATGGGACAATGGTGCATCACAAAGAAATTTATTGCCAACATAAATAGATGGATCAATAAGTGTTGACATTTATTTTTCTTGTGGAATTTGTCCTGAAAGGTTGTTCTAGGACAAATTTATATTTATGAGCAATATCTTGGGGAAGATTGGACGATCATGAGCAATATCTTAGGGATGTAACCTAGTGATATGGTTATAAGTGAGGTTCACATAGGCTAGTGACTTGGGAAATTTTATTTCAGAAAACATTCATTCCAAAAACTTGTGTGGGGGTTGTTCATACCCAAATGTATTCTGGGCTGGGCTATGAAGTCGAATTTATGAAACATGAACTAAGCTACTAAAAATGGAGAAAGTTGAGCTAATCATCACAACTCAGATCAGTCACATACCCGAATAAAGCATTCTACTAAACAGTCCAGGTATTATCCACATAATCCGCCATTCGGGCACGTCCACATCCAACAACCGAAGGACGTAACGGTTCCAACACATCAATGCAAGTTGTTATCAAGCTTTCAAGGCAAGAAATGATGAAGAATGGTTATGAATTAAAGGCTCTGTAACGGTAGAAGATGAATGGACTTGTCATGTTTGGCTTTCTTCACTAAGGCAAATATAAAAGGGGATCCCGCCAGAGGGATAAGCAAGACATACTTATCTTGAGAGTTGCTACTTCAGTACAGTTCTCGAATTCCACAAAGTATTACACAATACAGATGGTGTAACTCTCCTTGCTCATAAGGAGGAGAGCTAGCACCTTTGGTGTTCTAACCAAATTTGACTAAAACATTTGGCGCCCACCGTGGGGCTTGGTAAGAAAATTTCCAAGTGTAACACCCTAATTTTTTCCCCTAAGTTTGTGTTTGCATTTGCATTATGTTGCATACAAACAAGATCACACACTAGTTCCTCGGTCCTTTTTGGTTGTAGGTTTATGCCTCATAGGGGATCACCATTGCTTTTATTTGATTATGTTTACTAACCATTAAAATCCAAAAAAAATATTTTTTTTCTTTTATTAATATTTTCAGGGGAAGAGCAGGTCAAAAATTCCAAAATTAGTAGTCCTGCAGCTCGAATGAATTTTACTGATAGAAAGTCGAAGTTGATATGCAAATAATTCAAATTTATATGATCAAGGATTTACCAAGTTTAATTGATTTATTCAAGGAATTCCTAGGTTCATATGTTTATTTCCATGTCTTCTTCGACGCGTAAAAGAATCGAGTCGGAATAACCAAGCAATCAAAAGAGAACAAAAAATTCAAATTTTGACTAGGTTAATCGGTTAACCAATGTGTTAACCAATTAACCAGTGTGAAATTTGAATATTTGTTCAAATTCAATACATCCTAGCCTTTGAAATCACTTGGAATATTCTAGATTCATTTCCCTTTTAATTCTCTACATCAATTTGATTATTTCCCACCATAAATCCTCACTAGTCACCACTCTTTTATGAATTTTCCTCCAAATTTGAATTCCAAGCCTAATTTTGATTTTCCAAAGCAAGCTTCATTCCACTAAATTCTCATACCTAAAGTCTTTAAATAACACTCTCATTTCACAAGCTTTTGATAGCCAAAAAATCCCTTGCAAAATACACCCTCAAATCACAAAAATCACTTAAAGCTCATTTTCTTCTTTTGAAAGTTATCAAGAATTTGCATTGAATTCTTGAATAACTTGAGATAAACCTTCATCCTTTTCATTTATATTCATCCATTTCAATAGATCAAGCTTGCTAGTGGAGTAATTTGAAGTTTGTTCTTGGTAATTTATCTTCCTCCATCATTCAAGATGTAGATCTTTGGTGCTTTTGGTTGTTGATCCTTTTGGTCATAAATTGTTGTTTGATTGCAGGGATCTCACTGTTTTTATACTCTAAAATTTATGCTAATTCAGTTTATGATCATAAGGTGTTTGAAAGTGGTTTTAAAAGAGGATCATGCTGAATTTTGGCCAATTTTTCGCTACTCGTTCAGTGTTAACCGATTAATCATTTTTAGTACAAAATGGTTAACCGCTTAACCAGTGTATTTTTGTGCCAGAATCCAAAATTTTCATGTGTTAACCGATTAACACTGCTCCAGAAGCACTTTTCACTTGTTTTTGGTTCCTTTTGCTTCTTCTTCTCCCTTCTTCTTATTTTTACCTTGGGAGACTTTTTTTGGGACTGATTTCTCTTTGAATTCAATGGGCTTTTGGTGTAGATTAGAGTGGTTAATATTCATTAGTTCAAATCTATCTCTAAGTGAATTATTTAATTCACTTTAGGTACATTGCATTAGTGAGATATTTTCATACTTGAATCCACCAAAATGAGTGATTGAACTTAAACATGAAAGTATACCATAAGTGTAACTCAATTTGGTATTCATCTTTATTTTTGTGCGGCGTTGCATCCGGATGACGATTTACATATCATTTATCTCGCATATATTAGCACTAACATCGTTAGTCTTAATTGGTTTTGGCCGGCCTCATTTGTAGGGTAATTACGCCGTAAATTACTCGGCGATTGCTTAACATAGACCTAAATGTGCCCCTACTTTGGAATAAAACTCCAATTGGATACTTGCATTTTTATGGACTGGACCTTATGTTGGTCGTGTAATCCCAAAGTGGTTAGTCATTTGCGCTAGTTCCACGACTTTTGAAGCTTGATGTGTAGTTGCTTTGGGTATCCCAATCTTCTTTCAGGTTTCAATGAATTTGGATCTAATCGCATCGGTTAATCACTATAGTGTAAGATACTAAGCGAAATCATTTTCCTTTTTCGGTTTTGGCATTAAATGCCTTGTTACTCTTTTGGTTGTGGATGATTAAGTTCATCATACCAATATTATGTACATATTATTACTACTATTACTATACTAACATTTTGATTTCCTTCTTGCTCCATTATCTCCTTTACTTTTATTATGCTTTATCATCCATTATCATGTTTATGTTTATGTTTATATATCCTTTTGCTTTTTCGTTTGTCCACTTGGACACAAAAATATTAATAAAGGACTATACCTCTAAAAAACATGTGATCTTGATCTTGGACTATAGTTACTATCATTAGCATTGGAAATGGAGTTTTGGACTTAGATCCTAGGACCTTCCCTTTGCTTTGATCATCATGGAGTTGGTTCTTTAGCATTTATTTGGCCATTTGTTAGCTTATGCTTTTAAGGATGGAACTCTTGTACTTATGCTTGGAAGTCATCAAGTTGGTTAGATCTTTCCGCCTTTATCTCTTTTATCTTCTTTTTTAGGATAGCCTCTTCATCTCCTCCCCTTCTTCAATTTTCAAAACTTCCTTCTTTTTCAAAGGATTCTTGTTTTAAAAAACCTTCACCTATTTAATAAATAAAACCTTGACTTTTTGTCAAGTGGATTGTACTTCTTATTTTCTTAAATAAGTGTCAATGAACTTAATCATCTTGACTTCAATTCCAAAATAAAAAGAACCAAACTCATTCAAGTGGTTTTGTGCCTTTGTGCATATTTTTTGTTTTCCTTGCAAGTTTAGACTATGAGTCATTCTTCTCTAGTCGGGTGCAAGTCTATCAATCTCCATGGTTGTAGTTTGATGTAATTGAGTCTCTTGTCATTCATGGGGGTTTAGTGGTATACTCGTCAATTTTATCCAAGTTGGCGCCCTCCCCATAATGATGTATGAGTCCATGTCCTCATTCTCATGGTAGATTTGTGAGGCTATCCACTTGAAAATGACAAATTGTCTTTACTTAATAAAAGCAATCAAATTCAACCAGTTTTTACTATTTCTACCACGAACTATGGGGTTTTGATCTTACATTACACTTTGTGGGTACGTAGGCATGAGGTGGTAAACCTCTCCAAACATAAAAACATTAATAATTAATTCTTTCCACATCCCCCATTCTCATTTATCAAACCATTTTCAAACCAGAAGTAATAAATTTTTCAAAGGGCTTCCATGGAGTACCACAAGCATTTTAGGTGCTTAAAACCTTCCTATTTTATAACTTATTCCTTTACCCTTTCTCTGCTTGTTTCTTTAGCTTTTTGCTTTTAGATTTATTAGGATTTATTCGCTCTTTTTTCCGTTTCCTCTTGGAATAAAATAAAAGTGTGGTGGCGACTTTGTCTACTTTGAGTTAAGTTAATTGATAGCTTACACTCATGATTTCCCCACTACAGAAAATTGGAGACTCTACTTGGGAGTAATCTCTAAGTGGATTCGGCCTACTTTGATTTTATTTTTTTGTTATTGCTTGTTCTGTTTTGGTTTGGTGATCCTTTGTGAGTAAGATAGATCCTGTACCCGGATCTGAGTGAACTTATGATAGGACAGAGATATTTGAAGAGATATGTAGCATAGTAGTCTAATGCGATATCAATTCGATAATCACCACTCAGTTAGGCTCTCTCGGATTACTGATGTCATGGCGAGTAATCGTATTATGGTATTATTTTTACGACTTGGAGCTGATCATATTGAGGACCGTAGAACCCTTAACCCATCCAGGGCATTTAGGAACGTAGTGCGGAAGTTATCCAGGTGTAAACCTAGGGTGGTTGTATGGTGATACTACACTCAAACGGGGTCTTTTTGAGAAAATTATCGGTTGGGGAGTATTCCAACATACCGATGGCATCCGAAGGATGGCTGCTAACTTCGAGAACCTCTGTTAGAACCCTTTTAGTTTTCTGTAGGTACAATGAAAACAAAACCTTAGTACATACCTTTGTGGGTTGGTGTTCTTATCCCTTGACTCCATGCTCGTGACTCGGACGTTTCCCTAAATATCTCATTTCTCATAAGACTACCTATACATTATAGATATTGAATAATAACTACTCCCCATACCTTAGTCGATTGAGCTTTCTCGGTCACTTCCTAAGAAATTCCAAGCTTTGTCTCCTTGTTCTTCAGAGCAACCTTTCAATCTTCACCAAAAACACGAATTATGAGAAAACTTATTGTATTCCCCTTTCTCATAACCTTCTCAAATGACCAAGTTACCCCTAAGACCTCCAACTCTTTTATTTTATTTTTTTAATAATAATATTTAAATAATATCCAATTATTCTAATATCACTATTTAATAAAATAATCTATTCACTTAAACACCACAAATTACCACATATTCATAAATAATTAAATAAATAGTTAAGTTATGAATTTGGGGTGTTACAACTCTCCCCCACTTTAGGAATTTTTGTCCTCGAAAATGTTACCTGAAATAAAAAAGTCGTATACGACTCCTTCATCTGATCTTCATGTTCCCAAGTCCAACTTTCACCTGTTGGTCCACCCCATAATATCTTTACTAAGGCAATCTCTTTTCCTCGTATCTGCTTCATTTCTTGGCCATCTATCTGCAATGGTAATGCTTCAACAGTCATATTATGTCTTACCTGCACGTCATCCATCTAAATCACATGTGATGGATCACACATATACTTACTCAATTGCGACACATGGAACATGTAATACCCCATTTATACCCGCAAATAGTTATAAATAAATCAGAGTTCAACAAAACAAGGTATCACATTTTTCCTCATAAACACATCATCATCATAAAATAACAAGTAACGATTCATCATTTTTTTACTACTACGCAGCAGAATTCATTTAAATCATAATACTCATATTTAAAATCAACTTCATAATATTTCATCTCAATTTCAAACATCATATTCTAAAATAAACATCTTAAATCCAAAACATAACAAAACGAAAGTTAAGTCGAAATAATTCATTCGCTAATCCCCTGAAGTGCTACGTATCAGAGCGACCAATGACTCAAACCATCTAACGAAAACTCCTCGCTACTCAGGATTACCTGCACGTTACCAACCAAGGGCAACATCCAAACAAAAAGGGTGAGATATCGACAATTATAAACAGGATATAATAATTAGCATGTACAAGTTAAAGTCATTCAATCACCCATTCACATCATATTCATCTTTAACATCTTATCATCAAAACTTCCATAACATCTCAATACTTATTCAACAATGCAATTCGAATGCGACTCGACAATGTATGCATGTGGTACCATTCAGAGCGAACCATCTTAAAATTCATGTCAGTTAGGTAGGCATCAGTAAGACATAAGTCTTCATCTTACACATCGTGTTTTCCATTCCAGGCCATCTTAATATTGCAAATGTATGCGGTATGAAAATAGCATCCAACACAATCAAACATCATAAACATCGTTCATCACATCATCTTAAATCATCACAACATCATTGGCCATAAAACCTACATCACAATATACCCATCACATCGGGTAAAGTCATCTTAACCGTCTTAGTTTGACATCTAAATAATTCATCATTAAATTCGTTCAACAACAATCATCAAATCATCATATTATTAACCTCTAATTACATCTATCATCACTTACTAGTTCTCAGTCATCTTCCGGAACATCAGAAAAAGGAACGAACGTGAATCGATAAGCGAAACGCTACGAAAATCATAAAAACGCATCTCTGCTGCCCAAATGCGTAACAACCTTCCCGTTACGCGTATCAGTGTACGCTCTTACGTGTACTATACGCAAATGGCCAGAGGGCCTGAAAATTCACCCTCCATACGTGTAACAGGTAGTGTAACCACCAAATGTTATGCGTAATGCCTGGCCTCATACGTGTATGACCAGATCCATTACGCAAATCAACAGAGGCCATCTCAGTTCATCTTCCGCTACGGGTTCATCATTTTGTCACTCCAATTCAGTCCTAATTGGGTTTCTACTATCTTTTAGTCTCCTAATTCATCATCTTATTACTCATCTATCATTACTATACCTGCATATCATCATCTAAATCAAATTCGTCACAATTTTCATCACACATCTCAGAACACTATCACAGCAGATATACATAACAACAATCAACAAAGCATTTTCAACAATTATTCAAACATTGATTCGTCATATTCATACTAAATCGCACATAAAACATCATACAACCAACAACGAGAAATCCAAACAACCCACCAATACATAAAGATTATTTATTTCCTGTTTATAAGATATGAATCCCACCCGTACCTTTGGATTAAAGGCAACTCGGATCTATGGGTGAAAATTCCTCCGAAAATCTCCTTGCAAATCCTTAGCCCTAACTCTTGATCTCCCAAAGACTCGTTCTTCTCTCCAAAAATTCTGATTATGACTAATTCTCTCTAAACCCTTACTAATCCTATTTTCCTTATTTTTAATTAAAATGCCTTAAAAATAATACTAATATTATTATTCACTAAAAAAAATAATTTAATTAATCTAACATTACTACTAAAACCTCCCCAAACTAAATCTAACTCACAACTTAGCTTAAAACAACTTAAATCGATTAATCATCTTATTATCAAACGTCACAGATCGCAATTAACAACAATTCTACTTAGAACAATTTTAATTAAATAACTTAATTTAAATCGGGGTGTTACAGAACACATCATGCAAATTCTCAAGCGATGGTGGTAACGCAATCTGATATGATACCGCTCCGATCCTTTGAGAAATCTGATACGAACCAACAAAACACAGAGTGAGCTTTCTAGACTTTAAAGCTCGTCCAACACCAATCACCAGAGTAACTCTTAAGAACACATGGTCTCCCTCTTGAAACTCAAGAGCTTTCCTCCTCTTATCATGATAACTCTTATGTCGACTCTGAGAAACCTTCATTCTTTCTTATATCATATTAATCTTCTCAGTCGGTTCTTGCAGAATCTCAGGTCTGAATACTGCACTCTCGCCAGATTTATACCAACACAATGGAGTCCGACATTGTCTACCATACAATGCTTCATACGGTGTCGTTCCAATACTAGCATGATAACTATTATTGTAGGTAAACTCAATCAATGACAAATGACTATCCTAAGATCCTCCTTGATCCAGCACACAAGCTCTCAGTAAATCATCTAAAGATTAGATAGTCCTCTATGTCTGACCATCTGTCTACGAATGATAAGCAGGGCTCATCCTTAACTTAGTACCCAAATCATCTTGTAAACTCTTCCAAAACCTCGATGTAAACCGTGAATCTCTATCTGATATGATACTCGATGGTATCCCATGCAACTTCACAATCTCTCCAATATACATTTCAAATAGATTCTACATAGAATGATTAATCTTCATCGGAAATAAATGGGCCACTTAGTCAATCTATCCACAATCACCCAAATTTAATCATTTCTCTTAGCAGTCTTCAGCAAACCTGTCACAAAATCCATGGAAATGATATCCCACTTACATTCTGGAATATTCAACGGCTACATCATATCTAACAACATCATCGGGTGCATTGGGTACATCGAACGACATCATCGTGTACTCATAATGACCATACTTCGTTCTAAAATTTATCTTTGGAATATCATCAGACTTAACATGAATCTGATGGTAACCAGACCTTAAATTAATCTTTCTAAATACACAAGCTCCCACCAACCGATCCATCAAATCGTCGATTCTCGGAAGTGGATACTTTTTCTTGATAGTAACCTTGTTCAATTGCAGATAATCAACACATAAACTCATGCTACCATCTTTCTTCTTGACCAACAACACCAGAGTACACCACAGAGAAACACTAGGTCAAAAAAACTTCTTTTCCAACAATTCTTCCAGTTGCTTCTTCAACTCATTCAATTCTAAAGCAGACATCTGATATGGAGCCATAGACATAGGACTACTACCAGGTAATAAATCCATTGCAAACTCAACTTCACGTTTTAAAGGTAAATCAATTATATCCTCCGGAAACACATCTGGAAACTCTTGAAAAATCGGTAAATCAATACTCGAAGTCTTCCTTTCAAATTGAAACGATGCAAACATTACAAACATACAAGCTTCGTCTTCTAACAATTCATTTACTTGCTTAGCCTTCAAGAACATCAATTCACCATGATCACCAATTTCAGGAAACTCTACAGTCTTCGCATAACACTTGATATGCAAAAAAATTGAACTCTAGTCAGTTCATTCCAAGAATAACATCAATTTGGTGTAAAGGCAAGCACACCAGATCCATCAAAAAGTCCTTCTAAAAAAATAGTCAAAGGACACTTCAAACACACACAAGTAGTAGTAACATAACCATTAGCTGACGTTTCTATTACCATACTACCATTCATACTAGACAACTTCAAACCAAAATTATTAGCACATTCAAGAGAAATAAAAGAATGTGTAGCACCAGTATCAATAATTACAATCAACTCAACACCATTAATAAAACATGTACCTCGAATCAAGTTGTCCTTCTTAGGAACTTCAGAACCACTCAAAGCGAACACTCTGACATTGGTCTGGGCAGCAGTAGCAGTCTTCTTAGGCTTCTAACATTGGGTGTTGATATGTCCTTGTTCAACACAATTAAAACAAGTTGGACCTTCATTCGGACAATCACCAACCTGATGACCTCTCTTTCCACACATGTAGCATCTCACCACTGGAGTACTACACACATCTGATTTGTGACTGGATTCTCCACATTTGTAGCACTTGGGAGGAATGGAACCTGCCCCCACTTGGATTCTTCCCATCCGAAACCTTATGCTTCCCATTCTCAACCGGAGTCACACAAGGCTGTCCTCTAAAGTGGCCCTTCTCTTTCTTCTCACTCAGTTGCTTGTAGTGAGCAGATCGAGCTCAGTTATCTTCATCATAGATTATACTCTTGTCCACCAACTCAGCATACCTATGGATCTGCTGACATCCAATCCCCTATTTGATCTCTGGTTACAGCCCATTCTCAAACTTGAGAAACTTCAACAACTCAGCATCAACATGATTGTAGTGAGAATAAAACTTCACTAGCCTCTCGAACTTAGCAGCATACTCTGCTACCGTCATGTTCCCTTGCTTCAACTTAAGGAATTCCACCTCCATCTTACCACGAGCATCTTCCGGAAAATACTTTCCCAGAAACTCCCTCCTGAACACTGCCTAGGTCACCACAGTACCAACATCCTATAAACGCTGATGGGTATTATCCCACCAGTCTTCAACCTCTTCAGACAACATGTGGGTACCAAACTGTACCTTCTGCGCATCTGTACACGCTATCACCCTAAATATCTTCTCGATTTCCTTGATTCACTTCTGTGCACTATGAGGATCATGATCACTGATCGCAGTAAACTATACGTCTAACGGTTTCTAACTGCAAGTGCACAGCCTATCGCGTAATAATAGAGATATCGAACCCACAGAGACCAATGTCAACCTACCGTTATCTATCGTTGCGTTGTAAAGCTAAGGCTAATGATATTTTTTATGGTTTAAGGGAAACTAGAACTGAAACTAAAGTAAATCTAAGAAAGAAAATAAGAATAAAACGAGGCCGGGATATGGATTCCGCTCTCCTAAGGGACTTTATAGAATTCGGTACTAATTACGACTATAGCTAGTTCCGTAGAATATATCAGTTTAAAGACTCCGCCTCACGCTCTCGCGGTCTTAACTAAAGCCACACTTCCTAATCCCAAGATTTTGCTCTCGCTCGCCCGGTAACTAAGAAACATGTTTTGAAAGCTAATAATATCCTAAACGTCTCTAAAGCACTCTCGCTGTTTTTAGATAAGTTGCCTAATTTCTACTATCCGGTTCGATCCCCACTCTCTCGCTGTGCCGGTTCTAACCTTAATTAGTTTCTCACTCTCGTGACAAAACCGTGTTAAATAACATCTCACTCTCGTGACAATGCTAATTAAATTACGCATAGAAATTATAACCAAAACGGGATTTTAATCGTTAATTCGCACCTAGTATTTTCTACGGAGTCCCGTCGGTAACGACGGTCCTCATACGCCGGACTCTAAATTATCTAGCTAGACATGGATATTGAAACAAAGCAAGAACAATAATTAAAATACTGTAATAGATGCATATGGAATAAATAATAATAATTAAGCATAGACAATATTAATTTAATTAAATTCGGTCGAAACCTGGTACAATGAAATTAATTCCTTCAAGCTCCCTCTTCCACAAGTCGGCAAGATTGGAACCTTCAGAAATTTGAGATAGAAAATCTGAAGCTTGAAATAAATCCTAACTAATATAGTAATTCCCTAATATTGGAAATTACTATTAAAGGTAAATGAATGGAAACAAATGACAGTAGGAGAAACAAAGGAATGAAACAAGGAAATAGAAAACTAAAGAAACTGGTTTTCAATTGGGCAGAGCTTCCGCATGGTTTGATGCAGCAAAAACTCTACCCTTTTCCAAGTTCTAATAAGCTCTATTTATACTGCAGGGACCCTTCGGAAGTTGTAGAATTTTTAGGAGCACTTTCTCCACTTTGTTGAGAAGTTTACGTAATGCTTGGTCATGTGAGAAATAATAGGAAGTGTTGAACGTGTGAGGAAAAATAGGAAAAGTGGAGGACTTCGTAAGCTTCTGTTGGCGCTGTTTTGTTTTTCCAGATTTTGTCGCCGTAACGGTCGTGACAGGGGTGTTACGGGCAGATTTCTCATATTAAGCGCGTCACGGTCGTGAGACCATTGTGACGATCGTAACACATCAAAAAGGCGCGTCACGGTCGTGAGAGCCTTGTAACGACCTTGACACCTTCTTAACTTTTCCAAAAATGTAGATCTTTCCGTTAGCTTTCCAGCGCTTCGAACGGGGCGTCGTTTCGATTTACGGTTCAAAAGTTATGGCCATTTTCGTCGGATAACTCCTTGTATGCGAATTGTTCCATTTCTCTCCTGATTTGCTTCCTTTCTTCGCATACGACTCTTAAATGGTTGAATACCTGAAATAAACAAAATAAACAGAATACCAACATAATATGGTGCAAATGAAAATCAAAACGAGTACAAAATATGCATTAATAAAGTCAAATAAACAATGTATTTTCACGTCATCAAACTCTCCCACACTTAAACCTTTGCTTGTCCTCAAGCAAATAACCAACTTAACAAAAATCAAGGTAAGCGCAATTTGAAACACAAACACACTGAACTCTAATCGTATGCGGCTACTAGGCTATGTCAAATCAATTTGGACAAATCAAGACCAAGGATACCGTAATGACACAATTTTCAAAAACTCCATCATTATGCAGACCAATCCGAATCATGCCATTATAACTCAACCTAAGTCTCTTGCTCTCTTTCACTCCTTTTCACTCGAGCGCAATCACATTAAGCCCGTTATCCTTGCCCGTACATGGTAAGTTAACCTGTTAGTGTCTAATGATCTCGTCTTTTCATTCTTTTTCATTTCTTTTCTTTTTCTTAATTCATCGAATTTAAAGAGTCCGCTCCGTTAGGCTAAATGGTCGGGTAAGGGGCACTTAACTTAAAAGGAACTTATCCTATCATTTGCTTTTCTAATTCAATCATTTTTCATGTTTAGAGATCATACACATATTTGCATTGGTTACTTACTTAGTTTGTTCATAGGATGGTGCCGACTGCTAATAAAAACTACTTAGAAGCTACTTTCGAAAGCTTGGAGACTAAGGTTTCAGCATAATGTCTACTCAAATCGATTTTACATAACGAGGGGGTTTAGGGTGTCAAAACAGTATTTGTGTTATTGAAATGTACCCAAGTTTCTCTAACAAGCCTAAAGCGACAGCCTATACTTTCAGAGTGTGTGCCATGCCTCGAAAAAAAAAGATATTTTGATGGAAAAATTTTAAAATTTCGGGGAGATTTGATAACAACTGAAAAACATCATGCAATAAACAAAAAATAGTGAATATGCTAGAAGACAGTAAAATGAAAACGGTAAAGTTCCTCCCCCACACTTAAACCAAACATTGTCCTCAATGTTTTGATAAAAGGTGGAAAAGGAAAGATAGAACCTGTATAGATGCCTTTGTTTGCTACCACGGCCAAATTCGCTCTGATTCTTCCCTTGGTGTCCCTGTCTTTGCTGATCACTTCTTCTCCGGCGTCTTGTACTACGAGATATCTGAATCTGCTGAAACTTCACTTTCCTGAAGTCGCTCATCATATTGCCTATTTCCGAAGGAAGTACTCATCATCGGTGTCACCACCAGCAGCTACATTCGTAGGAATGTGCGTGGGCACCAACTCATCAAAAGGGAATGTCATCTAGAGATCTTTCGCCTAAAAGTATCTGAGACGCGACAAACGATACATTTCTTTATTTTCTGCAAACAAAAATAATAAAAGAAAAAAACCATTTAATTAAAACTCATGGGTTTCCACCCCCACGGAGTTTTGTTTAACGTTGATAGCTTGACGGTTATGAGTGTTACTCTTCGGTTTCCATGGCCATTTATCAAGCCATCTCACATATCCCTCACCTTTCCTTTTCTTCCTTCTGTGGGGTGGTTCATTCTTTTGAACATGTGGCGGTGGTTTAGGATCTATGCTAAGCATTAGCTTTTCACGTTTGGGTTTAGTCATCTCATCCATCACCTTAAAGTCAAACCTTACCCTCTTAGCACTAATGACTTCCCTCGTTTCATGGTCCTTAAATTTTCTCTTTTTATGCAGGGGTTCGAACAAGGTTGCATCGGTGTGGATATTTTCCAATACCTCTACATAAGTTTTGGATTGGGAGTCGGCAAACATATGCGGGACAGGAATAGATGGGGTATATGGAGGAAGATCTACAATAGGTTCTTCGTTTTTAACTTCTATGATAACCTCCCTTTCGGGTGGTGTCGGTAAATTGTGCTCAACCTCTACTCTTTTCTCACCATAATTCTCATCAGCCTTATTATCACTCTCCTTAGGATTTTCGATTTGGTTTTCACTACTGGTTGTTATAACATATGCATTCTCCTCAAGGGAAGGACCTATAGGTGTCATCGTGAGTAGTAATATTTGGGTCTCCAATGCATCAGTGTGAATCGTGAGGGACTCGATTGTAGTGTTCATCTGCCTAAGGGTTTCATAAGTATCGAGATGTTGTCTTCTAAGCTCTTCATTCTGGATAGTTTGTGCATCCACAAAACGCTCCATCATAGACTCTAGCCTAGAGTTAGCTGAGGTTTCAAGGAAATCTTCCATTAATGTTTCGAGGTTGGGATTAATAGATTCTTCTGGTTCCTCGAAATATTGGGAATGATGATCGTACAGGAAGTTTGGTTGTGGTTCCTCGAGATACTGGGAGTGAGTCAGTGTCGGATTGAAATCTTGCATTAATGCTTCAAGGTTGGAATTATGGGATTCTTGCGACTCCTGAAAATGTTGGGTTTGGTAATCATAGGAAAAGTTTGGGTGCAACTCCTCAAAATTTTGGGATTGGTAGGTGCAGAGGTAATTTGGGTGAGAATGGTTGAACGAAGGATTGAAATTCTCCATATGTATTTTGAGGTTGGGATTATGGTATCCTTGAGATTCCTCAAAATAATGGGAATGGGGATTGCAGAAAAAATTTAGGTGGAACATAGTTAAAGAAATAAGAAAGAAAATGCCTTAGTCTATACGGTGCAACAACGGAATAACAATATTGACTTTTGGTCCCCGGCAACGGCGCCAAAAACTTGATCGCGGTAAACTATACGTCTAACGGTTTCTAACTGCAAGTGCACAGCCTATCGCGTAGTAATAAAGATATCAAACCCACAGAGACCAATGTCAACCTACCGTTATCTATCGTTGCGTTGTAAAGCTAAGGCTAATGATATTTTTTATGGTTTAAGGGAAACTAGAACTGAAACTAAAGTAAATCTAAGAAAGAAAATAAGAATAAAACGAGGCCGGGATATGGATTCCGCTCTCCTAAGGGACTTTATAGAATTCGGTACTAATTACGACTATAGCTAGTTCCGTAGAATATATCAGCTTAAAGACTCCGCCTCACGCTCTCGCGGTCTTAACTAAAGCCACACTTCCTAATCCCAAGATTTTTCTCTCGCTCGCCCGGTAACTAAGAAACATGTTTTGAAAGCTAATAATATCCTAAACGTCTCTAAAGCGCTCTCGCTGTTTTTAGATAAGTTGTCTAATTTCTACTATTCGGTTCGATCCCCACGCTCTCGCTGTGCCGGTTCTAACCTTAATTAGTTTCTCACTCTCGTGACAAAACCGTGTTAAATAACATCTCACTCTCGTGACAATGCTAATTAAATTACGCATAGAAATTATAACCAAAACGGGATTTAAATCGTTAATTCGCACCAAGTATTTTCTACGGAGTCCCGTCGGTAACGACGGTCCTCATACGCCGGACTCTAAATTATCTAGCTAGACATGGATATTGAAACAAAGCAAGAACAATAATTAAAATACTGTAATAGATGCATATGGAATAAATAATAATAATTAAGCATAGACAATATTAATTAAATTAAATTCGGTCGAAACCTGGTACAATGAAATTAATTCCTTCAAGCTCCCTCTTCCACAAGTCGGCAAGATTGGAACCTTCGGAAATTTGAGATAGAAAATCTGAAGCTTGAAATAAATCCTAACTAATATAGTAATTCCCTAATATTGGAAATTACTATTAAAGGTAAATGAATGGAAACAAATGACAGTAGGAGAAACAAAGGAATGAAACAAGGAAATAGAAAACTAAAGAAACTGGTTTTCAATTGGGCAGAGCTTCCGCATGGTTTGATGCAGCAAAAACTCCCCCCTTTTCCAAGTTCTAATAAGCTCTATTTATACTGCAGGGACCCTTCGGAAGTTGTAGAATTTTTAGGAGCACTTTCTCCACTTTGTTGAGAAGTTTATGTAATGCTTGGTCATGTGAGAAATAATAGGAAGTGTTGAACGTGTGAGGAAAAATAGGAAAAGTGGAGGACTTCATAAGCTTCTATTGGCGCTGTTTTGTTTTTCCAGATTTTGTCGCCGTAACGGTCGTTACAGGGGTGTTACGGGCAGATTTCTCATATTAAGCGCGTCACGGTCGTGAGACCATTGTGACGATCGTAACACATCAAAAAGGCGCGTCACGGTCGTGAGAGCCTTGTAACGACCGTGACACCTTCTTAACTTTTCCAAAAATGTAGATCTTTCCGTTAGCTTTCCAGCGCTTCGAACGGGGCGTTGTTTCGATTTACGGTTCAAAAGTTATGGCCATTTTCGTCGGATAACTCCTTGTATGCGAATTGTTCCATTTCTCTCCTGATTTGCTTCCTTTCTTCGCATACGACTCTTAAATGGTTGAATACCTGAAATAAACAAAATAAACAGAATACCAACATAATATGGTGCAAATGAAAATCAAAACAAGTACAAAATATGCATTAATAAAGTCAAATAAACGATGTATTTTCACGTCATCAATCACCTAAAATAATTGGTGGACTGTTACTCTGGAACTTCTTCAAAGCACAAAACTCATCCTGTTAATTGTTTCGGGCCATAGCCTCAGCCAATGCCGTAACAGCTTCCGCAAGAGCACATGTGTTGTTTCCGATCATTCTGCACAACACTCACAACATCAGAAAAGAATAATCGTTAACAATTAACGATCAACAACATACTGACAACAACAACACATGACCGAACATACCGACTTGCTCTGATACCACTAATGTAACACCCTTTTTACCCCACAACATATTCATACAAATTATTTAAGAAAAGTCAGAGTTTCAACCTAAAAGGCATTACATTCCATCAAAACATCAATAATACTCATTTATGTGTCCTATCCCGTAACACGAGTTGTAACTTATATCATAATTAAAACAATCATCAATTCAATGCAGTTGGTTATCATTCAACAACTTAATCAACATATTAAAAAGGATTCAAGTTCTAATCTAAAACATCATCATCATGTAATAAAATAGACAAAAACAAAAAAAAAACATCCATGCGTCCCCAGTGTTACACGACATAGAGCAGGACACCACCTAAACTCTTTAAATGATAAAAGTGACACTCCAAGCTACCTCCAAACACCGAGCTATTTTTGAGTATCTGCAGGATGGCATAATAGTCCATCATGAAAGGCATACATGGTGAGTAAATTCACATTCAATATAAATAATATAAAGACGGAATTATAAGACAACACACAACAATACATCAATATCATCAAGTCTCACCCATATACAACGAAAATCAAACACATCATCATAAAATGCAATCATATTATGCCACCAATGATGAAATGCATTCTTATAAATATGCATGTGGTACCGAATCATCATCATGGATGGACATTGGGCCATTAACCCTCCACAATGGAGCGCAACATAAACAACAACACCCCAATCCATATTATGTGATTGAAGCCTTAATCATCATAAGTATACCATGAATGAAACGATGCAACAACATCAACATAATCATCATAATCAACATTTGCATCGACATTCATCATTATTCATCATTCATACATATACTACTTTACCTACTCATGTCATTGATACTACATATCATCATAATATAACACAAGGCAACAAAACAGTCATTTCGAATAATTCAGGAAAATAAAATATTTTTCAGAATGCTACAGGTCTCGCTAAGCGAGCAACTCTCTGTTTGAAAACTTCCCAAAGTCTCACTCGCTCGCTAAGCGAGAAGGCGAATTTTTGTAGAAAACCATGCAATTTTCCACACGACTTGCGGTGGAGACTGAAGCGCTAGCTTGTTTGCGAGATAGAAATGTTTAAACAATGTTTGTTTAGATAAAATGTTTGACCTTTATTAAGGTGTTTTAAACGAAAGTGCGAATGAAACACGTCGCGTGGGGCTAGCCTAGGAGCGATCCATTCCAGAATGTGCGGAGTGCTAGACTCCGGGGCTCTGTTTTTTCGTTGATTAATTATGAAAATGGTTTGAGTTGGTCGGTAAGTTTTGGAATGCTTTTAAGTACGAAAGAGTGAATGAAGTACGTCGCGTGGGGCTAGCCCAAGAGTGATTCATTCTAGAACGTGTGGAATGCTAGACTCCAGAGTTTTATTCTTTCGCGAATTAATTTGTATGATTAAGATATTTTGATATACGAAAGGCGAATGAACCACGTCGCATGGGGCTAGCCCAGGAGTGATCCATTCTAGAAAGTGCGGAGTGCTAGACTCCAGAGCTCTATTTTTTCGTAAAATAAGTTTGATATTTTGTTTTTAAGACGTTTTAGGATTAACGCGTTTTAATAACGAAGGAGTAAACGAAACACTACACGTGGGGCTAGCCTAGGTGTGGTTCGTTAAAGACCCGCGGAATGCTAGATTCCGAAGCTCAGTTCCTTGTTAAATTAATTAAGACGCGTAAAAGTCGTGCAGACGGAGATCACTTGGTGACCGACTTACGTGTGTGTGAAAAATAGGCATATGAATTATTTTAAATGATTATGAAGTGGATTCGAATCCTAATTCCTATGGATATTCCTAGCAATATGAAATTGTAAAGTAAAGGCGGACAAAATAAGCTGCGTATAAAATAAACAGGAGAGGGGTACAATAATAATTTACACGGGATTGCGAAGAAATAAAGGATATCGTTGTAATTTTTTCAAGAGGAAGCGTGTGTGCAGTGTATGAATTAATCTGAACCATTAGTATTAAATATTGTATAAAAAGTGAGAGAAATAAATAAAATAAATGAATAAACTAAATAAAGTAAAATAAAATATTAATCTAAATGGAAAGAAATAAGTTAATTTAAATGACAAAATGGAAAATAAACCGAAATAAAATGGTAAATAAATAACTAAGTTAAAATTGGCCTCATATTGATCGAGTTTCGTCGGTTTAATGAAATCGGGCAAATCTCGACCGTTTGTTATATCATCGGTCCACATAAAAATGGAAATAAAAAAGAGAAAATCAAATGCAAATAAACTACTAGAATAAAAATTAAGACTTGGAAACAAATAGAAAGAAGGGTGCCTTCTAAATCCGATGGTCTATGAATCAAAAGAAAATTGTATGGCCTTGATAACCTAAACCCATGAATATATTTTGAAGCACAAAAGGTGAGTAAAACATAAGGTAAATAACCAAAAGTTTCCCCAAAATGTACTCACATGTTCAGCATAAAATCAAAACAAAGAAAAAAGTAAAACTCCACCAACATTATTCACGTTAAAAAAGCAAAGGAAATCAAACCCACTCTTCTATTTTCCCAAACGTGATAAACGAAGGTAGATACAAGATGACCTTGACGCGGCTCTCTCTCAATCACGGTGGATGTCACACGGTTATCACACTCTCTCACTCGTAAACAGTGGTTTCACAGTTTATGTTTGTGGTTTTTTCGGATCCGTGACGGTTGTTTTATGCTCAAATTTGGTTCAATTTCGCGGTGGATCGGCGGTGTTTGTGAAGGTGTTTGGTTTAAAAAGTTTGTGTTTTGGTGGTGATTTTTGGTGAGGACGAAGGGTGATGTGTGGTTCTAGCACGGCGGATTAATGGTGGTGACGGCGGCGAGGGGCGTTAGGTCGCGAATGACGGTGGTGGACGGTTGTTTGCGGTTGGCGGTGATTGTGTTTCACACGAATTCACACGATCTGGTTTCACGTTTATGTGGCTATAGTTTCTGTGCGTTTGGTTACGGTAGGTTGTATTTCGGTTTGAGCAATTTCACTCTTTCATCTCTTAATCTACGTTTCTCTTTGGTCTGTGTTTTGGATTTGAAGGTTTCATGGGTGTTTTCGATTTGTGGATTTTGCTTTCGGATGAGTTTGAAGGTTTTTGTGAATCCCGTCAGTTTTTTTTAATGTAAAAGGGAAGAGTGGTGAAGGTCTTTTGTTTATGCAGTGAGAAGTTCGAGGGATTTGAAATGAAGAAGAAGGCTTGTGCGGCTAGGTGGTAATTGGAATGAAGGATCTGTGTTATGTTTCACGATGGTGTTGTGAGGTTTTGGATTGGTTGGTAGAAAAGATTTTGGAGGAAATTTTCTTGAAGGTTCTCCAGATTTTTCCGTAGGCCTCCCCACTATTCTGAACGTTTTCTACCCCTTTTATTGAATTTGTTTTCTCAATTTTTCTGTTTTGATAGACAGAATTTTGCAGGTTATTATTGTATTATTGAATATGGTGTCTTGGTACTTTTTGCAATGCAGTTTTTTTTGTAAGCTATTTTTGTGTATGATTTGGATGGTTGTAGCAGATGCATTGTATGTGATGCAGGATGGTCTTGGTCAATGTTTTTTTTTGTTTGGATGTAGCAGGCCTGGGTTTGACTTAGAGCAAAGTTGTGTTGATATGTTGTTTTCAATTGTAGGCTGTCTAAGGACCAATTTTGTGTATGGTGTAGGGATTTGTTCTTTTGCTTTATGCAGGAAGTATAAAATAAGATGTACATTGGATTGTGACAAAACAAATAAAAAAGAAGACTAATGGACTAATCTAAATAATAAAATTTAACTTAAACAACTATTCCTAAACCAACTAAAATTAAATCTAAAATTATTAAGATTAAAACTTAAATTGAAGATAAACTCTTTTTATATAAAAAACATTAACTTAAATAGAAATTTAAACTAAGTAATAACTGAATTACAATATAAACAAAAATATAAATTAGATTTAAAAATAGAACCTAATTAAATTAGACGAACTAAAAATCTAACTAGTCTAATATGTAACTAAAATAAAATTAGAATAAAAGAAATTGAACTATAAAAATGAGACAACATTCTATATATTTTTTTTAATTGAAATAAAATCTAAGACAAGAATACATTAAAATGAAACTAAATGCATTAATATGTGGAAAAATGGACTAAAATGCAAATATGACTAATTAATAAAATTGCGATAAAATGCGTCAGATGAATAAAAATTAGAAAAAGTTCGGTCAAAATTTGGGGTGTGACACTAGTTAAAGACTTTAGTTGTAAAATTTCTCAAGATCTAGAGTTGGGTATAATATTGTGAGAAAATGATTAATGTTGCAAATCATTGAATCTAACGGTTAAAATGCGAAAATAGTCGATTAGAATAATCGGGTAACACATGTATCAGACCTATATGACTTGTTTTACCGATCTTTGGAGATTTAATGATGAAAATGAGATTTGGATGTGTTTTGGAAACCCTACAACGTAGAACTCAAATTCTGGTTCAAGTGTAAACCGTCGGGCGGTGCTTTGAGCGTCGGGCAATGAAGCTTGAATGACGGGCGGAAGTATGAGGCGATGAGAACAAAATCTATATCTTGAAATTTTGATGAAATTGGGCTTGCGCCGGTGCAATCGTCGGGCAAAGCAAGAGGGCGCTAGGTCACTGCCAGCGAAATGATGATCGGCGGGCGCCCCTGGCAGTTTTTCAAAGGATTTTTCTTTTCTTCAAAAATCCGTAACTTTTGACTCTTGAGACTACTTAATTAAAATGATTTAAGTAGATTGAGGAAACCTTACCACATATCAATATTAGAACCTAGATGTGACTAGGAATTTGATATAAACTAGATGGCGATGCTCGGACGTTCGATGCTTAGAGAAGTATCTTAGTCGAGTAATGGTCTAGTGGTGAGTGAGATACTATATGGAACACGTGTGTGAACCCTCTTGGGTGTGTTATTTTGTGGAAAAGGTTAACAAACCTTAGTAATTTTTATACATTCCTATTTAAGTGAAATCACGTCATCAGAACCGTTTTCCCTGAGATGTCGTTTCATGAGCCAGGGGCTCCTCTGAAATGTACGCATGGTTAATCGGCAAGTTTGATTCTCGCGTGTAATACGAATGGAACCTATTTATATATAGAGGCTTGAGATGGTTAACATACCATGTGAAGTGACAATTCAAGGTTAACAAGCCTAGGATCCGAATCCATTTCGTATGTCAAGTAAATACAAGGATCCATGACCTGAGCCAACTTCTAGACGTACAAGAGGACAGGAATAGGGGATACCTTTTTGGTTTACGGATTAGTGTTGCTTTTTGAGTTAGTGAACTCAATACATGTTTCCATATGAGTGTGATATTGTGAACTCAAGGTCTAGGATTTTCCCCGACTTGAGTAGAATTTTGTTTGAACCTTGTAAAGCCGAGAGAAGATAGGGAACTCACTGAGATGTTGATATCTCACCCCACTATTGTTGTTGCTTTTCAGTTTTGATTTGCGTGTTTGGTTTACAAGTGGAGTTATGCTCAAGATGTTTCAACAAAAGCATATAATATCAGTTCCCGCTGCGTATTTATCTTTTGTACAATGATGGATATTGTATTGATCTTAGTATTTTTATTTTAGTATAATTTACATGTCTTGTACCATAGTTTGTATTATTTTTAGATTTGGTCAAGAATGTGAATTGTGCTATTAGGCACTTATGATGGTGTCAGTATCAAACAAATACTTGTATGATGTTATTCTAGGTATATATTATACATGGCGTTATAGTGTATATCGGTTCAAACCAGAAGAGAAGACATGTATAAATGACATGACCTTGAATCTTGTCCAACAAAAAAATATATTTTCCACATTGAAACGGAAGGAATCCGACAATATTTCAAATATTAGGAAAGTTTATAACATTCAATACCGCAAAAACAATGTTATTAGGGAAGACAAATCAGAGATACAACAACAGTTGAAATTATTAGATGATAACAATTATGTGTCCTGGTACCAAACTTACGCCGATACAATCACAGTTAGAGACATTTTTTAGACTCATTCGGAATCGGTAAAGTTTTTCAACATGTTTTCGACGGAGGTCATTCTCGATTCGACCTACAAGACCAAAAAGTATAGACTTCTGTTATTTGATATGGTTGATGTAACCTCCATCAAGAAGACATATTCCGTTGGTTTTTCTTTTCTGGAGTGCGAAAAAGAGGATAACTTTATTTGGGCTTTAGAGGTGTGTCGAGAAAGGGATAATTGTGTAGAGATTGGTACTCGGTGAATCTCATGATTAACAGTCAACATAATGAAATATAAACAACTTTTGGTCAGAGCATTACGGGATTGGAACATCGGCTTAAAGACAACATGATTTATTCTTAGTTGGTAGGAAACATTTCTCGGGAGGGGTTGAACTATATATTTCACGAGGCTAAACGAGCCGGAGATGTAGGCTCGGATAGCGTAAAGTGTGGTTGTACTATTGTGAAAATATATGGTCTCCCATGTGCTTGTGTTATTGAAAAAAAAATGAAATTAGGTGAGTCAATAAAGATTGACGAAGTTTTCCCTCATTGGAAAAGACTAAAGTTTGATGATGATGGTTGCATGGAAGGAGGTAAATCAAATATCTCCATTTTGGCCGAATGGGAAGTGAAATTCTGGAAACAACCACACAATATCGAACACGATGTGACGACACTTAATAACAATAAAACTGTAAATGACAAAGACAAAATATAAAAGACACAAAAAGTTGTTAACCCAGTTTGGTGCAATCACACCTACTCTGGGGGCTACCAAGCCAGGAAGGAACTTCACTATTAGTGGTATCAATTCAAAGATACATAACAAACGCCTACAGTTTGCAATCTTTTCACTTAATTCCTACCCAATGACGGTTTTACCTAGGAACTCCTAGATATGAGATCCCTCTCACTCCCATCAGCACACAATAAAGTCTATCTAATTACTCCCCCTTTTTAGCCAGAAATTTGGCCAAACAGGAACACAATCATAGAGAAAAAGGAACAGATAAAACCACAAGTACACAAAGATAAAATAGGCTAGGTAACTAAGAGTCCCAACAACCATAAACAACAACTTTTTCTTGATCACCATCTAAGTTATTTGTTACTTATTCTTCAATCTAAATTCTCTGACTGGACGAGCAGGCTTAGTTAATTGCTACAAGCCCTCATACAAACATATTCTCAATTTGCCTCTTAAATTTTCAAACTGATTAGCATCCAAGGCCTTTGTAAATATGTCAGCTAACTGTAGTTCAGTAGCAACATGCTCCAACTTAATTACTTAATCTTCCACAAGATCTCTAATAAAGTGGTGTCTGATATCAATATATTTTGTCCTCTGTGTTGAATAGGATTTTTAGAAATATTGATAGCACTGAGATTATCACAATATAATGTCATGACATCCTGAGTGACATTATATTTAGATAACATTTGTTTCATCCACACTAGCTGAGAACAACTACTACCAGCTACTATATACTCATCCTTTGCAGTGGATAAGGAGACACAATCCTGCTTCTTGTTAAACCAGGAAATAAGATTGTTACCTACAAAGAAACATCCACCAGAAGTACTCTTTCTGTCATCTGCACTTCCAGCCGAATTAGCATCACAATATCCAGATAAAACATGATCACTACCATGAGAGTACAACATTACATAGTCACAAGTTCCGTTCGTGGATATATCTCCAGAAAAAGATGACCAGAAAATGGTTGGTCCATATTCATCTGATTTTTCTATAAATTTGGGGATTCATGTGTTATCTTTCACACAAACACAAACACAAAAATGCATCAATTGTATAATATCAAGATATGTTGGTATGTCGCAAGTGTTTCCTACACTGATGACAAAACACTCGGCTTGACGTCCAAACTCACCGATTTCACCTAGCTTGATGATATCATTGACGAAATTAACCATCGCCTACCTTACAACGGCAGAAGAAAAGTCTGGAAGCTCGAATATCGTTCGCCTTCGATTGACAACGAAGGGAACGTCATGTTTAGTAAATTTCAACTCAAGAATGAAGAGGATGTTAGGGCGATATGGCGAACGTATTTTGGTTTTGAAAAAAAAATCCGCTCGAATTGGATGCGATTGTAGGAAGAACAGTCTATGATAACTTGAAGATGTGCGAGCGACGTCCACCGGGTTATTGAAATTTAGTATTTAAGTTTATGTCAAGATCATCAATGTAATGTCTATTTTATTTTATGAATGTTGAATTTATGGTTGCTATGTTCAATATTTTGAGATTATGCCTCTGGTTTTATTCTGCAAGTACACATAAGGAAAACTTCCGTAGATCCATCTACGGAATTAATCAAAAATAACATAAAAAAATACTTTCGAAAATACATCTCGGGAAGCAGAAGGGGTATTTTTGAAAGCATGCATGGTGCCTAAGAACCCCAAGTGGTAGGGTAAGAATTTTTCTACTATTTTGTTTGGGTTCTCTATGTGCTTTGGCTAGTAGCATTATGGCTCATTATTCATGTAAGTTTATATATATTATTAATTAATAATAGTTGTCGACAAACCAGAGATTTTGGTTGATTAATTAATTAATTAAGTTTTAGCATGTTAACCGGCAAAGATGATTTTTTTTTTAAATTTAAAAACCATGCTTTTCAAAAGAAATTCTAAAATAATCATATAATTAAAAAAATCAAAGTAACCATGTTTCAAAAATAAAAATTTGTACACAATAGCATACATCAAACGGTATGGCGTATGCATTCATTTTTTTCTTCACATAGCCGTCAAGCAAGATGGTGCATGCATATAATGACAGACAAAAACGTAGGTAAAAGTCAATTTGATGTAGATATAGCCTAAAACTCTTATATGTACGCCTTCTTATGTGCAAATTTTTATTTTTGAAACATGGTTAGTTTGGTATTTTTTTAATATATAGTTATTTTGAAATTTCTTTTGAAAAAAATGATTATTTTAAAAGAAAAAAAATCAAAAGATGATGTCATTTTGGTCTTCATATCTTTCCATATGTTAACCAGTTCAAGATGAGTGAAAAATATCAAATTCATTACGCTGATTTCAGAAATATATTCTCAGAGACATTATAAAAATGTAGTTTTGGGATAAATTTGATCATAAAATTAAAACCTGATTAAAAAACAAATGAATTGTATGTATATGAAGTATATTCAGAGAGATGCATTTCTAAATTTTAAAAATATTTTTGATTTTTCACGAAGATGTAATATTAAATCATAGAATAGCTTAAGTAAATTCTAACTATGTAATTGTGAAAAATAGATGTTGATTAGTTCTGATCTTCTACAACCATTCTATTTTTTCCTCAAACTCATCATCTACCCACATATTAAAAGCGTGTAGGTAGGAAAAAAAAGAAGGTGATTTCTATAACTCATAAGATTAAAACAAGCGAAATATATTAATTTAAATTTACCACCAACCTAGCATTTTAACACAGCATATACATATTTATATATAAATTGATTCATTGAGCATGCAAGCATTGAATAATTGTTATATAAATCCAATAAAAACGCTCAAAATGTGTTAAATTGTATTCAAGAAAGCTATAGGAAATTCTATTGGCATAACAATGGAATATATTTTTTTTTTTTGACACCACTTAACAAAGGAAATTTAAAGAGTAGATTTCACATAGAAGTCACGTAGTGATTAACGCGTAATAAAGTTTATACAAACAACTCAACTCACATATAAAGACAATCATGTTTCACTAGTCAATAGAATGTCACATTTACCCAATCCACTACCTCATCAATGCATCGAAAATAAGCATACCTCCAACCCTTGTTCAAACACAAAACTCCAATCACAGCCCAAAAGTCACTACCAAATCCAAGTGCTACCACAAAGTAAAACCACAATTTCTCAATCTTGTCTTCTTTGTCATCTTCATCTCTATTATTTTCATTAGCATCACAGTTATCCGACAATGGTGCACCACAAAGATATTTGTTGCCAACGTAATTATATGGATCAAGAAGTGTTGGAAATTGGTTTCCTTGTGGAATTGGTCCTGAAAGGTTGTTGTAGGACAAGTTTAGGTGACTAAGGAAAGTTAAGCTAGACATGGTGTATGGAATTGAGCCCGAAAGGTGATTATGAGATAGATCCAAAGATTCAAGTGACTTCATGTCTCCTATGCTTATAGCAATTTCACATGATAGATGATTGTGTGACAGATTTAGACCTATTATATTAGTAAGAAGAGTAATTTCTTTAGGAATAGGTCCACTCAAATTATTGTTTGATAAATCCACATTACCTACCATTTTCAGATTTCTTGTATAATGATCTTCTCTTCCTTTGATAATTTGGCGGACATCTTGTTCATACCACTCAACATCCCTTTCTTCATGAAACTCAATATATCTTGGATATAATGCTTTCTTTCCTTGAATCATTCCTGTAAGATTTCCAATGCAGTGAGGGATTGAACCTATCAACATGTTGTTGGAAAAGTCCAAGATTTGCAAATCTGAAAGTTTGCAAAGTTGTGATGGAATGTATCCTTCAAACTTGTTTTGTGTTAACCTTAGAATTTGCATTGATAATATGTCACCTATACATGAAGGTATTTTCCCTGACATTTTATTATTTCCAATATCTAAGATTAAGAGTTGCTTTAAATTCTTCAAGAATGATGGAAACTCCCCATGAATATTGTTATTATTCAAATGTAACCATGTAAGATTGGAGAGATGACCAAACGAGCTTGGAATAACTCCTGATAATTTGTTAGATGATAGGTCAATCTCATTCAATCCTTGAGTTGAACTCCAACAATCAGGAATGTTTCCAACTAAATTGTTGCTTGAAAGGTCAAGATTGTACAAGGACTTTATTTTGCACAATGAATTTGGAATGGAACCATTTATGAGGTTGTTTCCAAGAAGCAAGTGAGTAAGATTGGGCAATCTATGAGCAATATTTTGGGGAAGTGACCCAGTGATATGGTTATTGGTGAGGTTCACATAGGCCAGTGACTTGGGAAATTTTATTTCAGAAAACACTCCTTCCAAATTGTTGAAAGACAAGACTAATTTCCGAAGGTTTACAAGTTTACCAAAACTATGTGGAAATTTCCCTGTCAAATTATTTTTACCGAGATAGAGAATTTTTAAATTTGAGAGTTGACCAATACAATTAGGAAGTGACCCAGACATATTATTATTATTCAGATCCAAGTATTTAAGATTGACAAGTGTTGTTATACTACAAGGAAAACCTCCTAACATGTTGTTATTAGAAATGTCTAAAATAATTAGATTTCCCAATTTTCTCAAAATATGTGGAACAGATTCAAATTTGTTTTGAGAAAGGTCAAGTAGTATCAAAGAAGACAGATTTTGAAGAAGGAGTGGAAGTGAACTATTAAGAGCATTGCTTCCAAGATAAAGAGACTGAAGTTTTGTACAACTACTCAACCAAAATGGAACTGAACTGAGATTGTTGTTAGAAAAGTCAATAAATTCAATTGAAGTACTAATGTTTCTAAAAGCATTCATATCTGAAGTATCAAGTCCATTATCTGCAAGATTAAGATATTCAATGCTAGAAAAATTTGTGTAACTAACAATTTGATGATAATCACTCTCTATCTTGGTTAAGCTGCAGTTACTCAATTGTAATTCTAACAAAGAAGGAAGCATGTTAAGTACCTGGAATATATTTTGTGCCTTCCCAAGAAAAACACCACTCAGGTAAAGGGTTTGGAGCAAAGACAGTTTAGAGACCCAAAAGATGTCATCAGAATATAACCCAAAATTGAATCTGAGATCAAGAAAGGTCAATTTTGTGAGGTTGGCAAGGTTGTTTGGGATCATGCCACTAAAATGGGAGTCATAGAGAGAAAGGTATTGTAACCGATTCATAGAATGGAACCACGTTGGTATTGGAGTTGAATTGAAATTGTTTCCACTAAGGTCCAAAAAAGAAAGATAAGTGAAATTTGAAAGAGACGGAAGGAGATGTTGAGCTTCAAGCATATATTTTGAGAAGGAACAGTTAGATATTGAAGAGTAGCATGGATTACTTAGGTCAATCTTGACAACATTACCTGTAATGTTGCTGCAAGTAATACCTTTCCATCTGCAACAATCATTACCTTCCCAAGAGGAAAGTCTGAAAGAAGGATCATTGAAACTTGCTTTGAATTCAACAAGAGCTTGCCTCTCATGTTCCATGCAACCAAATGATGAATGGCCACGGGAACATAACATGTCATATGCACTCAAATGAAAAATAATGACATAAACAAAAGTTTGGTATCTACCCATATTTCAGGGAGTGGTGACTTTACAAACACAACATAAATTATTAGTGATTTCCAAGCACAACTTCTTTATATAATAATAATTATTATTTATGATAATGTGAAACACACTTTTTTTTTCTTTTCATTTTTTGACTAATAACGAGAAACACGTCTTATAACTTTAGAAACTAAACAGAATTTTCCCAAGTGACTTTTGGGTTGTTCACATCACGTGCTGATTTACAAAAAAGTGTGAGTACAAAGACTATGAGAAAAAGCTTGAAAAAATGTGTTACACATACATGAGTTCTAATTTTGTTCCTTTTGCAGTTATCACTCTCACCATTGCGAGAATATGAGCCACCAACAATAAATCCACAAAAATTGGTTGGTCTCAATCCTCTCCGGTATACTCTATTTTACATTAATGATCTATATAATTGTATTTATAGTATAGTATGAATATATATCAAGCATTATATATTATATTGTTATCAATAATGCTATTCATACAACTTTTTTTTTAATAATATATATATATATATATATATATATATATATATATATATATATATAAAATAAACAGTGTGTGAACAGTCTTTACAAATAAAAAACTCAAATTTGTTAGTGCTAATCACCTCGCAAATGTCAAAAGCACCTCACAACATTCAAATTCAATGAGTTTCAATCACTTTGCTAAAACATTAGTCACTACTTTTTTGTTGGGTGAAAATCATCTCGCAAGTTACTAAATAAAAACCACCTCGTAAGTTGTTGAAAGTTGGTAAGTGAAAGTCACTTCGCAACTCACTTTTTAAATTGGACAACACAGATGTTCAGAACACATAGTGGAGAACAGGTGGCAGAGCGCAACATTTTGTTGAGTGTATTTCACCTCATAAATCATGCATTTGCTGGGTGAATATCACTTGACAACTTTTTTAACGTATTTAAAATATATATATATATATATATATATATATATATATATATATATATATATATATATATATATATATATATATATATATATATATATATATATATATATATATATATATATATATTATACAAATTTAATTATAGTAAATTTATAATAATATAATATAATATTTTTTTTATAAAGGGTTAAATATGTTATTGGTCCTTATAAATATCACAATTTTCATTTTTAGTCCATATTAAAAAATATATATATATATATTAGTCCCTATTAAAAAAAAAATATATTTTAGTCCCTATTAAAAAAATATATATTTTAGTCCCTACAAATTTTGATTGCATGCAATTTTAATTCTTGTTGTTTTCTAAAATTTTGAAAACTATTTAATTACCCTTAAACTTTTAAATTTTTGAATAACTTTTTTCATCCATATTTAGAATACTATAAAATATTTATTTACTAAATTTTAGAATTTTTTAAAATAAAAATAATTAAATATGAATTTTTTAAATTTCAAAATATCAGGATAAAAGTAATGAAAACCTCGACTTAGAAATCAAATTTTGAGTTTTTATTTCAAGAAACTTTTTATAACATTCTAAAGATGTCTGCAAAATAATCATTTAAAAATACACATTGATTTAACAAGAGGGACTAAAACTATGTGCATAATAATTTTGTAGAGATTAAAATATATTATTTTTTTAATAGGGACTAAAAATGAAAATTGAGATATTTATAGGGACTAAAAACATATTTAACCTTTTTATAAATAATAAAACATTCTTATATATTTATATGGCTTAATTCATCTTTTAATCACATAACTTAATTTTTTATTTCGATTTAGTCTCACAATTCAAAAACATTACAATGTAGTCCTTTAATCAACCTCCGTTAGAGTATTTAATCATTTCTGTTAAATTTAAGTGGAAAAACGTTAGGAGGCGCTTATGTGACATGGACTTAAACTGATGTGGCTTTGTTTAAATATTTTGTTTAATTTTTAATTAGAGGAATAATGTATGTGGCATATGTTGAGTTTGTTTCCAGAGACAGTTCAGAGACGATCAAAACAAAGATCTAGTTTTGATACTTAGTTTAGGATATTTTCATGAGACACTTCAGAGACGATCAAAACAAATATCTAGTTCTGATACTTAGTTCAAGATATTTTCTAGAGACAGTTCAGAGACGATCAAGACAAAGATCTAGTTCTGATACTTAGTTCAAGATATTTTCCAAAGACAGTTTAGAGACGATCAAAACAAAGATCTAGTTATGATACTTAGTTCAAGATATTTTCCAGAGACAGTTCAGAGACGATTAAGACAAAGATCTATTCTGATACTTATTCTAGAACAACATTCAGATATAGTCAAACATAGACACATTTTGATACTCCAGTCAACAGGCACTTTACATGGCATATATAAGCCCATCTCTAAATACCCTGAATGGTATCTTTAAGATCATTCAAGCAATATAATCAACCAACAGTGTTATTTTACGCACCAGCGAGTGCAAATTTTTGGGCTTTAAGTGTTCTTCCACCTTTAGGTCACGAATTGCGTACACGCTAGTCTAACTCCTCAAGTTTCAGAAAATTGAACAGAGACAGTTGCTGTACCTCAAATGTTTCCCTCACATATTCAAGATAATATGTTTCAAGAAGTCTCTTAATGGTCATAAGATTCTTAATTGCTCAAAGGAACTCAAGGTTTCATCAGACAAAGCCTCCTCCTAAGCAATATATCTCAAATTAGGGTTTTGTGTTTCTTAAGGTAAACTGGACTTCCAAAGCCTCAAGTGGACTTCATGATATCCCATATACTTCAAAGGATCCTCATGTCAAGTTTCAATACTTTTCCTACAAGTTTGGTCTGTCAGATGCTCAGATGATCAATAATCAATTAACTTGGGTAAAAAGTCAATTGTGGTCAACATACAGTCAAACTTTAAGATTTTTGGTCAACATCAAGATTATGAAGTAAGATTCATCATTTGATCAAGGGTTGATCATGACTCATCAAGAAAACCTCAAATTCATCACAAAGCAAAACTTGATAAATTAGGGTTTCTTAAGGAGAAAATAAATTGTACTTTGACCAGCTCTAACATTCACATACTTCATCATAAATTTCCCATTCAAAGCTAATTGTGAAGGAAATTCAATTCCCTATAACTTTGTGTCTCACAAGCCAATGCCAGAAATGCTTCATTTGAGAGATATGGGCCAAAACATTACAGGTCCTCTAAAAAGTCAACAAAAAATCAACTTTTCAAAAGCTCATAACTTGAACAAGGAAAATTAAATTGACATGGGACCAAAAGGAGTGATTAAAGGACACTTTAAGCTTTCTAAAAAGTCCAAGAGCACATTCATATGATAAAAATTGAGAAAGTTATGCATTGTTAAAGTTGAGTAAATTTGAGGAGGTGTATAACGCAAACAATGACCAAAACTTGAGTTTTTGCCAAATAGGTCTATCTTTTCACAATCCAAACTTAATCTTAAGGTAGTTCGCGACCCCTAAGTCATATTTTCTGATTTTCTTTATTTATTTCATATTTTATTGGATTTAATTCATTTAAATTCAATTTTAATTAAAATAAATATTGAAAAATCAAATATTTGATATATGGACTAATTTAGGATCAGATATTGAGATTTATTTACATAATATTTTATTCAAAATTCGTGTAAAACGAGAAGAGAAAGATATGATGGCCAAATTTGACCAAAATAGAAAGTTTTCAAATCAAATTTCAATCAAATCCTATCATCCCAAAATAAATTGAACTCAAGCCCACAGGTTGACCTAAATCCTTCCTCTATAAATACATAACACATTCAGATAGCAAGGACACGAATTTTTTTATCAATGAGAGCATACAAAACTTCAAAAAACTCAAGAGTAAGTTGGATTCGATTTTAGGGTTGCAGCCATTCTCAAGGAGGTTTGAAGGTCCAAGAACATTCCTTAGACTCTTCTAAAGGTGTATCAATCATCACATTGCTCCAAAGCCTCGTAAAACGCCATAACCGAATTTGCTTTTTTTTTTTAATTTTTCGATTTCATATTTATACGCATGATACATCTAATCTCTTTGCATATTTGTGTTTTGTACGATGTGAGCAAGCTATCTGGGCAATCGAATTGAAGTATATGTACAAAAACCGTGACTTGCCATTGTTAGGGCATAAGAGAAGTCAAGTTTCGTATCTCCTTCTACAGGAACTTTTAGACCAAATTGAGGGTACCAATAAAATCAAAGGACTATTCCCAGCGTCCTTCCCTTTGTTTTTTTTACCTTATTTTCTTCTTTCTTTTTTTCCTTATTTCTTTCTTTTTTCTTTATTTTTATTATTTGTTTAAATTCAATTAACTTTTTTAACCAATAAGAAAAATAGGAACTTAATAATCATACATATTTTTCTAAAAAAATCTTTTCATAAAATCATAAAATACAAAAAAAAATATTTTTTAAAATTAAATTAGATTTATTTTATTAAATTAATTTTTTTAATCAATCACTTATCTTTTCTAACATTAATCAATATCTGAGACTTTTATTTCTTTCATTTTTCATATCTATTTTATTTTTTAGAATAATTGTATAGGATGCGCGAAACTTATAATAATTTATTTTTCTCGCCCGATTTTCTTTTTTTCAAATAATGTAACTATTAAAGCCTTGTAATAGTTTAGGTTTATTTTCTGCACTTTACATTTTCTGTCAGGTTTTTTTATGTATCTCTCCCAAAGCCATGTAATAGTTTAAATTAGGATTTTACTTTCCGCACCTATAAACTGCTTAGATGTATGCTTAATAGGATTGTATGGCAAGACTAAAATCAACTGTTAGATAACCCTAATTTCCAAGATTAAAATAACTTAATTGAATACACTTGCACACTCACACCTCTAGGGTAACCTCTCTTTGTTGCCTTACTATAAATGGTCAAGTCCCTCGAACGTATACCTTAACTTGTTGCCTAAAGAAATAAATAAATATCATCATATTCCCTTCGATATAAAGATCACAGTCCCTCGATGACCCTTAAAGTCGCCTACGAATAAGTGATCTAGTCCCTCGATGACCCTACGAAAAAGATCATAGTCCCTGGATGTCCCTTCAAAGTTACCTTCGAATAAATGATCTCGTCCCTACGAAAATGATGATAGTCCATTCGAATTGTTAAGGTATCCCTACATCTTGCCTTCTATGACCATAACGATGACCCTACGCTTGTCCCTCAAAATCCAAGGATAAGATTACTTACTAACTAATAGTAAGGATAGTTCTATCCCTAAGGAAATGAAATAACAAGAAAGACTTTATAACTTAGGGTAAGTAACTCTTAAACTCTTGCTCACAACTTTCAAAACAGATACTTTTTACACCCACTCTCTTTTTAAAAATAATTTCAAACAAGTAAACACTTTGTATACATTCATACTAGAATCATTATAAAGTTAAATTTTTTACGAAAATATTTTAATCACACACTACACTTTTCAAACAAAACAAATAAAGTGAGCTAAGCAATTAAGAGCCCATGGATAACCATGGATACAAAGGGTGCTAACATCTTCCCTTTATATAACTTACCCCCCGAACTCAAAATCTTTTAAAGGTCTTTCCTGTTCTTTTATACCTTTCCTAAATTGGATGAAATAAAAGTCGGTGGAGACTCTTGCTTACCGCAACATATTTTGCGACAAAAAAATTAAAAGTCAGTTCTCCCACCGTGTTATAGAACTGGCGACTCTGCTGGGGAGAGTTTATCTCTTAAAAAGAGGGGTTACCTTAGAGTTAGATCATTTTACTACTTTCTTTAACTTGTTTAAATTGTATGCTTTATTTTTAAGGGTTTTGTCTTGGGGCTGTTGTGAAAAAGATCCTAACTCGAATCTGGTGATACCTTAGGTAAGTGGTAATAGACCAAGGAAACTGTACGACATATACCGCTATGGTTGATATGGTAGCTATAGTTAGTGTGACACTTAGGTTGGTACTGATATTCTTCAAGTCAGTTGAGGATAATATCAGGCTGCCATGTGATGTTATTTACACTAACTTCCCTTTAGAACCTTAATTGACCCATCTTGGCCAGTAGAAAGTAGTGTGATGGCCGGCTTTGATGCAGTCTAAAGTTGGTTGATACTCGATGCTACACTCATTGAGATTCTAATCTTTGGATGTTTTGGTTGGCGAGACAGTTGTCACACTGAAATAAACTTTGAGAAGAATCAGTGATATTGAGATTCCTTAGAACCCGGTTACTATTGCTAGGACAGGTTGAACCAACTAAACTTCAGTGGTAAGGGTACTTAACTATGGACTTCATGCAAGCTCTTAAACCTAAGGCTCTTGTGTGACTTGTTTGTGTTTGCCATTTGCTTGCTTTAAACATGAACATAACATCATAACATCATGACATCATAACATAGCATTTTCACTAACCATTTCAAGGACCAAGGGATTTATCTTTGTTCTTTGTTTCAGGTTATGGCTTCCGCGAACAAAAACACCATCCGAATCAACATTGTAAGAATACCTTCCAAGCTTAAGGAATTAGTCTCAAAAGTTTCTGAGAACTCTCAATTCACCGAAAGGCATGGTTCTCTACTTGGTTTGGTTACCTCAGGGTTTAATGAAGACATGGTGAGTGTTTTATTAGAGTTCTTTGACCATAAACATCACTGTTTCACATTTCCAAATTATCAGTTGGTGCCCACAATGGAAGAATTCTCTAAACTACTCGGTGTACCTATTCTTGATCAAAAACCTTTCACAAGTCTAGAGAATGAGCCTGAACCTGGAATTATTGCAGCAACTTTGCATCTAAAGAAGTCAGATATTGTATCCAATTGGGAAACAAGAAGTGGGGTTAAAGGTCTTCTTGCTAAAATCTTGATAGAGAAAACTCAGTTGTTTTTAGATGCTATGAGTTATTACGCTTTTGATGAGATCTTGCCCCTGTTGATTTATGGTTTGGTGTTGTTCCCTAATCCAGACTAATTCATAGATGTGCACGCAATTAAAATATTTCTGACTCATAATCCTTTGCCTACTTTGCTTGGAAATATTTTGCACTCTCTTCACACTCGTACTACGAAGGTGCGAGGGACTCTGATGTGTTGCATAGCTCTGTTATCCAAGTGATTCAATACTCATATTTCCAAATCAGTGTTGAAGAATGAGCAATATATGCCTTGGTATTGAAGGATATTGTCACTCTCTCATGCAAATATCTATTGGTATGTCCGATCTCAGGATGACTTCACTATTATTGACCATTGTGGTGATTTCCCTAATGTGCCACTCCTTGGTATAAGGGGAGGCATTACTTATAATCCTTCTTTAGCACTACGTTAATTTGGTTATGCTTAGAGTGTTGATCCTCATGATATGATTATTCAAGGTATTGTTGTCGATTATGACAATGATCCTCAAGGTTACCATCAAAGGTTTGTACATGCTTGGGGCACGGTGAATAAGATTAATAGCAACACTCTAGAACCAAAATACTCCATCCATATGGAGCCTTACCTCATATGGGTGCAGTCTCGTGCTCAAACTCTTATGATACAATATCATGTTGTTTTACCAGTGATCTTTAAGCCTATTGTTGAAGGAGATGTTCCTTACACCATTCTTCATCCAAACATGCCTACTGGCCTGGAAGAGATACAAAAATCTTGGATCCAACTAAAGGAGGAAAATGATACCTTTGAGGCTCAGTTCTATGCTAGCAAGGAGATAGTGTTGGAGCTGACAAGGCGACTTCACGAAGAGTGGAACCTCAATACATATTTCAGCACAAAGAGGAAACGTCCATGGGAGACTTGATTCTTAAGTCTCAAATGTTTTTATTTTCTTTATAACTTTTTCTTGTTTTTCCTCCATTGTAAGCCCAAGGGGCAATTATATTTTGAACTTACTAATAAAAGCTTTGTCTATGTTTTTCTCTAATAAATTTAAATCCCACAAGGTCCTTGAAAGCATTGCATATGAATTTACATGCCATACCATTGCATAACATGTTTCTGTAGCAGGTTTCTTATCTTCTCGTTGTTTATTTCAGTTTAAATGGCTCTCAAACAGACTGTCAAAGATCTCCAGACCCAAAATGCTCAATTTCAAGAAGTGATCCTGAATTTGTCCAATGGGCAAGAAGAGTTGAAAGCCCTCCTCACTAAGAACATGAAAAAGAAGAAACCTGAAGACATCAAAGATGAACAGTTGGAACAACTACAAGCTGATATGGCATAGATGAGAATCCAAATGAATGGTCAGATGACTCTTATCCAAAACTTAGCCCAGGGGAAAGAAGAGCTGAGAGTCTTCATTAATAAACTTCAAGATAACATAGTCGGGAATCTAATCATCAGTCAACCTCCGATGAAATAAGCTGACTTGGTTAAAAAGAAGATGAAGATAAGATAAGGAAAGAGATAGGTTACTACTGATAGTCTTTCAATTAAAGGAAGAAGGTATTATAGGGTTAATCCGCCTCAACACAAGGAACATAAAAGACAATTTACCAAAATCAACACGCCAATGTCGTAAACTTTACAATGCCTGTTGGAGATGAATCTGGTTGCATTAAGGGAACCTCCTCAGAAACCCATTACTTCCTCTCCTCGCTACGATCCTAATACAATGTGTGCATACCATTCCAATAATCCTGGAGATGACACTAATAACTGTTGGGCATTGAGGAATAAGATTCAAGACCTGGTTGACGAAGGAGTCCTCGAGGTTACGCTAGAAGACCAGATTGAATTCTCCTATCGTCCATCAAACACTGAAGCTGCCAGACATACGGAGTGACAAGTTTCGAGGAGGAGGCTTTGAGAATATTTTAATTTTCATTTGTAATTTCTTTTGTTGGCTTAAACACTTACTATTATGTCAAACTTTTGTTTTCACGTTAATGCATTGCATATATTTATTTTGAATTATTCCATTCGTTTCACTATATTTAAACTATGCTTCTTACTTCTCTTTTGTGATATTTAACTCTTATTAAAGTTGTAAGCCTTTAGATGGAGGATGACAAAGACGATACCATAATTTCATACAGTATGCTTTCGAACAGACTATGCTGATGATGTGCAGGCATTGTTTTGATTCCTAAACAGTGGAGATATAAGGAAGTTAATCCTTATTCAACCCTTTTGAGCCTACGGAGTAGGAGTTTTCATTCTCACGCAAATTAAAACCCTTAATCATAACTTGGGGCAGGGTAATTCCTCGGTTAACTCAATTATACCATTTGTCCTTTTTGTACACAACTAATGATGGTTCCCTATAATCATTAAATCATAGAGTCAATATCTAGCCAAGGAAAAGCTCACTAAGTCAAAACCTATGAAGGATACTTAGTAAAAATTGAGCATTCCGCTGACTGTAATCTTGAAATAAACAGTTCAGGCAAAAGGAATGGATAACAAAGTAAAAAGAAAAAGCGGTCACTACAAATCCTCAACAAAAAAAAAGATGAATGGTTTTTCAAATTAACTTCTGGTTTCTCAACCATTGCAAATGTCAATGTTACAATTCAAAACTCCTTTGGAGCCTCAATGCATAAGTTAACTGAACATAGGACTGAAGAACATCACAAAGGATGGGTTGGGTACAAATAAAATTTGAGCCTTTATCCTTTATTTCTTAAACCGTGAACCAGGCCACGTTATAACCCCTTAAAAGTCCTAGATGAAGCATGGTTAGTTTGAAAGTGTACTGCTACAAAAAGGTATCCTGACTCCTTTAGAGCTTATTATAAATCTTGAGTTAATATCACAGTTTTTACAAACATTATTTTGCTAAAATAATTCTTTTTCAAAACTTCAAGACAGACATAAGCGTTGCATTTTTAATATCATTGTTTGCATATAACTAAGTGTTTGATAAAAGAGAAGCTTACACGATGAACATTCAATAAACCAAAGTCCTCTTGACAGACAAAGTTGTAGAAGCATGCCTTCAACCTCAAGGATTTTGATGAAGACAACAAGACTCATGCACTTCATGTTTGCAAAAAGTTAAGAGCTTCCAACATGATCAAGCAACAAGTATTTGGTATTGTTATCAAGCTTCATATGCACATTCATATTTTTTTCAAGGTTTGGACGCATGTGTTGAGGTATATATCAAATCTCTTTAAGATTGATATACAAGTGCTCAAATTATCATATCATATATCATCATGATGCATACAAACTCTAGAATATTTTTAAACTGGTTTAACACTTTTAAAACTAAAGTTTTTCTGATTTTTTTAACAGTGTTAACCGGTTAACCAAATAGTTAACCGGTTAACAACTTCAAAATTTCAAATTCTTTTTAACGTTTTAAATGCGTTAACCGGTTAACCATTTGGTTAACCGGTTAACACTGTTTGTTTTTGTGAAAAATGGCCTCTCTTCATTGAAAAATTATTTCAAACATTTATACCTTTTCACTAAATGTTTATGAAGAAAATAACACCTCTTTGGATGGGTGTTTTGCATTTTATAAATTCTGAATTTTTTAAAATCATTTTTTCACCTCCTAGAATTTTTATAAAATTATCACTCAATTAAATTCACTCAAATTCAAATATTTTCAAATATTTAAAAGTGTTCATATTGATTCATAACATTTCATATTCATAAGTTGAACACTTGTATTGAGATTGAGAAGTGGATTTTGATCAAAGGAGAAGATCAATCTTGTATTGATATCATACATTGTATTACTCTCAAAAAACAAAGATTTATAGAAGTTTTCTATTGTGACTTGTTGTTGCACCCCAAAATTTGCCCTCCACAAGACAAGACTTTGTGTAATAAGAGGCTCAAAAGGTTCACAAGGTTCACAAGACATCTCATGAGGTTCACAAAGTTCACAATTAGTCAGAAGATTTGACAATTCCCTCAGACAATGCATCCTCCTAAGCAATGCATCCTAAACTAGGGTTTTGACTTTAATCAGGCTAAATGGACTTACAAGGCTTCAAGTGAGCTTCATAACACCTTATATGTGTTTAAGAATCCCCATGACAAGTTTCAAGACTTTTCCCAAAGGTTTGCTCAGTGAGATGATCAGATAGGTTAAAATCAGTCAAAGTAGTTAAAAAGTCAAACTGAGGTCAACTATGGTCAAACCAAAGTCAAACTTCATGATTTTTTTGCCAACATCAAGTATATGAAGTAAATTTCATCATTTGATCAAGGGTTGATCATGATTCATCAAGGAGATTTCAGATCATCAAGAATCAGGAGTTTCTAAATTAGGGTTTCCTCAGGAAAAGTCAACTGAACTTTGACCAGCCATAACTTTCACATGCTTCATCAAGAATTTTCCATCCAAAGCTCATTTTGAAGGAAATTGAATTCTCTACAACTTTGTGTCTCACAATCCAAGCCCAAAAATGCTTCATTTGGAAGGTATGAGCTAAGACATTATATGTCCTTTTGAAAGTCAACAAAAAGTCAACAACTTCAAAAGAGCATAACTTGAGAATGGTAAAAGATATGGACATTAAACCAATGGGGTTGGTTATAGGACTCTTTAAGCTTTCCAAAATGTCCAAGAACACCCTCATAGCATTAAAATTGAAGGATTTGTGCCCTTGCAAAGTTGGGAAATTTTAGGGAAGTTTATGAAGCAAATAAGGCCTAAAATCAAATTTTTGCTAAATGAGCCCACCAAATTGCCATCCCATCTTTATAAAAACACCAAGCACGACCCAACCCACTTATTTTCTGATTTTTATTTTTTTATTTCATATTTATTTGAATTTTATTCATTAAAATACCATTTAAATTGAAATCAAATATAAAATCAAATATTTAAAAAGGGATTTTGTTTCTAGAAAGTCATGAATATTGTTTGGATTAGATTGATACACAAGTTATGAGGATTGTCCCAAAATAGCAAGGTTGGATCAAATAAAAATCAAGTTTTAAGACATGATCTTTTTCAATCTCAAATTATCCAAAAAAGTCCAAAGAGTTCTAGCTTTTTTTGACCTAATTCAGTTCATATATATACATAGAACATATCCCAACAAAAGCCACGAATTTTTGCAGCCTCTAAGACCTATTTCAAACTTCACAAAATACATCAAAAAATCAATTTTCGGTTTCATTCCTAGAGGAGGTTTCAAGGTATTCTAAAGACACTACAAGCTTCCTTGAGCTTCCCTGAATCTAAACCACCCCTCACATGCCTCTGATTCATCCTCATTTGCATAACCCGAAGCATATATGCTCTTGATCTATTTTTCTTCGATTCATTGAATTTACCTGTTTATAATGAATTTTGATCATATACTAATGTTTGTTGATGCTCATAGATGATTTCTGGATTGTTTTTGTGAAGAACCATGGACGAATACGATAGATGCCATTTTTAGGGTTTCGGCCAAGGTTTAGGGTTTCACGATTCATCAATGATAAATGAAATCTAAAACCATAGATCAATCCTAATCAACCTCTGGATCTTGTTTGTACTTTTAATTTGATGAAATTTTGCAGTTTTCTTGATGATTGGGATTCGTAGGTTTTGCTGCAAATGAAAATTCGCAGGAAGATTCGTATCTAATTTCGCAGCAAAATTCGTAGGTCCAGAGGTAGAAGATGAAGTCTGCGCGCGAATTTGGAATTTTAAATTTTGTTTTATTTTATTATGTTTGATTCCCATTATAATTACAAAGAAAGCAATTGGCTCAGTTGGTAAGGGATGCGCGTATGCAAGGCAAAGGCAGGGGTTCGAATCCCAGTCTCAGCAATTTTTTGCTTTATTTCCTTCATATTTTCAGGTTTAAAATATAATGATTCGTACCCATCCACTATCATCAAACGCGCGCTGGCCTGGTGGATAGCTTGTTGGTCTTAGAGATGCAAAGCCTAGGGCCTGGGTTCGAATCCCAGCCTCAGGTAAGTTCTTTTTCTCACTTTTTCTTATTTTATTTAATTTTTGTTTATATTATAATTAATTTAATTAATAATACATGTTTATAATAAAATAGTTATATTATTTTCTTGTATATAATTCAAAAACTTATATTTTTAAAAATTTAAACTTTATTCCTAAAAATATTTAATATTTATTTTATTGTATATGATTAATGTTATATGTTTTTTAGATAAATAATTTAATTAGGTTTAGATTAATTTTAAAAAAAAACCTAAGTTACTAACCCTAATTTTCTTAACCCTAAGTTTTTTTATAAACCCTAATTATCTTATAAATCCTAATATATTTGTTTGAAAATTGTAATTATATATATTTATTTTATATTTTGTTTATATTATTATTATATGTAGTTTTTTATATAAATAATTTAATTAAGTAGTTAACCCTAATTTATTCTAAACAATTAAAAACCCTAACTTTATTTTATGAGTTTAATTTCTAATTTTTTATATGTTTGCTTAATTATAATTAGTAAGTCAGATTAAAGGAGATTGGGATACCAAGCATGATAATCTTATTCCTTACAGAGAGTATGTGTTGTCTTTGATCCCATATTTTAAAGAGATTACCTTTGGACATATTCCACGAAGAGAGAATCAGTTGGCAGATGCATTAGCCACCATGGCATCCATGTTTGAGATTAGCTGGGATGATGAAGCTCCCAAGATTACTATTGATAGATTTGAGAAGCCTGCATATTGTAATGAGATTGACACTGAAGAAGCAGAGGAGAAGCCTTGGTTCTATGAAGTGAAAAGATATCTTGAAGCTCAGGAGTTCCCTGAAGGGGCATCTGTCAAAGATAAGAAGTTTCTGAGGAGGTTTTCTGCTAAGTTCTTCTTGAGTAATGAAATTTTGTACAAGCGCAATCATGATTCAACTTTGCTTCGTTGTGTGGATAAGAAGGAAGCAACAGAGATTATGGAAGACATGCATGATGGGATCTTTGGCACTCATTCTATTGGTCATACTATGGCAAAGAAGATATTGAGAGCAGGTTACTATTGGTCTACCATGGAAGCTGACTGCTATCAACATTCCAGAACGTGTCATAAGTGTCAAATCTATGCTGATAAAGTACATATACCTCCATCACCATTGAATGTGTTGACTGCTCCTTGGCCTTTTTCCATGTGGGGCATTGATATGATTGGTGAGATCAAGCCTACTACTTCTAATGGGCATCGTTTCATCCTAGTTGCTATTGATTACTTCACGAAGTGGGTAAAGGCAGCTTCATTTGCATCTGTTACCAAGAATGTTGTGGCTCGATTCATTAAGAATAATCTCATATGTAGGTATGGCATCCCTGAAAGGATTATTACTGACAATGGCTCTAATTTGAACAACACTATGATTACTGATCTCTGCACGCAGTTTAAGATTAAGCATCACAACTCTTCTCCGTATCGTCCAAAGATGAATGGAGCAGTAGAAGCTGCTAACAAGAATATTAAGAAGATTCTATAGAAGATGACTGTTACTTATAAGGATTGGCATGAGATGTTACCATTTGCTCTTCATGGTTATCACACTACAATACGTACTTCAACAGGGGCAACCCCATTCTCCTTAGTATATGGTATGGAAGCAGTTCTGCCCATCGAAGTTTAGATACCCTCCTTAAGAATCATGAAGGATGCAGGCTTGGATGAAGATGAGTGGATTCAGACCCGACTTGACCAGATAAATTTGATTGATGAGAAGAGGTTAGCAGCAGTTTGTCATGGCCAGATGTACCAGAAACGGATGATTAAGGCTTTTAATAAGAAGGTTAAGCCAAAGGTATATCAGGCTGGTGACTTGGTAATCAAGCGTATCATATTACCACAGGGTGATCCTAGGGGCAAGTGGACTCCTACATATGAAGGACCATTTGTAGTCAAAACAGTATTCTCAGGAGGTGCCATGATGCTTACTACTATGGATGGTGAAGACTTCCCACAGCCTGTAAACGCAGACATAGTTAAAAAATACTACGCATAAAAAGAGACCCGCTAGGTTGACTGGCCTAGGCAAAAATAAGGGCATCCCAGCGAACCAAAAGGGTTCGGGCAAAAATTAGGGATATATATGAAAAATGTACACCCGGCAAGTCGAAAACCTGAAAAGGCGGCTTGGGCAAAAAAGGGTATCCCGGTGGATTGAAAACCTGAAAGGGCAATCCAGGAAAAAGTTAGGGATTAAAGCGTATGACTATGTCTCGTTTGGATCACCCATGAAACTACAACCAGTTGTGCTACTTACTCAAGCTCGAACAAATAAAGCTCAATCCAATCGTTTCCATCTCAACAGCAGAAGATGAGATACTTGAAGATAATAGCAATAGTAGAATTGAAACTCAATAGGATTATTTCCCACATAGCTGATTTTCTTTGTTTTGCAAAAAAAATTTACGACGAATTCCTCTTACTAGGATTTCTATCTCCTTGTACCAATTTGCCTATGTATGGGCCACTTTGTGATATAAATAAAATTTCATCTTTGAATCCAGATTTACTTTTACCCTATTTACATAAGCGAAACGTCCATTGGTTGTGTTTGAATGAATGTATGCTTTTGAATATGATTGATGTTTACCAGAAATGCATAAAATGCTTAATATGATTAATGTTTACCAGAAATGCATGAAAATGCAGTAATAGTATTTACTAAGGACGAACGAGGGAAGGAATTCAACGAAGCTTCGCCGGTTCATCCCCACAAGACAGCTACAAATCCCCCAGTAGGGAAAAATCCATCTTCATAAATACTTCGAGTTACATCTCCCCTGGAATTTATGTCCATCTCTTTTATCCTCAGTCGGGATACTCAGGAACTTATTCCTTCAATAGGAGTACGACGAACGAAGACGGGAGGTTATGAATACCATACTATCAAATGAAGACGGGAGGTTATGAATACTATATTATCATACGAGACGGGAGCGAGTTCCTCATATTCTTCAGCAATGAATCGGGATTTATTTTCCCTGGCCAGCAGTTGTTATAGAAGATATCCAGACGCTTCAGGCTACATGATGCATACATACATCATTTACATCATACCATAACATACATATCCATAAGTACATAATACATTTACTTAGGTGCATCATACTATGCATGCATACATAATGCATAAACTAATATTTTCCTTGCAAGATAGTTATATGCAGGTAAAACAATATCAACAACTTACAACGGGTCAGAAATGATCCATACACTACTCAAGATGTCCTCGAATAGCAGGCAAACGGTCTGTAAAAAGATCCATTCCCTGGTTCAAGACATTTTTCAGAAGAACAAATCCTGACGTTCTTTTGACCCTTAAGAGCAAATCTTGACGCTCTTTTGGCCCCTTGTTCAAGACTTTTTCAGAAGAACAAATCCTGACGTTCTTTTGACCCTTAAGATCAAATCCTGACGCTCTTTTGGCCCCTTGTTCAAGACTTTTTCAGAAGAACAAATCCTGACGTTCTTTTGACCCTTAAGAGCAAATCCTGACGCTCTTTTGGCCCCTTGTTCAAGACTTTTTCAGAAGAACAAATCCTGACGTTCTTTTGACCCTTAAGAGCAAATCCTGACGCTCTTTTGGCCCCTTGTTCAAGACTTTTTTCAGAAGAATAAATCCTGACGTTCTTTTGACCCTTAAGAGCAAATCCTGACGCTCTTTTGGCCCCTTGTTCAAGACTTTTTCAGAAGAACAAATCCTGACGTTCTTTTGACCCTTGAGAGCAAATCCTGACGCTCTTTTGGCCCCTTGTTCAAGACTTTTTCAGAAGAACAAATCCTGACGTTCTTTTGACCCTTAAGAGCAAATCCTGACGCTCTTTTGGTCCCTTGTTCAAGACTTTTTCAGAAGAACAAATCCTGACGTTCTTTTGACCCTTAAGAGCAAATCCTGACGCTCTTTTGGCCCCTTGTTCAAGACTTTTTCAGAAGAACAAATCCTGACGTTCTTTTGACCCTTAAGAACAAATCCTGACGTTCTTTTAGCCCTTGAATAACAGGCAAACGGTCTGTAAAAAAGATCCATTCCCTGGTTCAAGACATTATTCAGAAGAACTAATCCTCACGTTCTTTTGACCTTGGAGAATAGGCAAACAGTCTGTAATCCAAGATACTTCCAGAAGAGATAATTATCACAAAATTCATTTCTACTGGTCCATTCAACAATTCAAATCATGTTGCATAAATGATTCAGAGACGACTTATACAAAGACCTAGTACTGTTATCCAGTATCAACATACAGAACATTATCACATCCAAATATTTCAGATGGCATCTTTAAGCCCATCTCCAGTTCATCCTGATGGCATCTTTAAGCCCATATCCAAGTCTGTCAGGTGGCATCTTCAAGCCCACTCAAGCATATACAACTAATCATCAGTGTTACTCTATGCACTAGTGAGTGCAAATTTTTGGGCTTTTGTGTTCAATCCCCTTCAACCTTCCAGGTCACGAATGGCACATATACCAATCTAACCCCTCAGGTTTCAGAAAATTGAACAGGGGCAGCTGTTGCACCCCAAAATTTGCCCTCCACAAGACAAGACTTTGTGTACTAAGAGGATCACAAGGTTCACAAGGTTCACAAGACATCTCATGAGGTTCACAAGGTTCACAAAGTTCACAATTAGTCAGAAGATTTGACAATTCCCTCAGACAATGCATCTTCCTAAGCAATGCATCCTAAACTAGGGTTTTGACTTTAATCAGGCTAAATGGACTTCCAAGGCTTCAAGTGAGCTTCATAACACCTTATATGTGTTTAAGAATCCCCATGACAAGTTTCAAGACTTTTCCCAAAGGTTTGCTCAGTCAGATGATCAGATAAGTTAAAATCAGTCAAAGTAGTTAAAAAGTCAAACTGAGGTCAACTATGGTCAAACCAAAGTCAAACTTCATGATTTTTTGCCAACATCAAGTATATGAAGTAAAATTTATCATTTGATCAAGGGTTGATCATGATTCATCAAGGAGATTTCAGATCATCAAGAATCAGGAGTTTCTAAATTAGGGTTTCCTCAGGAAAAGTCAACTGAACTTTGACCAGCCATAACTTTCACATGCTTCATCAAGAATTTTCCATCCAAATCTCATTTTTTAGAAAATTGAATTCTCTACAACTTTGTATCTCACAAGCCAAGCCCAAAAATGCTTCATTTGGAAGGTATGAGCTAAGACATTATAGGTCCTTTTAAAAGTCAACAAAAAGTCAACAACTTCAAAAGAGCATAACTTGATAATGGTAAAAGATATGGACATGAAACCAATGGGGTTGGTTAGAGGACTCTTTAAGCTTTACAAAATGTCCAAGAACACCCTCATAGCATTAAAATTGAAGGATTTGTGCCCTTGCAAAGTTGGGAAATTTTAGGGAAGTTTATGAAGCAAATAAGGCCTAAAATCAAATTTTTGCTAAATGAGCCCACCAAATTGCCATCCCATCTTTATAAAAACACCAAGCACGACCCAACCCACTTATTTTATGATTTTTATTTTTTTATTTCATATTTATTTGAATTTTATTCATTAAAATACCATTTAAATTGAAATAAAGTATAAAATCAAATATTTAAAAAGGGATTTTGTTTCTAGAAAGTCATGAATATTGTTTGGATTAGATTGATACACAAGTTATGAGGATTGTCCCAAAATAGCAAGGTTGGATCAAATAAAAATCAAGTTTTAAGACATGATCTTTTTCAATCTCAAATTATCCAAAAAAGTCCAAAGAGTGCTAGCTTTTTTTGACCTAATTCAGTTCACATATATACATAGAACATATCCCAACAAAAGCCACGAATTTTTGCAGCCTCTAAGACCTATTTCAAACTTCACAAAATACATCAAAAAATCAATTTTCGGTTTCATTCCTAGAGGAGGTTTCAAGGTATTCTAAAGACACTACAAGCTTCCTTGAGCTTCCCTGAATCTAAACCACCCCTCACATGCCTCTGATTCATCCTCATTTGCATAACCCGAAGCATATATGCTCTTGATCTATTTTTCTTCGATTCATTGAATTTACCTGTTTATAATGAATTTTGATCATATACTAATGTTTGTTGATGCTCATAGATGATTTCTGGATTGTTTTTGTGAAGAACCATGGACGAATACGATAGATGCCATTTTTAGGGTTTCGGCCAAGGTTTAGGGTTTCACGATTCATCAATGATAAATGAAATCTAAAACCATAGATCAATCCTAATCAACCTCTGGATCTTGTTTGTACTTTTAATTTGATGAAATTTTGCAGTTTTCTTGATGATTGAGATTCGTAGGTTTTGCTGCAAATGAAAATTCGCAGGAAGATTCGTATCTAATTTCGCAGCAAAATTCGTAGATCCAGAGGTAGAAGAAGAAGTCTGCGCGCGAATTTGGAATTTTAAATTTTTTTTAATTTTATTATGTTTGATTCCCATTATATTTACAAAGAAAGCAATTGGCTCAGTTGGTAAGGGATGTGCTTATGCAAGGCAAAGGCAGGGGTTCGAATCCCAGTCTCAGCAATTTTTTGCTTTATTTCCTTCATATTTCCAGGTTTAAAATATAATGATTCGTACCCATCCACTATCATCAAACGCGCGCTGGCCTGGTGGATAGCTTGCTGGTCTTAGAGATGCAAAGCCTAGGGCCTGGGTTCGAATCTCAGCCCCATGTAAGTTCTTTTTCTCACTTTTTCTTATTTTATTTAATTTTTGTTTATATTATAATTAATTTAATTAATAATACATGTTTATAATAAAATATTTATATTATTTTCTTGTATATAATTCAAAAACTTATATTTTTAAAAATTTAAACTTTATTCCTAAAAATATTTAATATTTATTTTATTGTATATGATTAATGTTATATGTTTTTTAGATAAATAATTTAATTAGGTTTAGATTAATTTTCAAAAAAACCCTAAGTTACTAACCTTAATTTTCTTAACCCTAAGTTTTTTAATAAACCCTAATTATCTTATAAATCCTAATATATTTGTTTGAAAATTGTAATTATATATATTTATTTTATATTTTGTTTATATTATTATTATATGTAGTTTTTTATATAAATAATTTAATTAAGTAGTTAACCCTAATTTATTCTAAACAATTAAAAACCCTAACTTTATTTTATGAGTTTAATTTCTAATTTTTTATATGTTTGCTTAATTATAATTAGCAAAATATATTTTTATAATATGTATATAAAATTAAATAATTAGACTATTAATTATATTTTATTAGTATATAATATTTACTATTTATTTCTTTTATTAAAACTCTTAAAACTAATTATTTATTTAATTTTGAACTTTTAATTTTTTTCTATATTATATTGTTATACTAACCTTCTTATATTTTTTTTTACTATTACTAACCAATTTATTTATTTATTTATTATATGCTTACTTATTTAAATTATTTTTATTATTCTTATAATGTAATTGTGCCAATTATGTAATAGTTGTAGAATTATTCTTATTATTTATTTTTAATTGCCATGGTTAGTAACATAGGGAGTGTAAACATGTTTGTATTTAAAATTGAATTTAGATCACTAATTTGTAAGATAAATACTTGAATTGGTACACGCACACACATAAGTCGATCTTGGATCGCCATCTCACATTCTTAAGGATACCTCTCATGTTGCCTAAAGAAAAAGGTCAAGTAAGGTGTATAAAGCAAAGTCCCTTCATTTATTTATATCATCTAGTCCCTTAAAAGATAATAAGATCAAGTCCCTTCATGGTTGCCTTCGTAAATGATCTTGTCCCTTTCGAATAAAAGATGATAAGTTCCTTCGAATTGCTAAGTACACCTTACAATTGCCTAATCACAGATGTCCCTTCACTTGTCCCTCATACATCTAAGGTAATGACTACCTATTCCTTAATAATAGGGATAGTCTTACCACTTAAAGGATATTTAAGAACAGAAAAGATTTGACTTAGGGTAGGTTCCTCTTATGTACTTGCTCACCTTTTCAAAACATTTCAAAACACTTCACACTTTCAAACAAATTTTCGAAACAAAGGCTTTATATATATCCGTACATGGATCATTATAAAGTACTTAAGAAAATTTCTAAACACACACTACACTTTTCAAAAAACATTTTAAAGTGAGCTAAGTAACTAAGAGCCCATGGATAACCATGGATGTAAAGGGTGCTAATACCTTCCCTTTACATAACCTACCCCCCGAACCCAAAAATCTTTTAAGGTCTTTCCTGTTCTTTTATGCCCTTTCCTTTTGGATAAAATAAAATTCGGTGGCGACTCTTGCTATCTGCAACATTTAACTAAAGTCAGTTCTCCCACCGTGTTACACTTGTGATCCAGGATTGTTGGACACAAGGGTTAGTGCTTGCAAGAGGATTGTTCTTGCACACTAGTTTTTGTTTAGTTGTTTAGAAAGTAGGCCTCACCGGTTGATGGTGCAATAGGTTGTACAATCTAAAAACTATAGTGGAAAATCTCTTTCGTGTTGGAAAGGGGACTGGATGTACCTTCGGACTGTGAAGGGAACCAGGATAAATTGTTGTGTCTCTTTTATTTCCTGCTTTATCGCTTTCTTATCATACACAAGTAAAAGAGAAAAACCCATACATCAAGAAAATAATCGATAAAATTTTATAAGACCTAATTCACCCCCCCCTCTTAGGCATACTCTGAATCTACAATTGGCATCAGAGCAGGTTTAGGTAACATGTTCCTACAAGATCCTGTATGGCTTCCGCAAACTCGAATCTTGTTTTCAAATATGGTGGAAGTAGCAATAAGCCTCCACTCTTCACCGGGGAATATTTTGACTTCTTGAAAATCAGAATGAAAGCACATTTTGAAGCCCAAGGAGAAGGTATATGGGAAGCGATCAAAGAAGGTCCACATAATCCTGTAAACGTGATCAATGGCGTTGGAACCGCAAAGTTAAAAAATACATATGATGAAGATGATAAGAAGAAGATTATAAATGAGAAGAAGGAAATCAACATAATCCAAAGATCTCTTAGTATGGATGAGTTCTTCTGTGTATCACCGTGTAAATCAGCAAAGGAGATTTGGGATACCTTGGTAGAAACGCATGAAGGAACAACATAAGTAAAAAGATCAAGGCTTAATACTTTGAGTCAAGAATATGAGATGTTCTGTATGCATCCCGGGGAATCTATTGTTGCCTTACAAAAAGGATTCGTTCATCTAACAAACCACTTGATTGCTCTCGGGAAGACCTTCACCAACGACAATCTCAACTTGAAAGTCCTAAGATCCTTGACAATGGAATGGCAACCGAAAGTGACTGCTATTTCGGAAAAGAAGAGTCTCTCAACGATGACATCCACGTCTCTATTTGGCAAACTTCAAGAGCATGAATTGGAACTTGGAAGGCTCGAGAAGCACGAAAGTCAAGAAAAGAAGTCCAAGGGAATTGCCTTGAAGATTGACACGAAGGATGACAAAGACGACGAGACTTCCGAAGATGAGAACTTCATGCTTCTTGTTAAGAAGCTTGGTAATTTTTCTAACAAAAATAAAAATTCCACTTTTCCTAAAAAGAATAAACATTTCAGGAAAAAGGATGCATCCACATTGATTCAAGAAGTCACATGTTACGAATGTGGAAAGCAAGGTCACATAAAGCCGGATTTCCCGAAACTTGCAAAGAAAGGAGGATTCAAAGGCAAGAAGGATTTCAAGAATAAAAGGCTTATGTTGCTTGGAACGATAATGAAATTAGTTCCTCATCAGAATCGGAAAGCGATGAATGCGCAAATATGGCTCTAATGGCTTCACATCACTCAGATGAAGAAATGATGAGGTTAGTAGCAATTTTTCAATTTATGAGAATGATGCACAAGAAGTTATAGATGAACTTCTAAAAGAATGCAAGACTTTGTATAAAAGCATTTCATCCCAAAAGAAACGAATACTATCTTTTGAAGAACAAAATACCGCTTTTGGAAAATACATTGAAAGTGAAAAACAAAAATTGATGGATGAAAAACAAAGTCTTGTATGCAAAAATTGTGAGTCATTATCTTTTCAAATTGTTCAACTTAAAAGAGTTTTAGAAAGACATGAAAAGGGTCAAATTGGCTTGGAGGAAATTCTTAGGCACCAAAGATATCCTAATGACAAAAGTGGTTTAGGATATTCTAAGTTTTCCAAACCAAGCACAAATGAAACCATTTTTGTAAAAGCTAGTGAACAAGTTGTTAAAGAAAAGGCAAACAATTATAAAACTATGCATCAAAGTCATAAAAAGAAAAGAATTATTAAGAAAAAGAAGTATGTTCCTAGATATAAAAGTCACTTTCAACCTACTTATTTTTATTGTGGAATCAAAGGCCATACACCTAATGCTTGCTATGTGTGCAACATTGGTGTTGCTAAAGGGCATTATGTGTGGGTTGAAAAGGGTACTAACTATCAAGGACCCAAAGCAATTTGGGTACCTAACAATACTTGATTTTTTTTGTAGGTATGCTTGAAGACAACTTCTAATCAATGGTATCTTGATAGCGGTTGTTCAAAGCATATGACGGGCGACATTAACAAATTTTCAAGTCTATCACTAAAGCCAAAGGATACGTTACTTACAGTGATGATAATAAAGGAAAGATTCTTGGTGTAGGAACTGTTGGTGCACCTCCTCATACAATCATCGAAGACGTTCTTTATGTGGAAGGCCTTAAACACAACCTACTTAGCATAAGTCAATTGTGTGACAAAGGGTTCCGAATCAACTTCACAAAGGATGAATGCTTGATAGAACATGAAGTCACCTATGACCTCTTGCTATTGGGTAAAAGATTTAATAACATTTTTATGATTTATTTTGATGACTCTTCCTTGAAGGTAAAATGTTTAATGGAGAACAACAACAAGGCGTGGCTATGGCATAAAAGGTTTGCTCACATTTACATGGAGCATTTAAAAAAGTTAATAAAGCATGACCTAGTTGTTGGTCTTCCGAAGATAAAGTTCATCAAGGATAAGTTATGTGATGCTTGCCAAAAAGGGAAGCAAACCAAGACAACTTTCAAGTCCAAGAAAGTGGTATCTACTTCAAGGCCACTTTAATTGTTGCATATGGATCTTTTCGGTACATCAAGAACAAAAAGCTTCGGAGATAACGTTTATGCTTTAGTTATTGTTGATGATTTCTCTCGATACACATGGACATTGTTTTTAGTGCAGAAAAGTGATGCTTTCAAAGCATTCAAGAAGTATGCAAAGCAAATTCAAAACGAGAAGTCACTCACTATAGTCTCAATTAGAAGCGACCATGGTGGAGAATTCCAAAACTCACCCTTTGAAGATTTTTGCGAAGAGCATGGAATTTCTCACAACTTTTCTGCACCAAGGACTCCTCAACAAAATGGTGTCGTAGAAAGGAAGAATAGGGCATTGGTGGAACTTGCAAGAACAATGCTTAGCGACTCAAATCTTCCTAAATATTTTTGGGCGGATGCGGTTAGCACGACTTGTTTCGTAAGCAACCGTGTCAATATTCGACCAATTCTCAAGAAGACTACGTATGAGTTGTTCAAGGGTAGGAAACCAAACATATCATTCTTTCACATATTCAGATGCAAATGTTTCGTTCTCAACAACGACAAGGACAATCTCAGTAAGTTTGATGAGAAGCCCGACGAAGGTATATTCCTTGGTTATTCCCTCTCTAGTAGAGCTTTTAGAATTTTCAATAAACGAACACTTACTATTGAAGAATCTATTCATGTTTCGTTTGATGAGACTAACTCCTCGAAAGAGGATAATATTATTGTGGATGATGATGATATAGTAGATATGCCACAACAACAAAAGGAGACATCAAAGGATCAAGCAATACCACAAGAAGATGACTCACCAATCATTGAAGAACATCAAGATCTTCTGAAAGAATGGAGAACTCATAGAGATCAACCGATAGATAAAGTTATTGGTGATATTAGCCAAGGCGTTGCAACTCGACTAAATCTCAAGGATGCTTGTCTCAACATGGCTTTTGTGTCTCAAATTGAACCAACCAAAATCAATGAAGCCTTAGGCGATGATCAATGGATAGTAGCGATGTAAGAAGAACTTAACCAATTCGAAAGAAATCAAGTTTGGAGTCTTGTACCAAGACCGGACAACAAGCACATTATAGGAACAAGATGGGTGTTCAAGAAAAAACTTGACGAGAATGGAATCATAGTTCGTAACAAAGCAAGATTGGTCGCACAAGGCTACAACCAAGAAGAAGGAATCGACTTTGATGAAACGTTCGCTCCGGTAGCAAGGTTAGAAGCAATTATATTATTACTTGCTTATGCTTGTTCCATGAATTTTCAGGTGTACCAGATGGATGTCAAAAGAGCTTTCCTGAATGGTTACATCAATGAAGAAGTCTATGTCAAACAACCTCCGGGCTTTGAAGACTTCAAGAATCCCTCTCATGTCTACAAGTTGAAGAAGGCTCTTTATGGCTTAAAGCAAGCACCAAGAGCATGGTATGATCGCCTTAGCAACTTCCTATGTGAGAAGGGTTTTACAAAAGGAAAGGTTGACAAGACTTTGTTCATCAAGAATTTCAAGGGTAACACCTTATTAGTTCAAGTCTATGTCGACGACATCATCTTCGAATCAACAAACAAAGATCTTTGCGAAAAATTCTCTCTTATGATGCAAGGAGAATTTGAGATGTCCATGATGGGAAAGATGAACTATTTCCTTGGATCACAAATCAAGCAAACAAAGGATGGCATATTCATCAACCAATCCAAGTATTGCAAGGAATTGTTGAAAAGATTTGATATGGATAGTTGCAAAGTGATGTCTACTCCTATGGGATCCGGAACGTACATTGATCAAGAACTATCCGGCATTTCAATTGATATTACAAAGTATCGAGGTATGATCGGTTCATTATTATATTTGACGGCAAGCCGTCCTGACATTATGTTTAGTGTTTGTTTGTGTGCCCGCTTTCAAACAAATCCGAAGGAATCGCATCTCACTGTCGTGAAGAGGATTATGAAGTATCTCAAAGGAACAACGAATGTCAGACTATGGTATCCAAAAGGTAGCACATGTTCTTTAATTGGTTATCCTGATGATGATTATGTAGGATGTAAGACCGATAGAAAAAGTACAAGTGGTACCTGTCACATTCTCGGGAATGCACTAGTGTCGTGGGCATGTAAAAAGCAAGCATGCGTTGCACTTAGCACGGTCGAAGCGAAGTACATCGCAGCAGGTAGTTGTTGTGCACAAATCTTGTGGCTTAAGCAACAACTCCTTGATTTCAGTGTAGATCTTGGTTGTATCCCTCTCCGATGCGACAACATAAGTGCCATCAATATCACAAAGAACCCGGTCATGCATTCAAGAACAAAGCATATAGATATCCGACATCACTTCCTTCGAGATCACGTACTAAATGGAGATGTAGATGTTACATTCGTGGATACACACAATCAACTCGCCGACATATTCACTAAACTGTTGGCTAAGGAGAAATTCTTCAAGATTCGACGAGAACTTGGTATTCTCAATGAAGGTGACATCTGAACTTAACTTAAAATTGCTTGTTATATAGTTTTAGTAGCTTAGAACATGATTATTTTCACTTCTATGTCACAAAATGCTAGCACTCACATATCGCCGTTTTTCGTTTTTCTCACTTTCGCATGCTCAAATATAATCGATTTCAAAAAATTTCTTGATCGAAAGTTGTGTTGTGATATATGCTAACAATTTGTAAAAAAAAATTATCAAAAACTTTTTCCCACCTAGCCTAAAAACTGCTGCTGTTTTTTTAAAATTTTTTGAAATTTTTAGCCCGTTAACCGGTTAACAGATCAGTTAACCGGTTAACACTTCCCAGACAATAGTTATGAGGTTACGTGTTTATACAAAAAAAAATTGTTTTCTTTTTTTTTTAATGTATTTTGGTGTGTGCGTGTATGTCTAGTGTTACATGGTACTTACCTCTTCCCAACACCTCATAACTCCATTCCTCCTACTTTGACTCACCATAAAGCACCATTATCTCATCCTTCAAGCTCTCCTCTCCAAAACCATCAATACTCCATCAATACTCCATTAAAACCCACTTCACTAAAAATCTCCTTATAAAGTCTACTCTCAAACTTCACTCTCCACTCCCACAAACCCTAATCCGAAAATCCTCTTTCAAACCCTAAAAGCTTCAGTTTGTCTTCAATGGCTCCCAAAAAAGGAAAGGCTCCAGTGTCAGTATCAAACTCAAGCAATGAAGAAGAAATTCCCATGGAAACTACCAAAAAGCGAAGAATGGATTTTCGTGTCAGGGTTCGTCCTCTTCTTAAGGGTAAGTATGTCAACCTGAAATCCTTTGAAACTTTTAAGTTTCCAACTATGTTAGAATATCAGGGGATGCTTGACTTTATTTCTGACAACGGAAAAGTGTATCCGGATTTGGTTAAATCTTTTATGAACAATATGACCCTCCTCAACTGTGATGATACTGAGAAACATCAATTGTTTCCTGTTGTGAGAGACTGTGAGATTGGAGTAGACTTAGGCACTCTTGCAGCTTCTTTGTCTATCCCATATTTGGGTGTTTTTCTCCGAAAAGGGGTAAACCATGTGGAAGGAAAATGGGCTGGCTATGATAAAATGGAATACTATTATCAAATTTGTAGGTTTCCAAAGGCAGCTGTGGTGTCCGGTCAACGTACCTCTCGGGTACTCTGTTATGCAAAAAAATTATCTGTTGATGATCGGATGCTACACTATATTATTTGTCATGTTTTGCTGCCAAAGGATTCCAACCTTTCTCAGATCAATGACTTGGAAATGCAAGTGTTGTTTGCTGTCAAAAACAAGATTAGAGTGAATTGGCTTCCGACTATGATGTATCATCTGAAGCAACAGCTCTCTCTCAAGACAAGATTACCGTATGGCCGTCTCATTTCAAGAATTTTGGAAATTACCGACATGGAAATCAGTAGAGAACCTTTTATTGATATGTATACAACGGTTAATGAGATTAATGGATTCACTATCATCAAAAACTCCGGCATAATTCAATGCAATGATGGAACTTACAAGTATGACGACGAATCCTCCACTTCCATCCCACCTATTCCAGAAACCGGCATCACAAATGACTTTCTTTATGCTACCATGATGTCAAACCACCGCAAAACAATCTAAGCCTTCAAAAGGCTCCGGAACTTAGTTTTAAGCTCCCGTAACACCACCGAGTTTGTTGATGAGGATGAGGACAGTAGTGAAGCGGAGGAAGCAGATGATGAGGACGTGTCGGATGAGGATTGAGGACCATGTTTCTATGTTGTCTCTATTATGTTTATTATGCTTTTTTTTAAGTCTAGTTAATGCTTTGGTGTTTCAAATATAAGTCCTAAGTTATTTAGGCACTTTTGGTTTCCATGTCTTAAAGTTTCGTATTATGTTCGTACACTTGTTGGTTAAATTAAATTATGGTTATGCTTATATGTGTGTTCGGCTTGCATGTTTACAAAGGCTTGCATATTTTTTTCATATCTATGCTTGTTAGTCTCTTCCTTTTTGCTAATGCCAAAGGGGGAGAAGACTTTGTTTCTCTAATACCTCTCGATGTAGAATTCTTTTGCTTTTGCCTCTGTTATTTAGGGGGAGGATCTTTTTAGAGAAACATCGATCAAAGCTCTCGCAGAAATTTTTTGTTGTCATCATCAAAAAGGGGGAGAATGTAGAAGCATGCCTTCAACCTCAAGGATTTTGATGAAGACAACAAGACTCATGCACTTCATGTTTGCAAAATGTTAAGAGCTTCCAACATGATCAAGCAACAAGTATTTGGCATTGTTATCAAGCTTCATATGCACATTCATATTTTTTCAAGGTTTGGACGCATGTGTTGAGGTATATATCAAATCTCTTTAAGATTGATATACAAGTGCTCAAATTATCATATCATATATTATCATGATGCATACAAACTCTAGAATATTTTTAAACTGGTTTAACACTTTTAAAACTAAAGTTTTTCTGATTTTTTAACAGTGTTAACCGGTTAACAGCTTCAAAATTTCAAATTCTTTTTAACGTTTTAATTGCGTTAACCGGTTAACCATTTGGTTAACCGGTTAACACTGTTCGTTTTTGTGAAAAATGACCTCTCTTCATTGAAAAATTATTTCAAACATTTATACCTTTTCACTAAATATTTATGAAGAAAATAACACCTCTTTGGATGGGTGTTTTGCATTTTATAAATTCTGAATTTTTTAAAATCATTTTTTCACCTCCTAGAATTTTCATAAAATTATCACTCAATCAAATTCACTCAAATTCAAATATTTTCAAATATTTAAAAGTGTTCATATTGATTCATAACATTTCATATTAATAAGTTGAACACTTGTATTGAGATTAAGAAGTGGATTTTGATCAAAGGAGAAGATCAATCTTGTATTGATATCATAAATTGTATTACTCTCAAAAAACAAAGATTTATAGAAGTTTTCTATTGTGACTTGTGATTCAGGATTGTTGGACACAAGGGTTAGTGCTTGCAAGAGGATTGTTCTTGCACACTAGTTTTTGTTTAGTTGTTTAGAAAGTAGGCCTCACCGGTTGATGGTGCGATAGGTTGTACGATCTAAAAACTATAGTGGAAAATCTCTTTCGTGTTGGAAAGGGGGCTGGATGTACCTTCGGACTGTGAAGGGAACCATGATAAATTGTTGTGTCTCTTTTATTTCCTGCTTTATCGCTTTCTTATCATACACAAGTAAAAGAGAAAAATCCATCCATCAAGAAAATAATCGAGAAAATTTTATAAGACCTAATTCACCCCCCCTCTTAGGCGTACTCTGAATCTACAAAAGTTACTTCCTAGACCTGACTCAGTTGGATCAAATCCAATGTATATAAGGGGCACGATCACTATCTTCCAATCAAGGGGCATGCCATGTTATTGTCCAATTCATATGGGGCAGTCAGGTCAAGATTCAACGATGCTTAATAGCTAGGGGAAGATCTCCTCGTCTGAATTGCCAGAAGTAACATTACCGAGTTCACGATGCCAGGGGCATGTTATTATGGGGAATCCCGATTATTTCTCTTAAGGCAGCTCCTTTAAAATAATTCCACTATGGGACAAATCATCCTCATCTAGGAGAAACACTCTCTTTTCAAATCTAATCAGATCAAATTCAGTTGCAAGCTCCTTAACCGTTACCCGGGGGCGTACACGATCCATCGCAGTCTGAAAGCGCATTTCTCTCATTACATTGCATTGATACTGGGTTTCAGCAAAAGCCATTATGGTAATTAATTGTCTATGCCAATAGTATCATATGGTGTCAGTATCATGTCTTCAGATTCAGTCTTGATAATTCCTAGAAAATTACTCAGGAAAGTCGAGAATATCAAAAGTTCTGAATCCATTGGTTATTTTGAATGAATGTATGCTTTTGAATATGATTGATGTTTACCAAAAAATATATACATATAAAATTACAATAATATCATTTACTAAGGACTCTTGGTGGTTGGAATCTCCAGCAGAGCTCATGTCCAACAGATCTCCACAGGCTCATCCCCACAGAGTAATCTCTACATAAATTTTCCAACAAATCATTTGAAGCAGTCTCTTCCCCAACAGAGATTGTATTTCCAACACTACAAAGCCCCAGGAAGATTCTCTTCTCCAACATATTCAATTAAACATGTTATCCCCAAAAGGGTTGACATCTGGTTAGATAGTACATCGGAGGAATGTCCATCTCTTTTATCCTCAGTCAGGGTATTTAGGAACTTAATCCTTCGATAAAAAGCACGACGAACGATCGACTCTCCTCGAATGAGATTTGAAGTAATGTTTTCATCATCCCCAGCAAAGAACAAGGATCTATTTTCCATATATAGCAGTTGTTACATGAAGCTACTAATGTTCTTCAACTAAATTATTTGTCCATACATCATCTACAGCATGTCACGATGTACGCATCCACAACGCATACAACATTCTCATTTATGTTAAGAACATCGTCTTGCAATGCATTACATACATCAATGACCTCGCATAAAACTAACTTTGCCTTTTCAGGATAGTTCACGATCAGATAAACTTTGTCGTCTCCTAGATACAATGCCAAGATAATCGAGACAAAGATTTAATTCTGACACCCATTCAAGACAAAGATCTAGTTTTGATAGTTAGTTCAGGATATTTTCCAGAGACAGTTCAGAGACAATAAAGACAAATATCTAGTTCTGATACTTAGTTCAAGATAATTTCCAGAGACAGTTCATAGACGATCAAGACAAAGATCTAGTTCTGATACTTAGTTCAGAATATTTTCCAGAGACATTTCAGAGATGATCAAGACAAAGATCTAGTTCTGATACTTAGTTTAGGATATTTTCCAAAGACAGTTCAGAGACGATCAAGACAAAGATCTAGTTCTGATACTTAGTTTAGGATATTTTCCAAAGACAGTTCAGAGACGATCAAAACAAATATCTAGTTCTGATACTTAGTTCGGAATATTTTCCAGAGACAGTTCAGAGACGATCAAAACAAAGATCTAGTTCTAATACTTAGTTCAGGATATTTTCCAGAGACAGTTCAGAGACGATCAAAACAAAGATCTAGTTCTGATACTTAGTTAACGATATTTTCTAGAGATAGTTCAGAGACGATCAAGACAAAGATCTAGTTCTGATACTTAGTTCAAGATATTTTCCAAAGATAGTTCAGAGATGATCGAAACAAAGATCTAGTTCTGATACTTAGTTTAGGATATTTTCCAGAGACAGTTTAGAGACGATCAAGACAAATATCTAGTTCCGATACTTATTCCGGAACAACATTCAGATATAGTCAAACATAGACACATTCTGATACTCCAGTCAACAGACACTTTACATGGCATCTAGAAGCCCATCTACAAATACTACGAATGGCATATTTAAGCCCATTCAAGCAATACAATCAACCAATAGTGTTACTTTGCGCACCGACAAGTGCAAATTTTTGGGCTTTAAGTGTTCAATCCTCTTCCACCTTTATGTCACGAATGGCGTGCACGCTACTCTAACTCCTCAGGTTTCAGGAAATTGAACAGGGGAAACTGTTGTACCCCAATATTTTCCCTCACATCTTCAAGACAATATTTCTCAAGAAGTCTCCTAATGGTCATAAGATTCTCAATTGCTCAAAGGAACTCAAGGTTTCATCAAACAAAGTCTCCTCCTAAGCAATAGATCTCAAATTAGGATTTTATGTTTCTCAAGATAAATTGGACTTCAAAAGCCTCAAGTGGACTTCATGATATCCCATATACTTCAAAGGATCCTCATGTCAAGTTTCAAGACTTGCCCTACAAGTTTGGTCAGTTAGATGCTCAGATGATCAATAATAATTAACTTAGGTAAAAAGTCAACTATGGTCAACATACAGTCAAACTTCAATATATTTGGTCAACATCAAGATTATGAAGTAAGATTCATCATTTGATCAAGAGTTGATCATGATTCATCAAGAAAACCTTAAATTCATCACAAGGCAAAAGTTGATAAATTAGGGTTTCTTAAGGAGAAAGTCAAATGTACTTTGACCAACTCTAACTTTCACATACTTCATCATAAATTTCCCATCCAAAGCTAACTGTGAAGGAAATTCAATTCCCTACAACTTTGTGTATCACAAGCTACGACCAAAAATGGTTCATTTGAGAGATATGGGCCAAAACATTACAGGTCCTCTAAAAAGTCAACAAAAAGTCAACTTTTCAAAAGCTCATAACTTGAACATGGAAAATTAAATTGACATGGGACCAAAAGGAGTGATTAAATGGCACTTTAAGCTTTCTAAAAGGTCCAAGAGAACATTCATATGATAAAAATTGAGAAGGTTGTGCATTGTTAAAGTTGAGTGAATTTGAGGAGGTGTATAACGCAAACAATGATCAAAACTTGAGTTTTTGCCAAATGGGTCTATCTTTTCACAATCCAAACCTAATCTTAAGATAGTCCATGACCCCTAAGTCATATTTTCTGATTTATCTTTATTTATTTCATATTTTATTGGACTTAATTCATTTAAATTCAATTTTAATTAAAATAAATATTGAAAAATCAAATATTTGATCTATGGACTATTTTAGGATCAAATACTGAGATTTATTTACATAATATTTGATCCAAAATTCGTGTAAAACAAGAGGAGAAAGATATGATGACCAAATATGACCAAAATAGAAAGTTTAAAAATCAAATCCTATCATCCCAAAATAAATTGAACTCAAGCCCAAACGTTGACCTAAATCCTTCCTCTATAAATACATAACACCTTCAAATGGCAAGGACCCGAAATTTTTGATCAAAGAGAGCATACAAAATTTCAAAAAACTCAAGAGCAAGTTGGATTCGGTTTTAGGTTTGCATCCATTCTCACAGAGGTTTGAAGGTCCAGGAACATTCCTTAGACTCTTTTGAAGGTGTACCAATCATCACATTGCTCCAAAACCTCGTAAAACGCCATAACCGAATTTTCTTTTTCTTTTGTTTTTTTTCTTTCAATTTTTCGATTTCATATTTATACGCATGATACATCTAATCTCTTTGCATATTTGTGTTTTGTACGATGTGAGCAAGCTATCTGGGCAATCGAATTGAAGTATAGGTACAAAAACTGTGACTTGCCATTGTTAGGACATAAGAGAAGCCAAACTTTGTATCTCCTTCTACAGGAACTTTCAGACCAAATTGAGGACACCAATAAACTCAAAGGACTATTCCCAGTGTTCTTCCCTTTGTTTTTTTTACCTTATTTTCTTCTTTCTTTTTCTCCTTTTTTCTTTATTTTTATTATTTGTTTAAATTCAATTAACTTTTTTTAACCAATAAGAAAAATAGGAACTTATAATCCTTTTTTATAAATTTATAAAATACTAAAAGATATATTTTTGTTTATAAATTAAATTAAATTTATTTATTTTATCAAATTAATTTCTTTAATTAATCATTTATTTTTTTTCTAAAAAATCTTTTCATAAAATCATAAAATACAAAAAAATATTTTTTAAAATTCAATATGATTTTATTTTATTAAATTATTTTTTTTAATCAATCACTTATCTTTTCTAACAAAAATCAATTAATCAATATCCAAGACTTTTATTTCTTTCATATTTTTCTTATCAATTTTATTTTTTTGAATAATTGTATAGGATGCGCGAAACTTGTAAGAATTTATTTTTCTCGTCCGATTTTCTTTTTTTCAAATAATGTAACTGCTAAAGCCTTGTAATAGTTTAGGTTTATTTTCCACACTTTATATTTTTTGTCAGGTTTTTTATGTATCTCTCCCAAAGCCATGTAATAGTTTAAATTAGGGTTTTACTTTCCACACCTATAAACTGCTTAGATGTATGCTTAATAGGATTGTATGGCAAGACTAAAATCAACTGTAAGATAACCCTAATTTCCAAGATTAAAATAATTGAATTGAATACACTTGCACACTCACACCTCTAGGGTAACCTCTCTTTGTTGCCTTACAATAAATGGCCAAGTCCCTCGAACGTAGGGATACCTTAACTTGTTGCCTAAAGAAATAAATAATTATCACCATAGTCCCTTTGATATAAAGGTCACAGTCCCTCGATGACCTTTCAAGTCGCCTACAAATAAGTGATATAGTCCTTCAATGACCCTACGAAAAAGATCATAGTCCCTAGATGTCCCTTCAAAGTTGCCTTCGAATAAATGATCTCGTCCCTACGAAAATGATGATAGTCCCTTTGAATTATTAAGGTATCCCTACATGTTGCCTTCTATGACCATAACGATGACCCTACGCTTGTCCCTCTAAATCCAAGGATAAGGCTACTTACTAACTAATAGTAAGGACATTTATATCCCTAAGGAGATGAAATAACAAGAAAGACTTTATAACTTAGGGTAAGTAACTCTTAAATGCTTGCTCACAACTTTCAAAACAAATACTTTTTACACTCCACTCTTTTTTTTAAATAATTTCAAACAAGTAACACTTTGTATACATTTATACGAGAATCATTACAAATTTAAATCTTTTACGAAAATATTTTAATCACACACTACACTTTTCAAACAAAACAAATAAAGTGAGCTAAGCAATTAAGAGCCCGTGGATAACCATGGATACAAAGGGTGCTAACACTTTTCCTTTGTATAACTTACCCCCCGAACTCAAAATCGTTTAAAGGTTTTTCCTGTTCTTTTATACCTTTTCTAAATTGAATGAAATAAAAGTCGGTGGTGACTCTTGCTTACCGCAACAAATTTTGCGACAAAAAAAATTAAAAGTTGGTTCTCCCACCGTGTTACAGACATATTTAGATAACTTAGAAAAGTTAAACTAGACATGGTGGATGGAATTGAGCCTGAAAGTTGATTATGAGATAGATCCAAAGATTCAAGTAACTTCATACCCATATGGTTATAGCAATTTCACCTGACAGATGATTGTGTGATAGATTTAATCCTTGTAAAGCAACAAGAAGAGTTATTCCTTGAGGAATAGGTCCACTCAAGTTGTTGTTTGATAAATCTATATTAGCCATCAATTTTAGATTTCTTGTATAATGATCTTCTCTTCCTTTAATGACTTGGAAAACATCTTGATCATACCACTCAGGTTTCCTATTATCTATGAGATCTTTAATATTCCTCTGATATTTTGAAATTAAGAAAACATATTATTTTTGTTTTGGACTAGGCAACACAGTCTACGTCACGAAGAGGCCCAATCGTCGGGCACTGCCCATGGCCTATTACACTGAGACGTGGGGAGAGCGTCTCCCCCATGTGATCCACGTCACCCAACTTCCCAATCTTATCTCCTAATATGTAGGGGAAGTTGGACAGGGGCAATACAACATGCTAGGTCTTATCTTCTCCTACGCAGTCCTTGACAGTTCTTCCTTGGGCCTAGCTAATCCAGCCCAAGGGAGAATCTTGGCCCAGCGCTGGAAAACATTATAAATACCCTCTCTCACCATAGGGTCAGGTATTCTGAATTATATTTTCTTCTCTACCTGTATGTACTTGCATTTTCTTACTTTGACATCAGAGTGCCTTGCAGGTACACCCCCCAGTTCTCCACCAAAGTTGTTCATCACTGGAAGGTCCCTTCTGATCAAGTTAGATCAGTGGCACCGTCTGTGGAAACATAAAAGTTTTCCCCGTCTTTTGAAATAGAAGATCAAAACATCACTTCATCTCCTCGACTATGAAGCATGGCTAGTGAGCACGATGACAACTGCGCTCTTGGCCTCATCGGTTACACCACAGGTGGGGACAAAGATCAGCATACCATTCACAAGTCTGACGCAAGAGACAGACAACCTTCCACCCCTTCACCTGAACCTGAAGATAACGATGTTCCCCAAGCTTAGCTCGCGACTCCCTTTCAGCCCATCCCAGTACCAGTCGAGGGGGATGCCACGCTCATAGCTATGGTGAACACACTTAACCAGACGAACCTCGTGCTTTTTCAACAGCATGAGTGGATAATGGAACTAGAGAAAGAGTGACAAGTAAATTCCCTTCGATGCGATCGGGGACCTCAACCCGAGAGACGTCAACCAGAGGCCACCAAGAAATGAGGATGCTCTCCCCTCCCCCTCGACGGGGACGACGCTCCCCTGAGGCGAAGAAGAACAGGGCCAGGGGGTGCCCCGAACGGTCAAACGACTATCCAAGGACATCTCCTCGACGCTACCAGAGTCTCAGGGATGATGATTACTCACTCAGGAGGAGCGACGAGGACGACCCTTGTTGCCCGCTTTCTTGGGCCATCATAGAGACCCCACTCCCAATGGGCATGAAGAAGCCCCATCACCTCGCAATGTACGATGGGACAACCAACCCTGATGACCACGTCGACAACATCAACGCCATGCTTGACTACCCCAACGACATGGGGGGAAACGTCAAATATAGGTTATTCTCCACGACTCTTAAGAAAGGAGACATGACATGGTACAAAAGCATGTCCCTCGAACCCATCATGTCCTGAAGAAGCATGAGATCGATGTTCACGAGGCACGTAATGGTGTGATGTCTTCTGCTTGGGCTCTCCATTTGTCGCCAATCTTATTGGTTTGTGGAAGGGGTTTTCAAAAAGGTTTTTTCTTGTCGCCTTACCTCCTTTTGGTATGATCCTTGAATTTTTCATATATGCCTTAAGAACCTTTTTCCCAATTTATTTTAGATATCTCTTTGGGAAAAGTAGGGGATATGGGAGATAGTTGTATTTGGAATTTTAGATGGATAAGAAGTTTCTTTGTATGGGAGCATCCATTATTCTTGAATTTTTTACAAGTTATTGAGGGAAAGTCCATATCCCTAGAGCGGAATCTGTGTCGTGAATTCATAATTAGGATGGTTGTGATTTTGTGGCTTCGGCCTATTATCTACTACTTTTTACCATTATGCCTTTGGCTATTCTATTCCTTCTCCCAATCATTCCATTCCTCTTATCTGAGAGAGTCTCGTTCGACAAAAGTGGCAGTTTTTATCTGAACAATGGTACATGATATGACTCTTACCATGAAAAACCTATTTAAGCAAAGGGTAACCTTTAACACGGTTGGTGATTCATGTATCTTTTGTTCGATGGGGGAGGAATCGACTTTTCAGCTTTTTGTGACTTGTGAGTTGACGAAATGTCTATGATATAAGTTTTTTGGATAGTTTAATTCCATCTTAGTGTTTCCTAGATATGTGTCTGTTGTGAATCAGATTCCTTAGAAACAAAGTATAATAGGTTTCTTTATGATCAAGAAACTCACAAGGGTTAGGGTTTAGGGTAACCACGGATAACAACAAGGATTTGTTATAAACTGATATTCTTTCCTTTCTCTTGAAACAAGATTACAAGTATACAAGAATAACAAATAACTTCTCTCACTTTAGAATTAGGGTTTTATCTTCCTATTTTCCCTTATACCAAAAGATGAAAGACTTGTATGCTTTTTATAAACCTAACATACTAAACTAATTGAATTTTTAACAATTACCCATTACAAGCTAACTTAGGGTACAAGCTAACTTAAACAATTGGATCCGTAACACAAGGCCCAATTAGACAACAACATGTGAGCGGACTTCGACAACATGTTAAACCTAGGGTTCATTACAATTTCTCACAAATATCCACCTTGAAACAAACTCTATAACAACAAGAAAAAACCAACTTTCTTCATTAAGCTTTATCAACTTCATACAGTGGAAAAACTTGCAACTAGGCAATGTCTTGGTGATCATATCAGCAGAATTATGATCTGTCGAAACCTTTAGAACTTGGACTTCTCCATGCTCGATTACCCCTCTGACGAAATGCAGCCTCACATCAATGTGCTTGGTTCGCTCATGATAGGTTGAGTTCTTCGAAAGGTGTATTGCAATTTGACTATCACATTTAACAGTGATACATCGACCTTGAATTTTCAGCTCCTTTGCAAATCCTTCAAGCCATAATGCTTCCTTTACAACTTTAGTTAGAGCGATTTATTCCGCTTCAATTGTTGATAAGGAAACAACCTTCTGAAGTGTTGCTTTCCAACTAATTGTTATGCCAAACATAGTGAAAACATATCCAGAAATAGATTTTCTAGAATCCATACAACCTGCGTAATCACAATCGACATATCCTTCGATTACTTCTTTACTATCTTCACCTAAGGCTCCACCATAAATTAGGACTCTGCTCAGAGACCCATTTGTGTACCTTAGAATTCATTTCAATACTTGCTAGTGAGCCTTTCCAGGATTCGCCATGTACCTGCTTATAAGATTTACTCATATGTTATATCGGGTCTAGTACATATCATATCATACATTAAAGAACCTACTATATTAGAATATGTAATGCTATCCATATAAGTTCTTTTGACATTGGTACTGGGAAATTGATCTATACTCAACTTGAATTAAGGATTTATCGGAGTTACATCAGGCTTTGTATTCGACATACCAAACTTTTCAAGAATTTTACGTAGGTATTCCTCTTGAGATAAGCATAATTTAGACTGCTTTCTATCTCTTCGGATGTCAATCCCAATAATCATAGATGCAGCTCCCAGATCCTTCATGCTAAACTCCTTATTGAGTTCAACTTTCACCCTTATTACATCTTCGACATTTTTGCTTTCTATTAGAATATCATCCACATAAAGAAACAAAATAACAAATGAATTACCCGGTCAAAATTTGAAGTAAACATAGTGGTTGAACTGACTTCTGATGAAACTTATGCATGCCATGAACTTGTCAAATCTCCTATTCCAATGCCATGAACTGACTTCTGATTGTTTTAGCCCATATAAATATCTCTTCAATTTGCACACATACTATTCTTTCCCTTCTTCGACATACCCTTCAGGTTGCCTCATCAAGATCACCATAGAAGAACGCAATCTTCACATCCATCTGTTCCAGTTCAAGATCGAACTGTGCCACCATGGAAAGAAAAATTTGAATGGACCTATGCTTCAAAATAAGAGAGAACACGTTATTGAAGTCGACATCTTCTTTATGAGTGAACCCCTTGCAACCAACCTTGCCTTGTATCTCTTCGACGCCACTCTTTTGATTCCTTCCTTAACTTTGAAAATCCATTTACAGTTGACTAAACGGGCTCCAACAATTTTCTTGATCAGTTCCCAAGTATTGTTATCATGAAGAGATTTCATCTCATCATCCATGGCCTTTAGCCATTCAGTATTATTTCGACTCCTTATAACTTCCTTATAGTCTCTAGGTTCTTCGTCTAGAACCTCACTTACATAGATTAAGGAATAAGTTATAAGTTATGCTTAACAAAGTCTCTGAGGTGGCTTGATGACTTTTCTCGGACTGTCTCTTGCCAACAGGTTGTCATTATCAATCTCCTCATCTTTGACATCAGTTTATGCTTCTTCTTCGACTTCATTTGGGTCATGCAATTCAGTATCAATATACTCCACCTCAACAGGAATTTCTCCCTATTCCAGCTCTTCGGCAACATCATCAATTTTCTTGAAAGCCATCTCAGCTTCATTGAAAAATATATCTCGACTGGTGATACACCTCCTGTGACTAGGATCTAGGCACCATAGCCTATAAGCTTTGACTCCTCCAGGTTATCCCATGAACATGCATTTCAGAGCTCTATGTTCGACCTTGTCTTTCCTAATATGAGCATAGGCCACACAGCGAAATACTCTCAGTTTGTCGAGATCTGGTGGATGTCCCGACCAAACTTTTTCAGGTGTCTTCATATCTAACATAATCGAATGGCATCTGTTTATCAGATATGTTGTTGTCGAAACAGCCTCAGCCCAAAACACCTTCTTCGATCCAACACTAACAAACATGCATCTAACCCTTTCGAGGATTGCTCGATTGAATCTCTCAGCTAGACCATTTTGCGGAGGAGTACCTTCTACAGTCTTATGCCTTGCAATCCCAAACTCCACACAATAAGTGTCGAATGTTTCATTGCAGAATTCAAAGCCATTATCAGTTCTCAACCTCTTGACCTTTCTGCCAGTTTGAGTTTCGGCAAGAACCTTCCAACTCTTGAAATTCTCAAAAGTTTCATCCTTAGTATTCTGAATGAATACCCATAAGTTTCTGGAATAATAATCAACTATGGATAGAAAATACCTTTCACCCGAATGTGAAGGATTCCTTGCAGGCTCCCAAAGATCAACATGGATGTAATCAAGAGATCCATGTGTTCTTTGTTTACCTTTATTAAACTTCACCTTACAGGATTTACCAAATAAACAAGGTTCACAAAACTCCAACTTCTCAACTTTGTCACCACCTAGCAGGGTCTGTTTCCCCAGTTCGACAAGGCTTTTCTCCCTGACATGGCCCAATCTCATGTGCCATAATTTTGTCTTCGATAATAATTTCGTAGATGCAATATTTTTCGAACCACTTAGAACTTCAGCCTCAAGGGTATACAAGCCTTGTTTCTTCAGCCTCTCAAGACTTTCTTCGACCCTTTCATGACTCTTAGGATACTTTTCTCTCATTGAAAAACATATCCCTTCTTATAGAATTCACCAAGAGAAATAAAATTTCTCTTCAAGTCAGGTACATACCTAACTTCAGTCAATAACCTTATTGACTCATCATGGAGCTTGAATCTCACATATCCGATACTTGTAATTTTGCAAACTTTGTTGTTTTTCAGGAGCATCGATCCACCATCTTGATCACATAGTTCCTCAAATAAATCTTTGTTTGGAATCATGTGCCAAGTGCAACCTGAATCCATAACTCACTCTTTTCTTGATTCGTTGCTTGAAACCACAAGAACACCAGATGATTCGAAATCATCTTGAATAATGGAAGCATTGTCATTATCCTTACCTTCATGATCTTCTAGGCGTTCAGGGCACACCTTTCGAATGTGGTCCTTCTTCTTACAATGATAGCATCGAACACCAGATGTTTAACCACTTATTCTTATTCTTGTCCAACTTACCATCCTTTCGCAAGAATTTTGCGTTAAGGGTCAAACCTTCACCAACCGTCAAAGGTTTATGCTCCTTTCATTCGTTCAAGTCCTTAGAGTACAAGGAAGATTGAACATCTTCAAAGGTCAGAGACTCTCTTCCATACAAGAAGGTTTCTTTGAAGTGAGCATGTGTTCTAGCAAAAGTGCATAACAACAACAACGCTTAATCATCATCATCGATCTTCACATTAATATTTTCAAGATCAAGAATCAACTTGTTGAACATATCCAACAGCTCAGCCAACACTTTGTCTTCACTCATCATGAATGAATTCAAAGCTTGCTTCAGACAGAGTCGATTCACCAACGATTTGGTCATGTACAAACATTCAAGTTTCAACCATAACTCAGACACTGTCGTCTCCTTTGATACCTGTTGAAAAACTTATCACCAAGGCTCAACAATATTGCGTTGTGTTTTCTCAATCATGGTCGTCTTTTCAGTTTTCGTTAACGCAACATTCATGGTCGTCTCTCCCTTCAACGCTTCCAAGCAACCCTATTGAACAAGTAGGATTTTCATCTTCAAACGCCATAGACCGAAATCGTTCACTATAATTAACTTTTCAATTTCATACTTTGTTGAAGGCATCTTCTCCACACTTACCGCACCAATTTGTTATGAATCAGATACCTTAAAAACAAAGTATAATAGATTTCTTTATGATAAAGAAACCCACAAGTGTTAGGGTTTAGGGTACCACAGATAACAACACAAATTAGTTATAAACTGTTATTCTTTCATTTCTCTTGAAACAAGATTACAAGTATACAAGAATAACAAATAACTTTTCTCACTTTTGAATTATGGTGTTATCTTCCTCTTTTCCCTTATACCAAAATATGAGAGACTAGCATATACTATTTTTAAACCTAACATACTAAACTAATAGATTTTTTAACAATTACCCATTACAAGTTAACTTATGGTACAAACAAACTTAAACAATTAGATGCATAACATAAGACCCAATTAGACAATAACATATGAGCGGATTCGACGATATATTAAACCTAGAGTTTGTTCCAATATCTGACAATGTCTTTGATTTTAAATCTTGTTAAGGGGCTTGGTATTCGACTAGGTGTAGACCCGACTTAGTGTTGATAGGACATGTGATGAACTAGTCTTTATGAAAATCCCATAGAACGGCTCTCTCTTTTTTCTAAAAAAGTGGTAACTCTGGAAGAGTTGTTCGATCAACACCCATTCTTTTCATGAAAGTAGTATCTTGACAGCTTTTATGGATCTCCAATTCTTACTTTGAGTGGCGAAATAATCCCATCTTTAAATAAAATAAACGCTTTCTTAATCTATAATTTCTTTTTTGATTACTAGGATAACATTAGTGCTTTCTGTATTCATCTATAAACATTGGTGTCTTGATTAACATTGTATTGATAGTACTTTATGCTTATTTTATTTTATTTCATTTGGCCTTGTTTCAAAAAAAAATGAAGAAAAAAAAGTATTCTTTAATTTCCAATCATCAGGAAAGTTTCCTATTAACAAAAAAAAATAAATAGATATACATAAAAGTCTTATAAGGTTTTTGTTAGTCAAAAAACATGAAGGTGTTAAAGCATTTTATTTATTATTTGTGGAAATTTTATTGTACTCCGTGGTTATAAAAACACAGGCTACGAGCACGACTCTAAAGCTAGAATAAACACATATTACCAGTGTAAGAAGGATGGGAAAAAAGATGTCTTATTTAGCCAAACTAGTTTTGTTTGTTGCAGTTATCTGTCTCGCCAATATTTCTTGGAATTTAGAACATCAAATACATGCGCAACCTAACGAAGAGATCAGTTACCAGTCACGCCATCCACCTCCTCCTCCTTTCCATAGCCCACCACCGATACAGCCTCCAGGCCCAATTCGACCACATAATTAAGTATGCACGCCAGTAAAGAAGCATATTACTATTATCAAATATTAATTATGGTTTTCTCATGATGTCAATATGTTTCCTCTTTTTATGTTTCGATGGTTGTTTGTTTTATAGATAAGCTTCGTTGTATTTGTTTTACATGTTTTACTCTCTTTTTAATAAATTGATCAACTGTGCTTAAAAATAAAAGGCTAAATTAGTTACATTAGTTACATGGTCATTTAAGTTATTTAATTGTAATAATGTGGTCCTTTTTACTATAAATAGGTCATTTACGTTATTTTAAAATATCAAATTAGTTCCTTAAAAACGAAAAAGAAGTTCAAATAGTATATGAGTTTGCAATTTATTGTAATAGATATTTTTTAAAATATACCAAAGTGTTAAAAAAATTCTTAAGGGACTAACTTGATATTTTAAAATAACTAAAGATCTACTTATAGCAAAACCACATTATTACAATTAAATAACTTAAAGGAAGAATCTGTATGAAAAATAGGAAATATGGATCCTTGATTATGAGTCTTATTTATTATTGCATTAATATTAATAAATCGTGGGTCAAGGTCAATATCAAAATAAGAAATTTTCAAGGTTAGAAAAAAATAAATATAAAATATGAAGCCAAGTATTTGATCAACTTTAACGTCTAATCCACGCACAATACAATTTTATTCTTTACGATTTCAATATTTTATATGCTTATTTTGAAAACTATTTCATATGAACATTTCTTTTATAGTTTAAAAATATGGTTAATTCAATTCAACATATAGTAATTTTAATTTATAACAAAAGTTGTTAAATGGAATTCATATCAAGATTGGTTGTATTTGCATTTAAATTTAGTTTTGCATTTGATGTGTGTTTACACGTGAATTTGTGTTTTTTTTTTATAAATAAATATATTTAATACGAAGTATTAGGGATACTCCAACTCGATTACAAGAAGATAATTCTGACAGAAAACTATCACCTACATGAAATAAGTGAGATTTTTGAACAATTTATAGTAATTACAAAAATGTTTAGTCCTCCCCTAAAAAATAACCACCACCATGAAAAAATAACGATCCTATCGGCAATTGTCTTAGGATGCCCAATCTCATTATTAAACAGAATCTGGTTCTAAGTCCCCCAGATACACAACACACAACAAACCAAATCAAACCTGCATCCATTTTGAGACAATTCAAGAAATTTTGCCCAACTTGACAAAGCAATTCAAGAAATGATTACAAGACCTATCCTCACCAACCCAAGAGATTACCACCAAGGAGAAGATATGCTACCACACCACCTTAATTCTAGGACTGCCAATGCCAATGAATACATGATGTACGTCTTCGTCTACATTAAAACAAAACACACATATTTCCTCATGTGGATTAGTTATAATCCCTCTCGTTATTAGATCTGTAAGCGTTGGAAATCTATTGAGAAATAACTGCCATCAAAATACCTTAACCTTAAACGGGATCCTTGTCCGCCAAAGCACCACAATGGCATCCTCAATTTCAGGTTATAAAGTGGATTCTCCTGTAGTGTGTAACAAGCTAACATAACATATTTTAACCGAGAAAGAATTAAACTCACCGGCTGGCCAAATGAAACTGTCCACGACATTCTTCGATGGCTTGTTCTCCCGTCCTTTCTCTCTATCTTTTTCTCTCTTTTTCTTCTTCTTCCTCCCTCTGGTCTTCTAAAGCTTCTACTGTGCCTTATCTTCTACCCATTTTCTTTTCATTTTGCCACTCAAATTCTGATCTCATGACTTATCTAAAAATTTCCTTTCTTCTTCACTCAACTCTCTCACTTTCTCTCTATCATTCAAAGAAACAATGGATGAAAAGTAAGAAACATAAACAAAGCTATCAATAACGGAAGATTTGGACACGAGTGGCGGCTGGCGATACAAACCCGAACCTCTGATGGTCGTATGCAAACTTTCACGGCAACAAGGATGACACCACTTTTTTCAGTGGCCTTGAAGGTGACTATTTAAAGGGGTTTTACACTTAATCATTGATATATCATTTTAAGACTCTAGAAGTTTTCATATTTTACAGAATCTTGATTTGTAGTCGGAATCATTCGCAAAAATGGTCACTAATAGGTTATATTATGAATTTTGTTTTAAGGTTTTGTTGTTTTTGTGGAAGACAGGTAGTTCAACTTCAAAATCTGGGAAAGAACAAGGAACGAGAAGTTTTGGGTGGCAGACTTACACTACTGCGACCCTTGGGTTGAACGGAGAGGTCACAACCTCAGCTCCTGTGCTGTGATGGTTCGTCGGCGGTGGTCAGAGCAGTTGTAGTTCTGTTTGAAGCTCATGTTCTTTTCAATCCAATCTTTTTGATAATTTTTATTGTTATTGGATTAATTCCTGATTGTTCTATTGTGTTTATGGTGGTGAATTTGAGTTGTGATTGTGTATGGTTGAATGTGTTGTTATTGGTGAATTGAAATGATGAGATTTTGAAAAGATCGAGACAGGTATTCAACTTTTCTTTCTTAGATATATTTTTAATTACTTTGATTTTATCTTCATCTGTTATTTACCTCTTCATGACTATATAAGTGTTAACTATTTCTCAACTTATATTTTGTCATACAGGCTAAATTTACTTCATTCTTTGGGCCTGGAATTACAATAGAAGTTGGTGAGTAAAAATCTAAACAACTATGCTTATACGCCAAATGAATGTGCATTCTAACATAATCTTGTGTTGCAGGTAAGGGCGAAAATGATTTAAACGAGGTTCGACTTAGTGGCATCTAATGATGTGGTAGTTTCAAATCTTACATTCTTGAATGCCCCTGCATATAACATTCACCCGGTTTATGTCATTATGTTTGATGCTTTGGTTAGCTGCCATCCCATTACCATTGTTAATGTTATCATGTGTGAATTGTTTCTCATATATTTCATCATATTGATGCAAAAACTTCACAAATCGATTTTGTTCCAGGTTGGTAAACTTCTGTTTACTACCTTCCAGCAAAGCTTGCGCCTGATGCAAAGTAAGTTTATTTGTCGACATTGTTTTCTCACTGTTTTGTTTTAAATTCATTGATTTTTGTAGTTTCTTTTGATGTTTGTGTTGTATTTTATGTTAAAGATGACCTTTTTCCTTCCAAACATTGTTATTGTAGATATTGATTTGCAGCCAATGGCATTGATTGAAGGTGTTATAGACTCTGAGGAGTCATAGACTCTTGGCCAATTCTGTAGAGAATCTCAATCCTGAATTTACTTCAAATCTACAATTTTCTTTTTTCTGCTTTAGTTGTTCTCAGTTCTATCAATACATCTTTGTGATTATAAACTTGTATTTCTTATATTTGATCATCTTTGTTAAGCAATTTACAATTCATGACACAGGCAAGGCAATCACTTATTGTAAGAGGTCTATCTCCCATGCTTATTGATCCTCGATATCCTGTAAGTTCTTGATTTTGCAAGTTGTTCTTTCTCGATGCAGTTTTGTTGTGTCCACAGAGTTGCTTATGAGGTATTTGCTGAAGCTGGATGGTATTAAGGTTGATGGTGAAGCGAAGTTGCAGAGAAAATCTAAGGTAACATTTTTGGTGTTAACATAAATAGAATGAATACAGTGTGTCAGGAAGAACTCTGAACACGCTTTTCTGGTTTATAGAAGCATGGTGAGGAGTCGTTTTAGTCCAGATGAGAATTCTTTTCAGATGTTGGAGTCGGCTTTTTGTAAGAATGAAGATTTTGATGGAGTCGTGCAAGTTTTGAGATGTGCAAGATATTGTATGTACTGTTCCACCTTTATTTTTATCAATTAAAATTCCAGTTCCGATGCATATACATACTTGTAGGCTCATTGCTGATTGCTTTTTATAAACCGTCTTTGTTTCTATTTCCAGCTACATAATATAATGAAGCAAATAATTGATGCTAATGGTAATGTGATAGAAGCTAGGAAGGAATTGGTGCGCTGAAGGTTAATTTAAATACTCAGATAGTTTATAACAATGCAACAGTTGCTTGCTATGTGTTTTCTGGATAACTTGTTTTTTTATCGTATTTTATTGTCAAATTACTTTTGAATTGTTTATAATTTGTTTAAAAGTTACAACATATATCATGTGCGTTTTCAACACAATATCTAAATGTTCAGAAGAGCACAGCTTGGAGTTTTTCGAACATTCCAATTTATAATTCACTAAGTTAACTATGTGAACACTAGGTAGTAAATTGTCCTCAAGAGCTTACAAATGTAGCAAAGATAAGAATTTATAGGTGAACACGTAGTTATACCAGAAAATATAGGATTAGTACCAAATGTATTGGGTGAAAGCTGGAGTAGTACCTATTGAGGAGATATTCCACCTTGAGAGTATTCGTTAAAAGAGAATGTGTGTTAATGATCTATTCTGGAGTCTAGACATAAAATGGAAAACGTGGTGTCTATACTTTGTATTATCATTAATGCTTTCTTTTTTCCGTGCAATATGCTTGGTAACTTGTATTATTTTGTTTGTATTTGTACACTTTTAATTTGATACAAGTTATACTCTCCAATTGTTTATTAATTTCTCACATGTTCATCCTTTCTCTCTCATGCAATCAGATGACCATTGTGGTAATAATTATGAAGAGGTGCACGGGGCATATAGGAAGAAGGGCTGGGTAATGTCAAATATGGATTTGATCGACCAGGTTGGCTTGATGCTCTCATTGCATGACATAATCAATACTGGTTTGTGAACTCAAATGCCACATTTACGAGACTGTATTCATTCTATTTATTGACTACTGTAAACTGTCAATGTGTAAGCAATTTTGCAGATTATGTGCGCTTTGATTTCTAAAGTTAGTAGATTGATTAGTTGAGTTGTGAGATTTGAATGATTTTAATTGATTTTTTGTCACTTAATGTTGATTTATAGGTTGCTTGTCATGAAGCTTTTTAAATGTCAATTAGATTTTAAATTTGTCTTTTTTGTTTTGAAGGGAAAAATTGGTTTTATTAATGAGGAATGTTCACAATAAGTTGGATCATTATTACTTCACAGAATTATAAATCAGATGCAAATTAGATTAATCTATTCCTTGGTTTGGTTCTTCTCAGATAAAGTCAGTTTGCAAATTGAGTGAACAGATATGTCAGATTTGTGGTGATGAGATTGAGGTTACTATGGATGGGGAGCCCTTTGTTGCTTACAATGAGTGTGCTTTCCCATTTTGGTGGCCTTTCTATGAGTACGAGAGAAAAAAATGGAATAAGGCATGGCCTCAGTGTAAGACCAGATACAAACGCGTCAAAGGTGAGATCAAGATCAATCTGTATTCCTCTCTTTGTCTTTGGTAAATTGATTTCTTATGTTGTAGACATTATCTAAAATAATCTTACTAATCGAAGAACTACAGGTAGTCCAAGGGTTGAAAGTGATGAGGAAGAGGATGGTATTGACGACATAGACAATGAGTTTGATTATGAACTTGATGAATTTGGCCGGCAACAGAATTCATATTCATTGTTTTTCAGGCATCTTAACACTGGGCGTGGTAACATTTTTGGTGTTAAGAGTTACTGACTTTAAAGTTTATTGATTTGTCCATTAATTTTTGTGGTAGGTCATGGATAATGATTTCCCTTTCTCTCATTTTTGTTGTATTAATTTTAAAGCAGCACTTGGATTATTTGCTATGATTTTTGTGAAGTGGTAGACACCACAAAATGTTGTTCTTTAAGATTCCCACTTTAAAGGAGTTTCCTTTGATGCAATATGGCTTCAATATTTTCTAAACTCTCGGAAGAAAATTCATTAGCTAGCAGTTTTAAAATAAAAAGCACTAGAAAACTCATTTATTTGAAATTTCCAAGGGTTCTTGCTGGTCAAGTAATGATACTTTTGTCCTCAAGAAAACTCATTTATGTTGTTTAATGTATCCTTTTTCGAATTTAATGTATGTTTCTAGTTTTATGCCTAAATTTGATCTGGACGAGTGGATACAGGATCAATGATGTTGAGCCTTTTGTCGCAGATTTTCGTATTTCTTGCCTTGCTTTGCAATATCAGCTTTTGCATTTGTAGTAGCAATCGCCTGCATTTCATTAACAGCATGTATCTTAGGCTCCTTAATCAAATTTTCTGAACTTTCATGTTGTGTGTGTGACTATAGATATGTCTGCATGACTGTAGGAAACACTTCACAACCACAATGGCAGCAAGGAGTCCGGTGACAATGTAGAAGTTGCGGAAGTTGTCTTGATTTGACATGTTTATTTCTCTGTAGATTGCGGAAAGTGTTGATGAGGCCATGCCAATTGGGGAATGTGACTTGATTTCAGTAACTTATTTGAATTCATCCTGGTACATATGCCTTTCACTTTGTCATTTTGTATGTAACATTGCCTCCTGTTTTGTTTATAAAACCTTGCTTCATTCGTCTCTATTTATATTTCAGGAAATTGAATTCACCTCTAACAACATGATAATACCAATTACACTTGTTTCTGCATCTAAGCGACTTGATGTCGATGTTTTAAATACATCTTTTTACAACTGTTTTTTAGAGGTTTTTAACTCGGTTTTTTCTATGACTCGGTTTGATTCTATGACTGGTTTTCTATGCCCTCATTCCAAGTTTTCAACTGTTTTAGAAAAACAACATTTTTACCGTCAACTGGTATCAGCTGCTGAATCAGGATGGGATTTCAGCACTAGATGGATCAGGTACTACTTTATATACAAATCATATATGAAGTACAGTTGTGTTGACTCGAATGTATTGTAGGTTATCTAGGTTAATCAAAGCACTTTCAATCAAATGCTCATTTTTCTTACTACACACATCAGAAGTTAAGTGAACTTGAGGCTGAGAAACAATATTTGTATGACAAAATGAAATTGCAGGAGAGTTATCGCTTATCGCAGGGCAATGGTGATCCTTCTTCAATGTTGATGTATTCCAAAATCCATGATCTTCTATATGATGGTCCTCCCAAGGCAGACAGTCTATCTAATGACTGTCATCCTTTCCGTACAAACCCATGATGAGTATCAGTTTGGTGTTAGTTGTAATCTCTTACATATTATTATAGCATTCTCATATTGTTATACAATTGACATAGTGTTGGTTCGATTCCATTACATTTGAGACAAAATAAGCCTTTGTAGATGGAAGAGGTACTATTAAGTCACTACAAAAAATCGCATAAATTATGGTGATTATTTTAATATGATTGTGGCGGTTTCAACCGCTGTAATTTACAAAAATGACGTTTTAGAAAATGACGTAAAATTGGCCGCCGTTAGCACTATGCCATAAAAGACATTAGACAACGTTTTTTTTTACTTTAGACAGCGCTTTAAAGCACTGTATAAACCTGTGATGCTAAAGGTTTAGACAGTGCTTTGGTTAATGTCAAAAGTGTTGTCTAAAGGTGCTTTATATAACGCTTTTATTGTCAAAAGCACTTTCTAAACCCCACCTTAAACATCACTTTTTGCCTTTTTTTAATATACCTTAGACAACGCTTTTGACATTTGTATGATATACCTTAGACAATGCTTTCACTAAAAGTGTTGTCTAAACCCCACCTTAGACAGTGCTTTTAGTGAAAGCGCTTTCTAAACGCCACCTTAGACAACGCTTTTGGTGTAAAGCGTTGTCTGAGGTATACAAAATTTTTAAAATAATTTTCTTTAAATAGCGTTGTCTGGATTTTACAAATTATAGGCACCTGTTTTAAACCACATTTTCACCAGGTTTTCAACTTGAATTTGTACCTGTTTTTCAACAACATTTTGCAGAAAAATATCACCAAATTTTCCTATTTTAAACGTACCAATTTAGGCACCGATTTATATATACAAAACAATCGGATTTTCAAACCAATATATACGAAACAAAACATATCAACTTACGCACCAATATATATATATATATATATATATATATATATATATATATATATATATATATATATATATATATATATATATATAAAACAGTTTTTACAAATCATTTCATCCTACTATACATTTTGCTTCAAATGAAATCTACATAAACAAAAATGTGATAACACTCCGACCTATACATTTTCATCAAACTATACATTTTTGCACATATAACCTGAAACAATACAAGAAGATTGTAATTCAATTAAAACAAGACATAAACAATATGTCTATAGTTACAAAGTTACACATACTCAAAATTCCTATCAATTAAAGTAAGAGTACAATATACCTTATAACACTCCAAGCTCCATAATGAATTGACACCAATCCTCTTTAATTTCTTCCAAATGATCTCTTGAATAATATGCACACTTGAATTCATCAAAGTACTACATAATAATATAACATAGTTTGATTTAGTTTCAAATATTTAATTATATGAGAAATATGTGTTAAATATTAAAATAACTCATAAGTCAGAAATACATACATCGATTGGAATATCTAATCGGTCCAAACAAAGAGTTTCTCTCATAAACCTCAACATGAAATATCTGCAATCTATATCGTTACGTTGCTGAGGACACTACACATGAAAAGAAAATATGGATAAATCCTAAGTTTTATCAAGTATCATCACTAATATAATAAAAAATGTGATAATTAACATACTGCCACTTTTATCCATGTAATATTGTTGGCTCTCCTCTTTGATACTTGGATATCTCGTTGGGCTCAAAAAGCTTGTATAATGCTAATATAATATAAATGAATATTTAGAACAATTCACATAAATAAATAAATACACACATGATCAAATATACGTTAACCAAATAACATCAATGTTGTATAATATTTCACTGATCAAGTTTCCTCTGCTATATAAAGAAGTACAACAACAACAACGTAAACCCTAAACAATGGCGGCAACGAACCATGGATAAAGAAGACATACCAGAAAATTAAGCATATTCAGTATCAGAACAACGACAACAAACTCATTCACGACAACGAACTAGCTTGAACAACGGCGACAATGGAAGAATGAACAGCGACAATGGAAGAATGAACGACGACAATGGGGGTTTCAAACGGTGGATGACGGCAAGGGTTTCATTCGTGTTTTGTATCGTTCGCAGAAAGAGAGAATGAATGAAAAAAAGAATACTGAGTATTCTAATATTTTCCTTTAATTAGCCATTAGACGGTGCTTTTGAGAAAAACGCTTTCTAATGGTGGCTTTTAAAAGCGTTGGCTAAGGTCAACCTTAGACAGCGTTTTTGATATAAAAAAAAAATTAATTATAAGACCTTAGACATCGCTTTTGGAAAAGTGTTGCCTAAGATATACCTTTAAAAGCGCTTTCAGAAAGTGCTGGCTAATGTCCACCTTAGACATCGCTTTTCAAAAAACGTTGTCTAAGGTTTGACTTTTAGCAACGCTTTTACTATTTTTCGTGAACAATTTCCGTGTTTTATTTTATTTTTTACTTACAGCAGCGCTTTCTTAATAAAGCGATATCTAAGGTGCTCTATTAAAAGTCATTTTTGGCATAATGTAGATAAATTATGGCGGTTATAAAATAAACGCCGTGAGAACCGCCATTTTAAACTTGGGTTAAAATGCCTTTTTGTATTTAAAATTGTGGCGGTTTTGAAACACCACAATTTTCACACTTAAAGAAGTTTCATTTAATAATATGTTGTTTGAAACTGCCATAATTTAATGCTATCTACGTTAAATTAAACCGCCACAATTTGTTATCCGTAATATCCTTTAAACCGCCACAAATTTCAATAATATTTAATTTTTAAATTAAATATGCAATTTAAAATTTTTGTCATTATTTACTATCGACTATAAACTAAATTTAAATTTTCTAATTGAAATTTACTTTTGAATGTATCAATAAAAAATGTTAAAAGACATTAAAAATGCATTCACTAAATATATAGTTCATTGCAATTGTCCAACTTCTTCAAAATTAGTAATGAGTCTAACTTGTTTGATATACATATCACAAACTTGTCTAAAAATACTAAATCATAAAAATGACCAACAATTGTGTCATTATCTTAAGCTATTCTCAAAGTAAAAAAGTTTTATAACATGAAAGTTTTATAAATAAATCATGTGTCATTTAAAGGACTTTGGTGATTTGCATCATGGGTATTGCTTGCATCGGATGATCTTCTCATGGGATAAGTTGATGAAGGCTCAATTTCTGCATCTGGAGCCTGCAAAAAAATAGAAAAATCATTATATTACAACTAATCTTTATTGAAAGGAACAAAAAAATAATCATTATATTACAACTAATATTAAGACTTGATAAGGTATTTAGTGTTATTCTTTGTTTTGTTATATATGACACTAAACATATTGATAGAGAACAACATGTTAAAGATTCTTACAACAGGTTTCAAAGACCATGTTAAAGATCCGTATAACAGGTTTACGAATGAGACGAGAATTGACTGATTGTATCAAAAAGTCAGTTTATAATTTATTTTATATTAAAGAGATTATTTTACCTTGAAATTCTCCGATTACGAAACTGCAGATTACATAGTTATAGAACTATCGATTGTGAAATTGCTACAAACCTGAGCAAAAAGAGGGATTTTAAAAAATTAGGGTTTATACCAAAAGAGAGAATTGAAATTTGAGTAAAATGATCGTTGATAATATGATAAATCACCAAAACAACTACCAATATCTAAACTATACAACAATTTCATAGATTGAAACAAAAAAAAACATGATTTTGAAAAGTAAATCAATGGAGAGGAGAAGGGTGATAGAGAGGACTAACCAAGGAGGTAAAAGAAAGTGATGGAGAGTTACTGTGGGCGGCGTTCTTGATGAAAGAGTGTAGAAGTTAGGTTGGGAGAGGGTTTTGCAGAAGTTAGGCCGGAAGAAGGTTTTGCAGAAGTTAGAAAAAATATCAGTTTTTCGTATACAAGGAGAATGAGCGAGGGAACTGGTTCACTTTTATATTTTAATTAATTCCAATTCAATTTTTAATAATTTTAATTAATTTTGAATAAAAAAATTAATTTAATTTTTTTAATGTTAAAACTTAAATTTGAGTGGTAAAAACAAAATGAAGGGGTAAAATGAAGGAGTAAAAAATTGAGCGGGAATCATTAACAAAGAGAGCGCCCTAATTGGTGAGGAATTTAAAAATAGTAGGTAAATAATGACAGTTAAAACACCAATTCATTACTGTCGGTTAAATAAACCGCCATAATCTTCCGTTTATTGTGGCGGTTTTAACTAACCGTCGTAACTTAACCGCCATAATTTAAGCGATTTTTTGTAGTGAGTGCTTATAATTAACCTACAACTTTGGGTAATTGTATGTTAATAGTCTTTGCATTATTTATGCTTTGATTCTCCTTACTTTGTCACTATTTTAAAAATACATATTTCTCTACCATTTCATGTATTCCTTGAATTCTTCATAGTCTAATTGAATTTCTCATTCAGGAGACATGATCCACACTATTTAATATCTTTATAGAGTTTAAACGGAGCTCGCGAAAGTTTGGGTTCTCAATCGCGAAAGTTTAATATCTTGCTAAGTCCAGACACGAAACTTTGGGTTCTCAATTGCAGAACCAATAGTTGCATCAGTAATGTACCCCAATTTGGAATTTCACAATCGAGTAGGAAGCTTTGAAGATTGTGGGCATTCACAACCGGTTGAATTTGTTGGCGCCAAACGAGGTAATTCTTCGAATGAAGCTCTTCAGAAATCTTCAATTGGAACGTAACGAGATCCTGCTTGGAAGACGACTGTGATGGAGTAGGTGGTGGTGGAGTGGTTGATGGTGGTTCTGTCATAATCAGATATCAAAATCTGGCTTTGTAATAAAAAGAATCTAGAAGGAAAAAATAAAGCTAATTACATTAAACTCTTAAAAATGCAATTGCTTGATGTTACACAGTTCCTGTTCATTCATTGTCATGATTAAATGACGACCTTCTATGTATTGTATTATTAAAATAATTCCATTTTGCTTTGTGAAACAAAACATGAATTCACTGGTGTTGATTATAGAACCATCTACAAGATGAGTTGTAGAGTTCAGGGCTATGTTAAGTATGACTATTTACCTGCTAGAGAGTCCAGAAAGACAAACATAGTTGGTTGTGTAATGTTAAAATTTACGACACTTGAGACTTTGCAATTTTCATGTTTTGTGGCATGGAGATTCAAAAGTGTTACATTTGTTATTGACTGTCTCACACCTCCCTCCTCTTTTTTCTAGGCTTGAGACCAGTTTTATAGTGCACATAGGCAGAGTTAGATTATATCATATCTAAATGTGAAAGTATTTGTTCACTTTTGTGGTGTGTTATTAGATTTAAAAGCATTCATACGCCTTCAACACAACTTAAACTTTTGTATGTAGCTGGTTCATAACATGGTATTACCACTTCATGTATTTTAATGACATGATAGACAATTATTTATCATGTAATATGGTACACATGATAATAAATATAATAATATTATTATTTATATTATATTTTGAAACATATATAAGATGATTAAATATATATTATGTTTAAAAAAATTAGATTATCTAAATCTCTTATGTAATTTTGTATATTTTATTTAAATTTCTTATATTTAATAATTATTCTAATTTATTTTTAAGATATAATTTTTTTAATTAATTTATCACTAATTTCAAACATGTATTAAAAATAGTTTTTAATGATCAATTATAAACACTCTTTTAAATATTTGTGTATTTACTTACGAGTTAAAATACATTGTATATAAAAAAAAGTTTTTACGCGAAAAAGTATATTGTTGATTAATTTATTTATACATACAGAAAAAAAATTATTCTTATAAATAAATACATCTTTCCAAATATTTAATAATATTAATTTATCAATCATATTATCTATATAATTTGATGGAATATAATTTATGTATTTACTAACGGACAAAAATATATTATTGATTCAAATGTTGCTATCTTTTTTCTCATTCGAATATATTCAATTACTACATATTAATCTTATACTCATAGTGCGTTCCAACACGGATATTACACTTACACGTAATAGTATTCTAAAATCTACGTGTTTTATTCTTTTTAATAATTAATTCTACTTTGGGTCCCGTGCAAAAAAGCATCATGCTTGTTAATATATATTGTGTATATGAAGGTTTATGTTAGTCAAAAAACGTGGAGGTGTTAAAGTATTAATTTATTATTTGTGGAAATTTAATGTACTCCGTTATTATATAAACACAAAAGCCACGACCACAGCTCTAAGCTAGAATAAACAGAAATTACTAGTGCCAAACCGGTAAGAAGGATGGGAAGAAATATGTCTTCTTAAGATGTACTGATAATTAAGTATTCACGCCAGTAAAGAAGCATATATTACTATTATCAAATATTAATTATGGTTTTTTCGTGATGTCAATATATTTCCTCTTTTTATGTTTGGATGGTTGTTTGTTTTATAGATTAGCTTCTTTGTATTTGTTTTACGGTACACCAGGTTTTAATCTCTTTTTAATAAATTGATCAATTGTGCTAAAAAAATAAAATAGGGACTGGATCCTTGATTATGAGTGTTGATTTAATATATATTCATGTATATTACTATCATTTTTATAACATTTTTCTTACTTCATTAATATTAATAAATCGTGTGTCAAGGTCAAGGTTAATATCAAAATAGGAAATTTTCAATTAAAACATTGTTCAAGGTTAGAAAAAATAAATAAAAATATGAAAGCCAAGTATTTGATCAACTTTAACGTCTAATCCACGCACAATTTTATTCTTTACGATTTCAATATTTTATGTGCTTATTTTTTAAAACTATTTCATATGAACATTTCTTTTATAGTTTAAAAATATGGTTAATTCAATTCAACATATAGTAATTTTAATTTATAACAAAAGTTGTTAAATGGAATTCATATTAAGATTTGTTGCATTTGCATTTAAACTTAGTTTTGCATTTTATGTGTGTTTACACGTGAACTTGTGTTTTTTTTTTAATTTATAAATAATTATATTCAATACGAAATATTAGGGATACTCTAACCCGATTACAAGAAGATAATTTCGGCAGAAAACTATCGCCTACATGAAATAAGTGGGATTTTTGAACCATTCATAGTAATTACAAAATGGTTTAGTCCTCCCCTAAAAAATAACCACCACCATGAAAAAATAACGATCTTATCTGTATCCCTTTTGAGACAAATTTTGCCCAACTTTAAAAACCAATTCAAGAAATGATTACAAGACATATCCTCACCAACCCAGGAGATTACAATCAAGGAGAAGATGTGATACCACACCACTTTAATTCTAGGTCAGCCAATGAATACATGGTGTACGTCTTCGTCTGCATTAAAACAAAACACACATATTTGCTCATGTGGATTAGTTATAATCTCTCACTAGATTTGCACGCATTGATAATCTATTGAGAAATAACTGCCATCAAAATACCTTAACCTTTAACGAGATCCTTGTCCGCTAAAGCACCACAATGGCATCCTCCATTTCAGGTTATAAAGCGGATTCTCTTGTAGTGTGTAACAAACCAACATAACATGTTTTAACCGAGAAAGTATTAAACTCACCAGTCGGCCAAATGAAATTGTCCACGACATTCTTCGATGGCTGGATGTCAACTAAAATATCCTGTAGTTCGCAAGCTTCTATAGCTATACTGTTGTCAGCTTCAAGCGCCAAGTTGCTCACCTTCCATATCCAAATGTCGTCATTCCACCCACCCAATTCTTTGATCCCAAAATCTATAGAGTTAACAACAACAAATAAATTAGGAAATAATACCTGTAGGTTGTTGTTTCCGATCCATCGAGTCGACCAGAATGGAATACACCCTTCATCACCCGATTTACATTTAATAATGTTTGCAAAGCATCCAACATCTGATGAGTTCCCTATAGCCATTAAATCTTGCCACCACAACGATTCAAAATTCCTTGATCTTGTAGTCGTCCTTGATAGAATTTTGTTAATGACCTTGCCATACTTGACATCGATAACTTTTACTCAAATTGTGTCTCTCTCATTCATAGTCCGCTAGAGCCATTTAGTTATTAATACTATGTTAAATAGACCCAAGTGCTTGATACATAACCCATAATTCTTCTTCAACTTGCAAACATTGTGCCAACCTACCCAAGCCAAACATCGAGTATCCGTCTGTCATATCCTAATTTTTGACCCTAAGATCCCACATCATTATCATCTATTTGAAATCATTTGCAAACACTTTTTATACATCACTAATCCATTGAAGAAAACCAAAGTTTGTTCCTTGCCTTGTACTTACAATGAATTAGGGTTTTGGACCTCAAAAGAAGATTCAGGCAAAGGATCAATCAAGAATTGGCATGATACTCAACTATTCAAGTTCCTCAATCATCCATAGAAGTAAATAGGCCCTCAACATTACAAATCAATCACAAGATTACTCAATCTCAAGAGAATCAAGCCTCAAGACCCTTAATGCCACCAAATTAGGGTTTTGGTCAACTGAGACCTCTAGAGGGAAATTTTCACCTGAGAATGAGTCAAGGCCTCCATATATGACCTAATAAGCTTAATAAAACCCTAAGTGTTCATTCATGAGTTTAAAATTACTTCAAGGGATGCAATGGAAAAAAAATCAGGAATTAGGGTTTCTCTCTCAAAGTTCATCTGAAACCAAAAATTAAAGGTTGACTTTTTGGACAAAAATGATCCTTATGACCTATTATTTAAAAAACATGGTCCATTATTACATTTGATCAAATGAAAATCAATAAATCAAGGTTACTTGTAAAAGGGGCAAACTTGAGAAATTGGAAATTTCTCAAAGTTATAAAAAAAAGGCAAGTACCTAACTTCCAAAGGCCATAACTTGTGATCCAAGCAACCAAAATTGTTGATCCAATGCTCAAATGATAGATTTTGATACATACTACAAAAGTGTCAACTATATCATATTCAAAATCTTCATGGATTTTAAGTTATGGATTGATCAAAATCACAAAAAGTAAGAATTGCACTTTGACACTTAGTGAAATTCTGCCTAAGTCAAAAATAATTGAAACACCAAAATGTAGGAGGATTTTTCACCATGATCCAAAGGTAATTGGAACCAATGGTGGACATAGAAGTTTTAGTACATCCTCTCAGCTTTCCAAGAAGTCCAAGAACACATCCTAATTCAACTTGAGCAAGAAGTTATGAGCATTGCAATATGGCATCAACAACTGATTTTGCCCAAGGCATATTTCACAACATAACTTGATTTTGTCATTTTTGTGACTTGGCAAGCCTTGTCACCATGCAAGACAAGTTTCTATGATGCAATGCACCTATTATCTGCAGAACCACACCACCCTAGAGCTTTGCAAGTCAAGCACAATATCTCTTAGCATGTGGCATTCAAGTTTCAAATCCAAAAACTCTAACTTTTTCATAAAGCGTTCAAAGGGTGCATGGAGGTGGCATGCACTGAGCCACAATAATCCAAATTGGTCAAGACTAATCCAAAAATCAGAATACCTACACTTGCAAAATTGAATTCAAGTCCAACGTTAGAGGAAACTTAGAGCACATAACCATGTCCATTGGGTAATAGGGTGATCCATCCATCATTCATTATTCCTTGCAAAACAAACTTCCTCTACTATAAATAAAGGTCATTTGTAAATGATTTAAGGACAAACATAACCATTCATGTTTTCTCTCATTTCACCCTCATGCACCAGAACTTGCTTCTTTGAGAAGTAAGAATCGAATTTCAAAATAGAGAGCAATTATGTCAAAAGAAATGGTCCTAACACCTCACATATATCATACATAAGTGGTCCAAACACTAATTCGCCATCTGTAACATCAAAATATCCAAGTTCATAGTTCATCCTAGAGCTATTTGCAGTTGGATTTGAGCTAAGCTATTCAGAAGGTTTCAACTTGTTCCAAGCATCTCAACACAATCTTTGAGGTCCATTGAAGTTTTCCAGATCATTTGATTCGTAATCGTCCTTCATCATTGTTTGTCTTAAAGGCTCAGTAACGGTTGGCATTGATGCACGAGAACTATTACATCTCTTTAGCTGACAAATGAATGAATGCCCGAAATCCGAACTTGGCGTGATGTAATGCCCAACCTCATGAGAGGCGGGCTAAGTATGATGAATGGTCTAAGGACAGTATACAGTGAGACTACCCAAGTTATGATTTTTCTCTCCTCCGGCTATATAGCCTATAAATATTTAGGCATAGACATAAGCCCCTGAGTTTTATTCCTGCTTTTGTACGTATAGTGCTCGGTCAAGCATGGGCCTATACATATTTAAGGGAAACTGAGCTATATAGTCGGTCCTTATATAGATTCTCACATGGCACAAAATAAATTCTGAAAGGTCATGTCCTTTAGAATTCTTAGTGTTATGATTACTTTAAAGTCTCATGAATAGCTAGTGCCTAGCAATTCTCAAACGTTGAATCTCTCGTATTTTAAAAGTCATTTCCTTCCCTCTTCCTATTCTTATGCTCTTTTTTCTCAAGCATGCCTCAAGCCCTTAAGTTCATTCTTTTTACTCAGGTATCTGATTCTTACCTTTTTCTTTTTAATTTTAGTGGTCGTGGTAGTTCTTAGGGAATGTGACGATAAAGGAAAGATCAATCATAAAAGTGATGAAGAAAGAAGAAAACTTTAGGAAGAATATACATGAGCATTAGATGTTCCTTTAAGAATAGAAGAGCATAGGCACATTATGAATAAATTCTATGATGAATTTCTTTCTTAGGAGAGTGACTTTGATTCTGATTCTTCAGGTTCAGTGGAATTTTTAATGGAAATCGCTACTCCATTCGACTCTGAAGTCATGAGCTATAAGAATAATGTTGTTGATGATTATGAAATCGTGGCACTCCGTTCTTTATAAAACATATCATCTATCGGTTCTGAATAAGATGTTATCTTGGAAGCATGTGTTCCTCAGGAGTGAGTTTGTACTCTCTAGTCAAATAATGTTACTGAAGATTTTTTCTATTTCTATTTGAGCATTCTTGAGGATTTTAACATCCGGATACCCTTCATTGATTTTGAAATTGATGTGTTAAAGACTGTCAATGTCTCTTCGTCCCAGCTATGTCCCAATAGTTGGGGATTTATAAAATCCTTTGAGAGAGTGTGTAAATTTTTGTTTATTACCCTAACCATCGGCTTTCTCTTCTCATATTTCAATGTGAAATGTGTTGATAATCGAAGCTAGATTCAATTCAGTGGGATTCCACGGAGAAGCTTCCTTCAAGCATATGCATCCAATTATAATAACTACAATGACCACTTTGTTAAAGTTCGTGATGGGACTCTATGTCCTCAAGTTTTGTATGTCGTGGACGGGAACCCACGCTTCTCTCGTTACTAGACAAAGGACCCATTGTCCATCACCAGGTTTGATTATAAGAAACTAACTGAGACCGAGATAGAATCCTTAGCTATTTCGGTTGCCCTTTGCTTTTATACTAAACTTTTTCCTTTTTGCAGACAAGATGACTGATTTATCAGTTCATGAAAAGAGGAAATTCTTGAAGAGTGCACGAGGAGATCTTAAAGGCATTGGGGGTGTAATAACAAGATTTGTCTCTGCATTTCATCTCTATGTTTTCATGATAACAAGGAAGTATTTGTGAAATAACTTTTTATGTTCTGATGTTTGTGATGTGTAGATCATGGATATTGAATATATATATATATATATATATATATATATATATATATATATATATATATATATATGATCAAACAAACATTATAAAAATGTACACAAATGATAATATGCAAAGTTAATATATGTAACACTAGTCGCAAGCGTGCTGAAGAAACAAGTATGCTTATGTATTTGAACATAATCAGAAAGATCCAAGGATGCCTGATTTTAATGTTGAAATGCTCTTGTGGATTCTGTTTTGAGAGTGGTTCTGATCAAAAAGCGATCGAAGCTTCTGATATATTAATCTTCTGAAGAACTAAGTTCTGAAAACTCTGATGACTTGAATTTCTAAAGACTGAATGTCTGGAGACCAAGTGCAGAAAAACTCTGAAGACTTAAGGGTTCTGAAGATTAACGTTCTGAAGAACCAAGTACTAAATATTATGAAGACAATGTTCTATGTGAACATGGTTCTGAAGATTCTAAACACTTGAAGTTCTGAAGACCATGGGTTTCAATCCAAGTACTGAAGTTCTGAAGAATGAAGTTCTATGTGAACAAGTTCTGAAGACTGGAGACTTAGGTTCTTTGAAGACCCAAGTATCATTGTCTCTAACTCATGCTTCATTCAATCATCTACAATCAGAAGCCTCTGAAGTTCAGAAGACAATGTTATCGTTAGCAAGGATAATACTCAGTACGATAAGTCTTTATCCCACTACCTCTCCACTAACCTTAAATATTGGAAAAGGACAATATGTGGTTGTACTATTTTCATCCTTGTATAAAAACATTACTATGTATCCAGTTATGCTGTAACGACACTTTTATGCTTGGCTATATAAGGAAACCATCACATGTTGTGTGATGTAGTTGTCGAGACCATAGTTGTTGCTATGATCTACAATTGTTAGTTAATTATTTGTTAACTAATTGATCATCCTGTTGGTTGGCTGGACTAAATAGATGCTTGGTGAAGTATATGTCACAACCACAATTGTTAGTGTTATGCTGCTGAAAAACAACAAACGAAAAGGTTGATTATGATACATTAAAGTTGTCAAGATGGTCTTTGAACCATGTTGTTGATGTTGCCATACAATCACATAAGGTTTATGATTAACAAAGATAACTATGGAACAAACCATATAGAGTTTGATTGAATATGCAACTCACAAGCTAATTACTCTTTGATAATAATCTGCTTATGCAGAGAGATCTTAGATTCACAATGTGCTTAACTTCATATGCTGCAAGGAGCTATCAAAGTTACATAAGACAAGAAGATGATCATGGAAGCTCCAATTACAAATCCTCAACAAGAATGTTGTGTTCCTGAAATGATCATTGGATTGAAGAAGAACAATGGATGTTGTCCAGAATGTTCTTAAGTTAATAAAGATAAATAAGTCATTCTTGCATTCAAACATAGATCAACAAAGCTTTCAAAGCATTTGAAGAAGAAGATGTCAACAATTCAAGTGCTCAAGGGTTGTTATCTGTGAAGAAGCAACTTGAAAAAATAGACACAACTGATCACGAATTAAATGTAGTATTCTTAGTGTGTATTTAGGATCTTCTGATGTACTTAAATTGTGAGTTCACATATGCTTATGTAAGAAGTAAAATCTTGTAACCATTACCCATTTCCCTAAAGGACCGTGTGAAGGTCATAACTTTAGGATGCTTGGAACTTAGTAGTTAGCGCATTCTCAGAGCTAGGTGTTCTGGTGAATTACTCTAGGGCTAAGGTTCTAGTGTTGCTTAGAACTATGTGTTATAGAGCTTGAAGTTGCAACATGTTGTTGTGTAGTTAGTCACAGTGGTTGGCTGTGAAAGGAAGTCGCAACAGTTGTTGTGTAGTTAGTCACAGTGGTTGGCCATACAAGGAAGTCGCAACGGTTGTTATTGTGTGACATGGTATGATTTTAATGTGTCAAAAACTTGGCATGATTGAAAGCTTAAGTGGTTCTCTATGAAAAAGCAAGAATTGGAAAATTTGGAAAAATGAACTGAATGAGCCGACTCAAATTCATCAATGAGCCGACTCATTCAGTGTTAAATTGGTGGCAAATGCACAGGTCCAAACAGGTTGCCTGATGCATCAATTTTGGTTGACTCATGGGTATGGATGAGCCGACTCAAAACCTTTCATGAGTCGACTCATCAAGAAGTCTTTTTCTCTCATTTTCCACGGGTCTCAACATGTTGCCTCTCTATTTATTTTGGTCGGCTCATATGTTATTTTGAGCCGGCTCATTTAATGATTTGAGTCGGCTCATTACTGTGCTGACTCATTTTTTCATTTAATTTTTCCCTCTCTTATGTTTCTTTCTCTAACCAATATAAATAGTTGTTTATTTCATTTGAGAAAGGTGAACAAGGAAAGTGAAAGATATACATATAGCTCTCTTCATCTTCTTCATTCTTGCATCAATCAACAATCACACACAACAATCTTTGTTTGATTTCGGTGCTTGTTTCGAAGATAACGTTCAATCGTGAATTAGAGTTTCAGATTGGGTTTAGAGTGTGTGGGTTTTCCTTGAAAAAATTTGAAGGGTTTTCTCCTCCAAGATCATTGAAGATTTAGGGGTTTTGCATACATCGATAGTTCCTAGATTCAGCCGAGTGAGGTAGATTGAAGATCAAGTGGATCGTTTTCTCATATCATGGTAGACGGAGGATAGCGAAGGAATTTGTGAGTTCACAAGTGTTGGAGAAACTCAGCCGTGCTCAAAGTTTGGAGAATCGTGAATTCTTGCAAGAAGGGAGCAATTAATCGGAGGCTTTCTCGACACGCGTGGAAGACATGATTCTACTTTGGATCAAGGGACAAAAAGAAGATTTGACAGCATATTCAACGTGGTTTGGTTTGTTGGTTCATTTATTTCTCTTCTTGTAAAACAATTGCGATTTAATAAAACTGCCCAATTCAATTTCGAATTGGAGGCAGAGTACTTCAAGCGAGGACGGCGAAGGAACTGCCTCAATAAATTCCTTGTGTTCTTTTTATTTCTCGCATTTTACTTTTATTCATATTGATATTGTGTGCTTGAAAAGTTTAGTGTATCAAATTAGTGCATTCAAAGTGTTTGATAAGTTGTTACACTCAAAAGTGATAACTAGAGTGGGTAAAATTCTGCACTATTTGATACAACAAAATTATCCTTGGTGTGTGCACTCCAAGTGTTTGGTAAAAAGCCTAACCACACAAAATCAATTTGATTGTGCTTAATTTCTTCTTCAATCATTGTTAAGAATAGTTTTATCAAGTGCTGAATTATCAAGTGAATCATTTGTGCAATATTAATTCTTCTAGTCATCATTTCATTCCAATTGGGTTTTACGCATATCCGATCTCCGGTGACTTCTAATTTGAACTAGACGATTTTACGGGAAACTTCTGCAATACTTTTTCAACTTAATTTTGAAAAGTAAATTTTAAAAAGGGATCTATTCAACCCCCCCCCCCTTCTAGATCCGCGTTATCTTCTAACAAGGGGTATCAAGAGCATCAGTTCATCTAGTGCTTCGCATACAACTTATTGGAAAATGGACAACGATCCAACGGGGGCGTATAATAGAGCTCCAGTTTTTACCGGAGAAAACTATAGTCACTGGAAAGATTGTATGCACATCCATATCAACTCTGTTGATAGAAAAATTTGAAAAGTTATTCAAGAAGGCCCCTTTCAAATAACCATGGTCGGACCGAATAATATCTAAATTGAAAAACCGGAAGCATAATGGGATGATAATGATGAAAAGAAATATAGCTACGATTGGAAAGCTCGAAACATACTCATAGCTTCCTTGGGAGCGGATGAATACTTTCGAGTTTCTCATCACACATCGGATAAAGCTATGTGGGAAGCCTTACAAGTTGCCCATGAAGGAACCGATGATGTTAAGCTTGCTCGAATTAATACTCTACAATAAGAGTTCGATCGATTTCACATGAGCCAAGGGGAAACTGTTGGTGTAATGGGAAAAAGATTTTCTCACTTGACAAATCGATTAAATGCTCTTGGTAAAACTACTCCTAATGATGTAGCAACTAACAATATTTTGAGATGTCTTACTAGGGAATGGTTGCCAAAAGTTACGGCAATCAAAGAAGCCAATGATGTAAGAACTTTGGATCTAACTACACTCATTGGAAAACTACAAGAGCACGAACAAGAGCTCTTAAACTTAAATGAGCATGAAGATAAAGAAAAGAAAGAAAAGATCGAGAAAAATAAAGATCATGAGAAGAAGAAGAAGTCTATTGCATTAAAAGTTTCTTCCTCAAAATCCTCCACCAATAAAGATAGTGGGAGTGATTCAAGTGATGATGAAGACAAATCAAACGAAGATATGGGCTTATTCGTAAGAAGATTCAATCGGTATCTAAAAAAGAATGAGATTTCCCATTCGAACAAGCGTCTCATCAACTATCGAAGAAAATATAATCCTTCCAAGCAAGAGTTTGTTAAAAGTACTAAAGGCAAGGGATCTTGTTACAACTGTGGAAAACCAGGACATTTCAAACCGGATTGCCCTATGTTAAAGAAAGACAAGGCAAAAGACAAATATCAAAGAAAAGGCAACAAGGCTAGAAGAGCATATATTGCTTGGGAAAGCGATATTGAGTCGTCTAGCAAAGATACCTCAAGCGATGAGGAAAAGAGAGTAAATCTTTGCCTCATGGCTCATAAGAAAGGCAAGAAAGAGGTAAGACATGCTAAATATGATTATGCTGAAAAATTGTCTTATAATGATTTGCTTAGTACTTTTAATATTCTCCATCAAGAAGCTAAAGAAGCTTTCAAGCGCATTGCATCCGACAAAAGAATTTTTGCACATTTAGAGAAAAAGGTTTCGGATAATGAAAATGATATGAAAGCTCTTAAGACATCGATGGTAGAATCTATAGTAGAAGACAAACGAGAATGGCATAACTTTCATAGTTGTGAAACATGTTGGATTTGGCAAAAAGAGGTTAAAACTCTTCAAGCCAAACTAGACAAGTTGTCACAACCAAAAATGACATTCACTATTGATCGTTCAAACTTTAGAGAATCAATGAACAATCCATATAAAAAATATACCTATGTTGTGAAGGATCAAAATAGTCAATGCAAGTCTAAACCATTCTTGAAATGTCACTATTGTTGCAAGGAAGGTCATACAATTGCCAAATGTCGTTTTAGGAGATACTTGGTCCCTAAAGGCATTTGTCAATGGTTGCCTAAAAGCAACAAAATTTTCATTCACACTCTAGGACCCAATGAAAATTGGGTACCTTTCTCTCTTGTCTAATCATATAGGTGGAGTGTCTTGAGACTATGGAGAAACGATGGTTTCTTGATAGTGGATGCTCAAGACATATGACAGGTGATATTTCCCTATTCTATGACTTTGTGGCTAAGAAGAAGGGATTTGTTACCTATGGTGATAACAACAAGGGAGCTATACCGGTAAAGGTAGTGTAGGTAATCCCTCTTCTACATCTATCTCTAATATCCTTTTAGTTGAGGGTCTTAAACATAACCTTGTTAGCATTAGTAAATTATGTGATAAGGGATATAATGTCTCATTCTCTAAAGAAGGATGCAAAATTGAACATAATAAAAACAAAGAGGATGTGTTTAAAGGCTTGAGGGTTAACAATGTTTATATGCTTGATTTGAATTCGATGACCTTGAGTGATCCTAAATGTCTTATTTCCAAAAAGGAAGAGTCTTGGCTTTGGCATAGACGTTTAACTCATATCAACTTTGAATTGCTAAATAAGGTTGTGTCCAAAAACTTAGTAGTCGGTTTGCCTAACATAAAGTTCACTAGAGATCATCTTTGTGATGTTTGCCAAATGGGAAAGCAAACTAAGATATCTTTTAAATCAAAAATTCTAGTCTCTACTTCTAGACCTCTTGAACTTCTACACATGGATCTTTTTGGTCCTTCTAGAATCAAAATTATATGAGGGAACTATTATGATTTTGTTATTGTTGACGACTACTCTCGATTTTGTTGGACAATCTTCTTAGCTAGTAAAAGTGATACCTTTTCGACTTTTGAAACTTTTGCCAAATTATCTCAAAATAAACTTGGCACAAACATTGTAACTATTAGAATTGACCATGGAGGTGAGTTTGAAAATCATCTCTTTGAAATTTTTTGTGAAAACCATGGCATTGATCATAACTTCTCTGCTCCTAGAACACCACAACAAAATGGTGTTATGGAACGTAAAAATCGTGTGTTGGAGGAATTGGGAAGAACTATGATTAATGATAGCGGCCTTCCTAAATATTTTTGGGTCGATGCTATTAGCACCGCTTGCTATGTTTTGAATAGGATCACTATTCGACCTATTCTAAACAAAACGCCCTATGAACTATTAAAAGGAAGAAAGCCTAATGTGCCAGATCTTCATGTTTTTGGTTGCAAATGTTTTGTGCTAAATAATGGAAAAGAAAATATTGGTAAATTTGATTCAAAGGAGGATGAGGGCATCTTCCTTGGATACTCTAATTCAAGAAAATCATATAGAATACTCAATAAAAGGTTGCTTATAGTTAAAGAATCTGTACATGTATCTTTTGATGAAACTTATCTGAATGTTGTCGGAAAAGGTAGTGTTGTTATTGGTGCAGGTGCCTCCTCTAGTGAGATTGTTAAAGACATTGATATTTCTCGTGCGGAACCCTTTCCGGATGTTGTTAATAAGGATCCAGTTGATGTGTCTAGTCTCAAAGATGAAGGTCAAACATCCTTTCAAAATGATCTACCATTGGAATGGAAGACATCAAAAGATCATCCTATCGATAACATCATTGGAGATATCTCAAAGGGTGTCATTACTAGATCAAGACTAAGTAACTTTTGTTTTTATCATGCCTTCATATCTCAAATTGAGCCTTAAAATGCCAAAGAAGCTTTACTTGATGAAAATTGGTTCCTAGCCATGCAAGAGGAACTTAATCAATTTAAAAGAAATGAGGTTTGGGACCTTGTTCCACCTCCGCTAGATCATCGAGTAATTGGCACCAAATGGGTTTTTAGGAACAAATTGGATGAAAACGACACTATTATTCGCAACAAGGCCCGTCTTGTTGCTCAAGGGTATAACCAAGAGGAAGGCATAGACTATGAGGAAACTTATGCTCATGTTGCCCGCCTTGAGGCTATACGCCTTTTACTTGCATTTGCTTGTTCACAAAACTTCAAATTATATCAAATGGATGTTAAGAGTGCCTTCCTTAACGGATATATAAATGAAGAGGTTTATGTGTGTCAACCTCCTGGATTTGAAAACTTTGAAAAACCAAATCATGTTTACAAACTAAAACGTGCTTTATATGGTCTCAAACAAGCTCCTAGAGCTTGGTATGAGCACCTAAGCAATTTTTTAATCAATCAAGGGTTTTCAAGAGGAAAGGTTGACACTACTCTCTTTATTAAACGTGAAGGAAAACATTATATATTAGTTCAAGTATATGTAGATGATATTATTTTTGGATCTACTAACATGAAGTTGGTCAAAGAATTTTCAAGTTCTATGCAAGGTGAGTTTGAGATGAGTATGATGGGGGAGCTAAATTTCTTCCTCGGACTTCAAATTAGACAACTTGAAGATGGAACCATCATAAGTCAGACTAAATATTGCAATGAGTTGCTCAAAAGGTTTGATATGACAAACTCCAAGTCTATTGATACACCAATGCCTATGGCGACAAGTCTTGATCGTGATGAAAAGGGTAAGGATATAGATATAAAAAGGTATCGAGGTATGATCGGATCTCTTCTTTATCTTACTGCATCGCGTCCAGATATTATGTTTAGTGTATGTATGTGTGCTAGGTTTCAATCTTGCCCTAAGGAATCACATTTAAAATCAGTTAACGCATACTTAGGTATCTTTTTGGTATGTCTAAGTTTGGTTTATGGTATCCTAAGGGTAGTGATTGCTCTTTGGTAGGTTTTTCCGACTCCGACTTTGCCAGTTGTAAAGTGGATAGGAAAAGCACTAGTGAAACTTGTCATTTCTTTTCAAACTCTCTTGTCAGTTGGCATATCAAAAAACAAGTTTCTGTTGCTTTATCAACGGCGGACGATCTGAGGTGCTAATACCTTCCCAGGTCGTAACCGATTCCTGAACTCAGATCTTTTGTTCAAAAGGCCACATCCTTTACTTCTTCCTTAGGTTTGTGCAGCATTAGCTTTTCCATTCATTCAGGATAAAAATGTCTGGCTGGCGACTCTACCTCTTCCGCGCCACTTTCGCGTTTGTACCAGGATGGAAATCTAGGGAGCGACAACCACGTTATGATAACATACCTTATACAGAGTAGGGTTCGTTCAGTCGAGCTTATAATCAGCTGATAAATCCATGTGGTAATGTTTTATCGCTCGGACGCATTCTTCTTTTGTTCAAAAATGGTTGCCCTCCTTTAATGCACCTTGTTTTTGAAGATACAAATCGTAAAATATATATGAAGATGGGTAATCACCTCCCAAGTTCAGTCTTGTCATGTGTTGAGGAGGACAATATACATGACTGACTAGGACCTCATCTTCATTGACCATTTCATCAACAATTACCTCCTCTTCTTCCTCGCCGTCATCAATAACATCGACTTCAGCTAAATTATTGTCGGATTCGCAAAACACTTGCGAAGGATCAACAATTTGAGACATCTATTGTTGGTGTAGCGTAATATAAAGCTCAATATCATTGAAACCAGAATACTCATGGCTGAGAAACATGGTACAAACACTTTCGTTATCACATAAAATTAATTGGAAAAACATGACCTGGTTATCTTCATAAAAGACTGGATTTTTGTAAATGATGGCGTCTACTGGACCACGCTGTATTTTCTTTTTCAACCTCTGTTTCAGATGAGCAAAATTTGACTGTCGGGTAATTGAGAACCGAGTAACCTCGGTATTTTGAAAGTTGAACCCAAATAGGTTACAATCGAATATTTCGCCATTTATATATGCATTGATCATATATTGCGGTGATTGAGACATATTTCAAATACGATGAATCAATGTGATATGTTTAATGTTGAAAGTTTTTGGTAAGTCATATTTGAAACATTTAAACATACCTATAAATAGAATTATTGTTGTACTATTTTCTTTTCTGATATTATTACACAATACTCTTATTTTATTCATATGCATGTTGTATACACCTTATTCAATTATTTTTCCTTACAAATAATAAGACCAGGGAATCATGCAACCTATAAAATATAAGACACATGCAATGTAACCTACAAAATATAAGATTGGCTTAGGGAATCATATTTACACCTTATTCAATTATTTTTTCGTACTAAAAAAAAAACAATACACCCATTTGCTAATCAGATTGGCTTAGGGTTTTAATATTAACACCCATTCGTCAATCCAATTAGCGAAACAATACACCTATTCGCCAATCAATACGGTGATTGAGTCAAACGTATAAAGCTGCATTTTCATGTCTTGTGCCCTGCGTTCTTCAGTGTTACGTGATTCCTTTCTTCTCACAAAATTCCTAGCATGCAACAATCTTGTCACCTGCCATTTGATGCTTCCCATGTGGTCAAGATTCCCATAAATGCATGTGAAAATTTATTGCATGTGAAAGAAAAAGAAAAGGAAGTGGTGATCCTGGTTATGCTTCATTCGCCAATCAGAATGCAGATTCATAATCCTCACCATATCATTTGAACCAATAAGGATTTAGGGCAACTCATTTACACCCATTTACCAATCTGATTGGCGAATGCACTTAGGTTAATTTAACTTATTCATCATATCATATGGCTTATTAATTTTCTTTTTTTTCTTCTAACCTATAAATACATTCCCCAATCTTTTTTATTAACCATCCTTTCATAAAATAACACTCTAAGGTTCTAGTTAATTTCATAACTTCAACAACTCAAGATTCAATGGTTCTATTAACAATGGGTGACCAACATAGAGGAACAATAGAAAATATTGCTACATTTGTAAGTTTTTTTTTGCTATAATTATTTTTAATTTATATCATTTCTAGGTTATTTTTAATATATATATATATATATATATATATATATATATATATATATATATATATATATATATATATATATATATATATATATATATATAATTTTTACTTATGTTAATTATATATATATATATATATATATATATATATATATATATATATATATATATATATATATATATAATTTTTACTTATGTTAATTTATATCATTTGTGTCTACAGAATGTAAAAAGATTTCGTTGTCGATTGCATGAGTACATACCATATGATCCAATCATAGAATCGTTTATCTTTTTAATGCAGTTTATCTGGCGGTCATATTTGGGCCTGGATCATGAACCTAATCCCGAGGATGTTGAAATATGGTCAGCAAAAACACCAATCATTCAGTTCACTACTGTCATACCCTAAATTTTAACCAGATTTTTAATTTTTCGTTCATTCAAGGCATTTTTGTCATGATATCATTTGTCAGTCATTTTTTGCATTTTTATCCATTAATCGTGAATCATGCACTTTTCTATTTAATCTCGTCTCAACTTAATTTTATTTTATTTTAGGTTTGTTCCAATTTAAAAAAATAATAATAGGATGTTGTTTCATTTTGTCTTTTTCTAAAAAAATAGTTATCTTAAATCATTTAGAATTAATTATTTCAATTTCAGTTTTAGTTTCAAATTTTAATTAAGAACAATAATTTTAATTAGATAATTAATTAGTTTCATTTAGATTTAATTAAATCCTATTTTATCTAGTTTTAGTTTAATTTTAGATTATTCTTAATTTAAGTTTAATTTTAATTTTTGTTTAATTTAACTGTTTGTAGTTAACTCAAATTTAATTTATAATTTAATATTTCGATTACTGTTAATTTATTTATTTATATTTGGTTCATTTTTTTAGTGTAATTTAATTGGTCCTTATTCCACCAGTCACTTGGTCAAAACAACCTGCAGAAGTCTCTACTTTTATCACAAAAAATACAACCTGCACCACTACTCAATGCTATAGTCTGCAACACCAAGCCTACAATTATAGCTACAATAGTCCCAAAATTTTCACCAATTAAGAGGACAAAACCTGCACAGGAAAAAGGGATTTTGAACAAAAAACAAACCAAAGGATAAAGACAATAAACCAAAGGATGAAGGAGGAAACCAGTACCAGAAAGAGACCCCCAGGAACCATTAAAAAAAATCACTATTTTACATTCACAAAAAAGAAAAGCTGCTAACAATAACAGCACATCACCACTCTTCCCGCAGATCACCTTCAAAAACACCGCATAAACCATTAAACAAAAGGGGGACCTCCAAAAAAAAGCCTGCTCCAACCTTTGAGATCTGTCCTTGATAAATAGGAACAACAGAGAAATATACCTAAAAAAAAAAAAGAAAACATAAACGGGAGACCCTCTTTCATCAGGTTTTCATCACCTGCAGACCCAAATCCATAACAATCCAACAGCCAAACCCACACGGAACCAACTCGAAAAATCTCGCTGCGAAACCGTGAAAACCTTTTCGTTCCTCCGATCCAAACCGCCACTGAACACAGATCGAGCAAAATGACACCGCGAGGATGACCGGCTGAGGCACCGCGAGCAAAAGCCACCTTCTTCAACAGAAATCGCAACCACCATAACCTCCACCTTTCCACCCTTCACCGTAAACCTCACCACCATCTCGTCGCTGCCAAAACACTTCCTCCACCCACTTTCATCTCCAACTACCACCTGCAAACAGAAACAACAGCCAACGAATCACCACCACCATCACCAAAGTCCCCCTCTTCGCCCCCTTTTATCACCATCATCCCGTCGCTGCCAATACAACAACCACCATCATCCATCAATCATCACCACGAAAACCTTACCGCCGGACCACCCTCAACGGCGTCTCCCTTCTTTTTCTTCAAAACCACCATTTTGAAATCGCCGCAACAACCACAAATCGCCTTGCTTCACCCAGATTTCCTTCAATGCAACCGAAACACAAACACCACAAGCCACCCTCACAGAAAACCAAACGACGAACCGAAATCGCACAGAACCTCCGAATCTCTCCACATCAACATTTCGCCATCGCCTTCACAAATAATCACTTCCATTGAACCGCGACCCCCAGTCTCGTTTTCCTTCATCACCAACAACAACAAACCGACCACCACCGTTCGCCAACCACAAATCGCACACCCCCATCACCTTCAATCTTCCGGCCCTCCAACCGAATAAATCCTCACCCACCGCCGTGAGATCCGCGAGTGAACACGAGAATGACAACGAACGAAGATTCGAGGGTGGAGGTTTCTTCACCGCCGTAGTTTTTTCGCGTTCCTGAAGGATGAACTGAGAATTTACGGCATCGATCTGAGAATAGAGAGATTGAATCGCAATTTAGAGCTGGTTTTGATTTCTTCTTCGTGTGAATAGGAGGCTGCGGGTTTTGTTTTGTTTTTGACGAAGAATAGGATTGCTTATGTTAAGTAACTCTCTTTTATTATTTATTTATTTTTATTACTTTTATTTATTTATTTATTTTTACCTTGTGTTTCTCTATTCTTTTGTTTGGGCTGCTAATAATCTTAAGCCCACAGGTTCCTTCTCATCCCCCACCAGGAGTTGTTGTCTACACACTAAGACAACCTTTTGTTCATTAGTTAAAATTTTATTAGCAATTATGTGTTGGTTAATTTTTTATGGTTAATCTTTATCTATTTTCTTGTGATTATATTTTGTTTAATTTTCGATTTACGCATGTAAATATTTTCTTGATTATTTAGATAATTGTTTGACATTAAAGTTTATTATTATTTCAATTTAAACTAGATTATAATTTTAGATATATTATTTAGAATTCTAGTTAGGTTTAATTGTTGTCCTTTAGATTTTTTTATTTTTTATGGATCTTTTAGTAAATATAACTTTGTTGATTCTTGGTTGAAGTTTTTGACTCATACTTGGAGTTTTAGTTTGATGTGAGGAATACTCTTGTCAATTAGTATAATCTTGATGGATGTCGTGAGCTTGATACTTGGTCATGATTTGGATTTGATACTTTTTTTGCTTGAGTTACTTTTGGCGCATATTGAAGAAGCAACGGATCTTCTCCGTTAGGTACCTTTAAAACTTGTTATCTTATTTACGTTTCAATTTAGTCCTGATGCCACTTTGGTGTTTATCCGATTTTTGTACATCACCCTCGTGTCAAAACCTAAAAATACATCTAAAAACAATTATCCAATTTATTTAATTAATTTCATACGAAAACAGAACTCCGGAGTCTAGCATTCTGCACGTTCTGGATTGGACCGCAACTGGGCTAGCCCCACGCGATGGTTCAATCACCATTCGTATATAAAATATCAAATCATTTTTATAAATTAAATTACGAAAACAGAACTCCGGAGTCTAGCATTCCGCACGTTCTGGATTGAACCGCAACTGGGCTAGCCCCCACGCGATGATTCAATCACCATTCGTATACTAAAATATTCAAACTACCTTATTAATTTAATACAAAAACAGAATTCCGGAGTCTAGCATTCCGCACGTTCTGAATTGGACCGCAACTGGGCTAGCCTCACACGATGTGTCCAATCACCATTCGTATACTAAAATATTCAAACTACCTTATTAATTTAATACGAACACAGAACCCCAGAGTCTAGCACTCCGCACGTTCTGGATTGGACCGCAATTGGGCTAGCCCCACGCGATGGTTCAATCATCATTCGTATTCAAAACAATTTAACAATCTTAAAGGATCAGGTATAATTCATCTCCATAGGAAAGTTGTTCCTCCTATCCCCACAAACACAAACAAAAAATCTTACAAACAATTAATTTCAAAGGAAGAACGTGGCATTGCTTGTTGATCATTATATCCAAGTTTAAAGCTTCTTTCGATTTTATTTATTCTCAAAGAAAGAATATGGCATTGCTTGTCGATCTTATATCCAAGTTTAAAGCTTCTTTCGATTTCTCCTTTTTCAAACGTTTGTGGTGGAATAGGTGAGACACTTCTCTTAAAGATGATGACTTGTCTCTTTCTTTCAAATACAATTTCAAACCCACCAACCAATATAAACTATTTTTCCATAATTAATCGGCGAGTAACTGAACTCTGGAGTCTAGCACTCCGCACGTTCTTGAATGCAATCACTCCTGGGCTAGCCCCACGCGATGTGGTTCATTTGCCCTCTCGTTTTAAAACACCCTTAACAAAGATCAAATATCTTTTCTCAAATGAACATTGTTTAAATCTTTCTATCTCGCAAACAAGCTAGCACTTCAGCCTCATATCGCGAGCAGATAAGCCAACGCTTAGCAGTAGAATGCATTTTCAAACAATCGTTCAATTAAAAATCAAAAACCGTAGTTGCACAAACTACGAAGCTCTGACTTTCCCATTGCACAGGGGACTACGTAGGCACGGGGATTTTAATCCTTCACGAGCACAATAATAAAAAAATCCAATCATTTTTTCCGTCACAATAATAAAAAATTAACTATCTCTCCATCACAATAATAAAAAACTTAACCTTTCCCTATTGCAAATAATAAACAAATATCGATACTTAATCATTAAAAGAAGACAATAATACGAGTTAACATTTAAAGCGCAAACTAGACTAAGAGGTTCCCGTTGAGTACAACGGACGTGAGGGGTGCCTAATACCTTCCCCTTGCGTAACTGACTCCCAAACTTAGAAATAGTGGTTTCGTTGACTATTCTTATCCTTTATTTAGGTTGTGTCTATATCTCCCTTTTCTCTCGTAGAATAAATAGAATTAGGTGGCGACTCTGTTGTTTGTTTTAGGATCGTATTTTTCGAGGTGCGACAGCTGGCGACTCTGCTGGGGACTTATTGCCTTGAGCATAAGAGAGTCGAGCCTAGCTTAGGATAGTTCGCGTTTTTTTGATGACTTGTTTAATTGTCTTCTTTATTTATTGTTGATATTCTATCTATTGTTTCCTTCTTTATTATTTGCTCATTATATCTGCCTGTTGGATCTCGGGATATCACGGGTATGAAGTTGTACTTGAGTTTTGAAAAAGAAGAGGGAACACCTAAGTTAGAATTGGATGTTATTAGTGTTAGTCTCCAAGGACTCTCTCCTTGCACGCCTAGCATGAAAGCTCCTCCAGATAGTTAGACTTTTCGTAGATCTTGTCGCAACGCAGCTAGCCTGTCGCGTGACCTGATTCATGAAAGGGATGTGATTCTGGGACCCCCTAGAACCTGTTTCATTTTTGGCAGTTGTGTAATGTTAGGCTCCAAGGACTCGCTCCTTGCACGCCTAGCATGAGAACTCCACTCAAGGTAGACCTTATCGTCATTATCGTCACAATGCAGCTAGCCTGCGGCGGGGCGTTAGTACGATAAACGTCTGTGACCTTGAGTATCCTTATACCATCATCATAGAAGCTACCATGTGAGTGGGCTTTATGGGTAAAGAATTTAGAACTCTCCACTTAAGGCTTACCAGTTAAGCGATTCCGAGTTATTTGTACCTTGGATCCAACATCTTGCCTTCATTTTGGAGCTGTTTATGTTTGTGATTTTGAGCATTCTGAGCTTTGCATTCATTTGCATATCATTTGCATTCGCATCGCATATCATTCTCCCATCAAACAAAAAGCTCACTCATATGTCCTTCTACCAGTTTGTTGACTCTTGGACGTCTCTTTCAAGCCTGAAGTAGTCACTGAAGAACAACAGATATGGCAGAGAATGCTGATTCCATGTCAGGCTTTACTATAATGACCAACCCGGTGTACGATTTTCGTCCTGACAACGATGCTCAACAAGTGGATGTTCCCCAATCTCAGAACGTCCATCATGTGACAAAGGTGAATAATCCTAAGGTGGTGAAAATTGAGGAAGGAATTCGTGATCTCGAGGAACAACTGAAGATGGTGAAAGAACTCAATGCATTTGGTTTAAAAGCTCATAACTTGTGTCTGGTCCCGGGCGTGATTATTCCCCCAGATTTCAAAATTCCTACTTTTGAAATATACAAGGGTGTAAGTTGTCCAAGATATCATTTGATGATGTTTTGTCGAAAAATGACTGCTCATGCCGATAATGATAAGCTGATGATTCATTACTTTCAAGAAAGTCTATATGGGGCATCTTTGTTGTGGTATACGAAGCTAGAAAGAAACCATATACAAACTTGGGAAGACCTAGCCGGCGCTTTTGTGAAGCAATATGACTATAATTTGGACATGGCTCCAGACTGTGACCAGTTGATAGGAATGAGTCAGAGAGATGATGAATCTTTTAGGGAGTATGCACAAAGATGGAAAGAATTGGCAGCCCAAGCTCATCCGCCACTCTTAGAGAAAGAACTTGCCAAAATGTTTCTAAAAACATTGTTAGACTCTTATTATATCAGAATGATAGGCGTTGTGCCATTAGAGTTCTCCAAAATTGTGGGAGTTGGAGTAAACATTGAAAACGCATCCAAATGTGGAAGAATCCAAGAGGGGTCAGTTTGCCAAATTATTGAAGAGAAGTCTGTGTGTGATTCCCAAGAGGAAGGAAATTTTGAAGTTAATGCAATTAGGGATTCTCCTAAAATCTTGCAAGCTCCAGTGCCTTATGGCGAACGTCAAAATCAGCGCCATAATCAACAAAGATCTCAGGACAGACCAACATGAGAGACTCCTCAGTTCAATCCAATCCCAATGACTTACGGTCAACTGTGGACTTGTTTCGCCAGGAATTCAGTGATGGCACCCAGGAAGACGAGAGCCATGAGGTCTCGCCCTCATTGGTTCAATCCAAATACCAGTTGTGAGTTTCATAATGGAGCACTGGGGCATCCGATTGAAGAGTGCAAAGTCTTCCAGGAAAAGGTTCAAGAGATGATCGACTACGGGGTGTTGGCCTTCAATGGAGGAATCCCATCTGTGGACGGAGTACCTTTGTGCTGATAGAAAACTCAAGAAAGTCCTTTCCAAATCAGTTTGTTACTGGAGCCTGAGACCAGTTCCTCCATACACCTGATCGTTCGATGCTTTGGAGCTATCCTCTCAGATGTTTAGCTCGTCTGCTGCTTTTCATATGTATTTTGCTATGTTTTGTTAATGCATTTGTTTTGGCATGTAAGAACTTATTTGTTTTGAATGATTAATGCAATGAATATGTTTGTCTTGAAGTAATCCATTCGTATTCACTCATAATGTTTTCTTTCAACTTTATAATGCCAATATTACCCCATTTCTTGCCTAGGCAGAGAATTGGGGGGAGGATGACGAAATTAAAACACAAATTCTCTAAGTTGAATGCTTTTGACTAAAATCCTACTGGCGATGTATAGGCATTGTTTCAAATTCCCAAACACTGGAGAAATAAGGAGTTAATCCCTAGTCAACCACTTCGAGCCTATAAGTAGGAGTTTCTTTCAGATATTTCAAAACCCTTACGCTTAACCTGGGGCAGGGTAGTATTCAGTTAATCTAGTTACACAGTCAAATCATAAGATGAAACATCCCATCAGGGAATCCACTACAATTAATGACTTGACAGTCACAACATTCAGCCTTCCAATGATTTTAAAGAAAAAGAGAGAGAAAATAGAATCCCGCTAAGTCAAGCACCCAAAAGGAGACTTAGGCAAAAATCAGGGACCAAAGAGAAATTCGAGTTAGAAGAGGCCTTTCAATCCTCAACCTAAAATCTTACGATTTAGTGACCACCATACCAAAGTCAAAGGGGTCACTGATATCCATAAAGGACAAATAAGAGGACTGTCATTTCAAGCAAACCTTGGATCTTCATCTCTATGCTATCAAGACAAATGTATGTGTCAATTTAGCTGAACCTAGGATTAGAGGACATCACAGAGAGTGGGTGGGCATCAAATAAACTTTGAGCCTTTATCCTTTGTTTCTAAAACCGTGAACCAAACCACATTACAACCCTCAAAAGTCCTAATTGAAGTAGGGTTTATTTCGAAAGCACACTCGATGAGAAAGTGTTTCCCGACTCCCATGAGTTTTGCTCAAAAGTTGGTGTTGGCTTTATAAAAAAAATGAATATCACCTCCTAGCTAGTGATTCGGTCACAGGATATTGTGAAAATCTTTTCAAAAACAAAAAACTTCGAGACAAACACGTGTGTTGCATTAGCAGTCTTAACATTAACCTTTTTGCTTGTTAGCATTTGCTTGATATCATAGAAACCTATGTATGAGCACCAGTGATGAGCTTAATCTCTTGAGATTTGAAACTCTGATGAGTAGTTGAACAACCATTTCAGAGAATGATCACCCCCAGGGGCATGTTGTTTGAATACTTTGCCAGTCAGGGGCAAGTTACTTGAAAACTTAGCCAGCCAGGGGCAGGTTGCCTTAATACTTTGCCAGCCAGGGGCATTTTGCCTGAAGACTCTGCTAGACAGGGGCATGTGGCTCGAAGACTTTGCCATATAAGGGCGTGTTGCTTAATACTTTGCCAGACAGGGGCAAGTTGCTTTAATATTTTGCCAGACAGGGGCATGTTGTTTGAAGACTTTGCCGCAGGAGCATGTTGTTTGAATACTTTGCCAGTCAGGGGCAAGTTACTTGAAAACTTAGCCAGCCAGGGGCAGGTTGCCTTAATACTTTGCCAGCCAGGGGCATTTTGCCTGAAGACTCTGCTAGACAGGGGCATGTGGCTCGAAGACTTTGCCATATAAGGGCGTGTTGCTTAATACTTTGCCAGACAGGGGCAAGTTGCTTTAATATTTTGCCAGACAGGGGAAAGTTGCCTTAATACTTTGCCAGCCAGGGGCATTTTGCCTGAAGACTCTGCTAGACAGGGGCATGTGGCTCGAAGACTTTGCCATATAAGGGCGTGTTGCTTAATACTTTGCCAGACAGGGGCTAGTTGCTTTAATATTTTGCCAGACAGGGGCAAGTTGCCTTAACACTTTTCCAGACAAGAGCAGATTGCTTGAAGACCTTGCTAGACAGGGGCAAGTCATTTCCCAATTTGTGCCTACACATTCTGATCATTCCTAGAATACAAGTATTGAAGACTTATTTGTGCCAAACACAGTTAATCTAAGGCAGTGACGTCGAGATTCGACGAATCTCTACAAGAGTTTGAAGACACTGGGGCATCTTGAATGCCAAGTCTTCTATAAAATCCTCTTGAGATGATCTCTTCTCATAAATCATTTTGTGGGCGGATGACCACGTGTTCCCCTAAGCAAGAAGCTCTTGGGATCTACCTTGCAAGTACTTCCAGATATTGGGGTCCTCACGCCAAGTTGCTATGGTATGTCAGGGGCATGACTCATTATTTTCTGGTGGATTTCTTTTACTACTTAGTGCTTCCAGTGAGTTACTAAGTCTAGTACCCCCAATTGAGCCTTGATTCTAGCTTCTCCAGCTGAATCTGATTTTCTCTCCCCAACGGAGTACAAATTTACTTCATCCTAAGCAAACGTAGTTTGTATGGTTGCTTCCTTCTGATGGACGTTGAAGTTAGAATACTTGTCTGGGTCTATTTCCCGAATGAAATGTATTCCTCTCCTCAAAGAGATTTGAGCTTTGTAAGCAGGACCTTGCTCCATGGATGGCTCTTTACCTTATCTTCAGTGATTGCGTACACTTTGACGAGATTGGTCGAGTATCTGTTTGTTGTGATGTTTATTTCATCACCAGTTCACCTCTTGTGTCTGTTTTGTCTGTCTGTCAGCATAAACATAACGCATATACATACATGTACATCATAAATGATTCATATTCATACTCATGTTGCATTCATTAATGCACACCTCCTTCACCTTGGTCGTGTTTATCCCCAAGTGATGTGTCTCTCTCAAAATAGAGTTGTCAGACTTAGGCAGAAAATGTACATTCTTTCTAATTCCCCACTGAGTTCTTACCCTCGTGGAAGATTTTTGCTTTAGTTCCCCTTTCCACACTTGGATAGGATAAAACCCCAGTTGATTTCATTCCTCATGGGTTGTTGTCTTGCTTGACAGTTTCTTTCCAGCTCGTTCCTGGATTGAATTTCGGTTCTTTGGAAATTTTGATGAATTGAACTACCAATCGGAAAGTGCATTTTTTCTTTGCACCTTTGGATGCTTAGTTTCCCAGAAGAAATTTATTGAAGGCTTCCATTGAAGACAAACTTTGTTTTCCAGCAGTGTTGTTGCAACATCCTCTTGGAATACTTATACCTGACAACAAGTGGTCGTCTCTTTATTCGAGAAGCTTGTTTCGTCCTAGAACTTCTAAGTGGAATCAACAAGTGGCAGTCTCTTTATTTGAGAAGCTTGTTTTGTCTTCGAACTTTTGAGTAAATCAATAGATGGCATTCTCTTTTCGAGCAGTTTGTTCATCCTCAGCAAGGTTTATGTTCTATCAAATGGCATCTCCCCTGTTCGGCGGAGAAGTTTGATATGAATCTCTTATACAATTTTCAACAAACGGCATCTCATCCAGACAAGGTGAGAAGTTTGTTCGGCAAATGGCATCTCATCCAGACAAGGTGAGAAGTTTGTCGTGATTCTTCAATTTTCAACAAATGGCATCTCATCCAGACAAGGTGAGAAGTTTGTTCGGCAAATGGCATCTCATCCAGACAAGGTGAGAAGTTTGTCGTGAATTTTTCCAATTTCCGTCAAATGGCTATCTCTTCCAGACAAGTTGAGAAGTTTGAGCGTGAATTTGTTCTTCGTCATATGGCTGTCTCTTTCAGAAGAAGGGAAGTATGATGAATGTTCTATCAAATGGATATCTCTTCTAGACAAGTTGAGAAGTTTGATATGAATCTCTTTTATTTGTTCCAACAAATGGCTATCTCTTCCAGACAAGTTGAGAAGTTTGTTGTGAATTTTCCAATTTCCGTCAATTGGCTATCTCTTCCAGACAAGTTGAGAAGTTTGAGCGTGAAGTTTGTTCTCCATCATATGGATGTCTCTTTCAGAAGAAGGGAAGTATGGTGAAAGTTCTATTCAATGGCATCCTTAGTTAAATCTCGGCAGAAGATTTGACAATAGGTGATTCCTTTTATTTCTGGCAAGTCTCGGCAGAAGATTTCCAGTCTACCTCGGCAGAAGGTATTTACTTTTTATGATCTTGACAATGGCATCCTTAGTTAAATCTCGGCAGAAGATTTGGCAACAGGGGTATCCTCAGTTAATCCTCGGTAGTAAGAATTTTATCATGATACCTCGGCAGAAGGTATTTCATTCTTAGATTCTCTGGTAATCTCGGTAGTAGACTTCCAGCAGATTTCGATGGAATTTGTTTTCTTCCCAGAGTCTCGGCAGTAGATTTTTGGTTTATCTTGATACCTCGGCATAAGGTATCTCTTTCTTAGATTCTCTGGTAATCTCGGCAGTAGACTTCCAGCAGATTTCGACAGATTTTGTTTTCTTCCCAGAATCTCGGCAGTAGATTTTTGGTTTATCTTGATACCTCGGCATAAGGTATCTCTTTCTTAGAATCTCTGGTAATCTCGGCAGTAGATCTCCAGCAGACTTCAACAGAATTTATTTTCGTTCCAAGATCTCGGCAGTAGATCTTTGGTTTATTTAGTATACCTCGGCATAAGGTATTTCTTTTTTTAGATTCTCTGGTCATCTCGACAGTTAGATCTTCAGCAGACTTCGGAAGAATTGGTTTTCGTTCCAGAATCTCGGCAGTAGATTTCTGTTTCATTTTGATACACCAACAGAAGGTATTCCATTCTTAGATTCTCTGGTCATCTCGGCAGTTAGATCTCCAGTAGACTTCGGAAGAATTGGTTTTCGTTTCAGAATCTCGGCAGTAGATTTCTGTTTCGTTTTGATACACCAACAGAAGGTTTTTTCCAAATGAGGTTTCAAATCTCGGCAGTAGATTTCCTCAAAGTGGAATTTTGGTTCAAATATTTCGAGTCATCTTGGGATTTGTAGACGGTTGTCGTCTGGCTTCGCTCAAGAGAAATTCCTCGTGTGAATTGTAATCCAGTCATGTGCGTCCAATCCCCAGTAGTGTCAATTTTCTTCCCAGCAGCGTTATAGCTTTTGTCTTGCATCTTCGCATCGCATATCATATCATTGTCATCTGCATTTTCGGTCAAAATTTTAGGTATTCTGATATTTAATCCTCTCCCACCTTGAATGTCCAAAAAAATCCTTGTCACTCGCACATTCAGGTTCAGGATGATTAAATAGGGGCAGCTGTCATACCCTAAATTTTGACCAGATTTTTAATTTTTCGTTCATTCAAGGCATTTTTGTCATGATATCATTTGTCAGTCATTTTTTGCATTTTTATCCATTAATCGTGAATCATGCACTTTTCTATTTAATCTCGTCTCAACTTAATTTTATTTTATTTTAGGTTTGTTCCAATTTAAAAAAATAATAATAGGATGTTGTTTCATTTTGTCTTTTTCTAAAAAAAATAGTTATCTTAAATCATTTAGAATTAATTATTTCAATTTCAGTTTTAGTTTCAAATTTTAATTAAGAACAATAATTTTAATTAGATAATTAATTAGTTTCATTTAGATTTAATTAAATCCTATTTTATCTAGTTTTAGTTTAATTTTAGATTATTCTTAATTTAAGTTTAATTTTAATTTTTGTTTAATTTAACTGTTTGTAGTTAACTCAAATTTAATTTATAATTTAATATTTCGATTACTGTTAATTTATTTATTTATATTTGGTTCATTTTTTTAGTGTAATTTAATTGGTCCTTATTCCACCAGTCACTTGGTCAAAACAACCTGCAGAAGTCTCTACTTTTATCACAAAAAATACAACCTGCACCACTACTCAATGCTATAGTCTGCAACACCAAGCCTACAATTATAGCTACAATAGTCCCAAAATTTTCACCAATTAAGAGGACAAAAACCTGCACAGGAAAAAGGGATTTTGAACAAAAAACAAACCAAAGGATAAAGACAATAAACCAAAGGATGAAGGAGGAAACCAGTACCAGAAAGAGACCCTCAGGAACCATTAAAAAAAAGCACTATTTTACATTCACAGAAAAAGAAAAGCTGCTAACAATAACAGCACATCACCACTCTTCCCGCAGATCACCTTCAAAAACACCGCATAAACCATTAAACAAAAGGGGGACCTCCAAAAAAAAGCCTGCTCCAACCTTTGAGATCTGTCCTTGATAAATAGGAACAACAGAGAAATATACCTAAAAAAAAAAAAAAAAAACATAAACGGGAGACCCTCTTTCATCAGGTTTTCATCACCTGCAGACCCAAATCCATAACAATCCAACAGCCAAACCCACACGGAACCAACTCGAAAAATCTCGCTGCGAAACCGTGAAAACCTTTTCGTTCCTCCGATCCAAACCGCCACTGAACACAGATCGAGCAAAATGACACCGCGAGGATGACCGGCTGAGGCACCGCGAGCAAAAGCCACCTTCTTCAACAGAAATCGCAACCACCATAACCTCCACCCTTCCACCCTTCACCGTAAACCTCACCACCATCCCGTCGCTGCCAAAACACTTCCTCCACCCACTTTCATCTCCAACTACCACCTGCAAACAGAAACAACAGCCAACGAATCACCACCACCATCACCAAAGTCCCCCTCTTCGCCCCCTTTTATCACCATCATCCCGTCGCTGCCAATACAACAACCACCATCATCCATCAATCATCACCACGAAAACCTTACCGCCGGACCACCCTCAACGGTGTCTCCCTTCTTTTTCTTCAAAACCACCCTTTTGAAATCGCCGCAACAACCACAAATCGCCTTGCTTCACCCAGATTTCCTTCAATGCAACCGAAACACAAACACCACAAGCCACCCTCACAGAAAACCAAACGACGAACCGAAATCGCACAGAACCTCCGAATCTCTCCACATCAACATTTCGCCATCGCCTTCACAAATAATCACTTCCATTGAACCGCGACCCCCAGTCTCGTTTTCCTTCATCACCAACAACAACAAACCGACCACCACCGTTCGCCAACCACAAATCGCACACCCCCATCACCTTCAATCTTCCGGCCCTCCAACCGAATAAATCCTCACCCACCGCCGTGAGATCCGCGAGTGAACATGAGAATGACAACGAACGAAGATTCGAGGGTGGAGGTTTCTTCACCGCCGTAGTTTTTTCGCGTTCCTGAAGGATGAACTGAGAATTTACGGCATCGATCTGAGAATAGAGAGATTGAATCGCAATTTAGGGCTGGTTTTGATTTCTTCTTCGTGTGAATAGGAGGCTGCGGGTTTTGTTTTGTTTTTGACGAAGAATAGGATTGCTTATGTTAAGTAACTCTCTTTTATTATTTATTTATTTTTATTACTTTTATTTATTTATTTATTTTTACCTTGTGTTTCTCTATTCTTTTGTTTGGGCTGCTAATAATCTTAAGCCCACAGGTTCCTTCTCATCCCCCACCAGGAGTTGTTGTCTACACACTAAGACAACCTTTTGTTCATTAGTTAAAATTTTATTAGCAATTATGTGTTGGTTAATTTTTTATGGTTAATCTTTATCTATTTTCTTGTGATTATATTTTGTTTAATTTTCGATTTACGCATGTAAATATTTTCTTGATTATTTAGATAATTGTTTGACATTAAAGTTTATTATTATTTCAATTTAAACTAGATTATAATTTTAGATATATTATTTAGAATTCTAGTTAGGTTTAATTGTTGTCCTTTAGATTTTTTTATTTTTTATGGATCTTTTAGTAAATATAACTTTGTTGATTCTTGGTTGAAGTTTTTGACTCATACTTGGAGTTTTAGTTTGATGTGAGGAATACTCTTGTCAATTAGTATAATCTTGATGGATGTCGTGAGCTTGATACTTGGTCATGATTTGGATTTGATATTTTTTTTGCTTGAGTTACTTTTGGCGCATATTGAAGAAGCAACGAATCTTCTCCGTTAGGTACCTTTAAAACTTGTTATCTTATTTACGTTTCAATTTAGTCCTGATGCCACTTTGGTGTTTATCCGATTTTTGTACATCACCCTCGTGTCAAAACCTAAAAATACATCTAAAAACAATTATCCAATTTATTTAATTAATTTCATACGAAAACAGAACTCCGGAGTCTAGCATTCCGCACGTTCTGGATTGGACCGCAACTGGGCTAGCCCCACGCGATGGTTCAATCACCATTCGTATATAAAATATCAAATCATTTTTATAAATTAAATTACGAAAACAGAACTCCGGAGTCTAGCATTCCGCACGTTCTGGATTGGACCGCAACTGGGCTAGCCCCCACGCGATGATTCAATCACCATTCGTATACTAAAATATTCAAACTACCTTATTAATTTAATACAAAAACAGAATTCCGGAGTCTAGCATTCCGCACGTTCTGGATTGGACCGCAACTGGGCTAGCCTCACGCGATGTGTCCAATCACCATTCGTATACTAAAATATTCAAACTACCTTATTAATTTAATACGAACACAGAACCCCGGAGTCTAGCACTCCGCACGTTCTGGATTGGACCGCAATTGGGCTAGCCCCACGCGATGGTTCAATCATCATTCGTATTCAAAACAATTTAACAATCTTAAAGGATCAGGTATAATTCATCTCCATAGGAAAGTTGTTCCTCCTATCCCCACAAACACAAACAAAAAATCTTACAAACAATTAATTTCAAAGGAAGAACGTGGCATTGCTTGTTGATCATTATATCCAAGTTTAAAGCTTCTTTCGATTTTATTTATTCTCAAAGAAAGAATATGGCATTGCTTGTCGATCTTATATCCAAGTTTAAAGCTTCTTTCGATTTCTCCTTTTTCAAACGTTTGTGGTGGAATAGGTGAGACACTTCTCTTAAAGATGACGACTTGTCTCTTTCTTTCAAATACAATTTCAAACCCACCAACCAATATAAACTATTTTTCCATAATTAATCGGCGAGTAACTGAACTCCGGAGTCTAGCACTCCGCACGTTCTTGAATGCAATCACTCCTGGGCTAGCCCCACGCGATGTGGTTCATTTGCCCTCTCGTTTTAAAACACTCTTAACAAAGATCAAATATCTTTTCTCAAACGAACATTGTTTAAATCTTTCTATCTCGCAAACAAGCTAGCGCTTCAGCCTCATATCGCGAGCAGATAAGCCAACGCTTAGCAGTAGAATGCATTTTCAAACAATCGTTCAATTAAAAATCACAAACCGTAGTTGCACGAACTACGAAGCTCTGACTTTCCCATTGCACAGGGGACTACGTAGGCACGGGGATTTTAATCCTTCGCGAGCACAATAATAAAAAAATCCAATCATTTTTTCCGTCACAATAATAAAAAATTAACTATCTCTCCATCACAATAATAAAAAACTTAACCTTTCCCTATTGCAAATAATAAACAAATATTGATACTTAATCATTAAAAGAAGACAATAATACGAGTTAACATTTAAAGCGCAAACTAGACTAAGAGGTTCCCGTTGAGTACAACGGACGTGAGGTGTGCCTAATACCTTCCCCTTGCGTAACTGACTCCCGAACTTAGAAATAGTGGTTTCGTTGACCATTCTTATCCTTTATTTAGGTTGTGTCTATATCTCCCTTTTCTCTCGTAGAATAAATAGAATTAGGTGGCGACTCTGTTGTTTGTTTTAGGATCGTATTTTTCGAGGTGCGACAACTACAATTGAAATGCACCAGACTGATCGGGTGAAAATGCAGTTCGGAATGCAACATGATATTTCAGGCCCTCCGACATGTTTGGGAGAATGACATTTAAAAAGAGTAGATGCCCAGTGGAATATGGATGATTGGAAAGACTTTGCTAGGGAGTTGCGTCAACAATGGAGAGCTCACCGCCAACACGTCCTAAACGACCTAGTCTTGCAAAATGTTAGACCAACTAGAGAATATTTGGTTTGGTTTATGTCAGTTACAACGCAACAGTGGGTGTCTGATAACCCATACTTGCTTGACCCGACCTCGCAGGCTGCATGATACACCCAACCACCAACCTCACACCATGACCTACCCACCCAATTTCATCCATCAACTTCAAACACCCATCGACCATTCTTCCAAACCCATAACCCATTCTTGCCACACACCCAATCACAACAACAAGAGCCTAACCCACACCAATATACCCCGATAACTCCTTCAACTCCACCCCAGCCCACCATAGCCCCCACCCTTGTATCGTTCTAAAAACGAGGCAATATCCTCATTCGGTCAATTGTACCGTCCTCACCCAATCCAATCCAACCCAACCCAACCACTACGACCCAACTTTGAAAACATGAGCACTCAACTAAGTTACGGCAGCGCCTTTGGCAGCAACCCACCGGATTATTGGGGATAAATGGTTGTAAACATAAGAAATGCTCAGGGATCCTCGACTCAACAATCTCCTCCACCAAACACGCAAAGACAAGAGACACCTCAACCACCTCGTGCTAGAGTTCGAAGGCGGGGTCATCCACGTGGATGTGGAACTGGGGGACAACTAGATTGGGCAGGAAATTAATCATTTGTAATACCCACTTTTGAATTATCAATAATAATTTTCTATTATATTTTTCTTTGTGAAATTTTTTAATTTCATTTTTTTAATTATCAATATTAAGTAAAAAAAATTAACAACTATAAATATATACTCCAAAAATATTCAAAAATAAATGAATATATAATGCAAAAAAAATATAATGCAAAATAAAAATAAATAAAAAAACCTACGTAGCCAAATGTATTGGCGAATGTTTACAAAGTTTGAAATTTTTTTTAACACATTTGCCAATCAGATTAACGAATACATGTAAAGGCAAACAAAATTCTCATAACACACATTAGTCATTCCCATTGACGAATGTGTGTGTTTTTTAATTAGTTTTGCAAACTTTCGCTAATTGGAATGATGAATACACTTCAAACTAAGCCATTTTCGTAAATACTTCCAAAAATAGGTTATTTTAGTATTTTATTTAGTAAACTAGGTTATTCAAAAAAATATCTAAAGAAAATGTTTGATTTGTGCTCGCTTTCTTGTGATTATTACTACTATCCCATATTTAATATTTATAAGAAAAAAAAATTAAGAAAGATAGTTAAGTGAATTTAAATTTTTTATTTTATTTCATCTAAGAAAGATAATGTAAGAGAGATAGTATAATTACTAGTACACCCTTAATCAAATTGACATTTAATAATAATAATAATAATAATAATAATAATAATAATAATAATAATAATAATAAGTAATTAATTTAGGTATAATTTTGAAATAAAATCATTAAATACAACTAAGTTTATTGAGATTTGCTTATTAATATATTTTCAGACATATAGACAATAATGTTTTACTAATCGACAGGGTTTTACATATATGTTTTCTTTAACCTTGCTAAATCTATATTCCGAATGACACTTTCATCCTAGACACTGCCTCATCAATGCAACTAAAGTAAGCATGCTTCCAATCTTTCTTCAACAACAAAACTCCACAAAACTCCAATCACAGCCCAAAAGCCACTACCAAATCCCAGTGCTACTACAAAGTAAAACCATAATTTCTCTGCCCTATCATGTTTACCATCACCATCATCGTCACCATCTCTATTATCAACATCACAATGATTCAACAATGGTGCACCACAAAGAAATTTGTTTCCAACATAAATAGATGGATCTACATTAAGTGTTGAAAATTGGTTTGTTTGTGGAATTGGTCCTGAAAGATTGTTGTAGGACAAATTTAGATGAGTTAGGAAAGTTAAGCTAGACATGGTGTATGGAATTGGGCCTGAAAGTTGATCATGAGAGAGATCCAAAGATTCAAGTGATCTCATGTTCCCTATGGTTATAGGAATTTCTGCTGATAAATGATTATGTGATAGATTAAGGCCTCGTAAAGCGGTAAGAAGAAATATCCCTTTAGGAATAGGTCCACTCAAATTGTTGTTTGATAAATCCATATTGGCCACCAGTTTCAGATTTCTTGTATAATGATCTTCTCTTCCTTTAATGATTTGGCTCACATCTTGTTCATACCATTCCAAATACTTCGGATCTTCTGGAGATAAAAAATCCGACGATTTCCTTCCTTGGATCATTGCTGTAAGATTTCCAATGCATTGAGGTATTGAACCCGTCAACATGTTGTTGGAAAGGTCCAAAATTTTCAAAGCTGAAAGTTTGCAGAGTTGTGATGGAATGCATCCTTTGAACTTGTTTTGTGTTAACCTCAGAATTTGGAGTGAGGAGAAAATGTCTCCAATCCATGAAGGTATAGTTCCTGACATTTGATTATCTCCAATATCTAAGATTAAGAGTTGCTTTAAGTTCTTCAAGAATGATGGAAACTTCCCATGAAGACTGTTATTATTCAAATGTAACCATGTCAAAGTGGAGAGGTGACCAAACGTACTTGGAATAACTCCTGAGAATTTGTTAGATGATAGGTCCATCTCATTCAATGTTTGAGTTGAACTCCAACAATCAGGAATTTTTCCAACTAAATTGTTGCTTGAAAGGTCAAGATTGTACAAAGAGTTTATTTTGCACAATGAATTTGGAATGGAATCATACATGAGGTTCCCTCCAAGAAGCAAGTGAGTAAGATTGGGCAATCTCTGAGAAATATTTTGGGGAAGTGACCCAGTGATACGGTTATCGGTGAGGTTCATATAGGCGAGTAACTTGGGAAATTTTATTTCAGAAAACACACCTTCAAGATTGTTGAGAGACAAATCTAAATTGCGCAGGTTCATAAGTTGACCAAAATTATGAGGAAATTTCCCTGTCAAGTTATTTTCGCTAAGATAGAGGGTGTGCAAGTTTGAAAGTTGACCAATATTTTCTGGGATTGTTCCATTCAGAGAGTTATCTGACATTTCAAGGTAATCTAGCGTCCCTATTTGCCCGATACTCTTAGGAATAACACCATAAAAATGATTGGAGGAAATAATCAAGGAGTTTAGATTGACAAATTGTCCAATACAATTAGGAAGAGAGCCTGTCAAATTATTATTGTTCAGAATCAAATACTCTAAATTTGCTAGTGCTGTTAGACTGCAAGGAAGACCCCCGAACAAGTTGTTATTAGACATGTCCAAGTAACTTAGATTCCCCAGTTTCCCAAGAGAGTTTGGAATAGATCCATTTAAGTGATTATTAGCAAAGTTTAAAGATGTCAAGTAAGACAACTTTCCCCAAATATCTGGAATAGGACCATGGAAAAAACTTGATTGAAGTTTAAGGATTACCAGATTCTCAAGCTTCCCCAACCATGTTGGCAGATGATCATTGAAATTATTGTTGTTCAAGTCCAGTTCCTTTAAAGCATATCCATTGCATCTTGCAGATTGTAAGTCACCGACGAGTGTGACTCCTTGAAGTCTATTTGCAGACAAATCTAGTGACAGAAGATGACACATATTTCCCATAAATGATGTTAAAGAATTCTGAATATGGTTCAATGACAGATTGAGATACAAAAGACCCTCTAGCCCTGCTAACCACATTGGAACAGATTCAATATTGTTTTGGGGAATGTCAAGCAACTTCAAGGAAGTCAAATTACGCAGAGCTGGTGGAATTGAGCCAAGAGCATTGTTTCCAAGATATAGAGTTTCAAGTTTTGCACAATTGCCTAACCAAAATGGAACTGAAGTAAGATTATTATTGGAAAGGTCAAGTAACTTGATTGAAGTGGAGTTTGTAAAAGCATACAGATCAGGACCATCAAGTCCGTTCTCTGCGAGACTGAGAGACTCAATGGTAGAAAGATTTGTGTAACTAACAAGTTTTTGATGATCACTAGCACGGTATATATTGGTTAAGCTGCAGTTCATGAATTCTAAGTTTATCAAAGAAGGAATCATGTTGAGAAGCATGAATAAATTTTGTGCCCTCCCAAGATAAACATCACTAAGGTAAAGGCTTTGAAGCAATGAAAGTTTTGAAAGCCAATAGATGTCATCGGAGTGTAACCAAGAATTGAAACTGAGATCAAGAAAGGTCAATTTTGTGAGGTTTCCAAGGTTGTTTGGGATCATGCCATTCAAATGGGAATAAGAGAGAGAAAGGTGTTGTAAATGGTTCATAGAATGGAACCACGTTGGTATTGGAGTTGAATTGAAATTGTTTCCACTAAGGTCCAAATAAGAAAGATATTTGAAATTTGAAAGAGAAGGATGGAGATATTGAGCTTCAAGCTTAGAATTTGAGAAGGAACAGTTTGATGGATAAGCTTGTTCTCTATGTGGGTAGCATGGATTCCTAAGGTCAATCTTGACGACATGTCCGGTAATGTTGCTGCAAGTAATACCTTTCCATCTGCAGCAATTATTTCCTTCCCAAGAGGAAAGTCTAAACGAAGGATCATTAAGGCTTTCTTTGAGTTCAACAAGAGCTTCTCTCTCATGTTGCATGCAGGAATGGACACTGGAACATAGTAAAATGAAATATGCACTCAAAAGGGAAACAACAGCAAAAGAAAAACTCTGGTAATTTCTATCCATTATTTACTCAAGTAGAGATGAAACTGTGGGTGAGCACAACTATGACTCAACAAACTCAACTTAAATTGGCATCTCATGTTACTTTTTATAATTATTTTATTAATATGTTTGACTGATTCTTTATAAAAGATACTAGGTCATATGTTTATTTTCACCTCAAAGTTTCTTCTGATTATAATGAGATTTCTTTTCATTTTCTTTATTGTCTATAAAAAATCAATTTTATAAAAATAAAACTGTTTTTTTAACCCCATCACTTTTAAAATTGATGATTAGAATTTAAAAATTAGATTGAGACCCGTGTGCAATGCGCTAGACGTATATGAGATTTTTTAACTTTTATATATATATATATATATATATATATATATATATATATATATATATATATATATATATATATATATATATATATATATATATATATATATATATATATATATATATATATATATATATACTAGCGGGATACCCGTGCTATCGCACGGGTTCTGTCTATATTCACACGCTACACTGCGAAACACCACTTGTCAACTCTACCACATTTTATCAAGGTCTAAATTTTGTCCAGATAATATGGATAAATTACAAATACAAAATTAATGCTTCTTACCAATAATATGGATAAATTACAAATACAAAATTAATGCTTTTTACCAATGGTATTAAAAAATATATAGTGATATCATTCCGTACACAAAATGTGATTCTGGTAGAATTTTTCATTCCTACAATAGCATGAGTAGATATACCAAACTTAATTCAATGTATGAAAAATAAAATTTAAATGATCAGTCTATAACTGATATCTTATAGATTTAATACATTAACATTAAAATGGTCAATTTACCGCTGATACGTAATAGATACGTTCACGTTTACCCGTGGATCATGCTTGCAATTACAGTAATTAACAAAATTCAGTTGAATTCAGATGAGTAAATACAAAACTACAAACATTAATAAAAGCATGGTTCCAATTCAAATAACATTATTTTTAGATATTAGTCAATTTGTTCAAACCTAAAATTTATAACAGTTTTTCGTCAAATATCAGTTTTCCGTCAAATACCGCAAATATATGATAAATATCTAATTTTTCATTATAAAAATATTTGTAACTTGTTCTCGTTTAAAAAATATTTGTAACTTATTTTTATTTACAAAAATAATTGTATCAATGTGTAGTTTTTTTTTCCATTTATAAGCTTCTTCAACACGTGTGTCAATTTATAAAAATATAAATATTTGTAACTTAAACATGTTTATAAAAATAATTGTATAAATAGTTGAATTTTCCCTTTTATAAAAATATTTTTAATTTATTGACATTTATAAAAAACTATTTCTAACTTATTTTCGTTTAAAATAATAATTGTATCAATAGTTGAATTTGATATGTTTTTAAAATTATTTGTAATTTATTTATGTTTATAAAAATAATGGTAATTTATTCTCATTTATAAAATAATCATTAGATATATTCACATATACGTGTATCAACATGTATATTTTTGCTCGTTTATAAATGCATTTTACCGAAATGTAAATTTATAAATATTATATTTTTGCTCGTTTATAAACGCATTTTACCGAAATGTAAATTTATAAAATGCAATTTTTATTCATCCATAGTCTGATTGTCTTATTCATCCATAATCTTATTGTCTTATTCATCCATAGTCTAAGTGTGTTTCAATAATTTCTTAAGGGATGCAATTTACGTATTCCAAAAATTTATTTATGAAAAAATTATTTGATAAATAATTTATTATTATAGTAGTTTTAAAGCATTTAAAATAAAATTATCTCGATTATTTATAATAATTTGATTTAAAAATTCAATAAATATTTATATTTATTTATTAGATTTAAAATAAAAATGAATTATCTTACATTTTCTTTAGAAAGGGTTAGGTCAATTTTTTATATTTGATATTATTAGTGCATTATTATGATTGTCACATTTTTATTGTCATATTCTATTATTATTACTCATAATACTGATATTAATAGTGAATTATTATTATTGTCACAATTTAAGGCACCAAATCAAAGGCTAATAAAGACTTATTTACATTAAAACTGATGATATTAAAGAAAATTCAAATTTTATCAAATAATTAGAAATCACATTTTCTTTTTAAAGTCAGAATGAATTAATAAATGCACAAGATGTGCTATAAGTCACAAAGAAAAAGAAAATAAAATCAATCCAGCCAAAAGAAAAAGAATGAAAATAAAATCAATCCAGCCAAAAGAAAAAGAAAATGCATCGGATTTGAAACTACCCCAAATTCACTTCATCACAATCGTTTTCTTCTTCCATACAACAACCAAATATTTACAATTTTTCCACAACCATGTGAATCAAAATAACCTCAAACATAAAAAATATCAACATTAAACCTTAGAACATAAAAGAATTTTCCCTTTTATAAAAATATTTTTAATTTATTGACATTTATAAAAAACTATTTCTAACTTATTTTCGTTTAAAATAATAATTGTATCAATAGTTGAATTTGATATGTTTTTAAAATTATTTGTAATTTATTTATGTTTATAAAAATAATGGTAATTTATTCTCATTTATAAAATAATCATTAGATATATTCACATATACGTGTAGAGTCATGTATATTTTTGCTCGTTTATAAACGCATTTTACCGAAATGTAAATTTATAAATATTATATTTTTGCTCGTTTATAAACGCATTTTACCGAAATGTAAATTTATAAAATACAATTTTTATTCATCCATAGTCTGATTGTCTTATTCATCCATAATCTTATTGTCTTATTCATCCATAGTCTAAGTGTGTTTCAATAATTTCTTAAGGGATGCAATTTACGTATTCCAAAAATTTATTTATGAAAAAATTATTTGATAAATAATTTATTATTATAGTAGTTTTAAAGCATTTAAAATAAAATTATCTCGATTATTTATAATAATTTGATTTAAAAATTCAATAAATATTTATATTTATTTATTAGATTTAAAATAAAAATGAATTATCTTACATTTTCTTTAGAAAGGGTTAGGTCAATTTTTTTTATTTGATATTATTAGTGCATTATTATGATTGTCACATTTTTATTGTCATATTCTATTATTATTACTCATAATACTGATATTAATAGTGAATTATTATTATTGTCACAATTTAAGGCACCAAATCAAAGGCTAATAAAGACTTATTTACATTAAAACTGATGATATTAAAGAAAATTCAAATTTTATCAAATCATTAGAAATCACATTTTCTTAAGGGATGCAATTTACGTATTCCAAAAAATTATTTATGAAAAAATTATTTGATAAATAATTTATTATTATAGTAGTTTTAAAGCATTTAAAATAAAATTATCTCGATTATTTATAATAATTTGATTTAAAAATTCAATAAATATTTATATTTATTTATTAGATTTAAAATAAAAATGAATTATCTTACATTTTCTTTAGAAAGGGTTAGGTCAATTTTTTTATTTGATATTATTAGTTCATTATTATGATTGTCACATTTTTATTGTCATATTCTATTATTATTACTCATAATACTGATATTAATAGTGAATTATTATTATTGTCACAATTTAAGGCACCAAATCAAAGGCTAATAAAGACTTATTTACATTAAAACTGATGATATTAAAGAAAATTCAAATTTTATCAAATCATTAGAAATCACATTTTCTTTTTAAAGTCAGAATGAATTAATAAATGCACAAGATGTGCTATAAGTCACAAAGAAAAAGAAAATAAAATCAATCCAGCCAAAAGAAAAAGAATGAAAATAAAATCAATCCAGCCAAAAGAAAAATAAAATGCATCGGATTTGAAACTACCCCAAATTCACTTCATCACAATCGTTTTCTTCTTCCATACAACAACCATATATTTACAATTTTTCCACAACCATGTGAATCAAAATAACCTCAAACATAAAAAATATCAACATTAAACCTTAGAACATAAACCAAATCACTACCATTAATATCACCACATTGTCATTTAACAAAATCAAAGAACAATCACAACTCACACAATCACACACATGTTAACAGCCACAAAAACCAGAATTTTAAACAATAATATATTGAACCGAAATAGAAACAGAGGAGGGAAGAAGATCCTCGTCGAAAAATCAACTTCGTCCCTAGCCAAAGAGGATAGCAAAAACTTCTGAAAGAATTACTGGCCTATCACTTCCAGTTAACTCGATTGAACTGAGTTCAAACCGCAACTTGAATACAATTACATTCTGTCACAAATCATAACAGATTCATAGACCCAAAAGAATCTTCAGTATTAACCCAGCTTGACTGGACTTTATTTGCTTCAGCAGCAACCGCACTGCACAATGAACCCAAAAGAATCTTCAGTATGATCTTTATCTGTGCAAACATTTAGTAAACATTACTTCAAAAAGCAGAATAGGAAAGCAAAATGCAAAGAAACACAAATGTAAAAACTATTAGAGAGTTATGCTACTACTTCTAATCGTATTCAGATAATAAAAATCATGAATTTGAAGCACTAACTGAGAACATGAATTCGTAATAACTTCTTTCTGATCCGAAATAGTTCTTAATCACGATGTCAAACTACACGTAGCACAATCAATCATAGACCCTGCAATAGCAAATCCAGGATCTCAAACTGTAAATTGTGCAGAAGACTACTCAATACATTAAATCTGTGTGTAAAGCAAACCAATTGCAAATAGAATCTCAAATTGTTACCAAAAAGAAGTATCATAAAAAAATAATCACCATCATTAATCATAAATAATATTCCAGTATGCTTCTTAAGAGGGAAAAAGAAAGAAGGTATAATTTATAATCACTTATAGCAGCTTTAAGACTTAGAATTTTTATATGGGACAGATCAGATAAGAATCATCTGTAATTAAATAGACTAAGAATTTAAATAGAAACATGATCTAAACTGAATCAATTGCTTGAATCGCCAAATTCAATATGCAAGTACTGCAAATTGTGAGTACCAAAAATATCACTCTGACCTCCGTAATCTGTTTCTATATGCACAAACTTATTCTGCAATAATTACCCTACATAGCATAACACTTTCTTGACCAAGTAAAAGTGAACACTTCTCATATAAACCTTCCTTCGGTGCTAGATTCAATAAGCATGATTTTGGAGCAGACACCTTATATTAACTAAACCTGAACTTTCCTTGGTCGGTGGCCAATAATACGAGACGATGTTGTCTACCCAAAAGCTCTGAGACATACCTCACGTCTCCTACAGCAAGTGCTTCGCGGACACGGGTGGATGATACTTGTCCCCTCTCTTTGGAGCCAGTACTGGAATTTATATTTGCAGAGTATTTATTCTTGTCCATAACAGACTTTATAATGTAAGCTTCCATTCCATACTCCTCACACAGCTTTACTAACTCCAATGCATCTCCTGCGGCTTTATATCTGAATCGGTAGTTCTCGCCTGCAAGAAGTTCCAGAACAGACATCTATTACTGTTTATATGAGGATGAAATTGGTAATAGAATAGACCATGTTAATGTTCCTATTCCAGGAAAACAGAAAATACCAACCGATTATAATAATGTAAATGGGTTTGGTGTAACTTGAGAAGATAAAAGGAAAACTGGTGCAACTTATTTACCTGCAACAACTCCACGCACTTTAAGTTCTTTCGATAGCTTCTCAACAAATTGTTGTGGACTGAGATGCCTCACGCTTGAAAACTCTATCTGAAACTCTTCTGGGACCGTGTTACCACAATATGGAATCCAAGATGAAAGAACACGTTTTCGGTCACATTTAGCAACTATTGGAGCTCTGTTTGGGAAACATTTGACAAAATACATGTTATTTCTTTCCCCTCCAAGGTAAAATTGATAAAATACTTGATAAAATTGTAGGAAAAGGGACCAAAAGCTTAATGCAATCCCCAGTTTGAACAACGTGAGTCAAAGCCCAAACCAAAGCAATTATTGATAGATTAACCACTCTGTGTTTGAATAGAGAAGAATGAGAGAAGAGAAAATCGAACCTGAAGGCGATGTGGTGAAGATTGAAAAAGGAGGATAAACCCTAGCAGCAACAACAACTTAGTGAAAATGTTAGAGGTATAAGGATATATCATATTTATGGTGTGGGTTGAAGGTAATGATTCTGGATGAAAATGATTTTGGGACTGGTAGAGAAGAATCATTGGGAGTGTAAACTTGTAGAATCCGAAGCGTTTGGTTTGTGAGATGAAAGGTGAGATTTTTGTTTAATTGGTTCAATACTCTTTGTGCTATTAAATAGGTTTATTAATTAAATTAAACCATTATAATTATACCTATTTTGTAGGATATTTTGTAGGATAATATAAAAACAATATATTGTAAGCTGTAACATCAATGTTAAAAATTAAAAAAAAAAAGGAAAACAACTTATTATGTGAATGTGCCACATCAGCTGTATTTATTGCCAAATGAACCAAAATCCTTTAAAAATTGCATTACCAAAGTTAACCCTATTAAATAAGTCAAATTAACCTTTTAATTAGAGGGATTAAGATGTAATTACCAGGTACTTTAGATTTTATATATATATATATATATATATATATATATATATATATATATATATATATATATATATATATATATATATATATATATATATATCATATCTAGTGAGAATGACATTTTTATGTGAGAACATGAGAATAAATCTGAACCATTAGATTTTAAAATTAAGGGTTGAAATTATTTGTTATTTATTATAATATTTTAATTTAATTCATTTATTTTAATAATGATGGAGAGAGAAATAAATGAAACATAATCTCAACCATTAATTTTAAAATCTAATGGTTCAGATTCATTCTCATGTTCTCACATAAAACTATCATTCTCACTAGATATGCTCCATATATATATATATATATATATATATATATATATATATATATATATATATATATATATATATATATATATATATATATATATATATATATATATATATATATATATATATATATATATATATATATATATATATATATATAACTTAGAAATTTATGATTTAATTTTGAAAAATATATCTGCAACTATAATTTAAAATATTATATTAGAGAGAATTTGAAGTATTTGTTTGTCTATTTAAAAATTATAAGTTAAATTTGAAAGAATTATTTGATAATGTTTTTAATATTGTAATGAGATTTAAGATTTAAAGTTAAATTTTGTAATATACCGTATTTATAATTAAGAATTATATTATAAAAACAATATTGAAGTATTTGTTTGGCTATGTAAAATTATTGTTGGATCACTTTATTTTAAACATTGTAATGTTTTTTTTTGGTTTTTATGGTTTTAAAATTGATACATGTGAATAATATTTTTTATATAAAACTATTTTATGTACAACATTTTATTGAATAAAATATTGAGAGAGAGAGAGAGAGAGATATGAAATAATGATTAGTATAAAAAATATAATGAATTGTGTCTTTATAATTTTTTGTGAGTGATTTAAGTAGTGATAATGTTATCATTTTTATTAAGATTTTTTTCTTTCATTTTTATCATAATTTTTTAATAAAATTATTTGAAAATAGATTAATTTAATTTTTTGTAAGAATTGAGTTGACTCTCATAGATTTTCATCGATTATTTTGAATATAAGTAAATCAATGAGTGTACTTGATTTTTAATTAGACGAATAAAAGAGGATAACAATAATAAAATTATTATGATTACTATATTACTATATAATCATATAAATAACAACAAAAATGATAAAATTTAAATTTAAACTTTTAAAATGTTATTATTATTATATAGTAACAATTATTATTATTTTTCTTTTGATATAATATAAATATGTGTAAATTAATCTCATATATTATTGATTAAAAAGTAATATTTTTCTAATTTATTGTCTTTCACATTAAAAAATTGATAGTATAATTGTAAATATATGCAAATAAAAAATTAAATATCAACTATTATAAAAAAAATTGTCATTTCTTTTTCATTGTCACATGTTTCCTCTTTCATTTTCTAAAATGTGTATCATTTGGTTAAAATTTCATGTGCAAATTTATGAGTTTATATGTTTCTTTTCTTATTTTTCAAAATGTGTATCATTTGTTTAAAATTTCATGTGCAAATTTTGGAGATATATATATATATATATATATATATATATATATATATATATATATATATATATATATATATATATATATATATATATATATATATATATATAAAAGAGTTTTGTTGAAAGATCAATTTTCATGTGCAGATTTTGGAGATATGAAGATTTTTTTTTCATTTCATATCAACAACAATATATATTGTGAAGATTATTTAACAAATTTCTCACCTTTCTATTAATTTTGGTAACTCTCAATCTTTAATTACAATTTAAAGAGTCATGTATTATTATTTTTTAATTTAAAAAAATAAATAATGATAACGTAATAAGGACTTTTTAATTTTGTTATGTAGTTTAGTTATTTTTTTTAATTTCTCATAAATTTAATATTGTCTGATTTATGTGATAAGTTAAAAACTCAATTTACTATATTATATTAATTTCTGTATATTATAGATACGCTCTTTTATAATAATTTATTTGAGTATCAATATATTTTTATTTGTATGTATAATAATAATGATTATTATTTAATTTTGTTATGGATTGTATTCAATATTTGACTCTATCACATAAAAAGGGATTGAGTTTTTAATTATTTTATTTGCGATTATCGCAATATTCTTTTGTTATTAAAATATATTACAAATCAAAATTGAAATCTAGACATGGTTTTATATCCATGTCAAATATCTTGAGGTGTAATTGATCGCTTTAATAATAAAATCAAATAAAAATAAAATTTTACATTTACATATACATGCAAACGAATCTACTATATGATGATATGATGACTTTCAAAATGAATGTGTTATAAATTTACATCTACATAATGAATGTGTTATAAATTTATTTATTAATAATTATTACTTTTATAAAAAAAATCAATTTATGATATACATGTATTCATTAAAATATTTCCAATTTTATAATATGTAGAAGAAAACCATATATGTCAATAATATATATTATTACTTATATTTATTAAGGTATAAACATAAAAATACTTGATACATAACTTCAAACTTATGTACATAACCACGCCATGGCGTGGGTGACAATCTAATATATTATAATAAATGTTTGTTTTGTGGTAAAAGAGATTCTAACCATTGACCTCCAACTCTAGATCAATCTACGCAACCAACTTGTTGCATACTTTTGGTGATAAAAGATATACTACAATACTAGTGGGATACACACAAGTATATATATATATGGTACACAAAATTATTACCAATTTTTAGGAATTATCAATAAATAAAAAAATATATAATGACTTTTGTGCAAAATAAGTTAATATATTACTAAAAGGAAAATAAAACTATGTTGGATGGAAAATTTCAAAGGCAAAAATTATGTAATTGACATTTCGAAGTAGTGATGTTAAAGTAAATTAAGGCAAAGTTGGTTGTAGGTGTCGACTTCAATGATGTGTTATCACATGTTGTAAAACATATATCCTTTCAGATGTTATTTTATATGGTGGTGAAGTTCAACCTAGAATTGGAAACATATGGAGGTGAAGATTGTTTTCATGTATGGTGATCTAGATGAAACAATCATGATGAGGCAGCCTGAAGGGTAGCCGAAAAGGGAAAGGAAGATTAAATGTGCAAATTGAATAGGTCGTTATATAGCCTGAAACAATCTCCTCGATAATGAAATAGGAGATTCAACGAATTCATGACACATATATGTTTCACTAAGAGCTAGTTCAACCACTATGTTTACTACAAATTTTGACTTGGAAATTTACTTGTTATTTTGTTGCTTTATGTGGATGATATCCTCATAGCAAGCAACAATTTTGAAGAGGTTATGAAGGTGAAAGTTGAACTCGATAAGAAATTCGACATGAAGAACCTAGAAGTTGTCTCCAGGATTCATGGGATTGACATCCAGAGATAAAAAGCAGTTGAGATTATACTTATCTTAAGAGATATAACTACTGAAGATTCTCGACAAGTTCGGTATGTCAAATTCAAACCATGTTGTAACATCGACTAATCCTTATTTCAAGTTAACTACGACACAAAGTTCTAGTACTGATGTCGAAAGAGCCTATATAAATATCATTCCATATGCTATTATAATAAGTTTGGTCTATACTAGGCCAGACATAACATATGCAGTGAACCTTGTAAGCAGGAGCATGGTCAATCTTAGAAAGGCGCACTAGCGATTATTGAAGTGGATTTTAAGGTACATAAATGGGTCTCCGAGCAGATTCTTGATTTATGGTGGAGCATGCGGTGATGATAACAAAGTAGAAATTGAAGTATTTGTCGATTCTGATTATGGAGGTTGTATGGATTCAAAAATATATATTTCTAGATATGTGTTCACTATGTTTAACACATCAATTAGTTGGAAGGAAACACTTCAGAAGGTTATTTCCTTATCAATCATTAAAACAAAGTATGTTGGCCTCACTAAAGTTGTGAAAGAAGAATTGTGGCTTGAAGGTTTTGTTAAGAAGCTGAAACTTCAAGGTCAAACAATCATAGATAAATGCGACATTCAAAGTGAAATACACCAGTCGAAGAATTCAAAATATCACGAGCGAACAAAGAACATTGATGTGAGGTTGTATTTCGTCAGAGAGATAATCGAGTATGGAGAAGTCCAAATGATGAAGGTTTCAAGTGATGCCAATGCTACTGATATGATAACCAAGACATTGCCGAGTTGTAAGTTTTTCCACTATATACAGTTGATAGGATTAGATGATGACATCAAATTGGTTTTGTAGTTCAGATTTATTCCAATGTGGAGATTTGTAGCTTATGGGTTATAAGCTAGTGTTGTAGCAAACTTTGTCGAAGTCGAAGAGTTAGTGTAATTGTAAAAAATATGCTAGGTTGTTAGCATGTCGAATATGGCAAGTATGTTAGCCCAATTGTTTAGTATGTTAGTTGAAAGCTAGGGTTTTTAGTTTCCTATAAATATCATACTAGTACTCACTTCTCAATAATTCCTGATAATCCTTAACAGAGGGAGAAAGTGGTGTCGTTGAGATTCAATTGTAAATATTGTTCCCTAATGTATAATTGAATCAAAAATCCAGGGTTTTAAACCTGTTTGAATTGTCTTCCTGTTTCTTTTCTCTTTTTCTTTACTTTGTGTTTTTTTTGCTGATAAACAAATCAATCAAACTTTATTTGTTGGGAATTATTTTCTCAACATTTGGGTAGCATGTGAAGTTTTTCTTTATGTTAATTCATTTGTTGAATTAATATTTATGAGAACATAATGAACTTAATGAGTTTGAGTTTTTGAAAAGTTTATGGGTTATTGTATATGTTGTGTGTGTATATTGATGTATTATGTTGATTGAATGTTGAAATTATTCAATATTATAAGTATTTGCTAAGAACAATTTTCATTTTGGTGAAAATAGTTGTTAAACATAAGACTTAATATATGTAGGGGTTGATGATTTATTTACAATACGAATGGAAGTGAAAGTATTAATGTAGGTAAAATTGTAAGTAAATGGGTTATTGTAAAATATATGTATTCTTATAAGTAAATTTGATATCAATGCACAAATAGTTTATTCATGAAATGCAACAAAAGTCAACATCATTGATGTGTTAAAAAAAGAAATCAATAACCCTAGTGAATGACATAAAATATTCAGAAAGATATACTACTACTACCAAGGCGTGCGAGAGAGAGAGAGAGAGAGAGAGAGAGAGAGAGAGAGAGATAGTGAGAGTGATAGAGAGATATTAATAAATGTATTGTACTTTGAAGAGGAGGAAAAGACCAAGAAATGAATGAAGAAGGTGAATACTGGATTTTCCAAATGAATGAAGATTGTGAAGATGAAGATTTCGCTATCGCTTTTGTCTGGTTCATTAGTGTTTTAAATGTGCCTTAAAACCCTTGTTGATGATGAGAAGGAAAAAATATTTTGGATATTTCATTTACCACAAAAATAGGAAGTCTTAGAAAGTCAGACGAAAAGTCAAAAAGAAAGAAAAAAACCGGTCGAATGAATAAAGTCTGTATGGATGAATAACGACGTTTGTACAGATGAATAGTGACGTTCTTATGGTAAATAGTGATTTCAGGTTTTCGGACATTTTTATTGTTTCTCATTTGACATGTTTCGGGCTATTGTGGTTTTGGGCTTTGTTTGTGTGGTATTTGCTATAATAAATATGTATCTCTTATATGTTTGGTGTGTGACAATCTTAGGGTTTACACCAACCAGGGAGAGCAAAGGTTTAAAGGTATTAGGTTTCAGCACAAATAAAACTTTGGATTACACCTTGTGTTTGAGTGATTCGTATATTAAGAGTTGGAGAGGTTGGGAAACACTTGGGTAGAAAATAGGGTTGTTCTTGGGTGCCTCAGGGTTTTTCTTGGGAACATGAAGGCGAAGGCTATTTTCTTGTAACTCATTTATAATATCTTGTAACAACTTTCTGAGTATAGTGAATTAGAGAGATGCTCTCTCCCTCAGAGTAGATCGTTTGATCAAATTGGGTAATCAAACATTCGTTTTATTCTTGTCTTATTCTGTTATATTATTTGTGTACGGATTATTATTGTTGTAGACCATTTATTTTGGTTGTTATTGTTCTTTGCCCCCACAAATTGATATTGAATTTTGTTGTAATTCACAACAAGTGGTGTGGTGAGAGTGGAGCAAAGTTAGCATCATGGTTAGTAAATGGAAGATCGAGAAATTTTTCGGTAACAACGACTTCGGGTTGGGGAAAATTAAGACGCAAGCAATTTTAATTTAAGAGTAGCGTATCAATGCTTTGAAGATTGAAGCATTGATGCCTACAGGGCTTACACAGGTACAAAAGACTTAGATGATGGATAAGGCCAGGAGTGTCGTTATCTTGTGCCTCGGGGATAAAGTTATAAAAGAAGTCGCCAGGGAGAAAACTGTAGTTGCTATGTGGGAACAACTTGAATCATTGTATATGACAAAGTCTTTGGTTCACAGGTTGTATCTGAAACAACAACTATATTCATTCTGAATGATGGAGAACAAATTCATAGTTGAGGAACTTACACAATTTTACAAGATTATCAATAATCTTGAGAATATTTAAGTGAAGATTGATGATAAGGACAAGGATTTTCTCCTGTTTATTTCATTACCCAAATTCTTTGAGCACTTTAAAAATGCCCTTATTTATGGTAAGGAAAGTATTATTACTTTGGATGAAATCCATATGGCGGTGAAATCCAAAGAATTTTCAGTTTCGAAAGATTTAAAGATTAAAGATAGTGGTGAAGGCTTAAATGTGTCAAGAGGAAGAGGTGAGCATAAAGGGATGTCCAAATCAAATAGGTCTGACAAGTCAAAGGTAAAATGTTTTAATTGTCATAAAATCGGTCACTTTAAAAGGGATTGTCCTGAAAGAAAGGTCAATGATGATTCTGTTCAAGCTGCAGTTGCCTTGGGTGAGGAAAGTTATGAGTATGCCGAAGCACTAATAATATCGAGTTTGGAAATTGAAAATAGTTGGGTCATTGACTCAGGTTGCTCTTATCACATGTGTATAAGAATAAAATACTATGAAACTTTGAATATGGTGTAAGGTGGAGTAGTTCTCCTTGGTAATAATAAGACATGTAAGGTTCATATTATTGGTATGATCATATTTAAAATGTTGAATGATTGTGAACTTCTTATGCACAATGTGAGGTATCTTCAAGAACTCAAGCAAAAATTGTTATCTATAAGTATGTTTGATGATATAGGCTATTGTACTAGAGTTGAACGTAGAGAGTTGAATATTTTGCGTGATGAATTAATTATTACTAAAGGGTCTAAAATATGTGGTCTATATATTTTAGAAGGTTCAAATGTTGTTATTCATTCATCGTTAGTTAGTGGAGGCTTTCATGACAAGGAAAAGCTATTGAATTTGAGTTTAAGGTGTTATGAATGCCTTGAGTAAGTTTCAGAGGAGTATAATGAATTTTGTAGAAATCAAGGGATAAAAATGCATGTTACCACTGAGTTGTTATTGAGTTTTTGAGGAAGAATTGAGGTTAAAACAACTTACTTGGTTGGTAAAGAATTTCTTCAGAAGAAGAATAGTGAAAATCAAGGGAGAAACTTAGTAAAAACTATAACGGAGAAAACTCAGTTTGAGGTGGAGTTTCCTACTGTGGATGCTAGAAGTAGTGAGGGAACGGTTACAGAGATCTCTGATTATCATTTAAATCGTGATAAGGTAAGGAGGATTATTGTAACATCTTAAAGGGACGATTATGCTTGCCTTGGATATTATGTTTTTAATGTGGCCGAAGGACTACAAAGTAAAAGAAGAAAAAACCTTCAGAGAGACATTTGAAAAAAAAGTGGAGTAAAGGGTGGTTGAAAAATCATACTTGTAGGCTTGTTAAATTACCTAGGCAGAAAATGGTAATTAGAAACAAATGGATGAAAGTGGTGAGATCAAGATTCAAAGATTGCTTGAATTTGATCAAAGTTATTGATTAAAGTTTCAACTTGGTAGAGAGCAGCAATGTTGTTGATTGTTAAATTGGTATTAACGTGGTTTAAAGTCAAGGTGGAGAGTGTTGTAAATGTGCCTTAAAACCTTTGTTGATGAAGAGAAGGAAAACATATTTTGGAGATTGTATTTACCGCGAAAATCATATGTTTTAGAAAGTCGGATGAAAAGTCGAAAATAAAGAAAAAATCGATCGGATGAATAATGACGTCTGTACGGATGAATAGTGGTGTTTGTACAGATGAATAGTAACATTCGTATGGTGAATAGTTACTTCAGGTTTTCAGACTTTTCGACAGTTTCTCGTTTGGCATGTTTCGGGCTATTGTGGTTTTGGGCTTTGTTTATTGGGTATTTTCTATTATAAATATGTATCTCTTATATGTTTGGTGTATGACAATCTTAGGGTTTACACCAACAAGGGAGATCAAGGGTTTAAAGGCATTAGGTTTTAGCATAAAGAAAACCTCGGATTACACCTTAGGTTTGAGTGATTCATATATTGAGAGTTGGAGAGGTTGGGAAACACTTGGGATAGAAAATAAGGTTGTTCTTGGGTGCCTTCAGGGTTGTTCTTGGGAACCTGAAGGCAAAAGTTATTTTCTTGTAACTCATTTGTAATCTCTTGTAACAACTTTCTGAGTATAGTGAATCGGAGAGCTTCTTTTTCCCCATAGTAGATCGTTTGATCGAACTGGGTAAACAAACCTTCGTTTTGTTCTTGCCTTATTTTGTTATATTATATGTGTATGAATTATTATTGTTGTGGACCATTTATTTTGGTTGTTATTTTTCTTTGCACCACAAATTGATATTGAATTTTATTGTAATTCACAACAAGATTCACAACAACTAGGGTATGTGTTATGAAGAAAAGAAAGAACTTGTTGTGTTTTAATTTTGTTGTAAATAATTCACCACGGTTGTCAATACCAACCATAGTGAAATATGGAACATATAATAACAGATGATTAAAACAATTTTAGTTAATTGTTTTTCAACTTTTATTCAACAATATAAGTTAAGGGACATACATTTTTTTAAATAGAAAAATGGAAAAATGTTGATGATGGGATTAAAAGCTTGTAAACCTTAATCTATTACCACAATTATTATTATGAATCGTGATTAGAAGTATTTTAATAAAATTAAAAAAAACTAGGCGTGTAAACATAAGATATTACTACGGTTGGCACATTGGTCGTAGTAATATGATGCTACCAAAGGTATATTTTGTAGTAGTATAGTCAAGAGAATTCTAAGATGCATCAAAGGTTTGATTGGCTGCGAAATCTATTTCCAACAACGGATAAAGATATAAGTTGAACATTGCTCGGTTATACTGATTCAAACAGGTGTGAATATAAAGATGACAAAAAATACATTACTGGATACATATTTATGTATGGAGAAACACCAATCACTTGGTGTTCTAATAAGGAACTAGTTGTGACGCTCTCTTCTTGTGAGGTCGATTACATTGCAATGTTTATGCGTACGTGTTAAGTTGTATGGTTGATGAATTTGATGAAGGAGTTTTGTATTGAAGATTATGAAGTTATGACTTTGATGATAGTCAACATTTCCCTATAAATCTTGCTAAGAATCACATTGCACATGGGAAAAGAAAGCATATATATATGAACTTTCATTACTTGAGAGAGCTTGTAAGTGAAGGAAAATTGAAGTTGAGGTATTACAAAAGTGAAGACCAAGTGATCGATTTACTAACCAAAGGAGTAACAATTGAAATGTTCAATAGGTTGAAGGAACACATGAGTATCAAATACTTAGAGGACTTGAATTAAGGTGTTGTGTTTAGAAAATAATCTAATTCAAGTCAGTGTAACAGGTTACAGTAAATGTGTAACAAGTTACACATATGTTCTGCAACGCTCATACTAGGCAGAGATTTAGTGCAACAGGTTGTACCAAATGTGCAACAGGTTACATCCTTCTATTTTTTGTATTTTTGAGGCAGGGATTTATCGCAACCGGTTGCATATTTTTGGAAAGTTTGTTTTTCTCATTAGTTGTTTCGCTATATTGTTTTATATGATGGTTTAAATATCCATGTTGGGTCATTAATATTAAAATGCCATATTTTCACCCTAATTCTCTCATTATCTCCATTTTCCATTATTTACCATAGTTCTTGTGATTAGGGTTTTACCCAACATAAATTTCTATTTAAAATGGAGAGAATTTCTTTTGACTTGTTTGTATAAGCAAATATGTAATTATATGTGTACATTGAGTATTCAAAACCTTTACAATTCAACTAACATCCACTCTATAGACTGATTATAGGATTGTTGTGTCAAGAAAAACCCTAATTGTTGTGTTTATTTAGAAAAAATGAGAGTTTTAAAATGTTAAGTTTTTTTTAAAGAAATTTGAAAAACTAATGTTTTTACCTATTCCTTTAGTGTCTCACCCTTAGGATTTAGGTTTTCTCATTATTTTTCTATTTCCTTAGGAATAGATAAAGGATAATGGAGACTTCGATTTTTTGTCGGCCATAATATTCCAGTTTTAGGGTTTAAAGATTGTTAGATTCTTGAATAGCTACGATAACATGATCAAAGTTAGAGGTCAACAGACACATTATCTTCTCAACTATAATCTTATCAGTTAGGGTTTCAACATAACCTTTCATGAGATGAACAAGATTCTTCACCTTCGAGGCATATCCTTCAATATTTTTGTTCCGGATTAGGCCTCAAGACTGTATTAGGCTATGGCCTAACAGGTCGAGCAGAGGCCCATATACTCGAGCAGAGACACCTAGCAGACGGGCAGGGTCATCTCATAGCCGGGCAGGTTTCTCATACGACGGGCATGCACTCAGAACGGGCAAAGAACAAGTCTGCCAAGTCACTTGCCACGTCACCCAACTGTCCCCTATTATCTCCTGAAAGATAGGGGCAGTTGGACCAAGGACCAGACCTCTTAGCTAGGTCTTCACGCTTCTCACGCGTTCCTTGGCAGTTCTTCCTTGGGCCTAGCTGATCTAGCCCAAAGAAGGACCTTGGCCCAGCGCTGAGGGCTCACTATAAATACCCTTTTCACTAAAGGGTCAGGTATTCTGATTCACTCTATAACTTACCTACTTCACTATACCTATACTCACTTAAGCATCGGAGTGCCTTGCAGGTACAACCCCCTTCTTCCCCATTCCTTGGTTGTTGCACCGAATTGCTGGAAGGTCCTCCTGATCAGGTAAGATCAGTGGCGCCGTCTGTGGGAAGCTAGCTTCCTCTTCTTCCATAGCAGAGGATCAAAGCTCAAACACCATCCTTTCAGCATGTCCGAAGAACAGTTCAATGAACGCAATTGTCCCCTTGTCGACTACACGATGGAGGACAATCTGCAATACCATGAATCTGACGCCCGAGATGGGTGCCCAGCCACCCCGTCTCCTGAACCCGAGAACAATGGGAACCCACCTAAAGTTCAAGACCAGGCGACTGACACGTTTCAACCCATCCCCGTTCCCGTCGAAGGGGATGCCACCATGATTGCTATGGCGAACGCCCTCAACCAGGCCAGCTTCATGCTCTACCAGCAGCATGAGAGGATCATGGCCCTAGAGGCTGACCGACAGGAGGGCCGACCTCAGCAAGAAAGAAGGACGCAACAACGTCCAAAAGCGACGAAGAAACGGGGACGACGCTCCCCAGAACCCAACAAGAGCAGGGCGCGTGCCCGTCGGGATTCCGGTCGGTCAGGGACCTCGCCAAGGCGCAATCGGAGCCCTGATAATAACGGGCTCTCCCCACCGAGGAGCGACGAGGAAGACCCGCATTGCCCCCTCTCATGGGCAATAATGGAGGCTCCACTCCCCAAATGCATGGAGAAGCCCCCAAACTTGGCCATCTGCGACGGGACCACCGACCCCGACTATCACGTCGACAATGTCAACGCGATGCTCGACTACCGCAATGGCATCACCGGGCACCTCAAGTGCAGGATTTTCTCGACAACCCTTAGGAAAGGAGCCATGGCCTGGTACAAAAGTTTAGCCCCGGAGTCCATCACATCCTGGAGAGTTATGAGATCCATGTTCACGAGGCATTTTACAGCCTCCTGACGCCATCCCAAGACAGAGGCGACCCTCGAAGCCATAGTGCAAAGGAAAAATGAGACATTGCGCTCGTATATCGAGTGATTCAACCAAGAGGCTGTCGAGGTGGACACCACAGAACACATGAAGAAATACCTCCTCGAGAGGGGACTCTTTCCCGGAAGCGAACTTAGCCGGGAAGTTGGGATAGAACCTCCCCGCACTCTGAATGACCTCCTGCATAAAGCCCAGGCTTACATTAGATACGAGGAAAAGCAGGTTGCCCACAACGCTCGCAGCAGTCGTAACGTCGGGGAAACCGACCATCCCAAGCGCGAGGATCCGAACGTTCCCCGTCGCAACGGGGACAGGCGAAGGGATGAAAAACCCCGCGAACCCCGTGAAGGAAAAGGGCCCGCGGGCCATACAGCGAATATACATTGCTGACAGCTCCCCGCAAGCGCATCCTCGCCAAATGCATCAACTTCGAGTTCAAGCAGGGCAGGGTGAGGTTCCCAAAACCTTCTGCACCCAAGCCCCACACCGACAAGTCCAAATACTGCAGGTTCCACAGGAGCCATGGGCACATGACTGAAAACTGCGTTCACTTGAAATATGCAATAGAATTTTTGATCCAAGAGGGACATCTCAAGCAATACACTAGGAAGAACGAAGCCTCCAAACACGAAGAGCAAGAAAAGAAGAGACCCCGAGAGGACACTTCCCCCGACGACTCTTCCTATCAGGTGGCCCTATGCATATCATGACCAGAAGACTTCATCTTCCCCGATTCACCACCAGAAGGGCGGATCGCTGCTCTCAGCCCCTGGGAAGACTTTCCAACCGCCCTTGTCATATCAGGTGGAGGTCTGAACGGCGAAATCGCCACCCTTTCGGTAAAGCGCAAGTTCAACGAACTCCTTCTGACCGCACCCGAGCAAAAGACAACGCTGACAAAATACCGAGGCAAGTCCAACCCAATATCCTTCTTTCTAGAGGAGCTTCCGGGAAGTTCCCCCAACTCGAGCATCCCATTGCTGATCAGAGCCAAGATGGCTCACTTCGACGTCCGACGCATTCTGGTCGACCAAGGCAGTTCAGTGGACATCATGTACGTCTACCTTTTCAAAACCCTAAAGTTGGACAAAACCAACCTATCTCCCTACTTCGGATCTGACCTCCAAGGGTTCAACGGGGCCACGAAAAAGTCGTGGGGCTACGTCGAGCTCCTCGTCACCTTCGGAGAGCAAGAGACGGCCATAGAAATAAAGGTCCAGTTTTTGGTCATATAATGCCCCTCTCTTTACAACTGCATCCTCGGCCGCCCGACTCTGGCTGAGCTGACGGCGGTCCCATCCACCATCCACCTGAAGATGAAATATTACACCAAACTGGGTCGTATGGTCACAATCCACGGCGACATCGAAGCCGCCCGAAGGTGTTATGATGCCGCAGTAAAGAGACAGACCACAATCAACACAAAGAATAACAAAAAGCCCAGGGTTAAGGAGCCTACCCCCAGGGAATCAACGCCGTCGACCTCGATTGCCGCATCGGCCAAGACGAAGCTGAAGAACAGAGACCCGTCGAGGGACAGACTCCCACTCACCCGTTTCGCCCAGTCCCGAACGGAGAGTTCGAGCTCATCCCACTGGGCGATGACCCCGACAGGACGATAAAGATAGGTAAGGGGCTGCCTGAAGAAACGAGGAAGTAACTCGCGATATGCCTCAGGGAGAACTCTGACCTCTTCGCATGGAACGCTGCGAAAATTCCCGGCCTAGACCCTGAGGTCGCATGCCACCAATTAGCTTTAGACTGGGCAATCAAGCCTGTAGCACAGCGTAGGCGCAAGCAGTCCCCTGAGAAAGCGGAGGCTGCCGAGCGAGCTGTAAAAGACCTCCTAGAGACAAATTTTATTTCTGAAGCCCAGTACACAACCTGGCTCTCTAATGTATTCCTCGTTAAGAAAAATAATGGAAAATGGCGCATGTGTGTTGATTATACTGATCTTAATAGGGCTTGCCCCAAAGATGCTTTTCCTCTCCCTAACATAGATAAACTCGTCGACAATTCTGTAGGTTTCAAACTCTTGTCCTTCATGGACGCATACAACGGATATAATCAGATCCCTATGTCGGACATGGACAAGAGACACACGACATTCATGACCCCGACCGACAATTAATATTACAACGTAATGCCTTTCGGACTCAAGAATGTCGGGGCCACGTACCAACCCATGATGAACAAAGTCTTTCGTGGAGAAATCGGGGATATGCTCGAGGTATACATGGACAACATGATCGTCAAATCACACGAGGAGACTGACCATGCTCAACACCTCCACAAAGTTTTCAAGCAGGCGAGACAATGCAAAATGAGGTTTAACCCTGAGAAATGCATGTTCGGCGTCCGGGCGAGAAATTTTCTAGGTTTCTACCTCACCGAGAGGGGAATCGAAGCCAATCCCAACAAATGTCGAGCATTCTCAGAGTTCCCGACGCCGAAATCTAAAAAATCCATTCAATCCCTCAACAGAGTGCTCGCCTTGCTCTCTCGCTTCATCGCCAAATCCGCTTAGCACGCACTACCTTTCTTTAAACTCCTCCGAAAGGAGGCCACCTTCGAGTGGACCGACGAATGCGAGCAGGCACTGCTCTATCTGAAGAAAGCACTCTCCGAACCCCCGGTCCTATCACGATCATTGGAGAGGGAGACCTTATACCTGTATCTGTCCGTGGCAACCGAGGCCATCAGCGCCGCTCTTATTAGAGAAACCGACGAGGGACAAAAATCCATCTACTTTACGAGCAAAACACTCCAAGGCCCCGAGCTCAGATACCAACAAATTGAAAAAGTTGCATTATCTCTCATAAATGTCGTGAGAAGATTACGTCATTACTTCCTCGCTCACACGATCAAGGTAAGAAACGATCAACCAATAAAACAACTCCTTGGTCGACCAGACATGGTCGGCAGAATGTGAAAATGGTCGCTTGAACTTTCCAAATTCGACATACAATACGAGAACAGGGAAGCTTTGAAAGCTCAAGCCCTGGCCGACTTCGTCACAGAAATGACTCATAACCCAAAGCCAGCGGACGGAGCCCATAAATGGACGATCTTCATCAACGGTGCCTCCTGTCGCTCCCAAAGATCTACATCCAGGTACAAGCGCGAACGGTCGGCGAAAAGAACAATGAGAACACACAGCCGTGAACTCACTGGAGATGAATAGAGTCGCCAGCTAGGCATTTTTATCCCGGAGGAAAGGTAATGCTGCATAAACCTAGGAAAAGATGGATAAGACGGTTTGCGAACCAGAGAGACTGAGAAAGGGGGTTGGTTACAACCTGGGAAGGTATTAGCACCCAGATTGTCCGTCGTACTCGACGGGATCCACGCTTAAAAGATTTGCGTTTCAAAGGGGTAGTGTCAGTGTAATCTGTGTATAAAATAGCTGGAAAAGAATGTACAGGTGTCAGTGTAAAAGAAATGTGAAGTGTATAAGAGAAGTGTCAGTGTAAGAACAAGAGTGAAATGCTCAAGATCATGAGGCTTAAGAAATAATACTGGAAGGAGGGGGAATATACAGAGACTTTTGTTCGATAACTGTTAAGTTATGCCTACGTATCCTCTCGTGCAATGAGGAAGTCAGAACACCGTAGTTCGACCCAAAGAGACTGAAAGGTAAATTGACTTGTGAACTGCTTACTTGTCTATGCTCAAGTGTATGACCTGTCTGGCTCAGGTGCAAACTGTCTTGCATTAGACGGAGGAAGCAAGTTCTCGTTTGTGAGTGAATGAGATGAGAAAAGAATCCCGAAGGAGACGATTATTGTTTGTTTTTGTATTTTCAGTCTTTTATTGCTTTTGAAAGTTTGTCATAAGTTAATGAGCTTAAGCCTAAACCAATGGGTTAGTAAACTCATCACATCTTCCCTCTGATTAGGGGTAATGAGAGTACCTTAAGTGTGAAGTCAGATTCTCACACTTAATCACCTTTGGTATAGGGTTAAGATCATTAACCTACTTGTGATTATTTAGATGTTTTTGTGGTTTTTGTTTAGTGTTAGGTAATGAGGTTAAGCCATAATCATGGATTAAACAGACTCGTTACACCATCCTAATAGAAGGATAATAGATGAGAATGTTTAAGCTGAGGAAAGCTCCTCAGCTTAATCCATGATTAGGGATTAAACTTATGACAAAACAAGCCTTTATTAGATGGATTTTAGTTAATGATAAGATGAAGAAGTGATTTTTATGATTTGTAAGACAACTTGAGGGGGACTTGTCCATTAACACTAGGGTTAGTCCTTCTTAACCAATTAAGGAAGAATTAGAACCCTAATGCAAGGCCCAAGTTACAAGTGTGATGTCTTGATGATTATTAGGTGAATTGATTAAGAGATTTAAACACCTTAAGGGTTTAACACTTAGGATTAAAGTTATACACTCCATCCTAAGAGAAGGATGCAGGCATAAACTTAATCACAAAGTCTTAAAGCCTTTAGGGTTTAGTCCCTGATTATGAGATGAGAAAAGAGGACTCAAAGAGAGACACAAAGGTAAAACTAAGAGGGGAGACTAATCAAAACCCTAATTCATTATCATGCTTGGTTGTCCCTAAAGTTTGTGAGGTTTGCAAGAACAATCTTCAAAGGAGCCACCAGAGAGCAGATGAATGGAGCAAAGAGAAGCAAAGCAACTTGCTTCATTCAAGAAGTCAAGTCACTTGAGGAAAGAAAGTAAGAAGAAAAAGAATGAGCAAGCTCAATCTCAAACACAAATAGGAATGCAGCAATGGATGCAAGAGAGATGAGAAGAAAAGTTATGAGAAGTGAAGGCAAATTCACTTCCCAAGTTTACTTACCACCTGAAATGTTAGAAAGAAATGCAATGCAATGCAAGATGAGATGAAATGGTATGATGCTAAGCAAAACCAGAATCATGTTGAGGATGATTATGATGTTATGAAGTGCTGAAAACATGAGGCAAGGCATGGAGATGTTCATACAAGATCATGGATGCAAATGATGCAAGTTAAGGAGCATGAATGAACATGAAAAGTTATGAAGCATACAAGACAAATGACATGGCAAATATGTAATGCAATGATCAAACATGCTTTCTACATGTCTTAAGATGTCAAATGAATCACAAGAATGCACAAAATGCAAAGACAAGTCATGTTATGCAAGAGAATGCAAGAAGGATGCAAGAGAAAGCCCAAATTAGGGTTCATGGATCAAACATCAAACAAAAACCCAAAACAGAAGCAAACCCCAAGATAAAAAATGGAAAATGCTACCCAAAGAAACCCTAAACCTATAATGAACCACTGCCCAAAGGGGAACTCTCAACTCCTAACCAATCTCAAGATATGAATTTTACAAGTTATTAGGGTTTTTTAGGGTTCTTAACAAAAGAAATGTCAAACAATTGGAAAATGCAAGATCAAATCATGGCCATTTTACCCTAGAAACTACATGCCAAACACAAAACAATGCAAGAAGAATCAATGTCTCAACCTTCTCCAATAGGCAGAAATGAATTTTTGAACTTATGATCAAAATAATGCATAAAAAATGATTTAATTCAATGAAAAATTCTTAAAATGCATCAAGATCAAAAAAGAAATTTGGTTTGAAGGTTGGACAATGTTTCTAAATGTCTTAGAACATTTCATGAATTTTTTTGTAATTTTTAAATACCTAAAAGTATTTTTAATTAATTAATTCCCATTAATCAATTAAAAATAATCTTTTAAATATTTAAAAATACTTTTTTAATGATAAAAAATAAAATAAAAATGTTTTTGTGTCATAAAAATTAATAAAACTTTTAGGAAAAAGTTTCATAATTTTTATGTATTTTTTGCTATTTTAAATTAATTATGCAAGTTAAATGAAATAAAAATGAATTAAAATCAAATAAAAACAAAAGTCAAAGGAAAGGATGGCTGAGATGCAATCTGGATTTGAACTGGTTGACTGGCGCGTGAATGGAGGGTGGGGATGCAATCTGACCAAATTAAGTTAATTATGAATTAATTAAAATTAATTAAGTGGATTAGGGCAAATGAAATGATCCTGACCATTCACTGGCGCGCGGGAAACACCATCCAAGGGCCCAGGTTTGAAGTTCACTAATTAATGACCATTAGCCCTAATCACTCTCAGGCTGCCGGAGAAGACCTCCGGTCGTCTTCTCCGGCGAGCAGCTCACCTGAAAACTTCCCAAACCCCTCAAATCGTATCAAAAATGAAAACTAAGAACACCAAAATGATCCCCATGATCCCCTGAGCTAAAACCCTAAGTCCAAACAAATTTCTTCTTCCTCAAAACCATGAATCGAACAGAACAAGTTTTAGGGCACGCAGGTTTCAGAGACAAATTAAACTCTCAAATCAAAGCCATTTTCAAAACCAATGATACCAGGATGATCAGTGAAGCACATAGAACAAGTTTGTAACAAGAAAAATGATTTCTGGAAAAATGAATTTCAAGCTACCTGAGATTTGGAGCTTTCAACCTGAGAACTTTCTGGCCACCTCTCCTTGTGCAATCCAACCCTTAGGACCTCTGGATGATGTTTGAATGCCTCAGAAAAATTTATGTAGGCTGGTTGATGAGCTTCGACAGTTTCTGCTTCACCTCAGTCAAGAATGGCTATGGAGTTTCTGGTGGTTTCAGGCCATTGTGAATGGTTGTTTGAGGTCCAAATGATATGTGGAGAAGGTCTGCAAGGTTTGTTTGGCTGTTTGTGAGCTAGGGTGAGAGTTTCGAATGAAACTGCAAAATGAGGTGAGAAATGGCAGTGGGATGCTTTGGCTGTTTCAGGCTTGTGTTCTTGGTGGTTTCCACTCAGTGATACATGGTGAGTTGAATGGAGAAAATGGTTTGAGTGTTTGCAGGCTGTGGAGGCAGATTCGAAGACAAATGCAATGTGGTGTGTCTTTGTGAATGTGATGAATGAATGTGTTTCAGCCTTGCCTTGTGTTATGTCTAGCTTGCAAATTGTCCACATAACTCTCTCTCATTGGTCAGTTGACAAGACATGCCCTTTATTGATTGGTAAGTTACCTTTTGCAAAAAGTCAAATAATGTGTAAGAGAGGTATGGCTCATGATCTAGGCAAGTACATGGGCTGGTTCTGGTGCAGCAAGGTGAGGTGAGAGGCTAGCAAAGCTCAGCATCCAAGGCTGCAAGTAGGAGGAAGCATGATCATGAGTTTTGCAACTTGTGACTTTTTGTTCACATGTGACCTTTTTTGTCCAACCAAACATAAAACCATGGGCATTCTTAGTTCATTTCTGATTTTTAGGACTTAGAGAAAGTTTATGTGCTGGTTTGAAATGAATTAGAGGCTGCAATATGCATTGGTCCAAGATTTTGCAAAATTCTCACTTAGGGCATGCCTTGAAAATCAATGATTTTAGCCAACTTTGCATTGCCATAACTTTTGATTCAAGAAGAGTTTGATCATGTTCTTGTACTTTTTGAAAAGGGAAAGATGAGATCTACAACTTTCATGACCAAAGTTTTTCCATTTGAAGCATTTTTGGATCAAGAATCAAGGCTTGAAAAATGACCCAAAATGATGCATTCTTGAAAAGTCAATTATGCCCAAAAAGTCAACATTTGCAAAAACCCTAAATTCTTGATTTCTATGAACTTCAACCTTCTTCCATGATTAAATAAAGATCATATACACTCAAAATGATGAAGATCACCCATTGGTTGGGTCATTGGGGGCCTCAGATGCCCTGATTTTACACTGACTTGTCTGAAAAGTCAACCCTTGATCAGATGACTTCCCCATGGAATTTCTTCATGAAAATTGATATGCATACTCCCTATACCATATAGAGACCAATGGAAACAAGAATGACCAAAAAATTTGGGGTTATGGCCTCTGAAACCAAAACCCTAATTTTCAGTCAACTGTGCAGTCAAACCTGGCTCTGCATCACCTCAAACCCTAGTTCTTGTGATTCCTCTGCATTTTTGACTTTGAGGAGATGGAATATGATATAAGAACACACATGGACCCCTTTGAGTTGATTGGTGGCCTTTGGAGTGCCTCAAGAAGCTTTGGGATTGCTTAGATCACAAACCCTAGGTGCAGATGACTTAGAAACTATCCAGTGAATCAAAAATGAGATATGAGATGATATGATTGTGTTTATGCATATGAGATGATCACAAGCCATGGTGTGAATGGGTGAGGGCAAATTTGGGGTGTTTACAGCTGCCCCTATTCAAACATGAGTTAGCTGTGCAGGTTGTAAGCGACGGCTTAACAGGCCAAACGAGATAACTTGTGGTTGAATACCAAAGACAGTCCAAAATTTGCACTCACAGAATGAAGAAGAAAAAGGGATATAGATTGTAAAAGGAAAATAAAGTATATTGTAAAGTATGGGCGACGGAGGACGACCGTCGAGCAGAGGACGACTGCTGGGTAAATAGCAATGACGGGGACGACCGACATGCTGGGGAAGGTGCGGAAAATGAAGCAATGACGGGGACGGCCGACATGCTGGGGATAAAAGGTAAAGCTGAGACGGGGACGGCCGACTAGCTGGAAAAATAAGGTTACGATGGGGACGGCCATCAAGCTATAAAATTCTCTGGAGACTGATGAATCATGACGGGGACAGCCATCAAGTTCAAGAAAGTAAAATAACCAACGATGGGGACGACCATCGGGCTAAAAAGGAAAAGGGACCACGACGGGGACGGCCATCGGGTTAAAGAATAAATGAAATAAACAGATGATGGGGTACGGCCATCAAAGGTGAAGGACGATCACCTAACAGGGGACGGCTGCTCTGTTGGGGATAAAAGAAATATGATGGGGACGGCCATCAGAGGTGGAGGACGACCACCTGGCAGGGTACGGCTGCCGAAAATATCGCGACATAGGACGAATGCCGGATAAAAAGGGTCAACGATGGGGACGGCCATCGGACGAGCATGATGGAGGACGACCATCAAGAAGTGGAGGACGACCACTTAGCAGGGGACGGCTGCTCTCAAGGTTTGTCATGACATAGGACGAATGTCAGATAACCAAAATCAACAATGGGGACGGCCATTGGATAAAGTTGATGAAGGACGATCATCAAAAGGTGGAGGACGACCACCTAGCAGGGGACGGCTGCTAAACTATCAACGATGGGGACGGCCATCGGATGAGCATGATGGAGGACGACCATCAAGAAGTGGAGGGCGACCACTTAGCAGGGTACGGCTGCTCTCAGGGTTATCGTAACACAGGACGAGTGTTAGATAAAAAGAAAATTTGTTGGCGATCTACTGGGGATAAAGTAAACACGGACGAGCGTTTACATCCAAGAAACAAAAGGTATAAGTGTTTGGTATTGTGTATAGATTAAAGATGCGGACGAGCATCCTTAAGGCTATGATACGGACGAGTATCATGTAGAAACAAACTGACACATGTTCAGAGATGATGATACGGACGAGTATCAACTGGTTAACAAAGAACACGGACGAGTGTTGCATCTGAAAGGACTCTTCTGGGGAATAGTAGACACAGACGAGTATCTATATCCAAGAAGACATAAGTGTTTGACACGGTGTATGGATTAAAGATGCGGACGAGCATCCCTAAGACTATGATACGGACGAGTATCATGTAGAAACAAACACTAGACGCAATGTTCTGAGATGATGGTACGGACGAGTACCAACTGGTTAACAAAGAACAAGGACTACTGTCGAATCTGTGGGGATATGAGTGATGATGTATACAAGATACGGACGAGTATCTGTATAAGTGTACCATGAGTAGTGAGTATTGTATTGTGTAGATGAGTGTTTATCTCCTGGGGAGAGTGACACGGACGAGTGTCAAGAGAGAAAAGTATGATATTAACCAGTGTATGGGTCGATAAAAGTGTAAGCGACTGCGCTGGGGATATGACACGGACGGGTGTCAAGAAAAGTGTATATATAGGTATATGTGAGTGCAAAGAGGATGTCTTTGGCTTTCTGTTGGTGATTTGACACGGACGGGTGTCCAAAGGTGTATATATTGGTGTTTAGATTGGAGAGGCAACTGCTTTTGCTGGGACCCTGGTGGGGATTTTTTTGTATAATGATGATGAACGGTTTATTATTCACAAGTGTTACTTCAGAACATGGCTTATGATTATGCTATGCATTTGATTTTTGCCGTAATGCTCCGTATTAGACGGAATGCTACGCTCTGGGGGGATAGTATGATGCAAATGCCATGATTATGCAAAGGTACTGATCCGGGATTCGGATCCCGTTTCCGCGAAGATCTCTGGTTGATCTGCTTGAAGTGAACATCCCAGCTGGGGATAAGATCATTGGTAGATCTAATGATGTATCTGTTTGGGGGTATAAGTCACTGATTGACATATCCTTATAATACGGGACCCAGCGGGGGTTTGTAGAAGCTTTCTCCCTCTCTGTTGTGACTTCTTCGTGCGTTGCTCTTCTGAATAGAGGCTTGAAGCTCTGTGGGGAGATGATTCCCTGATTCTTGCATCTTGCTGAGAAATAATGGTTGGTACTACAGCTGGGGAATGCTGTTGGTAACTCAGCTGGGGAGAGTAATGAGAGGCAACTCGGCTGGGGAGAAAACATCTTGAGTGTTAAGCCTGTTTGTTGATTTGCTAGCTTGCTGGACTGTAGCTTATATGCCCCAAGTTGCGTTCTGGATACTTGCAATCCTGCAAAGAAAAGGAAACGCGCAAATGGTCCTGAGGTATCCTTTACTGGATTCCGTCATAGGAGATAAGTACTTTCGAGAGTAAGTATATTCCCCGTAAGCATGTGCTTTTATTTTTAGAGAAAGGCATCTGTACTTATGCAATTGTATTTTTAGAGATATCAGACAATTCTTTGCAAAACATAAACGTAAAAAACGAAACATGACTGAAAATCTGATCTTATTAACTCATGTGCCCTGAATTGGCAAGATACAGTCAAAGAAACATATCCCCTGAAATGAGGAGATTGTTACAAATTGAGAAATAAAGTGCTGGCAATGCTGACGACGCTTTCAAGGAGCTCCCTCTTCTGCTATGACTCGTATGACAATGACGTTCTTCTTGTCTTGCTTTCTGGAGAGAGTTGATTCTGATTGAAGCTTGATCTTTTGGAGCTTACCAAGTTGTAGGTGATACAGACGAATTCAGAATGCCGTTGTTCGCTTATTCCCTTATTTTGCATGGATCGCCCTTTCGGGTTTTCAATCCATCGGGATACCCATTTTTGCCTGAGCTGTCCAATGCGGCTTTTCAACTCAACGGGTGTACATTTTTTTTATTTCCCTTATTTTTGCCCGAGTCTTTTATTCTGTTTTTGACTCGTCGGGATGCCCTATTTTTGCCTGGTCTTACATTCTGTTTTTATGTCCAGCGGGTCCTTTTATGCGAAGTATTTTTTAACTGCATCTGAATTCACAGGGGATGGGAAATCTTCACCATCCATGGTGCTGAGCATCAGTGCTCCACCGGAGAAAACTTTCTTTACGACAAATGGTCCTTCATAATTTGGAGTCCATTTGCCCCTGTGGTCTGTATGAGGAGGGAGGATTCTTTTCAACACAAGATCCCCTACTTGGTACTCTCGGTGCCTGACTTTCTGATCGAAGGCCTTCTTCATTCTCTTCTGATATAACTGCCCGTGGCAGATTGCAGCCAATCTTTTCTCTTCGATCAGACTCAGTTGTTCGTATCGGGACCGAACCCATTCTGCTTCGTTCAGCTTAACATCTATCAATACCCGGAGGGAGGGTAATTCAACTTCAACAGGTAGGACTACTTCCATACCATACACAAGCTGATATGGTGTTGCCCCAGTGGATGTTCTGATTGACGTACGGTACCCATGCAAGGCAAACGGTAGCATTTCATGCCAGTCTTTGTAGGTGACTACCATCTTCTGCACAATCTTCTTAATATTTTTGTTTGCTGCCTCAACAGCGCCGTTCATCTTTGGCCTGTAAGGAGAAGAGTTGTGATGTTGGATCTTGAAGTCCTGGCACAGTTCAGCCATCATTTTGTTGTTTAAGTTGGAACCATTATCAGTAATGATTCGCTCGGGAACTCCATATCGACAGATGATATCTCTTTTCAGAAATCTGGCTACCACTTGTCTTGTAGCGTTTGCATATGAGGCTGCTTCAACCCACTTGGTGAAATAGTCAATGGCGACCAGGATGAATCTGTGGCCATTTGAAGCGGTTGGCTCAATCTTGCCAATCATATCAATGCCCTACATGGCAAAGGGCCATGGTGAAGACATGATGTTCAAAGGATTGGGAGGCACATGCACCTTATCTGCGTAAATCTGGCATTTGTGACACTTTCTGGCATAGGCACAACAGTCTGCATCCATTGTGATCCAGTAATAGCCTGATCTTAGCAACTTCTTAGCCATGGCATGCCCTCCAGCATGGGTACCAAAAGATCCTTCGTGCACTTCATGCATCAACAAATCTGCTTCTGTCTTATCAACGCATCTGAGGAGTACCATATCAAAGTTCCTTTTGTATAAAGACCCATCAGTGTTCAGAAAGAAACTGCCAACAAGCCTTCTCAGAGTCTTCTTATCATTGGAAGATGCCCCAGGTGGGTATGTTTGATCCTCCAAGAAGCACTTAATGTCATGGAACCAAGGCTTATCATCTTTGACAACTTCTGCTGCGAACACATATGCTGGTCTATCAAGTCTAGACACTGAAATCTGAGGTACGAAATTGGCGGCTTGAACTTTGATCATGGATGAAATGGTAGCAAGAGCATCTGCAAACTGATTCTCGTCCCGAGGGATATACTCAAGTTTGACTGTTGTGAAGAAAGTCAATAACCTCCTTGTATAATCCCTGTATGGTATCAGATGATCCTGGTGGGTGTACCATTTTCCGTTGGTTTGATTAACTACCAAAGCTGAATCTCCGAATACAGTCAATGTCTTGATCCTGAGGTCAATGGCTTCCTCAAGACCCATAATGCAAGCTTCGTATTCAGCTTCGTTGTTAGTGCAGTTGAAAGTGAGTTTTGCCGAGAAAGGCATGTGAACTCCTTTGGGTGTAATGAGTACTGCACCAACACCACGACCATTCATGTTAACAGCCCCGTCAAACATCATAGTCCATTCTTCTTCCGGGTCAGGCCCTTCAGTGTGAACAGGCCCTTCATGATCTTTTGCTTTAATGAACATGATGTCTTCATCAGGGAAGTCAAATCTCATAGGCTGGTAGTCATCAATGGGTTGCTCAGCAAGATATTCAGATAGTACACTGCCCTTGATGGCTTTCTGAGATGTGTACTGTATGTCGTATTCTGTGAGAATCATTTGCCATCTTGCAACCCGTCCGGTAAGAGCTGGCTTCTCGAAAATGTACTTAACTGGATCCATCTTTGAGATTAACAAGGTAGTGTGGGTCAACATATACTGTCTCAGCCGGCGAGCAGCCCACGCTAAAGCACAGCAAGTTTTCTCGAGCAGTGAATAGCGTTGTTCACAGTCGGTAAACTTTTTGCTTAGGTAGTAAATTGCATACTCTTTTCGACCAGACTCGTCATGCTGGCCCAGCACACACCCCATCGACTCTTCTAATACTGTCAAGTACATAATCAGAGGTCTTCCTTCAACTGGCGGCATGAGGATTGGAGGTTCTTGTAAATACTCCTTGATCTTGTCAAAAGCCTTCTGGCAATCTTCGTTCCACCTGACCGTCTGTTCCTTTCTTAACAGCTTGAACAAAGGCTCACAGGTTGCCGTGAGGTGAGATATGAACCGTGAGATGTAGTTCAATCGACCTAAGAACCCTCGAACTTCTTTCTCAGTCCTTGGTGCAGGCATCTCTTGAATAGCTTTGACTTTATCAGGGTCAACTTCAATCCCTTTCTCGCTTACAATAAAACCCAGCAGCTTACCAGATCGCACCCCGAATGTGCATTTGTTGGGGTTCAGCTTCAATTGGTATCTCCTCAGACGCTTGAACAACTTCAGCAGATTCACCAGGTGATCCTCCTCTGTAAGGGACTTGGCGATCATATCATCCACATAACACTCGATTTCCTTATGGATCATATCGTGGAATAATGTCACCATAGCCCGTTGATACGTGGCACCAGCATTCTTCAGTCCGAATGGCATCACCTTGTAACAGAACGTGCCCCAAGGTGTAATGAATGTTGTCTTCTCCATGTCTTCAGGTGACATCTTGATCTGATTATATCCTGAAAATCCGTCCATGAAGGAGAATACCGAGAACTGAGCCGTGTTATCCACCAATACATCAATGTGAGGTAATGGGAAGTCATCCTTCGGGCTGGCTCTGTTCAGATCCCGGTAGTCAACACACATTCTTACTTTGCCATCTTTCTTAGGCACAGGCACTATATTAGCAACCCACGGCGGGTAGCTAGTCACAGCAAGGAACCCGGCGTCCCATTGCTTTTGTACCTCTTCCTTGATTTTCATAGCCATGTCTGGGCGAGTTCGGCGCAACTTCTGTTTGACCGGTGGGCATTCCTCCCTTAGAGGCAGCTTGTGCACAACAATGTCGGTATCCAACCCTGGCATGTCTTGATACGACCAAGCAAACACATCAACATACTCTTGAAGCAGATCTATCAGTTGTCTCTTCACTGGGTCTTGCAGGCAGGCCCCGATTTTGACTTCTTTCACGTCTTCGTCTGTACCAAGATTAATCACTTCAACCTCCTCCTGGTGAGGGGTAATGACCTTTTCCTCTTGTCTCAACAACCTGGCTAGCTCTTCAGGAAGCTCATACTCTTCATCAACCCCTTCATCAGCTTGATTGATTGGACTGTCAAAGTCATACGATGTCATAGTCGTGCTGTTGTCGGTGCTGTCTGGAAGGCACTCTCTTCAAGGGTTAAGCTCGTTCATTTTAGTGATTGATTTTAATCTTGCTTTAGAAAAAGTGAAATGAAGTTGTCATTTTGAAAACACCGCCATTTATTTTTGTACAAAAAGAAAAATGGAAAAACAGTGAGCAGAAAAGAAAAAGATTCGTTTGCAAAAAGATGTCTGATATTTCATTGATTTAATCTTGTTTGCACAAAAGTACAGATGGCCCTGATTACAAAATGAGTCTTGTCATCTTGGGCAAGATGCAAGACTTGGATGCATGCTATGAAAATACAGGAAATAATAATTACTCTGCATGAGTAACTTTTATAATTTCCTGGGAAGACCAGTTCGAGACACTGCTCCCCGGGACCTTTGGACGAATCCAATTCTCCAGATTGCGCTCCTCTTCCAGCTCGTCTTCCAGACAGTTGATGGCATCAGGGGTAAGCATTCCTCCACTGACAAAACCAGGCTCTGCAGCAGCTTTTGCTTGATGTTGAGTTGGTCTGTAACCCAACCCAAATTTGTCCTTCTTCTCCTCCACAGCTAAGACCTTGCCCCAGCCTAGGGCAGTTCCTTCCTCAACAACCTTCCGGGCTTGTTGGTAAGATGACATGGAGATACCTGACACAGCAGATGCTTCATTGACATTCAAGGCTTCAAAACCTTGGCTCATTGTTTCATGGATCTCTCCATCCATCTCAATGTATTTATAAGTAGCCAGATGGCTAACGAATATATCCTCTTCCCCACAGATTGTGACAACTTGACCTTCCCACTCAAATTTTAACTTTTGGTGAAGGGTAGACGTTATTGCGCCGGCGGCGTGAATCCAGGGTCTACCCAACAAACAGCTGTAGGCGGGCTGAATGTCCATCACATAAAAGATAGTTTTAAAGGTCTGCGGGCCAATTGTCACGGGCAGCTCAATCTCTCCCAGAACCGATCTCTTCGAACCATCAAAGGCTCGCACCACCAGGTTGCTGGGTCTCAATGCCAATCCATCATATTCTAACTTCACCAGAGCCTTCTTTGGTAAGACATTCAGGGAAGAACCTGTGTCTACCAGCACATGAGAAAGGACAGCTCCTTTGCATTCCATGGTTATGTGCAGGGCTTTGTTTTGGTTGCGGCCATCCACTGTCAGGTCAGCATTGGTAAACCCTAGCCCATTGCTAGCAGTAACATTTCCAACCACGGTTTCCAATTGGTTGACAGTAATCTCCTCAGGCACGTAAGCTGCGTGCAAGACCTTAAGTAGTGCATTCCGATGGGCCTCGGAGCACATAAGCAGTGAGAGGATGGAGATTTTGGATGGCGTCTGGTGAAGCTGATCCACAACTTTATAATCGCTCTTTTTGATGATCCGCATAAACTCATCAACTTCCTGATCAAATGGAGTCTTCAGGGTTTCTTTGGCAGCTGGATCTTCCTGCACCGGGCTTTTTCCCTTTGCTTTGGCAGCAGCTTCTGCTTCGGCAGTAGGTCTTTGAACCGGTGGAGCGAAGAGACGTCCGCTTCGGGTGAAGCCTCCGCCTCCCCCCACATTATCTACTTGTGGTGCAGGTGCTGATGTTTCAAGAGTGATTCTTTTCCCTTCACAATACACGTCAGAGCCATAGTGCCAAGGGATGGCCCTATTGCTTTCATATGGTACTGGTCCAGGCACTGTGACAGTGACTGGACTGATTGCTGCTGCTGAAGGGACCGTAATCGTTTGTGGATCATAAAAGATTGTAACTGGTGCTCTGATGGGAGCAGCACTTTCTGAATGGTAGGCGGAATTATTTTCAGGATCGTAGAATATGGTAACGGTGGAGACATCTTCATGACTGATTGCTGGGGTTGTAGGAGGTATCGTTGGAGGGACTGATGTTGTTGTTGCAGGAGATTCGAAATGGAATGAAGCTGAAGTTGTAGCAGGAGAAATTGTTGAAAACTGATCATTTGAGAGGACAGATGGAGTACTTGTTGATGTTGCTGGTGAATTGTCGGGAACAATAGTTGCTGCAGTTGTAGGAGGGTCTGAAACCGTTGCTGATGAAATTGTTGGGTTTGTCGGAAATGATGTAGTGATCTGTAGCAGGCCACTCTGAATAAGGCTGTCAATGCCATTCCTCAGGTCCTCACACCCATTCCATGAAATGTTGCAGTAGGGGCACCCTAGTTCACACCCCGGAAATATTTGGCTTTCACGGAGTTGAGCTTTGATTTCCACCAATGGTGTCCTGATCTGATCCACACTAGTTATCAAATAAGACGGTCTGTCTTCTTCAATAGCATTAATTCGGGGACCACCATGGTTTGGCATAGGGTTTTTATTGACATTGGGCGGAGGTGCAAAATTCAGAGCCTTGGAGTCTACCAAATCTTGTACCTTCATATGCAGAGCCCTGCATTTTTCTGTACTGTGACCAGGTGCGTTTGAATGAAAAGCACACCTAGCACTGGAGTCATAGTTCCTTGGTAGACTGTTGGGATCAGGAGGTGCCAACGTTCTTAGCTCAACTAGGTTGAGTTTCAGAAGTTGTGGCAGCAAGGCGGCATACGGCATTGGGATCGGGTCGATCACTCTGTTAGCTTGAGAGGGCCTTTGTTGGAACGGCCTTTGTTGATTGTTGTTATTGTTGTTGCTGTTGTTGTAATTCCTTGGAGGATAATGATTTTGCTGATGGTACTGAGGCTGTTGTTGATAGTTTTGCTGAGGAGGTTGATAGACTGGCTGAGGATGAGCTGGAGCAGGAATGGTGACTGCTGCTATTGACCTTTGAACATATTGGGGCCTACCCCTGTTGGTGTGGATGGCATTGGTCTCGCCAGTTCTTCTTGGGCCCGCAAAAGGCTTTCGTGTACTACTGGACGAGCTTGCACCGTTGTTTGAGATCTTTCCCATTTTTAACAAGCTTTCAATTCTCTCCCCGGCTATGACAACATCTGCGAAGCTAGTGGAAGAGAAAGCAACCAACCTGTCAATATACGTCCCCTGAAGAGTGTTCATAAACATATCTGCCATTTCTCTCTCAGACATAGGCGGTTGAACGGCAGCAGCCAATTGCCTCCATCTCTGGGCATATTCTCGGAAACTTTCCCTTGACGACTGTGACATTCCCATTAGGAGAGTCCTGTTGGGTGCCATGTCTAAGTTGTATTGATACTGTCTAATGAAGGCCTCTGCCAGGTCCTTCCAGCATCTCACAGTTGCCCTTGTCAAATGGGAATACCATTCCCTCGATGCTCCAGTCAAGCTGTCTTCGAAGTAGAACATCCAGAGCTTCTCATCCATTGTATAGGCCTTCAGCCTTCCCAGAAATGATTGCAAATGAGTCCGGGGGCATGAAGTCCCATTATACTTTTCGAAACAAGGAGGCTTGAACTTATGGGGGATCCTGACCCCATCTACCAAACCCATGTCCATGACGTCGAAGCCCAAAGAATTTTGAGACTCCAGTGATCTCAACTTCTCAGCTATTTCATCCAATCGCCTATCATAGGCTTCCTCTCCAGCACCCATTACCGTAAATTGGTCCTCCTGAGGATCTTCTTGAAGTACCCTGGCTGCAGTGGCTGTTCCTTGAATGTTTGCAGGAATATTAACTTCAGGATGGAGATGTGGGCCAAACACAGGGGGGTTAACATGTGGTTGCACCCTTTCATTGTTACTTGTGCCAGCAGTCCCCACATGGGGGTCATCTTGATTCCTCCCTTCTACCAAAGCCCTGAGCCTCTCCTGGCTTTGAGCTAAGTTGTTCATCACTTCCATGAATTGTGTTATCTGGGTTCTCATCTCCAATCTTTCGTTTGCCATCTGGTTTCTGACCTCCGTAAGGTCTTGCTGCATCTGATCCATTTGAATTCCCGGAAGGTTGTTTCTAGTTGGGTACCTGTGTGGCCTGTTGAGGGGAAATACCCGGCGGCGAGCAATAATTCCTGAGTATCACAACAGAGGTTAGCAACAACAAAACAAAACCCTACAAAACAAATAAAGGGTTAGCATGCAATGCAGTTATGCTCATTTGCTCTCAAGGTATCCGGTTTGGCCTTCAGTTTTGACCCTTCCAGACCCTTGAAGATGCTGCTGTTGAAGTTGCTTTTGATGTGAACCCAGATAGAAACCAACACAAATATATTACAAAGGTGAAATACTACAACTTGTTCATTTTTACAACACAAGCCCTCTTAAGGGGTCAAAATACATCACAAAAAACAAAAGTACATGGAATAGGAATAACAACAAGCAAATGATCAAACTCCAAGGCCAAACTCATCCTCACGAACTTCCTTGAGAAGTGCTTCGGTCACAGGATCAGCCGGACGCTCCGTGAGATTCCTGATGAGAAGGTTTCTTGTTGCAACAGCTGCAGTCAACTTCTTGTTCTGACTTTGGTCTTTAGACCTCTTCACTCCAGCTCTGATTTCTAGCTCTGATATTTCCTTCTGGGTTGCTGCCAGGGCTTTTTCCATCTGTTCCATCTTGTCTTGAACTCTCTTGTCTTCTAGAGTACGGGCCTCAGTGATCCGGACCCACCTGGCCTGACTCTCTTTCAGGTACAAGTCTGTTCTTGCTCTCTGGAACTGGGCTTCTTTACAAGCATTCTTCAGAATCTGTTCACCAGCTTTAGACTTGTTGATATAATCTCCAGACTTCTCAATTTTAGTCAAGTGTTCCACTTTTAATTTCTCCAGTCTCTCAATCTCCCTCACACCTTCACTCCTCTCCCGGAGGGTCTTCTGCAAAGCCTGGGTTAACTTCTCATTTCTTTCCTTCAAGCTTTCAAACTCCTCCAGACTGATAGTGGCAGGGGGTGGTGCTGAAGATGACTCGGGCATGTCTTCTATGGTGAAGGGCATTCCAGAGAAATGGGCCCTAGCATGGGACCACTCATAATATTGTGCTGACGCCACATTATTGCACTTCCCCAGAATGGTAACTCCCTTGGTTTGAACATGATCCCAGGCCCAGGCAGCCTGCCTAACAACAGCCAAACTAATCTTGTTCTCACAGTAGAGGGTCTCAACCAAATCCTGTGCCTTAGGAGCATGGACCAGTGCATAGCCCAATTGCCTCTTGAACAGCAGAGGGTTGTAATTGATACTTCCCTTAACTCCTATTAAGGGCACATTGGGAAAGTGCCCATAGCTAGTGAGGATATCTCTGCCCTTGGTGCTTTGAGTACACCATCTGATATCTGCTGAAGCTAGAACAGTGAGTCTCTTAGCCCAGTTACTCTGCTGATGAGGATTTAGAAATGCATCTGTCCTGGGTAGATGCCTGAGAAGCCAAGCATGGAATAATGGAGCACAACACCTCACTAGCCTTCCCCTCTGCTTCTCATTTCTCTGATGTACTGAGTAATAGAGATCACCCAGTAAAGTTGGCACTGGGTTCTTCAGGATGAACAAATGGATTGCATTCTTGCTAATGAATCGGGGCTCATCTGCAAACAACACAATTCCATATACACTTAAGGCCAAAAGAGCACAAACAGCTTTCCACTCCCCCAAGGAGGCTTTCAGACTAGCTTGAGAAATCAGGAAGTCCAGATGAAATCCAGGGATCCCAGCTTTAGAGGTCATGTGTTGCTCAACCAAAACAGGTTCCAGGTGCAAAGCTTTGGCTACCTCTCCATTGCTGGGAAAGGCCATTTCAGGGTTGAAAGGGATCTCTCTTTTGATAGGCAAACCAATCAATGATGAGTATTCTTCCAAGAGGGGACCCAACTGAAAGTCTTGAAAGGTGAAACATCTCAATGGGGGGTCATAGAACTGAATACAGGTATGGATTAGGCTTCTCTGGGATGGGTCCATATCCATAACTAAGTCAAGTATATCTCCATAATGCTCCCTGAACAAAGGTATGTGATCTGGAGTGATCAGGGTTTGGATCCTCCTGATGTCTGACAAGTCTGGTTGGAAGAAATGATAAGTGATGTTGCTTTTCTTTGGAGCCATGATGCTGAAGACTGAGTAGAGAAAGTGCTGATGAAGATGCTGAGAAGTGGGCCACTGGCTGGCTAGTGCAAGTAACTGAAGTAAATGGCTGATAAGCTGAAGCAAGTGCTGGTGGAGATAGGTCAAAACTGCAGATGGGGTCAAAACCAAAACCAGAATGAAGGTGGATACCCTGAAACACAAATAAGCAAATGTTAATATGATGCAATGAGTATGTATGCAAATGAAATGCAAGGGTTTGTGACTGAGCTGGATCTGATTAACTGCCTTGGTATAGATCCATGTGTGTTCAAGAATTCTAGATGGAGGTCTATAAATCCAGTAACCAAGGTGGGGGACTCAAATAAAGAGCCACAAGTCCGGGGTTTAGAATCACAAGAACTATCCAACATGGAGTATTCTTAACAAAATCAAAGTAGCAGGGTATTCTGAGGTCAAGGTACCTGCAAACCTGTAAACAGCCCAACCCCCTCACAGGTGGTGATCTAGAACAAGGATCCTCAGACTTGGATCAGTTATGAGAAGTGTAAACACTTCTAACCCGGAGGTACAGTGTTTACAATAACCATAACAATTCCTCCTCTAATTCGCCTCAGTTTCTGAAGGTCAATACTAAAAGGTCATCCAGACTTAGCAGGCTTCCCAGATAGCCCTAGCATTGCAGGAAATCTGCAACACAGAGTTCTCAAGAAGAAACCCATATCTGAACCGTGTTTCATATTCCCGCACCAGACCGAAATGGAATGGGAAAGAATATGATTCACTCTAGCCTAGGTGTCACTCAGGTCCCAGGTATAGGACCTTAACTCTCAATGAAACACCCACCCACCAAAACAAAAACCAGATCCAGCCAGCAGCAATGACAGTATGATATATATATAAGTGCAATAAAGAAAGCAGTAAAGTAACCGTACATAAAGCAATAAACAAAAATAAATACAAGCACAAACAAGCACATAACACCCCAGTAAACAAAAAATCAAACAAACGCTAGGAGGAACCCACAAAAAGAACCAGAAGCCCTGGTTGCAGTATAAGGTTCCCCAGCAGAGTCGCCAAGCTGTCGCTCCCAAAGATCTACATCCAGGTACAAGCGCGAACGGTCGGCGAAAAGAACAATGAGAACACACAGCCGTGAACTCACTGGAGATGAATAGAGTCGCCAGCTAGGCATTTTTATCCCGGAGGAAAGGTAATGCTGCATAAACCTAGGAAAAGATGGATAAGACGGTTTGCGAACCAGAGAGACTGAGAAAGGGGGTTGGTTACAACCTGGGAAGGTATTAGCACCCAGATTGTCCGTCGTACTCGACGGGATCCACGCTTAAAAGATTTGCGTTTCAAAGGGGTAGTGTCAGTGTAATCTGTGTATAAAATAGCTGGAAAAGAATGTACATGTGTCAGTGTAAAAGAAATGTGAAGTGTATAAGAGAAGTGTCAGTGTAAGAACAAGAGTGAAATGCTCAAGATCATGAGGCTTAAGAAATAATACTGGAAGGAGGGGGAATATACAGAGACTTTTGTTCGATAACTGTTAAGTTATGCCTACGTATCCTCTCGTGCAATGAGGAAGTCAGAACACCGTAGTTCGACCCAAAGAGACTGAAAGGTAAATTGACTTGTGAACTGCTTACTTGTCTATGCTCAAGTGTATGACCTATCTGGCTCAGGTGCAAACTGTCTTGCATTAGACGAAGGAAGCAAGTTCTCGTTTGTGAGTGAATGAGATGAGAAAAGAATCCCGAAGGAGACGATTATTGTTTGTTTTTGTATTTTCAGTCTTTTATTGCTTTTGAAAGTTTGTCATAAGTTAATGAGCTTAAGCCTAAACCAATGGGTTAGTAAACTCATCACATCTTCCCTCTGATTAGGGGTAATGAGAGTACCTTAAGTGTGAAGTCAGATTCTCACACTTAATCACCTTTGGTATAGGGTTAAGATCATTAACCTACTTGTGATTATTTAGATGTTTTTGTGGTTTTTGTTTAGTGTTAGGTAATGAGGTTAAGCCATAATCATGGATTAAACAGACTCGTTACACCATCCTAATAGAAGGATAATAGATGAGAAAGTTTAAGCTGAGGAAAGCTCCTCAGCTTAATCCATGATTAGGGATTAAACTTATGACAAAACAAGCCTTTATTAGATGGATTTTAGTTAATGATAAGATGAAGAAGTGATTTTTATGATTTGTAAGACAACTTGAGGGGGACTTGTCCATTAACACTAGGGTTAGTCCTTCTTAACCAATTAAGGAAGAATTAGAACCCTAATGCAAGGCCCAAGTTACAAGTGTGATGTCTTGATGATTATTAGGTGAATTGATTAAGAGATTTAAACACCTTAAGGGTTTAACACTTAGGATTAAAGTTATACACTCCATCCTAAGAGAAGGATGCAGGCATAAACTTAATCACAAAGTCTTAAAGCCTTTAGGGTTTAGTCCCTGATTATGAGATGAGAAAAGAGGACTCAAAGAGAGACACAAAGGTAAAACTAAGAGGGGAGACTAATCAAAACCCTAATTCATTATCATGCTTGGTTGTCCCTAAAGTTTGTGAGGTTTGCAAGAACAATCTTCAAAGGAGCCACCAGAGAGCAGATGAATGGAGCAAAGAGAAGCAAAGCAACTTGCTTCATTCAAGAAGTCAAGTCACTTGAGGAAAGAAAGTAAGAAGAAAAAGAATGAGCAAGCTCAATCTCAAACACAAATAGGAATGCAGCAATGGATGCAAGAGAGATGAGAAGAAAAGTTATGAGAAGTGAAGGCAAATTCACTTCCCAAGTTTACTTACCACCTGAAATGTTAGAAAGAAATGCAATGCAATGCAAGATGAGATGAAATGGTATGATGCTAAGCAAAACCAGAAGCATGTTGAGGATGATTATGATGTTATGAAGTGCTGCAAACATGAGGCAAGGCATGGAGATGTTCATACAAGATCATGGATGCAAATGATGCAAGTTAAGGAGCATGAATGAACATGAAAAGTTATGAAGCATACAAGACAAATGACATGGAAAATATGTAATGCAATGATCAAACATGCTTTCTACATGTCTTAAGATGTCAAATGAATCACAAGAATGCACAAAATGCAAAGACAAGTCATGTTATGCAAGAGAATGCAAGAAGGATGCAAGAGAAAGCCCAAATTAGGGTTCATGGATCAAACATCAAACAAAAACCCAAAACAGAAGCAAACCCCAAGATAAAAAATGGAAAATGCTACCCAAAGAAACCCTAAACCTATAATGAACCACTGCCCAAAGGGGAACTCTCAACTCTTAACCAATCTCAAGATATGAATTTTACAAGTTATTAGGGTTTTTTAGGGTTCTTAACAAAAGAAATGTCAAACAATTGGAAAATGCAAGATCAAATCATGGCCATTTTACCCTAGAAACTACATGCCAAACACAAAACAATGCAAGAAGAATCAATGTCTCAACCTTCTCCAATAGGCAGAAATGAATTTTTGAACTTATGATCAAAATAATGCATAAAAAATGATTTAATTCAATGAAAAATTCTTAAAATGCATCAAGATCAAAAAAAAAATTTGGTTTGAAGGTTGGACAATGTTTCTAAATGTCTTAGAACATTTCATGAATTTTTTTGTAATTTTTAAATACCTAAAAGTATTTTTAATTAATTAATTCCCATTAATCAATTAAAAATAATCTTTTAAATATTTAAAAATACTTTTTTAATGATAAAAAATAAAATAAAAATGTTTTTGTGTCATAAAAATTAATAAAACTTTTAGGAAAAAGTTTCATAATTTTTATGTATTTTTTGCTATTTTAAATTAATTATGCAAGTTAAATGAAATAAAAATGAATTAAAATCAAATAAAAACAAAAGTCAAAGGAAAGGATGGCTGAGATGCAATCTGGATTTGAACTGGTTGACTGGCGCGTGAATGGAGGGTGGGGATGCAATCTGACCAAATTAAGTTAATTATGAATTAATTAAAATTAATTAAGTGGATTAGGGCAAATGAAATGATCCTGACCATTCACTGGCGCGCGGGAAACACCATCCAAGGGCCCAGGTTTGAAGTTCACTAATTAATGACCATTAGCCCTAATCACTCTCAGGCTGCCGGAGAAGACCTCCGGTCGTCTTCTCCGGCGAGCAGCTCACCTGAAAACTTCCCAAACCCCTCAAATCGTATCAAAAATGAAAACTAAGAACACCAAAATGATCCCCATGATCCCCTGAGCTAAAACCCTAAGTCCAAACAAATTTCTTCTTCCTCAAAACCATGAATCGAACAGAACAAGTTTTAGGGCACGCAGGTTTCAGAGACAAATTAAACTCTCAAATCAAAGCCATTTTCAAAACCAATGATACCAGGATGATCAGTGAAGCACATAGAACAAGTTTGTAACAAGAAAAATGATTTCTGGAAAAATGAATTTCAAGCTACCTGAGATTTGGAGCTTTCAACCTGAGAACTTTCTGGCCACCTCTCCTTGTGCAATCCAACCCTTAGGACCTCTGGATGATGTTTGAATGCCTCAGAACAATTTATGTAGGCTGGTTGATGAGCTTCGACAGTTTCTGCTTCACCTCAGTCAAGAATGGCTATGGAGTTTCTGGTGGTTTCAGGCCATTGTGAATGGTTGTTTGAGGTCCAAATGATATGTGGAGAAGGTCTGCAAGGTTTGTTTGGCTGTTTGTGAGCTAGGGTGAGAGTTTCGAATGAAACTGCAAAATGAGGTGAGAAATGGCAGTGGGATGCTTTGGCTGTTTCAGGCTTGTGTTCTTGGTGGTTTCCACTCAGTGATACATGGTGAGTTGAATGGAGAAAATGGTTTGAGTGTTTGCAGGCTGTGGAGGCAGATTCGAAGACAAATGCAATGTGGTGTGTCTTTGTGAATGTGATGAATGAATGTGTTTCAGCCTTGCCTTGTGTTATGTCTAGCTTGCAAATTGTCCACATAACTCTCTCTCATTGGTCAGTTGACAAGACATGCCCTTTATTGATTGGTAAGTTACCTTTTGCAAAAAGTCAAATAATGTGTAAGAGAGGTATGACTCATGATCTAGGCAAGTACATGGGCTGGTTCTGGTGCAGCAAGGTGAGGTGAGAGGCTAGCAAAGCTCAGCATCCAAGGCTGCAAGTAGGAGGAAGCATGATCATGAGTTTTGCAACTTGTGACTTTTTGTTCACATGTGACCTTTTTTGTCCAACCAAACATAAAACCATGGGCATTCTTAGTTCATTTCTGATTTTTAGGACTTAGAGAAAGTTTATGTGCTGGTTTGAAATGAATTAGAGGCTGCAATATGCATTGGTCCAAGATTTTGCAAAATTCTCACTTAGGGCATGCCTTGAAAATCAATGATTTTAGCCAACTTTGCATTGCCATAACTTTTGATTCAAGAAGAGTTTGATCATGTTCTTGTACTTTTTGAAAAGGGAAAGATGAGATCTACAACTTTCATGACCAAAGTTTTTCCATTTGAAGCATTTTTGGATCAAGAATCAAGGCTTGAAAAATGACCCAAAATGATGCATTCTTGAAAAGTCAACTATGCCCAAAAAGTCAACATTTGCAAAAACCCTAAATTCTTGATTTCTATGAACTTCAACCTTCTTCCATGATCAAATAAAGATCATATACACTCAAAATGATGAAGATCACCCATTGGTTGGGTCATTGGGGGCCTCAGATGCCCTGATTTTACACTGACTTGTCTGAAAAGTCAACCCTTGATCAGATGACTTCCCCATGGAATTTCTTCATGAAAATTGATATGCATACTCCCTATACCATATAGAGACCAATGGAAACAAGAATGACCAAAAAATTTGGGGTTATGGCCTCTGAAACCAAAACCCTAATTTTCAGTCAACTGTGCAGTCAAACCTGGCTCTGCATCACCTCAAACCCTAGTTCTTGTGATTCCTCTGCATTTTTGACTTTGAGGAGATGGAATATGATATAAGAACACACATGGACCCCTTTGAGTTGATTGGTGGCCTTTGGAGTGCCTCAAGAAGCTTTGGGATTGCTTAGATCACAAACCCTAGGTGCAGATGACTTAGAAACTATCCAGTGAATCAAAAATGAGATATGAGATGATATGATTGTGTTTATGCATATGAGATGATCACAAGCCATGGTGTGAATGGGTGAGGGCAAATTTGGGGTGTTTACACCTCCAGCTCGACATGCAGCGGGGCCGGGATCATCCTCGAAAACGAGGACGGAATCCTGATTGAGGTCTCACTGGCATTAGCCTTCCCAACTTCCAACAACCAAGCCGAATATGAGGCTTTCTTCGCCGGTCTGAGATTGGCCGAAGACCTAGGTGCAAAGGAAGTAAAAATATCAACAGACTCCCAGCTCGTGGCATCACAAGTACGAGGAGAGTACCAAACCAAGAACGACAACCTCATCGAATATTTAGCTTTGGTCAAAGAAAGACTCGAAAAATTCGAGAAGTGGGAGGTCCAACACGTGCCCCGCGAACATAACACACGAGCGGAAATCCTATCAAAGCTTGCTAGCACGAGGAGGAAAGGCGGAAACAAATCAGTAATCCAAGAAATCCTTCCTCGGCCCAACACCGAGAAGCCACCTCCTTCGCTCGAAGTTAACGTAATCGGGGACACTCATTGCTGGATGACACCCATCTATAACTACCTCACAAAAGGCGAACTCCCCACAGACCCTAAAGAGGCGGCCACTACTAAACGTAGGGCGTGCTCATACATCATCCTCAAAGGGAAACTCTACCGTACAAGACTCTCAATCCCGTTACTCAAATGTGTTAAGGAAGAGAAAGTTCCCGACATATTGGGGGAAATGCACCGAGGAATCAACGCCCAGCATCCCGGCAGACGATCGCTCGCACGCAAGGCTCTTCGAGCGGGCTATTATTGGCCGACTATGCAACACGACTCCAAGGAACACGTCAAAAAATGCAACAAATGCCAACGACACACCGACATGCACCTTGCACCCCCAAATGAGCTAAAAACGCTCTCCTCTCCTTGGCCCTTCGCATGGTGGGGCATGGACATCCTCGGCCCATTCGTAACTGGATCATACCAAAACAAATACCTCATTGTAGGGGTAGACTATTTCACCAAATGGATCGAAGCAGATTCCACGACCAGGGAAACCCCATTCAGACTAACATACGGCACCGAAGCAGTCATCCCGGTGGAAATATGAGAACCGACGAGACGCATAGAGGAGCCCCTCGACGAGGAAATGAACGACGAGGCACTTCGAGCCGAGCTGGATCTTGTCGACGAGATCCGCTCCGAAGCCGCCCTTAGGGAAATATCCCTCAAATAAAAAATAGCCTTACGCCATGATGCGAAGGTCATAAAAAGAGAGTTCCAGGTGGGCAGCCTGGTCCTCAGAAGAAACCAAAAAAACCCAAGAGAGGGTAAACTGGCCGCCAACTGGGAAGGCCCCTACCGCGTCCGAGACAAGACGAGCAACAGGGCCTACTATCTAGAAAACCTACAAGGTGAAGAACTCGCTCGACCATGGAACGCAGAGAAACTTAGACAATATTATAGCTAAATATGACTCGGGGAGACATGAGAGGTACGACCACGCTCTTCACCACCAAAACGACAGGGAGGATCTACGCTACCCAGGGGCGAACACAATCCTTCCAGCGAACACAACCCTCCCCGACACTGGGCACCTCAAACGAGCCCCATTATCGCAGTACCACGATTGGCAGGGCACCCAGCTCGTGATGGGAAAACCCAAGCCCCGAGGTCGGAGTTCCCTAATCGCAAACTCGACCTCGACTTTAGGCGAGCACAACGACCGCCATCTCATCGGTTCCCTAAACCAACGAGACCAACATTGTCGAGCACAAACAGTTCAAAAATATAGCAAATACAAAAATATAAACAGAATCGAGCAAATAAATAGCTAAAGCAAATTAAAAACATTCATTCAACATGGCCGCAGCCAAATAAGATACAAAGTGAGCCCGAAGGCCAATATTCATACAGGCACAGAGGCCGTCATATACAGGCACGCAGGCCATACAAAAGTAAACAAAACAAAATTCAAAGACTCCGCCCGAAGTTACTCTTCATCTTCCAGCTCCTCATCAGCTTCGAAGGGGCACACAATCTCCCCGTCGGCAACACAGTAATTGTGAGCCGACCCCTCCGTCACCAATTAGGGGTTCAATATTCTCAGCTGATCGAGGACATTGTTGAACCCTTCCTTGAACATGGCCACCAGATCCTTGTTGAGAGTGCGGATGTGTCCAACCAACTCACCCCGAGTACGGAGGGCAAGCTCATCTTCAGTCTCATCCGCCAGGGGGCGGATTGTACCATCGAGCAGAGCCATCCGGGCACGGAGTTGTGCATTTTCCTCGGCCACCTTTTTGTGCCCGGCAACTTGATCCTCCAGGCTCTCTTTTTCCTCCTTCAGTGTGTCCCGTTCGAGCTTCACCTCCTCCAACTCCTTATTCAGCCCCTCCTGCAGCTGATGCTCCTCCTTGTAGTCAAAGAGGTCTTTTGACAACCTATCCTTCTCGGTACGAGCCTTCAGAAGGGCATCCTCCAAGGAAGCCGTGGAAACAGCAGTGTTGGACAGGACCATTGTCGTCTCCATCACCCGGATGACAGTAGCCAGATCCCCAGCCAACTCCCTTCGCCGGGCATCCGCTTCCTGGCTCAAGATGGCCTATGCCTCGGGCGCCGCCACCACGACAGCACCTTCAGCCTTAAAAAACTCCTGCTCTAGATAGCAGGGCGGCAGTAGATAACTCCCAGGACCACCCGGAGTGCTGCCCCCCGCTGCGGAAGACCGGGAAAGAGTCCCGTCCAGGCGCTTCCTTTTGAGAAGAGGAGAAGTGGAAGGAGGAGGGTTGTCCTGTATCTGGATTGGGGAGGATCGTTGAGCAGGTGGAGGAGAGGTAGACACCGGGCTAGCAGTATTAGAGGTACCTGCCTTGGGGTCAGCGGCCACCTCCTGAACTCGGGGTGCCACTTTCTTCTTTTTCTTAGGAACCCTGTCCGGGGCGCCGACTTGGTTGGCCAGCTTCAGAACACGGTCACAAACGGAAGGCATAGCACCTGCAAAACAAAAACAACAAAAACGTCAGTAAGAAAGACACGACCAAGAAAAATAAGAGTAAAAGAACACCTACGCAATAGCTCCATAGCCTCCTCGTCTGTATCACACTCGAGCAAAGTCTTCATGTTTATAAGACGGGGTTCGCAGATCGGCATCCCAGCCTCATCGACATAGGGAGCACCTTTTCGGTCGACCCAAACCGCCAGGTTGAAACTCTGCACATATTCTACCAGCTTCTTGTAAGTCATCCTGTCCTCGACACCCAGGCTCGAGAACCTCACCCGGTAATGACTGGTTGAAAGCTTGAAGTGGTCGGGCTGCCACCTCAAGGGTATCCTCGACATAAGCTTCTCCTCCCCGGCCGCATTCCGCTTATAATAATAGAGGGAGTGCATGGAGAAACGGGTGATCGGCTTCACCGTGTACCATCGCCCTTTAAAGTGTCGGGCAGAATCCACGTACGTCTTGAATAGCCTCACCGACTGCTTAAAGGACACCCAACTGTGACGCCCTCGGACACCGGACCTTTGCAGGTGGAAGATGTGGAAAAAGAGGGGCAGAGTGCACCCAACGCCGAGAAAACGGAAAACTAATTCGAACGCCCGCATAAAAGCAATGGTGTTAGGGTGTAGTTGCGACGGCGCCAGCCGAAGCCACTTGAAAACCCCCATCTGAAACGAGTTGAAGGGCAACCTGACCCTCGCCTCTCGGAAGGCGAACTCGTACATGGTGAACTGTTTCCCCAGGAAGCAATGAAATATTCGGTCCGCCTCTTGAGGAGCAAGACACTGCCAATTCCCAGACTCCTCGGGACTAAGGTCTTCCACCACGGCGTATGCGTGGGTCGTCTCATCACAAAAATAGGATTCTTCTTCCAAGGGTTCATCCGCAACCCAGGATAGGTCGTTTTGTCCAGACGAGGAGACGTGCTCGGTATCCTCCCCGACATTTCGATGTACGACCTCCTCTTCATCTATGGACCGCGGTTCAGCATCTCCTCCCCCGACCTGCAGACGCTCGGTCGTACCTGAAACGCAGACAGAAAAAGTGAATTCGACATCGCATCAAATCCACCCTTCCACCGCAAGTCAAGTGAAAGGGCGTAAAACTAAAATGCACGCCCCAAAGCCTGACCACTGGCCTAGACCGACGAAGGGGCGACTTTTGCGAGCGTATGAGCACGTGAAGTCCCGACCCACGAAGTCACGCTGACGTAGACTCTATGCCCGCGACATACTGGCCTTACCTAGGAGTATTCATACACTCATGAATTTCAAGCCCGAAGCATGCTAAACCTGCCCGTGACGTTCATGTGCGTATGAATTTTACGCCCGGGACATTCATAGACGCATGAATTTTACGCCCGTGACATGCTTAACACGCCCGGTTTATTCAAACGCATATGAATTTTTTGCCCGGGACATTCTAACCCTACCAGAAAATTTCATAACTAAAACCTAAAACACTATCCCCATACTAATTCTACCTACTTTACGCAAATAAATCATGCAAATTTCTAGCTACTAAACGGAAAAGCACATAATACAAGGAATCTGAAGTGGTACCTGACATATTTGAAGTGGAGGAAAAAACGGTGGCGCACGAGCAGAGACGGCGGTGCAGACGGCGGAGAAAGATTTTTCTTCAGAGCTTCTGGTCAACGTCATAGCAAAAAAGTCCAAATGAAGTGGTTTATCCCCTTTATATAGTCATAAGCGCGTGGACGGACGCGCCAAGTCATCATTGCCTAGTGCCTACACCACCGTTTGCACAGAAAACGAAGCGACACACCATTAATGCTGAGACACGTCAATCCACAAGAATCCTGAACGACGTCGGGCGATTGTACATCTGCCCGACTACATGAAACGTCCTCGACTCTGTTAAACGCCACGTACCCGACGATAAAACGCAACGGTTGATTCTGTTAACATCATGCTCGACTCAGCTATGCGCCCGCTGCTTTATCCAACGCACATACGCTCAACTATATTACAATTCGTCACTCCGACTCGGAGACTCGACTTGGGGGGCTCCTGTTCCGGACTGGGCCTCAAGACTGTATTAGGCTACGGCCCAATAGGTCGAGCATAGACCCATATACTCGAGCAGAGACGCCTAGCAGACGGGCAGGGGCATCTCACAGCCGGGCAGGTTTCTCATACGACGGTCATGCACTCAGAACGGGCAAAAAACAAGTCTGCCAGGTCACTTGCCACGTCACCATACTGTCCCCTATTATCTACCGAAAGATAGGGACAGTTGGACCAAGGACCCAACCTCTTAGCTAGGTCTTCACGCTTCTCACGCGTTCCTTGGCAGTTCTTCCTTGGGCCTAGCTGATCTAGCCCAAAGAAGGACCTTGGCCCAGCACTGGGGGCTCACTATAAATACCCTTTTTCACTAAAGGGTCAGGTATTCTGATTCACTCTATAACTTACCTACTTCATTATACCTATACTCACTTAAGCATCGGAGTGCCTTGCAGGTACAACCCCCTTCTTCCCCATTCCTTGGTCGTTGCACCGAATTGCTGGAAGGTCCTCCTGATCAGGTAAGATCAATTTTCATCTTCTCCAATATGCAGTAATTGACACTACCCTTAGAGTGCATGTAACTTGACACTTTAAACCTTCTCACCACCTTCATAATACTTTACAATAATATCCCATGTCTCTTTTGCCAATTCAACATGAGAAATTCAATCAAAATTCGTTGCATCTATTGCAGATTGAATACAGAATGCAACCTTACCATCTTTCTTCTTCACATCCTTGTGAGTGACTCTCTGAGCATCATTTGTGTTTTAAGCAAGCTCAATGACGTCATTAGTAACCACTTCTAGAGTTTCTTGAAAAGCAAACAATGACTGCATTTGTTTTCTCCATCGGATTCAATTTTTACCATAAAAAATTTGGAAGAGAATTGAGAATATCATTGTTATCATTCATCTTTGTAACAAAGATGATTCACGATCCTTGAAAACACGATCATCGACGTCCTATTCTTGAATTTAGGATCAAGAAAAGTGAACTAGAGACTCTAGATATCAATTTGTTAGAACATAAGCACTTTTGGTGGGAAAAGAATGATAGAGAATGAAAGTAATTATATTATTGAATGTTAAAGACTAAATTACAATAATGTGTTTATATTCAACTTAATTACTTCTATAACAAACTAACTTGTTAACTAAATAATTAACTAATTAGATTAACTAATTCGGACGGCCTCTAGTGTTTTGTGCTTATTTTTCCATTAAAAATATTTGAGTTAGTTTTTTCTTATTTGAAGGCTATGTATGTGACTATAGAAATTTTGTGGATTATTTCTATTCAAATTATCCAAAATGGACGAAGATTGAAAATATCACTGGACTTGTTTAATAAAAAAATAAATAAAAGACTATTAGAACATTTAAAATTAAATTAAAAGTGTTTAGATATAAAATAGACTTTTTCTATGGAGCACTTGTGAAATTGTCTTGAGCCAAACACAAGTGTGTATTTCGATAGCAAAATTACAAAATTAATTATAAGGACTAAAGTTCAACATGATGAGACAAAACATGGACTAAAACTCCATATAAACTTCATACTGTATTTAATTTGGAAAGAAGTGTCAACGAAATCCCTATCACTAGTACTTGTTGAATGGGGCAAAATGTGCAACAATAGGAAATTTCTCAATCACTTTTTTCTGTGCAGGTTGTTGAGACATTAATATCATGTTAACATATTTAGACGCTGCTGATATTAAGATTAAGAACAAGTGGGAAAGAAAAGAGCTGATGGATAAGAAAACTTATTCAAACAAGACTATGTGCCCATAATGACTTCGATAGATTAAGCTTTAACGTGTGATTAGGTTGTTGAGATTTCAATATCTGTTAACGTTATTATTCGCTGCTGATATTAAGACTTTGATTTTAATAGGTTTAAGATAAATATCGGATGAGATCATGCGAAAAGTTTGTTGGAAGACCGCAACTTTGGCATTAGTTACGATACGATCAGTTGCTGAATTTTTCTACACATTTCTCTTCATAACTCCACCTTGCTTTCTCATGAGATTCTAACTAACTACTTCAAAGATTTATTTTGAGTTGTGTATTAATTTGAATCTCTTAGAAAAATGGTCTGGATGGATATTCATTATAAGATTTATTAAAAAAAGGGTTTGTCTAAGGGTAATTAATACACTATTTTTATTGAAATATCATATATTAATTATACCTTATCTTAGGTAATATTACATAACAATATTTCATTAATAAATTATCACAAATAAATTATCACTAAAATGATAATTAATACATGATATTTCAATAAAAATAATGTATTAATTATTCTTTATCCTATGCAATGTGTTAGAAAAATCCATTAAAAAAATCATGCTAATAAAATTTGAAAATATATTTAAATATTTTTTATGAAAAATAACATAAATAAATGATAAATAAAAGATAAACTAAAAAAAAGAGAAAAATATTTAATAAAAATCAATCAACCGCCTATTTTGCCAAACAGAACCTAAGAATCTGTTTGACAAGACCATTTTTGAGCTTATATTTTATAAACTCATATGTCAATAAATGACATGTTTGGTAATAATCTTTTCATCACGAGCTTATACCTTATTTTACTAACTTATAACTTATTTTTCAGACGCTAATTTAAATAGTTTTTTAGCTTATATCTTATAGCTTAACATTTTTCTTTCACTTCTGTCCTTATTATTTTAACTAAAATTCACTACTACTCTTTATAATTTAAATAAAACAATTATGTATTAAATGTCTTTTATGTCATTTTAATTTATCAACTGATTGAACCGCTAATTTTATCAAATACTTCAATTAGCTTATCAGTTATAAGTGATCTACCACAAACTAAAGGCTATAAACTATCAATCATCAGTCATCAGTCATAAACTATAAGTTATCAATTACCCTCTCAATCAACCGTTATTTTTATTAAAAAATTTCTTTTTTAAATGGTGGGACTATAAATTAAATTAAAGTAAAATAAATAGATTAATTGAAATTTAAAATTATATCAAAAGTGTTTAGATATAAAAATAGAGTTTTTCTATGGTGCACTTGTGAAATTGTCTTGAGCCAAACACAAGTAAGAGTGTTTACAAGCCGATTTGATTCGTTTTAAGAGAATTTGATGTTCAAACTAATTACAAATATATAAATTGATTTGAATAAAAAATTTATATTTTGACAATAAAAGCCAAACCTAATCAAACCAAAAAATAACGAATTGATTAAAATTTGATTGATAAGATACATTAAAAACAAATAAACAAAAATAATTTTATAAAATATATAATTTACATAACCTAATAACAGTCCTAAACACAAGTGTGTATTTCTATACCAAAATTACAAAATTAATGATAAGGACTAAAGTTCTACAACAAAACATGGACTAAAACTCCATATAAACTTCATACTGTATTTAATTTGGAAAAAAGTGTCAACGAAATCCCTATCACTAGTACTTGTTGAATGGGGAAATGTGCAGCAACAAGAAATTTCTCAATCACTTTTTTTAGTGTAGCTGGTTGAGATTTCACTATCCTGTTAACGTTATTATAAGCTGCTGATTAAAAAGAAGGGTCGAAGAAAAAAATTTATACTAGAATGATTTGAAAGGTTTAAATTAAATATTGAATGAGATCAAGAGGGAAGCCATTGTTGAAAGACCGCAACTTAGGCTATAATATATGATTAATTGTTGAATCTTCCTATAAATTTCTTTTCATAATTTCACCACTTTCACGAAAAAGACTTTTATTTCGGTTAGAAATGAGGTTTAACTCAGTTTTTTTAATTCACCTAGTAGAATGACTTTGAAAGGTTTAAATTAAATATTGGATGAGATCAAGAGTGAAGCTATTGTTGGAAGACCGCAACATAGGCTTTAGAAAAGATCTATTGTTGAATTTTCTTACAAATTTATTTAAATAAATTCATCACTTTTACGAAAAACACTTTTATTTTGATTATAAAAGTGGTTAACCTCGATTGAAATTTCATTAAGGAAAAATATTTATTGGTCATGGATTCGATCCACAATAATTATATTTTTATTATTTTTAGAGTTGGATGATACGTCCTTTTTTTCCTTCGATTATGTTAAAAACACATGTAATAGGTTCAGTTTTACAAACTCGATTTATCAAAATATCTCAGAAAAAAATATTGTTATTTTTTTCTTTCTGTTTTAACCTTTATTACAAAACATATTTTACCTATTTTTGAAACAAAAATATTGTATTGTCCATTTTTGAAACAAAAACATTGTAAAAAAAAATTCATAGTATAATATCAAATTGGCGCATGCACCGTAAAATTGTGGATCAGGATATGTGGTTCACTATAAAATCCATATATATATATATATATATATATATATATATATATATATATATATATATATATATATATATATATATATATATATATATATATATATATATATATCGTTGGCATTTCCTAAACCACTTATAACTACGACACTTTACCGTAGATAAAATTCTATTTTTTTGACATATAATTTGTTGTACCTACAACAAATTGTCGTAAGTATAAGTGGTTCAGGACACACTTACAACAAATAGACTTTTATTTACGCTTTTTGCTGTCAATATAAGCATGTGTCATTCCAATTGACACATATGTACAATTTTACAATGCACGTGCCAATATGAGTGGCAACTCCAATTTTTTGTTTGAAAATTTGTTACTTTAGTAATTTGTTTGAAAGGATGGTTATTTTGGTATATAAATTGATAAAGATGGTTATTTAAAAAAAATCCCAAAATGACACACAACTTATATTTTTACAACAAAACTAAAACAAATTTTTGAACGACCGTCCAAAACATTTCTTCTGTGAGTTTTTTAATCGGACTTTAATCACCTATAATTTGGACTAGATTTGAAACCAATTAGGATAATCAACAACAACAACAACATTATATCTTTAAATCATTGATTTCAACAACATTCAAACTTCAGTCTCAACAACGACAACAAGGATAACAATATTTAAAACTTCAATATTAATAACATGCATCAATAACAACAAAGTATGCTCTAGATGATAATTCAAGATTATTATCTTTAGAACTAGAGTTGTAGATGGATTCTACTTCAATCATAATCACATTATTTTGCCTGGTACTACGATCATCCTTTGATTTTTAAAGAATGGAAAATTAGTAATATCATATGTACTCCAAGTTATTACATTAAACTTAGGAATATATGATATTTATTTAATTTCTTCATATGCACTATTATCTTTAGAAACTCTTTCATTAAACAAATTTATTAAATTTTTGTTATACTCTGTTAAGATTAATTTTTCACTCATCTGGGATAATTTTTCCTTGATAAGACTTTTGTGATCGGACAAGTAAGGTTGAACATCATCAATGTTATTCAATATATACAAATGTGCTTGAAGAATTATATCTCAATCCATTTTCTTAACATTTAAACATTGAACACATCTACCTCCATATATCTCCCATCATGACGAGACTCGGGAATTCTTATAGAGTTTAACTATTGAAAAAATAGTTTGTATACAATTCAATAGCTTCTTCTATGATGTATCATTCAACGACTGAAGCATCCGAATATTGATGATTCTTCGTATACCATTTGAAGATCTTCATGTATCGCTATCTGATACATCCACCTTAAAATAAACAGGACCATAAAATCTAGTATCCCTTACTATATGAACAATTTAGTGAACCATAATGTCAAAAAATGACGGAGGGAAAAATGATGAACCGTAATGTCAAGATAATTGCAACCTCATGTTCTAAGTCATCTAAATTTCCATGATCAATAACTTTACTCCATATAGTGTTTAATAATAAGCACAATCTGGTTATAGTTGCCCTTACACTTTTTTGGTAAAACGCCAGAAATAACTATTGGTAGAAGTTGTTGCATCAAGACATGACAATCATGAGATTTTAAGCCATTTAAGTTGAGATCTTTCATTGACTCAAATTTCTTCACATTTGATGAGCACCCTTGAGAAACTTTGATACCCTGTAAACAATCACAAAAACTTTTTTCTTTTTTAGGTAGAGTGTGACTTGCTGGGAAAAAATATATTTTATTTCATATTTCTTTTTGGGCTAGTTCTTGTTGTATACTCGTAACCAACATATCTAGACAAAATTTCTTATTATCTTTTGTCTTGCCTTTGATGTTTAGAAGTAATCAAATCAAACTATCACTCACCGGGGAGAATATTTGTGAGCGGACAAGGTTGAACTTCATTGACGTTATTCAATCATTACAAATGTGTTTGAAGAACTACATATCAATCCATTGTCTTAACATTTAAACATTGAGTACCTCTACCTCCATATCTTCCATCATGACGAGACTCAATAATTCCTATAGAGTTTTGCTCTTGACAAATAGTTTGTATCAAACAATGATTGCATTTGTTTTCTCCATCGGGTCCAATTTTTTCCATCAAGAATTGGAAGAGAATTGAGAATACCATTTCTACCATTCATCTTTGCAGCAAACATGATTCACGATCCCCGACCACCGACATGCAACACTTAAATTTACGATCAAGAAAAGTGAACCAAAGACTCTAGATATCAATTTGTTAGTGTACAAACATTTTTGGTGGAAATGAAATGAGACAGAATGAAATATAATTGTATTATTGAATGTTAAAGACTGAACTTCACTAACATGTTTATAAGTTTATTTATAGTAAAATAGAGAGATTAATAGAACATTTAAAATTAAATTAAAAGCGTATAGCTATAAAATAGACATTTTCTATAGCGGCCTTGTGAAATTGTCTTGAGCCAAACACAAGTGTGTTCTTCTATAGCAAAATCACAAAATTAATTATAAGGACCAGAAAGAGAAAGAAGTGTTCAAGTGATAAAAGATAGTGTAAAAAATAGAGTTACTTGCTTTTGGCCCACTAAAGTTAATCAAAAAGATAATTAGTGGTATAATATTTTGTGTCGCAATGTATGATTTTGGACGGTTCATACCGTTGTGTTTGGTAATTGTCATGACAATTTGTGCAAAAATCTAATACACCAAACAAAATTTTATAAATATGTTAATTTGTTTTTTAAATCAAGCACTAGAAAAAAAAAAAAAAACCCACTTTATGTTATCATAAAACTAAAAGCAAAGGTAAGAAAAGAAAAACTCGAATTCTCGTTGAATCATTTCGTGTTCCTAAAATATCCAACAAATCCAATTATTCTAAAATCATACAAATCCAATTATTCTAGACAACCAATCCATAATCCTCTTCCAATTTCAAAAGTTCAAGATCTCATTGAATAAAAAATATTAGGATTTTTTTTTATAAATGAAAATCAAATATTTAAACCCTACACCAAAACAAAACAAGACGGTGGTTTATCCTATAAAAGGAAAACGATTAATCTCATATGAAAGGAATGTCAGTACAAAAAAATGGTTTTTAGCCTTCCCAAAAAAATGTTTTTTAGTCTTCCGGATATGCTAAAGTCTTTTTTATGTTAAAGATGTTTAAAAAATTATTAGCATCCTACGCTATATTTTCATAAATATTTTTTATTTGCTTATGTATTTATTTATAATTCGTTTAGTCAATTCTAAATTTTTTGAATTCATATCATAATTTTTTATTTAATTTTGTAGATTCGGTGTATCCGACACTAATGTTAAATTGATTTTTATCCCATATTTTTTTCATTCTTTAATTATATTTTATTTAATTAACTTTTGTAGAGTCAACCAAACTGACTCTATCAAATTTGTATATTTTCTAAAAATTTTGAATTCATATCATAATTTTTTATTCAACTTTGTAGAGTCGTTGTATCCAGCACTAATGTTAAATTGATTTTTAATACATATTTTTTCATTCTTTAATTATTATTTTATTTAATTAACTTTTGTAGAGTCGACCAAACCGACTCTATCAAATTTGCATATTTTCTAAAAAAATTGAATTTATATTATAATTTTTTATTCAACTTTGTAGAGTCGGTGTATCCGACACTAAGGTTAAATTGATTTTTAATCCATATTTTTTTTCATTCTTTCATTATTATTTTATTTAATTAACTTTTGTAGACTCGACCAAGTCAACTCTATCAAATTTTCCTATTTTCAAAAATAAAATAAATGCTCAACCGTAAGAATCGAACATATGACATATTGATTAAAACTTTTAAATATTAGATTTACTATTACAGCAAACGAACTGTACTAATTTTGTTTGTTAACAATAATTTATATTATTAAGAATATATATTTCACTTTTATAATTTTTTAACAAAAAAAATTAATACACCAAACAAATTATTGGTTAAAAGCTTTACTGATATATGTTATACATTTCTTTTTTTTTATATTTCATTCACGTTTCTCCTCTCTTTATTTTCATTTTTCCCTTCCCCTCTTTTCACATTTTCTGGTTCCCTCTTTTCCTCTTCTTTTCGTGTTCCCTCTTTTTCTCTTTTCCTTCTCTCCAATGAACCTAAAGGATAATTTTTCGTTGATATTTTTTTTCGTTTCAATATTCAAAGAAGTTGTTTTTCGTTTCAATATTCAAAGAAGTTGTTTAACGTTTCAAATCCCTCATTGTTGATTTGTTTTCCATTTCCATTGAACCCTCATTCAAACCTAGAATCCGTCAATAATCCTCATTCTAACCTAGAATCTATTGAAAATTCTAACTGTTTACTTAATGTATGCAGTAATAAACATGGTTGGATGAAGCAAAAAGAAGAATCAACAAAGAAGAGATTGAAACTTATAATAAGAGGGTAATTTTCTATAATTTTTTTACAAACTATTTGAATGCATCATTGTGTTTTTTTGTTATGACTGACACTATTATCAGTGTTTCTAGTAGTGTGCAAGATTCACCACTTCACAACTTCCTTAAAAACAATTGGTGTTTACGATGGCCATGGTAATCCTCTCATTCTTGATTTGGTATGTTTAGCGTGTTTACTAAACTCAAGCACTTATCATCCACACTTTAAAGATTCTTCATTTTTGTTGGTTTTAACATAACATATATGTTAGAGGAGTTTGATACTATGGAACATTGATACATAGTGTAGGACTATGCACCTTTGTGAGAGACACACCACTTGTCCACCTAAAACCTTAAGGTGATTGGTGAGTGAGTTCTCATACTTATAAATGCTCAAGTCACCACATTCCTATCCAATGTAGGACTATTTACTCACTTACTCATATTTTCTATATTATTTCAACACTCCCCCTCAAGTGTGAGTCCACAATGTTCTCTCTTTTTTATATACTTATACTGTCGTTGTCACCTTTTTCAAGGGCATTTCGATACACCTTTTCATGGGCGTCGATTTCAACGAAATGCCACTTTTTGGTCATTTCGATACAAATAAGTCGATCCCTTTACGAACCAGGCTCTGGATACCATTTTAGAGGAGTTTCACACTAGGGAACATTGATACACAGTGTAGGACTATGCACCTTTGTGAGAGACACATTTGTCCACCTAAAACCTTAAGGTGATAGGTGAGTGAATTCTCCCACTTATAAATGCTCAAGTCACCATATTCCTATTCAATGTGAGACTATTTTCTCACTTACTCACACTTTTTATATTATTCCAACAATATCCCATCTTTACGGTATTTTTTCGGTGTCACACCCCAAATTTTACCCCTAATCGCTCATATCATAATCATACTTTTATCGCATTTTTGCAGGGATTTTTCCCGATTTATTTTCTGTTGCTTTCTTCTCATTTTCTAGCTTCCATTTTAATTTAATTTATTTATGACCTTTTAATTCATTTTCGTATTTTTTTTAATTTTAATTTCTATTTTCGTTCTATTTGTAAATTCCTATTTTTAAAATTTTATTTCAATTTTCATTTTTAATTTTTTTTAGTTCAATTTTCAAAATTTTCTAAACTTATTTGTTATTTTCTTTTCATTATCAAGTCCTCATTCCTAAATTTAATTTTTATTTCATTTTTCAAATTTTATTTTCTAAATTTATTTTCTATTTTTAATTTTATTCCATTTTCAAGTTTCTATTTCTAATCTAATTTCAATTTCCAATTTATTTTTAGTTTATTCTAATTTAATTTCAATTTCTAAGTTATTTTTAATTTACTTTTCTTTTAAGATTTCATTTTTAATTTAATTTCAATTTCTTTTCTTATAATTAATTTTAATTCCAAGTTTTTTATTTAAGTTTATAAGTTATTTTCAATTTTAAATTTAATTCTTTTTCATTTCATTTCTAATTTAAGTATTATATTTAGATTCTAATTTAGAACTTTCATTTCCAATATTAAGTGCCAAGTATAAATCATAGCCATAGTAAATAATCAATTTTTTCATTTTATTCCAAGCATATTATTTTGTTACAATTACATAGAAAATTACAAGAAAAATGTACAAAAAATTCTGCACTAGAATACAAAGCATGCAGCAACATTTCAGCCTGCTCCAAGCACACAAACAGCCTGCTCCACTACTCCACCCACAACAGCAGTCCAGGTTTTGTCTCCCTTCCTCCAACCCTTCAACTACAAGTAACAAGGACAAGAAATCAGCATAAAACACAACTCAAATCAGCCTCTAAAACATACCATAAAACAGCACAACTACACACCAGTTCAGCACCCCAAACACACTGTTATATTAGAAAACTCAGCCTCAAACTCACTACAAAAAAAACCAGCTCTAAAACACTACTACAGTCTTGAACAATACACTACAAACAGTCTCAACTAAAGCCACAAATAACCCCAAAACATCACACAAACACAGTGCCAATACAGCTCTCAAACACAAAAAAATCAACCAAAAAATCTACCACACAAACAGCACCAAAAGCACTACAGTTCAGCTACTGTTACAACCCAAAACAACCAAAAAAAATCAAAAAAGGAGCCAAGAATAACAAAGAAAATTCAGAGAAAACAGCAAGGAGAAGAAGGAGGCTCACCATCGCGGATCCTGCACCCCGATAACGTTCGGGTCGGTATTATTCTCTTTTCTTTCACTTTTATTTCAGCATGTTGTCTATAGTTTAGCTTCTTTTTTTTTTCTTTCTTCTTTCTTTCAATTTTAACTTCAAATCTGCACAAAAACAAATTTCATTAAAAACTTCAAAAAACACTTAAAGCAAAAAAAATCAGCAGCAACAACATGAAATAAGACCCTCCATCCCACCGTGAAATTCGACCCGAAGCATCCTTCAAAACCCCCATAAACTCATCTTCATAACTCAAACTCACACAATCCCAACTCCATACAAAAAAACCTTCAATATCACCCTCAAAAAACCAGAAAAACAACAACCTTTTATTAAAAGAAAATCTCCGAAATCCATCAAACCAAAGGCCCTCAAACAGCCAACCCAAAATCCCTTCATCAATCTCTGAACCACCTTCATAACTTTTCCTCTACTCACCTTTCAAACCACCCTCAGGTCCTTCCTGATACCATCATCTTCTTCCCCATTTGTACCACTGACCCAACCGCCATCTCCGAAAACTCAAACCAGAACTCACCGGCCAGCCACCGCCACAACTGTGTCAAAACCCTCACCATCCATTCTTCAAACCAAAACACAGCAAAACCAGCCGATCACCAAACACAAACCCTGCCATCACCAATCCAAAAACCAGAAAGAATGAGAAACGAATTGAGAGACTTAAGACCAAAACAGAACTGCAAGTGAGAGGGTGACGTAACCTGTGCCAAAACCAAAATGCAGCCAAACCGAAAATTCCAGGAACCAGAACCTGCCATCCGCATAAACCTTGAGAGTTCCAATTCATTAACCTTCAAAAATCTCAAAATAACACACCAACAGGACCTGTTTCCTGAGTTTTCGAAACCGAAATCCGCACAAAACCTCAAGCCAGCCCGTGAAGCCCCAAAACCGTTCAACATGAAAACTAGACCCCTCACAAATCTCTGAACCGTTCAGCCGTCCTCCGAACCTGCATCAACACAAAACAAGAAACCATTAACCTGCGGCCAACTGTTTTCACCACATAATCCAACAATTCGAAAAATACAGTGAGAAAATTAAACCAGAAAACCAAACGCCATTACCGTCAAACTTTAAAACTCAGAGCTCATCACTCACCGCCATTCCTCCACCAAGCGAACCTTTCACCCTCGTCACCCCAAAGCAGAAACCGAAACCTCTCAAACCCTCACTCTTCACCGAAATCACATAAACCGCCTCAGGACCGCACCACCATCACCACCAAACATAACACCCAGCCATCCGTCATTCTCTTCACCAAACACCGCTTCCAAAACCAGACAACAACACTTTCAAAACACCCCAACCATTCCACTGTGAAACACACAGAACACAACCTTCAACAGGACCGGATTTTGACCCATCGACAACAGAACCAAACAAAACCTGTTATCACCATCCACCCGCCGCCGAGTTGAGCAAGCCATCTCACCATTACCCATCGCTGACCATCATAAAACCACCAGACTCACCGAAAAACCAAAAAGACAAAACCCGGTTTCATCCTCCACTGAACACAAACTAGAACCGAAAGCTTCCACTGTAAACCGCAAATCAGTACACCTTCAGAACCTCCACCACCACCATTTCGTAAACCTCCGTGAAAACAATTACAAAAAAACATAAAGGAGGGCGAGAGAGATGAGACACGGAACCGTAGCAAAAACGCAGATTCACAGAAACCTTCTTCAATGGTGAACAAAACCACTTTCACCTTCGTCCACCCTCCAACCTTCAAATAAACCGCTGGAAATCCTCCCTTCATCACCGTCATCACCACCACAACATAAATCTCTCCTGGAATCAACAACGCATCAAATCCCTTCATAACCGTCCAAAACAACGCATAAACCGAATCCCGTCGCGAGCTACTTTGAGCAACCACCGACGAAACCCAACCAAAAATTCAGCCACCATCCATGAGCGAACACAACCCAGAAACCTTGAAACGTTGAACCGCAAACCACCGCTCTTCAATACCTTCACCGACCCAAAACAACCGCCGTGAATCCCTTTGCCAAAACCGTCGAACCACCACTGAACCGCAGAGAGCGAGAGAAAGTTGAACGTTGTGCGGAGGGGCCGACGGAGTGCTGTTGACGTGTTCCTATTTGAAGCAGGGCGATTCCGTTTTTTTCCCCTTTTGATTTGCGTGTGCTTTGAGTGTTTAGAGGATAACACTTTCCTTTGCTGAGTTTTATTTAATTTTATTTTAGATTTATAAGTTTATTTTGTTTTATTGGTTTAAAAGTTTGTGGGCTCATGGATTCACACGTATATTGCTGCTGCTAACCACACCCATACTGTCTCATTTACTTTATAATTATCTTTGGTTGTGAATTGGGCTTGGGCCCCAAAAGATCTGATTTCTATTAACAAACACAAATCCACCGCAGACCCCTCACTGTTTTATTTGTTAATGTATTTTTAATTTTTAATTTTTTTGTAGATCTATCATTGTTATTATTAATTTTTTTTTTTTTTAAAAAAAAATTCTGTTTGCTATAGAGAAAAAATGTAAAAATTATTTAGTGAATCATTTGGGTCCTCATTTTGTTTCTAGGGCCTATGATAAGAACATGTGGTTTATTGATATTTGATTTTGTCAATTTTGTCTAAACCACTTTGAGGCCATTTTTTTATTTTTTCTATTTATTCTATTCTATTTAATTTATTCTATTTTCAATTTATTTAAAAAAAATTATTAAAAAAGAAATACATGTTAGATAATTATTTAATAATCTATCCATTTATTTTTTCTCTTTTTAGGGCCGATGATATAACAAAAAGTCACGATAAATCGTTTCCGATTAATCGTGACCAATATGAGGCCATGCATTTATTTATTTTTTGTTCCATTTAATCCATTTATTTATTCTATTTATTTAATTTATTTATTTTTCACAACTTATTTCATTTTATTATTATCATTTATTTCTCGCGTCTTTACACCATTTAATCTCATTTCAAAATAATAATTCCTTGGTCCAACGCCAAACGAACTTCACATACACTTCACTCACACACGTAAGTCGGTCGTTTACGATCGCCATCTGCACAGTTCCTTACACTGCACAGCTTTTCTAACTTAAACAAATTGACGCACTACGCTTGTTTTCCATCCCCGCATTCTCGATCCATATATCGAGCCATAGCCTGGTTACTAAGCCCTTTACTTTGCATTTCCCATTTACTTCATTCAGTCTATGTTTGCAAGTAGCAGCCTTTGCCTAGTCTTAGGAGCTTGCACCCTCATTTATTTATTTTTGTTTTCGCATTTCAATCCAAAAGGGAAAGACTCCTGCAGTTGACTCAATGTCATAGGAAGTTTAGCCATCCCTCATCCTTAGGTCCTTAGCCATTAGGTCCTTAGCTTTTTATTTTACAACTTTTTGTGACTTTCTTAAAGTCACGTGAGTGTTTGCCATAACACTTACCTTCCCCCGCGAACCTTGAGCGTAACCAAGTGTTCGTTAATCCTTAGGAGAACTACGAGTGCTCTGATTCTATACCCGATACGTAGGCATCGATGCGATGTTGTGCGAGCACCATTAGAAATAAAAACCTTAGGTTCCCATAATTTTAGCAAGCAGTAAATAACAATAATGCAAATATTAACAAGAGGTTCCCGTAGGATACTGCGGATGCTTAGGATGCTAACACCTTCCCTAGGTATAATCAACCCCCGAACCTAGTTTCTCCTCATTTAGGGTTTTTACGATCTTTTTCCCTTTTCCTTTTGGATTAAATTAAAGTCGGTGGTGAACATTAAAGGTTTTGCGATTCAAGCTCACTTAATAGCTTGGTATCCGATTCTCACCGCGACATTCGGTATCGCTGCATTCTTTACGTTTAATTTACTCATTTCTGAAAAAAGTTGTATCTCTGTCAGTGTCAGTGTTTGTATTCCTTAGTTTATCTCATGGGCATGTGACCATTGACCGGTGAGGGTGCTGAAAATGACTTGGAGTTTATTATTTTCCACATTCCAATTTTGTCCTGCCATCTCTCTTTTCCTCTATTAACCTATTACATTGATTAATACTAGTTACATTCAGCTGTATCCATTTCACTTGGTCATGGAATTACATAGACATTCATAAGTTAAAAGTCAACATAAATTCAACACTTTTATGTCTTAGGAAATTTGACTAAAAAAATCATGCATCATGGTTTATCACTACAACAATCATTTAATTCGTCATCATAATTCTTACTTCACATTTTCATGGATAATAATCAAAAGTCAAAGAAAGTCAACATTGCACATGTTGAAAATATTTGCTAAAATTGTATTTTTCTTTATTCATTTTGGAGAATAAAATCCATGATCATTTGATTTGTCATCATAATATTCATTTAAATTTTATTGATCCTTTTCATGCATCATAAAATAAAAACTAATATTTCTAGATGACCCAATCTCTCATATATTACATCATTATTCCATGCAAATATTACATAATAATTCACTATGTACCTAATTAAGTTTATAGAAGGAAATCACACCATTCTCACCTCTTTTTCATAATTTCTAAACCACCATTTTCAGACTCTGTAAATAAAATCATTCTCATTCACAAATCTCACCAAGGATCACTCAGAAGAACAATCCAAAACTTTGGACAAATTTCTCAACAATTTTTAAGCCACTTTTTATTTTTCTTTATTTATATAGGTGATCGTACCTGGAGATCAGGATCCGATACGGCTGGCTTCGAGAGTTGTTGCAAGACAATCAGTGAGTGAAGAAAGGGGGTGTACCTGCAATGCACTCCGATGCCAAAGTAAGTAATCGAGCAAAGAGTGAGCAAGTACAAGAATTAAGGTCAGAGAATTGAATACCTGACCCTCTCGAGTGAGAGGGTTTATATAGGGGGCTAAGTGGAAGATTATTGGTCCATGTTGTGGGGCGCGGATCGAGGAATCCGTAAAAATAGGTAACGGTCAAAACTAGCCGTTGGAGGACTTTGTCTTGGTCGGTACGCTATTGCTCGACAGAGACCACTATTCTTGATTTTGCTCGACGTCAAGCGCTTCTGCCAAGTTGGTTTGCTTGGCCCAATTATGGGAACCAGGCCAGTCCAGAACAATAGGTTTTTAATGTTTATTGTTTACTTAATTTTCTTTGAATTATTTTTCTTGTTACACTTAATTAGTATCTTAATCATCATCATTTTGCATGAAAATTCCATTGATTCAAAATCAAGAGTTTAAAGTGTTCTTGATCCTCCATAAACAAAAGTGATTAAATGTGAATTAATTTACATTTTTTTGTGATTTATTTTTTAATGAGCTTTCCATGATGTTCATGAGATCGAGTATATGAATTTCCATTATTCATTTGCTTAATTCCATGAAAAATTGAGCAAGTTATGACCAAAATAAGGATGATTGTTCTTCTTCTTCTTCTTCTTGAAGACAAACCCAGATTAAATCCTGGTCATCTGTTTCATCATCCTTCTTCTGTATCTTTTTCCCAGTTTTTTCTTTTCGTGGCTGGTGTTCCCGACGCCCATTTAGGCTTATTCCCGTTTAGCCCAACACTCATTCTTCATTTTATATCTTTTTATTTTTCTTAAATGCTTTGTCATTTTATTTTATTTTTTATCTTGATTTTTTTTCAGGAACTTGTTAATTTCAATTGCTCGTATATAGAAAATTCAAAAATATTTTTATTTTATTTTTTAATTAAATTAAGTAATTAATTGCATATTTTTCTTTTTTATTATTTCTTTTATCATTTATTTGTTTTATTTTACACTTGTATTGATAATGCATTTCCCTTTATTTTTATGCCATTTTTCTTACTCATGTGTTGATAGTGCATCCCCATCCTCTTTTTTTATGTTTTTTTTTGTATTTTTCTTTACTTTCTTTAATTGTTCACACATTATGTATTGATAGTGTATCCCTTTCCCTTTTATTATTTCTTTATTGGTTATATTTTCTTTAGCTTTGACATGTCTTTTGTATTGATAATGCGTCCTTCTACTCTTTAAAATATAACGCTTGATCAACATCAAATAAATTTCAAATCTATTTGTCACTCCCTCATTAAATTCAAACCATTTTCACTATTGACTTCAAACCATTTCACAAACCATTTTCATTACTCAATTCGCTTCGCAACGCAAACAAAACGCTTTACCAAACATTGAGCGCACTTTCTTAAGAAAATAATCCATTAATTCACAACCATTTTGTTGTCCTTAGTAAATCAGGTTTTCAATTCGATTTGATTCAGGAGCAACAATAACAACAAGTTCAACATACTCAACAAATGAGGTGTGCGCAATCGTTGGAGCTTTCAAATGTTGGAATGTCATTGCACGAGTATTTTAAGTTTCCATAGGCCATTCAGGTATTTGCCACTTGTTATGCTCTTTTTAAGGTGAGATTCTTTAGAGAGAAAAATTGATTAGAGCTAGTTTAATCTTATCATTACACCTTTCTAACATTGCAGTCTTTGTTGTGACTACGACAAACTTTGCCAACTATTGGAGCAACAACCAAAATTAATGCAGATGCTTCAGGTTGTTCATTTTAATATTGATTTCATGTATCTTATATTTTTCCTACTATTTTGAAGTATTCAATATAAGGATTAAGGAATGTTTAACTCACTATCTGGTTGCATCACATTGTTTATTATTGTTAGGGTGTTCTTTTTTAAGATGGAAGATGTTACAGAGACTAGCCAAGTTTTTGATTCACACATCAAGTAAATATCATTCCATATCGAATGTGAATTGTTTCAAACTTCTTTATACTTTAATTTTTCCAATATGTTTCTTTTAGTAGTTATTGATATGCTTCTTATTGTTGTTGAATGAAGCTTGACAATAACCTTTTGCAAGACATGTTGTGATTGTGAGTGTGTTTTTGTTGATCATTGGCAGTTATGTGAAAGTCTTCCAAGTTCATCTGGAGAATCAATGATAAGCTGTAGCGATATTTCTAAGATGTCAAACATTTCAATCACTATCGGAGACAAACCCTTCATCCTTACACCAGAACAACTTATGATTCTCTACTAGCTAGCTAGAATTCCAAAAGAAAACTGAATATCAAACTGAACAACAAATTTTGCTATTTTTCGTTATGATTCTAAAAATGCTATGTTTGTTTTCTAGAATTTCATAAATTTTACATTTCGTAAGCTAACTGAGTTGAATTTCATTTTAGAATATACTCCTATAGAAGAATGCACATAAAATAAGAAAGAATGTGTTTTCGTAGCATCAAAACATAAACGAATTTCACTCCTAAAGTTCAACACGGAAGCTGTCAAGACTAATTTTTCTAAAATGAGATTGAATGTCCTATATCTGCTATATTATCAAGACTAAATCATAGATTTTTATACTTTATCATATCACTTTTCTTTTTTCTTATTTATTTTCACTCTCATTTTTTCTATATTTTAATATTTATCTTACTCAATCATATGCTATCCAGGAGATACTAATTATTTTCTGTAATTTCTGAATAACTAATTAATTTTGAATTACGTACTTTAGTTGCCTCTCTTGCATAAAATCTTTTTGCATCTGGGTTATGCAAGCGGTCGGGTGTTCTTTTTGCATCTTGAATTGTGATTAATGTAGATAAATCATGTGTTTTTCCGCCCTCACATTCTGGTTTTTCTTTTCTTTTTTATCTGTTGGATGTAGATAACCTTCATGTGCTACTATCAGAGGCTCATAGCCAATTAAGTCCAATGAATAATTTGTGTTTGGTTCACATTCAATCTTTGATCAGAATCAATTGACTTATCAGAGAATGACTTTTTGACAAAGTGTAAGAATGCCTTTTTTGACAAAATAATTTCTGATATGTTTTGAGTACCAAATTAGTTTCACAGTTTCTGCTATGATTTTGTTTTCGCAGTTCATCTCTTAGTGGTTGAATGTTTATTCTACTCTGCTATGAACATCTTATATCAATTTTTTCCTCTTCACACTAGCGATTATTATGAATGTGTGTATCTCTATGTGTGGTTTATGCATTCAGGTTTTGATGTTCGTGAACTAGATTTTTACTTAGAAGGAAAAGGATGACTCTTTGAGTTTCTTGATCAAAGAATTAAGGAAAATGGACATGATGTGCAAAAGAAAGAATGAGACGAATCTGGTAATTTAGTTTTCTTAGATGTTTGAGTGTGGTTAAAGTCTGATGTTTTCTATCACTGCAACATATATTATAATTTTTTTAGAGTAACAATAAATAGTGAATGAAACAAGATGGTATAGGTAAAGGTGAATGTGGTGGAAGGGAACCAATCTTCAAGGGTACCTATTTTATGTAGCAACTCAATCTTTAAGATTTGAAAGAAATTCAAACTTAATTTTATAATATGTAAAAACATAGGGTACAATCTATTAGAGAGACTTGTCCACACATCAGTCCTAAATACACTCATGTTTGAGAGATTTCAACTCACCTTTTTCATTGATAATTTTCAACTTTCATAGTTTTTGGCAATTTCTGTATAGAACATACAACTGGATTGTTGTTTCAGATGTGCCCTGAGCAAGTATTACCTATTTTATGTAGGCTTTGTTTCTTTCTTTGTAAACACCCCATCTATAAACATGTAAGTTGCAACGAACATTGTTGTGACTTCCGGGTTCTGGTGTTCCAAAATGCCACCCAATATCATTACTTGGAGCACCATCCAAAGCTTTTGCAGGAAATTATTCTCTTAGCGCATTGTGTATATTTAATAACACCTATTAATTTAATATGAAAAATATTAGTGATAAATATAAAATTTAAATAAAATACAACATTTTCTTAAAAAATTAATTAATTAACTAACATAAATAAAAATTGTTTGTTAAAAATATAACTACTTTTTTAATTTTTTTTAAGTGTTGAATAAATACTCAACATATTATCTAACATCACAACATTATTTATTTGTTTTGAATTATTTTCTACCCATCATATATTTAACCAAAAATTTCATTTCCCTCTATATAAACTCCCTCCCAATATTTTAGGTAAAATAAAATGAAAGGTTTTACCGTATACCCCCACATCTATACATTTACCCCTACATATTTTTCAAAATGCCTATTATAACCCTGATTATATTTTATTATTTTATTATTTTATTTTTTACCATTTATGTCATACCGTCAGAGTTCCCAAAATGTGATCCAAAAAAGCACGTTCCAGAAGACTTAAAGAATGAGTTCCGGTACGTTATTTATCAAACCGGAAGACTTTGGGAAAGTCTTCCAGTGTTGTTATTTTTGTTCACCGGAAGACTTAATGTAAGTGTTCCGGTACGGAACACTTCCATTAAGTCTTCCGGTAGCCATGTGTCTGTGTACCAGAACACTTCATGTAAGTGTTTCGGTTTATATCAAATACAATATCGGAAGACTTAAATAAAGTGTTCCAGTGTGTATTTTTTTTTAAATCTTTTTATAATTTGTTATTAAAAAATATTTTTATTGTGTAGGTGCAGTACCTATATACGAAAAAGAACCGATATGTGTGAATACGTCAGATGTATTTACAACGTCAGAGAGATTTGGTACACGAGATGAGGTGATAAGATGGGTTAAAGACACAGGATTACGAAATAAAGTGACGATCATCATCACTCGTTCAGATACACAAACAGGCAAGAGAGGAAGAAGTAACAAAATAATATTTGGTTGTGATAAAGGTGGGAAATACAAGGATATTTATAGTGGAATCGAAAGTGCGACGAAAAAATGTGGATGTCCATTTAAGATCAGGTCGACTCCGGCAAAAGATGGATTTGGATGGAAGATTGATGTAAAATGCGGGGTTCATAACCATGATTTACCTGATAGATTAGAAGGTCACTCATTTATTGGTAGGTTGACAGCGGATCAGAAGCAACATGTTGCTGATTTAACAAAGAGAAAGGTTGCACCTAAAAATATATTGCATTCCTTGCACGAGCGAGATCCAGATTGTGTCACTCGGATCACGCAAATATACAAGCAGGAGAGTATGATGGAAAAAGAGATAAGAGGTCATAGAAGTGAGATACAACATTTGTTTAAGCTTATCGAAGCTGCAGGTTATATTTATTGGAGTAGAAAAAGAGATGACTCTGAAGTTATTAAAGATATATTTTGGGCACATCCAGATTCAGTTAAGTTGTTGAATATTTTTCCTATTGTGTTAGTTATGGATAGCACTTACAATACAAACAAATACAGGCAACCTTTGTTTGAAATTGTTGGCATGACATCAACCGAGTTGACTTTTACTGTCGCATTTGCGTATATTGAGTCTGAGCAGACTGAGACTTTTTGTTGGGTGTTAGATAAGCTTAAACAATTGTTTGTGAAGAAAGATTTGTTTCCACAAGTGATGATGACAGATAGATATATTGCTTTGATGGAAGTCGTTGAGACTGTGTTTCCAAGGACAAATAATTTGCTATGTCAGTTTCACATTAACAAAAATGTTGGTGCAAAAAGGAAACTATTAGTGGCTCTTGATATGCAAGAGTCAATTGGAAAATTATGGACGGATGTTGTATGGGCTAGTGATGAGGTTGAGTATGCTCAACATTTAAAAGAACTTGAGCAAGAGTGTGTTGATTGTCCTAAATTTTTTGAGTACGTGAACGACACATGGTTGACACCATATAGACATAGATTTGTTTGCGCATGGATTAATCGAGCCCTACATATGGGTAACACGATGACTAATCGGTATGTTTTTATTTAGATCCCAAAATATAATTTTTGTGATTTTTGTATTTTTCTTACTTAGTTTAAATATGTATTATTATAGGGTTGAGTCTGCTCATTGAAAGTTAAAGCAGATGTTGGGTAACAGCATTGGTGACATGGTAAAATATTGGGAGGCCATGAATGACAACTTAAAGATATAAATTAGCAACATTCGAGCTTCTTTTCAAAAGAGTATGTATGAAGTTGCACATGTCTATTCAAGTCCATTTTACACATATTTTACGTACTTCAGTGTCGCGAGCTGCATTGAGGCGCGTTGCTGAAGAGTTAACTAGAATTGATTATATTGGAACTAACAAGGACATATGTCGTTGTACTCTTAGAACAACCTATGGATTACCTTGCGCGTGTGAGTTGGCAGGGTATAGAATTAGTGGTATTCCGATACTAATTGACGTTGTGCATGTACATTGGAGGAAACTAAGTATGAAAATTAAGTTGGAAGAAGACTTAGATGAGGAATCAGAGGTGGGTATGAAATCTGCAATGGATGAGTTATGGAAAAGGTATAGGTCACAAGATGTTGTTGGAAGTAGGGCATTACATAGTAGGGTTTATGAACTTGCATTTCGCACAACGACTTCTTTGTTACCACCACCTGAAAAAATAAAAATAAAAGGTGGAGTCAAGAAAAAAGACAAAAAACCTGTAGGGTATGATGTTTATAGGGACCCTTCGTATCATGATTATGTTGATCAAGCATCTCAATCTTCACAACGACAATCTTAACCATCACAAAATTCAAAAAAGAAATCTCAACCATCACAACCTGTGAAAAAAAAGTTGAAATTATCACAAACTGCACAATCATCTAACGGTTCATCCTTCAATTTCCTAATCATATTAGGTCATTTATTGATGACGTAGTCAACATATTGTCAGATGGTAATTGTAGATTTAGAGTGATTGCTTCATTGCGGGGTTATGCTGAAGATGGTTGGCCAATGGTTCGTCGGGACTTGGAGTTGGAAATTATACATAATGAAAGATCAGCTTTATATGCCAATTTATTTGCTGATCGGTTAGCTGAAGTGAGAGATTCTTTGAAGATAGAGGGAAGTGGTTCTCAACCACCAAATAAATGGTTGAATCTACTAGACATGGGTTACGTGATTGCGAATCGGTATAATGTGGTACTTGTCTATTTAGGATTCAAATGTTTGACTTTCTTCCCTATGACAACTACATTCTCACCAAATGTCTCATTTTATTGCATTGGATTTGTAAACTCAAATCATTGGATTCAGGTAAACATTGTAATAATTGAATATTATTAGTAAATATTTTGAGTAATGTTAAATAATGTTTTGTTTAATTTTGTATACAAGTTAACATGAAAGAAGGATTTCCATTGCCACCAGTGACAACAGATTGGAAGAACTTTTGTTATCCAGCAGCAACATCGTGGATGGTAGGATTTGAAGCACGTCTACAACATTGGAAACAACTTACGCCTATATTACGAACACATTATGAATTATAAACTATGTTATTCATTTTTATTCATGAATTATATTATATGTTTGCAACACTCTATGAATTATAATCTATGGAATTAAATTTTAATTTCAATTTTTAAGTCTAAAAACTATCAATAACATATAACATAAATAAGATCGTACATATAAGTTCAAATGTCAAGATATTCAGAAACCAAGTCTAAAAAATATCAATAACATATAACATAAACATAACTATAGATCACTGTGAACGAGCAATACGTAAAGCTACAAACAGATCAGCAAAATGTGGATCATCCTCTTCAGCTGCATTCTGCTGAAGGTAGCGATGAATCAATGTAGACACACAACCCCAGGCATGATCAGATGGTCCCGCATCGTACTCAGGAATAGATGCAACTCTCGGCTCATCATGCCTAGGCAGTACCAATCGAGGATGCGAAACACGATAATACCACTCAAGATATCCATCCTCTACCTCAAATGGGATAGTCGCCAGTGTTGTCGAACAAATCACCTGCCCAACACTCTGGATGTAACTAATCCACTCAACATCAATATCACCAGCCATCGTATGATCGATAGGTGTTGGTGGAATATATTGACGGTATCCAAACTGTCGAAGACACCTGTCAGGCATGTATGGAACAATAGTGTCGCCCCACCTCAAACAGTCCCTATATAGAGAAATCTCATCAAAAAGACGATGAACTCTATGATCCTCGAATGACTGTCATATGACATCGGTCAGTGTCAGCTCATCCATAATAGGTCGCAACTCATCCACCTTTAACGTGCCTTATTTGTATGTCCACCTCATCGCTCGCGGGAGACCAAATTCTGAGTTGGTATCCAATTTTCTCCTTTTTTCCAAGTGTAGGAAAATATTCATGAATCCAGCACTGTTAAAAAACAATAACATAATAATTAAATATAACATAATGAACATAATAAAATTAACATTAGACTTTAAAAAAATCAATAAACTGAATTTAAATATATACCTATAAGAGAGTCGGATAACCACCGAGTTATTTACAACTGAACATGGACGCATCACCAAGATACCTATACAAGGTCACAAATGCAGCTGCTGCCCAACTATAGTTCGAAAACTCATCCAAGTCCCTAAATAGTGCCAGGTATCGTGCCTCCACAAGTGTAAACAACTTATCCGCAAAGATCGTGCAACCCACTAACATCATCAAATAACATCTGGTCGCATATGCCCACGATGAAGCAGCTTGATGCTCTACGAATCAATCATATAACCACTCAATCTTGTAGTAGGAACCTCTGCACTCACGGACCTAGTATTGTGCCACTCTCGCTGACACACCAAGGTAGTCAACGGCCCACTCAACAGCTAGGTCTTCACTGATGGGTTGAGGGGTCCAGAATACCCCCTGACGGGCAAGTGAAGCAAACATGCCACGTCATCCAGAGTAATCGTCATTTCACCAAACGACATGTGAAATGAAGATGTCTCTAGATGCCACCTCTCAACAAATGCAGAAACCAAGTTTGCATCGATCTTCTTCAAACTGGTTCTCTGTAGGGAAGCTAAAACGGACCTAGATATGAAAGCCTCAATCTCCGGTGAAAGCTGCTGTGGAACCATATGAGTCAACTTCAATCCATGTCCTGCCACATTCAACTCCTTCTTTGCACCTCTCTCCTGAAAACAAATAAAATTAAACAAATTATACAATAGATACTTATAATTTCAGTTTGTATTCAATACTTTATAATTTCAATTGTTATTCAGTAGTAAAAAAATTATAATTTACTTACCTTACCGAACCATAACCGTCTGACAACATGATGCTCGTACGAAACGAAAACACTGGTATCGTACGAACCTCCAGGATATCCAACTGGATCTGTTGCAACTGCAGATGTACTGACATCATCTATGCGTGTCCTACTAGACGTATCGCCCCGTCCCATAGATCGAACCGATATCCTCTCATCCCTGCCTCGTGAACGCACCACTGAAGAAAAAACAATAAAAAATAGTTAATACAAAAACAAATTAATTCCGGAAGACTTTCAAAAAGACTTCCGATACACATGTTTGTGTAAAACCATACCGGAAGATTTTTTTAAGTCATCCGGAAGACTTCCCAATCACGTATCATACCGGAAGACTTCTTCAAACTCTCCCGGAAGTCTTTTTTAAAAAACACATTAAACCGAAAGACTTTCACAAAGTCTTCCGGTACCGGAACACTTGTAAAAACTCTTTCGGTACGTTAAAAATCAAACCGGAAGACTTACTTTAAGTCTTCCGAAAAATTCGGTTGAATGTCAAAAAAATTCTTTTTCGCGGTAACTTTTGATGAAAGGTAAAAATGAAAAGAAAATCTGAATTTTTAACTATTTATACAAGGGTATTTTAGTAAAAAAAAATAAGTGTTGGGAGATAAGACTAATTGTGGGGGTGTAGAATAAAGCCTTCAATAAAATGAAATAACTCCTTCCCATAAAAACCCACGTGACATACTATATATTATCACAATCACGAGTTATTAAAAATTAAATACATGTCCCACTAGTTTGTTTTATAATACTACATTTCATCTTTTTGGGTGAACAAGAACAACACAGTGTCTGAAAAAAAATCGAAAACACTGAGTTAACAAGAAAATAAAACAGTGAGTGAAAAACCAAAATCAATCTCTTTAGGGTCTCTTTTCACTCATTATTGTAGTTATTGTAGAGTGGAGTAATATTATTAGAATTGGAGAAAGATTTATGTTTGATTTACTTTCTAAAAACGGTTTTTCTCTTTTAAAAAATTTAAAAACAATAAGATTTATTCATGTTTAAATTTTTGAAAAGAGAAAAACAGTTTTTAGAAAGTAAATCAAACATAAATCTTTCTCCAATTCTAATAATATTACTCCACTCTACAATAACTACAATAATGAGTGAAAAGAGAATGAAAGTTAACATACCTTGTCCTTAACCTTAGTTTGAATGATAGTTTGACTGAAGTTGGAGATGGTTCCCGAGAAACTTGCTTAATATTCAGATACAGATTGAAATAGAGAGAATAAACTCAATTTTGAGTAATTATTGAAGTTATGAAGTGATGAATGAAAGCAAAGGCAAGATAAATACAAACTCTTCTTACAATTGGAAGAGATATGACATACAGCAAAGACAAGTAACTTTGAAGTTTGAATCTGAATTCTGAACATTAGATTCTGATTCTCATGTCTGAAATTATTCTACTTGTGTCGGAGATTCTTATGACTATGTCTAAGATTCATTTGCTTTAGTTTTATTAAAAATAAATTTAAGCTTAACATGAAACATTGACTGTTGCAGTTTGATGCGGTTCGTTGCGGTCGAAAACCCGTTATAATGCATTATTTACTGTTTTGTTGTGTGATAATGCGGTTGATGCGTGTGATTTTCATTCACATCGCAATTGTGGTCTGTTACCGATGCATTGCTGACCGCAACCGCAATATTGCGGCCGCATCAGGTGATATGGTCCACAATTTCAAACCATGGTATAAACTAAACATAACAAGGTGTTTTGAAGAAAATAATGGGAACGCAGAAGGTGCTTGCTAATATTGGCATACTAAAATTATGGCTCGCTGCAGAAAAAGCATTTTCAAAGTCACCACAACAACTCATAGTCAATTTAATTTCGATCTTGTTCAAAACTAAGCATTTCAAATAAACCAACAGCAACTAGTAGAATAAAAACTAAATAACTAACTGCAAAATAATATATACAACTAACTGAATAACTAAATAACTGAATTCAATTGCCAGCTAGATCATAACAGAATTTCAGTTTCAATTTCCAATCTTAACCTCACTCTTGGCACTCTATAAATTGAATTCACACTCCCTCACTCTCAAGGATCTTCTTCTTCTTCTTCATGTTTATATTTTTATTTTTTTCAATTCATTCATTCTCACCATTCAGTTTTTCTCTCGACCCTACCCTCTCACAATTCAATTCAACTCTGCACTCTAATCATCGTTACATCAACAACACATAGTGAAGCAACAACCAACAATTCATCTCTGCAGCAACAATCAAACGGAGTAGAGCAACAATGCAACAACAACCTTAGAAGTGTGAAGAAAAAGAAGAATGAAAGAGCATAATACTCCCTGAGTTCTTTTTTAAGTATCACTTTTTATTTTTTACATATACCAAGAAAGTTAATCAATATATGGTTTTCTCGTAGTGATTTTTCATTGCAGTGCCATCTCTGTAGGGATCCTCAAAATCAACATCATGGTTCTCTAATTTGTTTGGTGTTGCTGTGAAATATTTGAAATCTCCAGCTTTCGATCATGTAAAGCCATTATTTTGTGCCTTAGAGTGAACAGAGTCAATACGAAGGCTTGAAAAATGAAATATATGAACTAACTCAATTAAGAGCTTATGAGTTAGGAGCAATTTAGATGAATCTGACCTTGATATCTAATCAAAACATCAAGATTAGACAAACAGTAACCCTCTTCCTCTCAACTAGCTTAGCTTTGGTAGTAGTGAGAGTCAAATACTTCTCTAGATGATACTGCAGATAATGTGTGCATGTATGACATCCTTTTTTTATTAGAGTGATCAACATTCATTGGCTTTGAAACTGTAAACATCGTCCAAAAATCTTCATCATTGTTGCTAATATTCTTGTTGTTTAGACATAAAATTGCAAGCAATATCGGAACTCAAACCCAGAAGAACTCTTTATGTGGGTTTTTGGGAAAATAGAGATAAAAGATTAAGTTTGAAAAACATGACACATTTCCGATCATTTGACCTCGATTTCTCAAAGAGGAAACTTTCATTATAAAATATACTTCCTCTGTACCTTTTTAAATGATTTTGTGACTTACAACTAATAATTTTTATTACTTTTTAAACAAGCGTTTAAATATTTTTAGTCCTACAAATATCTCAATGTTTGGTTTCTTAAAAAAAATTCTTCAAACTTTGGTCCTCAAAGTTTTCCGTCCCTAACATAAGTCTCCCAAATAGTTACCGGATGATGATAATGACGTGGCACAACAAGTGTAATATTTTATTTGCATATCTGTTCACTTTTTCCACGGTGGAAATTGAGTGTTAAACTTAAGGTTAAAACTATTTTCAATTCCATGTTAGCACTCATGATTTCCGCTTCCATAATTCTCTTCTTCAATTCTACGCTTCAATTCCCACCATTAACGATTCAGTTGTTTATCTCTGTCACATGACAAAGACCCACCCTTCATTCTCCCTTGAGAAATCCCTTACCCAATCCTGCAAATCTGATGATTCCACTCTTGCCCCAATTCATCAAACCCTAAATTTGATGGTGTAAGTCCTGATAAAATTAATGATGATTTAGCGGTTCGGTCCCTTTGTTCTCGATTTTCAACCCAAACTCGTAGTTGATTTTGATTTATATTTTTGTGAGTTATTCTTGATTTTATTGATTGTGTTTATTCTGTAGATAATGCTGGAGTGATTGTGAATCCCAAGGGTGATGATCGTGGCAATGGTGGTCTTGGTGGTATGAATCATCCAAGGGTGAGTAGTGGAGGAATTTTGTTTAAGGACTGGATCATTTCACGACATCTTGTGGTATGAATCATCCATCTACGGGCTAACATAAAGATGGCATAACTGATACAACGCATGGCCCAATTAACTAATGGGATCTTGTTGAATGTTGTAAATAACCAAGTGCCTCATTCATTTTCTCTTATTTTCAAATGAACCTCTTAAGCATATTTCATTCTTGAATTGTGTGTGTGGTCAATTTATGGTTTAAGCTGTTAGGAATCATAATAACACTTCTGAATTGATGTAGGGATTATGGCTGGACTTGCTCTTGAAACTGGTTGATTATTTCATCTCTAAATTGATAAACAAATGTTATCACTTTTTACCGAGTTAATTCAGATTGCAGTGTCAAAATGACTTGAGAATTGGCACATTTGTTTCCAATATCACATATCAACATAATTCAACAACAGTATGTGTCTACTCTGTGAAGAATAAGGATTGATAAATTCCATTTACATGTTTATAGATATATGAATTATTTTTGTACAGTTACATGTTAGGAAAAATAAATCTTCTTAAATTTTGATCATTGTTTAAGATTTCATGGTTGTTGTTGTTGTACCAACAGATTGTGGATTTGTTTAAGATTTCATGATCTAATTGATTTGTTGGAGAGAAAACGTATTTGATTAGTAACCTTGCAGTGTTTGAAGCACACTTGAGCTCTTATGATTGTTGAAACTCTAATTTCTTGTGTCGAAGTAGATTGCTCAACAGAAGGAAAGGTTTGTCGAAACAGTTATTTCACATAGATTTGATTCAGATTCTATTTAGATTTGTTTACATTTTCATAAAAAAAATCGTTTTTTTTTTATATTTTCATAAAAAAAATTGGTTTTTTATACTTCCTAAAAAATCGGTTTTTTGATATTTTCAAAAATAAACCAGTTTTTTTTTATTATATATTTTTGAATACAAAATCGGTTTTATGATATTTTTTAAAAAAAAACCGATTTTTTGATATTTTTGAAAAAAATCGGTTTTTTGATATTTTCGAAAAATTAATTTTTTGATATTTTCGTAAAAAACTTATTTTTGATATTTTTGAAAAATATTTGTTTTTTTAATTAAAAAAAACAATTTTTTTGTATTCTCGAAAAAAAATCGGTTTTCTTTTGTATTTTTGTAAAAAAAAAAATCAATTTTTTTAAAATAATTCATTTTTTTTAAATAGATATGATGAATATAAAAATAATTTGTTGGAACATTAAAATATGTTGGATGAATTGGATTAATCCATACATATAAATGTATGAATTTAGTTCAATCCATTAACTTACATTTTATGTGGTTGATGAATTGGATGATTTTTTTAGTAGATGAATTAGATGGATTTTGTATTAATGGATCCAATTGTCACCCTAAGTGGGATACATGTCACACTCATAAGATTTAACTATTGTCAACAATTATCTTTGTAATAATATATAATCTAGACTTATGCATTGTAATTGAGGTCGCAAATTCTCACTGATTTTCTATAGAACCAAAGTACCCAAGTTTTTTTTAATGAAAGGTGGCAAAAACCACCACAAAATATATTAGAGAAGAAGATGTAGATATAGAGAAAAAAAAGGGGGGCCAAACCAAAACCCCTTAGTGGCAAACTCTATAACAAGGGAGTCTTATGGAGTTCCTAGCAATATCCATAAGAATATCCCTATGAACTACATCCCACCATGTTAAAGCATGTACATGTAAACCTAAATTAGCATGTTTGTCAGCACAAGTGTTACCTTCCCTAAAGATATGAGTAATCAAAAAATTAATGGATCTAGTATGATGAAGCACATTCTCCCATCTGTTCCTAAGTCTCCAAGGAACCATATAAGGTTTAATGAAGGCAAGAACTACTATTTTGGAATCTGATTCCAACCAAATATCATTCCAATTTTTGTCTTTCGCAATCTCAATAGCCACTATAGTCGCCGTAAGCTCCGCCAAAAAAGCATTCCATATCCCAATCTTCGTAGAGAAACTACCAATATGATTACCACTAGGGTCCCTAAAAATACCGCCACAGGCTGCAACACCCGGAACTCCCATTGATACCCCGTCATTATTACATTTAATCCAATGTAGTATTGGAGGTTGCCAGAGAAACTCTTTCACTACACAAGACTTTGGAGGATTCAACTTTACGTTAAAACAATTGAGAGTTTGAAATCCAACATAGAAATCGAACCGGCTTTAATAGTAGCATTACCCGAACGAGAAAACTCGACAATAATGACATTGATCACCGTCTTCCAATGAGTTCTCATGCTGTTAAATCTGATATTGTTCCTAGCCTACCAGATGGCATAAATAGTATTAATAATGGCATACAACACTACCAACCTTGTTAGAGCGGCGGAGAAATTGGCAAAAACCTCCCAACAATCATCAATACTCCGGATGTTATGATTCAAAAGAGAAGAAATATGTCTTCAGATGTTACCGGCAAAACTACACTTGAAGAAAGTGTGATCCGAACTATCAATGTTACCCGAACAGAGGCTGCACACGGAAGGTAAATTCATTCCTCTGTTGGACAAATTTTCATCAGTCAGAATTTTATGATGAAGAAGCCTCCAGAAAAGGAGGAACCTGGAGGGAGGGATATGAAGATTCCAAATAACTTTCCCCCAAAACATAACCGGGGCAGCAGCTGATTTGAACTTATAAGCCACATTTAATGTGAGAATTATTGGAAGTCCTTAATAATTCAAATGCTTGATAGAGCAAGTGAAAAGCAGAGAAATACGAAAAAGACAGTTTTTGAATAAAACTTCCACCAGTGGAAGTATAGTAGAAAAAGTGTCCAAAATAGTTTAACTGCAGAATTTAGTTTCTTACAATTCTTGGGCCTGTTTGTGGTTCCAATTTGTACCCTATAAATAGACATTGTATGTCATAGTTGAAAAGTTAATGCCATATGATTCAATTCTCTCAATCTTTCTCTATTTCTCTATCTCTCTCTATTCATATAATCATCTTTATCTTTCCCAAACACACTGTTTTTCACCCCTCCATTTCTAGTTTTTTCCAACATTTGGCATCAAGAGCTCCGGTTATTGATCCTAATCCGCTGCAATAATGGCTACTGTTTCTAATGATCGAATTCCCACCAATCTCCCAATTCTTGATTCGAAAAACTACGACAAATGGGCGAAGCAAATGAAGGTTTTGTTCGGCTATCAAGACGTTCTTGCGGTGATCAAAGATGGTGTTACGTCTCTCGTCGAAGGAGCTACGGATGCTCAAAAGGCTACGTTCAAAGAAGAAAAGAAGAAGGATTACAAAGCGCTATTCTTGATCCATTCTTGTGTCGATGGTGACAATTTTGAAAAAGTAGGTGATTGCGATTCCGCAAAGTAAGCGTGGGAGATTCTTGAGAAGGCTTATGCAGGGGCTGCCAAAGCCAAAGTGGTGAGGTTACAAACTCACAAGCAACAGTTCGAGTTAATGCAAATGGAGGACAAGGAGTCGATAAACGATCATGTGACGCGTATTACGCGTGTGGTGAATCAAATCAAGTCGTGCGGGGAAACTACGGTAGAACAGAATGTTGTGTCGAAGATCTTGCGTTCTTTAACGCCAAGATTCGACAGCATTGTCGTTGCGCTTGAAGAATCGAAGGATTTATCGTTGTTGTCAAAGGAGGAGCTTCAAAGCTCACTAGAAGCTCATGAACAACGAATGGATGAGAGGGGAAACGATAAAGCGAAGTCGGAAATAGCGTTGCAAGCGCGACTTCATGAGAAGAGTAAACGATCGGAGAGGAAAGGGCATCCGAGAGGGAAGTCCAATTTCCAGAATTTTGGTGGTAGAGACTCACAAAATTCAAAGGGGCAAAAAGGTGAGGGAAGCTCCAAGGAGGGTGATCAAGGAACCCATAAGCCATTCGACAAAAGTAACGTGAAGTGTTACAATTGTCAAAAGCTTGGGCATTTCGCAAAGTATTGCCACGCAAAACGAAGAGAAAATCGCGCGGATGAGGCGAAGGTTGCTAGGGAAGAAGCGAATGATGATAATACGCTTCTTGTTATGATCACGGAAGAGAATTATGGCATGAGAGAAGGGCTGGACAGCAGTGGCAGCAGTGCAGACAATTCTGCAGAAACGCGTTCGGAGAAAAACGCAATGGTAACGGTTCGAGATGGAATTCAAAGTTGCGATGAGTGGTACTTGGATTCTGGTTGTTCGACTCATATGACGGGAAGAAAGGATTGGTTTGTCAAGATCAATCAAGCCACGAAGAATAAAGTGAGATTTGCCGATGATACGACGTTATCCGCCGATGGCGTTGGAGATGTCTTGATCGTGAAGAAAGATGGTGGTCGTTCATTAAACAAGGATGTGTTGTACATTCCAGGAATCAAATGTAATCTCTTGAGCATTGGCCAACTACTCGAGAAAGATTACATTATTCGCATGGAAAACAAGGTATTGCGCGTTTTGGACCGAAAGGGAGTTTTGGTACTTAAAGCACCGATGGCTGCAAATCGAACTTTCAAGATAGCATTGAAAGTAATGGAGCATCGATGTTTAGCTACAGCGGCAAGTCGTGAGGAGTGGTTATGGCATTACCGTCTTGGTCATCTCAATTTTCGAGACCTCGACGCGTTGCATAGACATGGTATGGTGACCGGGCTGCCAAGAATCGTGGTTCCAGCTGAGTTGTGTGTTGAATGTGTTCAAGGGAAGCAACACAAGAGCGTTTTCAGCAAGGATACAGGTCATAGGACCAAGCATCTCCTTGAGGTGGTGTATTCGGACGTGTGTGGGCCGATGCAAGTCAATTCGTATGGAGGTAACCGATACTTTGTCACGTTTATTGATGACTTCAGTAGGAAGCTGTGGATTTATCTAATCAAGAGGAAGGATGAGGTGTTTGATATGTTCAAACGATTTAAATCCATGGTTGAGCGACAAAGTAGTCACAAACTCAAAATTCTCAAAACCGATGGAGGAGGAGAATTTACTTCGAGGGAATTTGGGAGTTATTGTGACGATGAGGGTATTGTGCGTGAGGTTGTACCACCCTATACGCCTCAGCAAAATGGTGTTGCCGAGAGAAAAAATCGGACGATTATGAACATGGTACGTAGCATGTTGAAAGCGAAAAATCTTCCGAAAGAGTTGTGGGGAGAAGCTGTTTCTACAGCTGCCTATTTGATAAACAGGTGTCCTACAAAGAAGCTGGACAAGGTTAATCCAGAAGAGGTATGGTGTGGACACAAGCCAAGTTTGAGTCACTTGCGTGTTTTCGGTTCAGTAGCGTTTCGACATATTCCGGGTCAGATTCAAAAGAAATTAGATGACAAGGGTGAAATGATGTTGCTGGTTGGTTATCATCCTACCGGAGGCTACAAGCTGTTTGATATGAGTAACAAGAAGATTGTGATAAGTCGAGATGTGATCGTGGACGAGTTTCGGCAGTTTGACAGCAGAAAATCTGCCATATCAGTTCAGGAAATCGATTTGCCGCAAGATGAAATCGATTTCCTGCAGGAAAATCAGCATTCTGGAGCTGCTGGAATTGGTTCTGGTGAGGTTGAAATCGATTTCATGCAGGAAAATTTGAATTCTCAGCCTGCTGAAGGTGCTGTACAACAACCTTTTGTAACCGAAACAGGTGAATCAAGTAGACGACCAACAAGGCAAAGAGGATTGCCTCAGAGACTCCGGGATTGTGAATTATTCCGAGATAGCGAGATCAACAATGAGGGTGATCTTATTCACTTCGCTCTAATGGCCGAATCCGAACCGGTGAATACGGAGGAGGCATTAAGCGATCCAAAGTGGATGTGTGCGATGAAAGAAGAACTGAATTCGATTGAGAAGAATAATACTTGGATGTTGGTAGATTTACCGAAAGGTAAAAAGGCGATAGGTGTGAAGTGGGTCTACAAAGTGAAAGCGAATCCGAAAGGCGAGATAATCAAGCATAAAGCTCGATTAGTAGCAAAGGGATTTTTGCAAAAGGAAGGGATAGACTTCGATGAAGTGTTTGCTCCAGTTGCAAGGCATGTAACCATTCAGTTAGTTGTTGCGATGGCAAATAACAACAACTGGTCGTTGTATCAAATGGACGTCAAATCTGCGTTTTTTGAATGGTCCACTTGATGAGGAGGTATATGTGAGACAACCACCTGGTTTTGTGATCAAAAATCAAGAGGCAAAGGTCTATAAGTTGAGGAAGGCACTCTATGGTTTGAAACAAGCTCCAAGAGCTTGGAACAAACGCATAGATGGATTTCTTAGCGATGTTGGTTTCAAGAAATGTGTATCCGAACATGGAGTTTATGTGAAACCGGATGCAAGTGAGGGAGTAATAATTCTTTGTCTTTATGTGGACGATTTGTTGATTACCGACAATTGTGAAAAGAACATTTCAAAGTTCAAAGGAGAGCTTATGAAGGAATTTGAAATGAGTGATCTTGGTATCATGAAATATTTCTTAGGCATAGAGTTCCAAAGGACAAAATTGGGACTGCTCATGCACCAAAGAAGGTATGCCATGGAAATTCTGAAGAGGTGTGATATGGAGCATTGCAATGCTGCTACAACACCAGCCGAGACACGATTACAGTTGTCCAAGAGTGAAGAAGAACAAGATGTGGATCCTACTCAATACCGGAGATTGATAGGATCATTGCGTTACTTGTGCAATACGCGGCCAGATTTGGCGTTTAGTGTCGGTATTGCGAGTAGATTCATGGAGAGGCCGAAGGTATCACACTTGGCAGCAGTTAAGAGGATCCTTAGATATGTGAAAGGTACTCTTGGCTGTGGAATTTTGTTTCCGGCAAGCGACATGGGCAGAAGTTGTGAGTTACTCGGATACACCGATTCCAATTGGTGCGGAGATAAGGATGATCGAAAGTCTACGGCGGGGTATCTCTTTATGTTCGGTAAGGCACCAATCTCTTGGTGTTCGAAAAAGGAACCGGTTGTAGCCCTCTCTTCTTGCGAGGCTGAGTATATAGCAGCGTCGATGTGTGCATGCCAAGCTGTGTGGCTGGTGAATCTATGTAAGGAGCTGGACAACAGTAGAAATGGGGCTGTTTTGCTACTTGTGGATAACATTTCAGCGATAAACCTTGCTAAGAATCCCATAGCTCATGGGAGGAGCAAGCATATTGAAATGCGATTCCACTATTTGAGAGAATTGGTGAGCTCCGGACAGTTGCATTTAGGGTACTGCAGAAGCGAAGAACAAGTCGCAGACTTGTTAACGAAAGGCGTGACAAGTGATGTGTTCAAGAGACTTGTGAAGAAGTTGAGCATGATGAGTGTGGAGCATTTGAATTAAGGTGGTGTATTGGAAGTCCTTAATAATTCAAATGCTTGATAGAGCAAGTGAAAAGCAGAGAAATACGAAAAAGGCAGTTTTTGAATAAAACTTCCACCAGTGGAAGTATAGTAGAAAAAGTGTCCAAAATAGTTTAACTGCAGAATTTAGTTTCTTACAATTCTTGGGCCTGTTTGTGGTTCCAATTTGTACCCTATAAATAGACATTGTATGTCATAGTTGAAAAGTTAATGTCATATGATTCAATTCTCTCAATCTTTCTCTATTTCTCTATCTCTCTCTATTCACATAATCATCTTCATCTTTCCCAAACACACTGTTTTTCACCCCTCCATTTCTAGTTTTTTCCAACAAGAATACCATCTTCAACCGACATTCAAATGCGAACATCTTCTTTTTCAACCAAGGGAATATGAACCGAAGAAAGAAGATGAGTGAGAGATGGAAACTGCAAGGTAATACATTGCGGAATATTCCATATCCGACCACTGAATATTGATTCCATTTCCAGAAACCAACTCGAATTATGAAAAACTTCACCAAGTCACATAGCAAAATGGTTTATGAAAAATGTAAGTCTCTGCCACCTTTTAAACTTTATGCAACTCTTTTATATTAGAAAGCATTTACATTATCGTTTATTGTCTATATCCAAACTCTAGTTTAATTTTTACATTCAATTTACATGTGAAATGACAACTTTAAATTTTTAGAGTTTATGAATTAAATTGTAAAGTAATGTTTGTGAAAATATTTCAATTATTAAATTGTAAAGTAATGTTTGTGGAAATATTTCAATTGAATTTGAGAAATGAAATGACTATTTTCAATATAAAATAAAAGATAATTAAATAAAATATTCAAATGTGTGGGGATGAATTGGATCGATTATGTGTTTTATTAGCTGGATTAAATCTAAAATTCAACCTATTGAAAAACACGCTATGAGAATTTAAACAAAAACAACCTATATATTCCGGATAAGCACAAAAGCATAAAAAGTTTAAGTTAGTCAAAAAATGTTGGAAGTGTTAAATGCTTTACTACAACCACAAGTATAAAGCTAATTATTCTTGTGAAAGTGCTGAATGAAGAGAAATAAGAAGTGTGAAAATATGTCTTATTTCTCCATCCTAGTTTTGTTTCTTGCAGTTATCACTCTGAATGATATTGTAGGAAATCCCAAGCATCAAATACATGCGCAACAAACCATTGATCCACAAACACCTCCATCGCCAGGTATAGTGAAACCACCGCATCGGCAACAACATTTTCTTCCTATCCCACCAACAACTATAGGTGTTCCTCCTGGGTTAAGACCTATTCCTATCCCACAACCACCACATATACATCATGGATGGCAAATTCGACCACCTCCCTAAGATGCAAACCAGCAAAGAAGCATATTATTAACTATCATTCTCTCAGTTGCAACCATTTCCTTTCTTGTATGCTTAATTAGTCTTATGTTTTTTATTTTTCGATGCTTTTTTCTTTTGAACCATTCTTCTATGTTTGCTTCCGGATGCTTAGAGTACCATGGTTTACTCTCTTTTTTAATAAATACATCGTGCTTATAAATAAAATAAACGTTTAATATCATTTTTTTTTGTGTGGTGTATGTTAATTTTAAAGTTTATTTTAGTCTTTATATTTATTTTTAATCCTTTAAAACATATCATTTTAATTCTTTTACTAGTAAGAAATTCGTGATATCGTTCGAGTCCCGTCTGCATTTATATCACATGTCTATCAAATCATCATTTGTAAAGTTTGAATTTATTATTCAATTGATTAACATTGACATAGTTACAAATATATACGTTAACATCTTCCCGTCAAATATCAGTTTTAAATCCTTTTTATTATATCATATTTATAACTTTTACTAACCTACAATATATATGACAACTCCCCATCAAATTTAGTTCTAAATTAATATCTACACTTCATGGTATCTTGAAAATAAAAGTATATTGATATGTTCAATAATATTAAATAGGTTTGATTTTGTCTACCAAACCATCATTTATAAAGTTTGAATTCATTTTTCAATTGATTAACACTGACATAGTTACAAATATATACTAATAATATGCACCAACTTTTAACTCTAGCAAGATAAATATTTAAAAGATGGACATTAAAATGAACAGTCTAGAATATAACCTCTAATATTTAAAAGATGGACATTAAAGTGAATAGTCTAGAATATACTCGTGAATCAAGATGAGTTAAACTCAGTTTTTTTTAATAAGCAAAATATAATAATAGTGGATACAGAGGGGTATCCAAACCCGTATACAAAGAGACTCCATAACTCAAGAAGCCAGGAATCTACAAAAATTCACAAGGAATATTTGACCACTCAAAATAGTTACACGTATAAACATTCCTATGTTTCTTACCAATCCATCACCATGAAAAAATGATAATTATGTGCGTAATCGTATCGAGGTCCCAAAATTCTTCACTGAACATAATCTTGTTCCTAGAAGACCATAATACCCAGCAAATGATCAACCACAGACTCACTGCCTTGTTAACCTCTATTTTTTTCTCCCTCAACTTATCAATCCAATTCATAAAATGCCCGAGAATATCCCCCCAGATATATATCTCCTATGCCCAACCAATTACAGACAAACCTCCAAATCGTGACCGATTTGGTACAATGAAACATCAGATGTTCAACTGATTTGTCACTCAAAAAACAAAATGGACAAACTTTTCATGCACATTCGAAATTATTCCTCCCTTGCAAAGTTGATCTCGTGTCGGAATTTTGTAATGAAATAATCTCCACCCAAACACCAAAACTTTATGCGGTATGGGAACTTTAAAAAGTATTATATTGATTTTTCAACTCTTTAAAACATATCATTTTAATTCTTTTCTTTTAATTAATGATAGAAAAATTCATAAAATTTGTTGTTAAGCTTTTCACTTAAAGATAAAAATGAGTAATAATTGATATGTTTTTTTTATTGAAATATGATTTTTGGCATTTCAGTTGTGGTAATCGATTACAAATTTTGGTGTAATCGGTTACTACGTGTTATTTTGAGTAATCGGTTACGAAGGCGATTTTTGTTTTTTTTATTATGCTTCAGTTTCATTTTATTTCAATACGTTGTTTTGTAATATCTCATTTTATATGTACTTGCCATGTGTCGCGTCCGACTTAAAAAATAACGAGTCGACATCACATATTTAGGAAAATAAGTGATAAACCTAAATCCTAAGTAGAGAAAATCCGATAAAGAGTCAGTTAAGTGGGATGAATGTGTTAGGCATCTTTCACTTCTATTATACATAATATGATCTTTTTTAAGTTTTTTAGGGTAGGTTTGTTTGTATCATTAATTAATAAAAATTTCAATAAATCCAACTTAAGTAATTCTAAAACCCTAATTTAAACCCATATTGTACTCGCCAGGATTTTACAACCATATGTCTATGTACCTTCAATTAGAATGATCAGAGTTTCGTAGTTCGTATATTCATATCCCTAAACCCTAATCTTTTATTTATGCTCTCGGAAATTAGAACTCTATCCCATGTTATATCCCTAAAAATAACCCCTTAAGTATCCCATGTAATATCCCTTGTATCAATCCTTTATTATCCCTTATTCCAAAGAAAAAAATCCTTTAAAATATGTTATAAATTATTTGATAAAAATCAATCCCAAAGAAAAATAAGTTAATTTATTATTAATAAAAGGGTTAATAGTTATTTATCCTCCTGCAATATATGTGTGTTTTGATTTATTCCCTTTAAAAAAATAATTTTTGATTATCCCCTATAATTTTAAAATTCTAAGTCTTTTGTCCTCCAGGTGGAAAAATTACCCCTGTAAAATATATATTTTTGATTAAACCCCCTGGTTTTTACACGTTTAGGGACACCCAAAATTTTCAGGGGGATAATCCATTTTTTTAAGGGGATAAATCAAATCTCGTATATATTGCAGGGGATAAATGACTATTAATCCTTAATAAAATTAATCATAATGATAAGCTTACTTAATAAAAAGAACCTTCAATTTAAAACCTCCAATCCAAAAATTAAACCCCTATTTTTAAATCCCAAAAATAATTCATAATATAAATCCCAACATAATTTGTAAAAGGAAACCCTATTTTTCAAATGTTAAAACAAAAATTAAAAAAAAATATTATCTCCATTTATTTTTTAATTATGAATTCCTTTTATTAAAATATAAAAACCTGTTAGATTATTTTCAGATTAGTAAAAAAAATAACTAATTAATTAATTGTATATTAGTAAACCCCACAAAAATTCAGTCCTTTAATCAATTAGATAAACCCTAAAACCTAATTAATTAACCCAAATAGCAAACAATTTAGTTAAACCCAAATTAAAAATTGAAGTTTGATTCCTAAAATAAGTAAATCCAATAATTAACAACTTAAGTGAATAACCTTTCATTGCGGCTCCCATATAATGACGATTTATCAAAACTCCAAATTATCATTGATTAAACCAGCATAAAACCCTTAATTATTATTTAACTAATTTAATAAAACTCAAATTATAAGAATATTCCTATTTATAAAAATTATCCCTAACTATTTAACCACAAAAAAGTTTTAATTTCAAAAATGATAAAGAGATTTTAACAACTATACCAATCTAAGATTTTTTCAAAGGATAAACACAAAACAGAAAAAAAAGAAAGAAGATAATAAAAATTCTCAATTTTCTCTACTTGTCTCAAGAAGCTACATTAGCTTTAAATACATCAAAACCCTAATGGGTTACACTAATGGACCAAGCCCACTAAAGGAAACAACAAAGTTACAAAACATAATAATAAAATTTCCTAATTAATTTGTTTCATAATCATTCAGCCATGTGGGCTTAACTCTATTACGTTTGGGCCTGTTATCATTATTGACCCGCCCAACAACACTTTTGTCCTCAAGGTGGGGTTTGGAAGAAGAGTTTACCATATATCCCTACATTTTGACCTATACTCATACAACATTTTCAAAATATCAGATATAACCTTGATGTCAGACCGTCAGAGTTTCGAAAAATTTACCCAAAAAATCACGTTCCGGAAGACTTTAGATATGACTTCCGTTATATTTTAATCCAAACCGGAAGACTTAGGGAAAGTGTTCCGATTTAGTAATTTTTTATCATCGGAAGACTTAGGGAAAGTGTTCTGTTTCGGAACAGAACCAATAAGACTTCCGGTTGTCAAGTTTCCATGTACCGGAACACTTCAGGTAAGAGTTCGGTTTATTCCAAATACACTACCGGAAGACTTACTTGAAGTGTTCCAGTTTATTTTTTTTAATTTTTTAATTTTTTAATTTTCTTTATAATTTGTTAATATACAATTAAGGATGAAAAAAATATTTGATTTAACAACATAACAAATATTTATTACAAATTAAAATATTTGACATTAACAATTAAATATACAATTAAGGAAGAAAAAAATTATTTGACATTAACAACATAACAAACTAGTATGATACTCGTGTGTTCACACGCATTAACAACATAACAAACTAGTATGATACTCGTGTGTTCACACGCATTTGTTCTTAGAATGTATTTGTTTTAAGAATTTATTTGTTTATATTTAAAATTTGAAAATAAAAAGTATCTAATTAATAAAAATATGTAAATAAAAAAATATAATATATATTTAAAATAAATTATAAAATATAATATATATTTAAAATGAATTAATAAAAATATGTAAATAATAAATTATAAAATATAAGTCATTTAAATTGTATGCTTATTTTAATATAAATTTTGATACTAATTAAAATGAATTAAATGAATTTTAATATAAATACTAATAGAATGAAACATAAGTAATGTATGAATAAATAGTATCAAAATTGTATAATATTTTTTATTAATCGTACAATCTATTTGTCATTTATAAAAGAAGAAAACCTAAATACAATTCTTTATGTGTGCTTTATAATTTCCTCCTACTTAAACTATGACAAGTGTATAATTTCCTCCTACATGTATGCAAACAAGTGTACAATTTCCTCCTACATGTATGCAAATTATTTTTCCTATTTTTACTGAATAATAACAAGAATAAATTTACTATTGACTTAAATATTTTTATAAATAATTCCAAAACAAAATTATTTATATATAGAAATAATTATACCGTTGATTCAAATATTTTTATATATAGAATAATATATTTTATTTGTAAATTGATTTTAATCAATAATATATTAAATTGTTATTATTAATTGAATTATATAATTTGATTGAATATATCTTCACCATATTTTGTCAATTTAAGATTTTTATTATTATAAAATATTTTATTATCATCAAATATTTTTAAACAATGTCATTTTTATAAATGGGACTAAGTTTACTATTGATTCATATATTTTTATAATTAATGTCAAAACAAAAATAATATTTATCATTCTTATAAACGGGAAAAAATATTAGTAATTCAAATCTTTAATTATTATTTTTTTAAACACGGGTACTGATATGACATATATAATACTTATATTAGGAACAAATATTACGCTTTCGTACGATGGAAACATGAATTTGCTAATCAAAATATTGAATATTAAGAGAATCGTAAAGTTATTAATCAAAATATTGATTATTAACGAAAATATTAAATTACTTATCAAAATATTAAATATTAACGGAAACATTAAATTACTGATATAAATATTAAACAATTATAGAAACATAAATTTACTAATTAAAATATTGGTACCCTAGGGAATTGATTCTATTTATTTTTAAATATATATTATATATTTTTATTTATATATTTTTATTAATTAGATACTTTTTATTTTCAAATTTTAAATATAAACAAAAAAATTCTTAAAACAAATACATTCTAAGAACAAATGCGTGCGAACGCACGAGTATCATACTAGTTTGTTATGCCGTTAATGTCAAATAATTTTTTTCTTCTTTAATTGTTAATGTCAAATAATTTTTTTCTTCCTTAATTGTTAATGTCAAATATTTTAATTGTAATAAATATTTGTTATGTTGTTAAATCAAATATTTTTTTCTTCCTTAATTGTATATTAACAAATTATAAAGAAAATTAAAAAATTAAAAATAAAATAAACCGGAACACTTCAAGTAAGTCTTCCGGTAGTGTATTTGGAACAAACCGGAACTCTTACCTGAAGTGTTCCGGTACATGGAAACTTAACAACCGGAAGTCTTATTGGTTCTGTTCTGAAACAGAACATTTTCCCTAAGTCTTCTGGTGATAAAAAATTACTAAACCGGAACACTTTCCCTAAGTCTTCCGGTTTGGAAAAAACATACCGGAAGTCCTATCTAAAGTCTTCCGGAACGTGATTTTTTGGGTAAATTTTTCAAAATTCTGAGGGTCTGACATCATGGTTATATTTGGCATTTTGAAAATTTTGTAGGGGTATATGGTAAACTCTTCGGTTTGGAAATTTGCTTGGGTGAAGTAAAAGAAGAGGCCAAAGTAGGAGGCCCCATTGCAAAATTAGGCTTCAAAGAAATATGAGTGAGGCGGTAAACATTTGAACTGGGATATTGGGAAATAGCTGGCACTGACTGGACGGGGGAAGTGGGAGACATTGTAGGTGCATGTGGGACGGATGTAGGCAGGGAAACATCACATAGATAGCGCATGGGGTATTGTGGCATGTGATGACTGAAATCCATTAGTGGGAGTGAATGGTTGTGATGAGTTATTATTTGGCTCAAGGAAGAGGTATGAATTTTTTTAGGTGTTGTGAATCATCATTTGAGTTTTCAAATATGGCGAAAATCGGAACAAAAGAAAGAGAGGGCGATGAAGCATGAAAAACTCTTAGTTGTGAAACATGAAAAACGGGAGGGATCTTTGAAGATGGAGGAATATCAAGGTGATATGTGACTTGTCTAATCCGACGAAGTATCTTGAAGGGTCTGTAATAATGCTTTGACAACTTGTTAGAGATACGTCAGTGAACCGAAGACTGGCGGTAAGGCTGAAGTCGAAGAAGAACGAGATCGCCCTTTGCAAAGGTAACATGACTCTTTTTTTTATGTTCCATTATTTTTCTGCTTCGAGCTAAGTTGCATTTCAAAATATTTATCAACTCGTTTCTCTGTTGTAAGGATGCATCAACCTCAGTTATGGAAGAATAACCTGAGTTATAAGGAGGAAGAACTGGAGGAGGACGTTCGTACGAAGCTTTAAAGGGAGACATGTTAATGGAGCTGTGAAGAGCGGTGTTGTGCCATAGTTCTGCAAGGTGTAAGTACTTGAACCATTTATTTGGTTGTTCAGTGGTAAAACATCGTAAATATGTTTTTAAGCAGCGATTAACAACTTCTGTTTGGTTGTTTGTTTCAAGATGGTATGTTATGATGTACTTCAATGTGGTGCCTTGGACGCGAAATAACTCTTTCCAAAAAGTACTGAGGAATAGAGGATCATGATCAGAGATGATGGACTTTGGAGTACCATGCAGCTGACAAATTTTGACGTCAAAACGTAAGGTCAAATCCTTAGCTGAGAACTTGGATAGAAGGGAAATAAAATGGCAAAATTTGGTTAATCTATCGCAGACTATCCAGATCATTGAATGACAAAAGGAATTAGGTAAGTTTATTATGAAGTCCATTGTTAGGTCCTCCCAGACATTTTTTGGAATGGGTAGGGGTTGTGAAGGTCATTGTTTTTTTTTTGGTAGGTATTTATTTTGTTGATAAATTTTGCAGTGTTTGACAAAGAGTTTTGTGTCTTTGTAGATGTCTGGCCAGAGAAAAGAATAGGAGATATGAGCTAGAGTTGGCTGGAGTCCTGAGTGGCCAACAATATGAGTAGAATATAATTACTTCAAAATGTTCTGATGAAGCTCTTCCACCGGAGGTACTTATAGTTTATCTTTTTAGTATACAAGCTCATCTCTGATCTGGAAAAATGGGTGTGTGGCTGGTTCTGATAATAACGGTGAGGGGAGCGGCGAGAGAGGCGTAATGACGAACAAATTGTTGGTAAAATCCGGCAAGGCTTAAAAAAAACCTAAGAGTCGTGAGAGAATGTGGCCGCGGCCGATTGACAATTGCTTGAATTTTTTCTGGATCTGGGGTTATACCTTCACTTGAGATGATATAACCTACATAATCCACGGTAGGGGCAGCAAACACACATTTTGACAGTTTTGCATAAAATTTGTTAGATAAGAGTAAGTCTAAAATCAACTTTAAATGTGTAACATGTTCAACAAGACTAGAAGTATAAATCATAATATCATCAAAGAAGACTAAAACAACCCGTCATAAATAAGGACGAAGCAAAACATTCATTGCAGATTGAAATGAACTAGGAGCGTCAGTTAACCCAAAGGGCATAACCAAAAACTCATAGTGCCCATCATACGTTTGATAACACGAAAATGTATCGTACTTTTAGGCCCGATTCACATGGATTTGAGTTTCGATTTATTTGTTTTTTTCTTAATTTATGTTTTATTATGCTGGTATTTAATATGTTTTCAGGTAACTTGGATTAAATCAGATTAATTTACAAAAGGAAGAAAATGAGAAGAAATGGAACAAATAATATAAAAGTTGCATTATCCACATGTGACGAGCATCACAAGTATCTTACGGTCGTTACACATTAAAGGTGAGACAATCGTCACTATCACAAGACGACTGTCACAAGTAAAAAAACATGGAATTTATAAAACGCAACTTGGTCAAAACCTATGTGAAGTTGTTCCTAATATTTCTCTCCTGAAGCAGACCAAACCAAGTCAATTGGAAGCCAAGTCTTCTTCAAGCCAGAGATTATTTATCCTATATTTTCTCTCTGCATTTGAATACGAGGACTATAAATTAAAGCCTCTAGAACTTCTCTAGGGGACTTCTTTTTTTTGTCAGAATTCATTGTTTAGTTTATAGTTTTTATTTGTTCATGTAAAAGTAATAGTTCTCCACATCAGTGGACTATTACCGCAATTAGTTTTAGGATTATGTTTCTTTTTGTATTTTATTTTTTCCGCAACGCATTCAAGAATTCAAGATTCAGTATATTAATCTAAGCATTAAATCAATTCCAGGTTTTATTTAATGTTATTTACTTTATCATCTTCTTATTTAATTTTCGAGTTATGTTTCCATCTTTAGTTTAATATCGTACCTGCATATTTATTTTCCTGTCCATGTCCAGCTAAATAGTTTTGAGTCTGGCGTATGAGGACCATCGCTACCGACGGGACTTGCTAGAAAATAATAGGTGCGAACTTATGATAAAAAGTTTGCTTTGGTTTTAATTTCCAAGTTTAATTTAAATAGCTTTGTCACGAGAGTGAGAGGTTACTTAACACAATTTTGTCACGATAGTGAGAAATTAATTAAGTTTAGAACCGGCACAGCGAGAGCGTGGGGATCGAACCAGATAGTGGAAATTAGGCAACAAATCTAAATACAGCGAGAGCGCTTTAGATACATTTAGGATAATATTAGCTTTCAAAATATATTTCTTAATTACCGGACGTGCGAGAGAAAAATCTTGGGATTAGGAAGTATGACTTTAGTTAATATCACGAGAGCGTGAGGCAGAGTCTTTAAGTCAATTTATTCTACGAAACAAAGTTATAATCTAATTAGTAACTGAATTATATTAAGTCCTTTAGGAATGCAGAATCCATATTCCGGTCTCTCTTTATTATCTTATTTTCTTAGTTTTATTTTAAGTTCTAGTTTTAGTTTCGTATTAATCAAACATCATTCGCCTTAGCTTTACAAAGTAACGACAGAGTACAGTAGGTTGACATTGGTCTCTGTGGGATCAATATCTTTTATTACTACGCGATAGACTGTGCACTTGCAGTTAGTAACCGTTAGACTCAGAAAATCGCGATCAAGTTTTTGACGTCATTGTCGGGGACCAAAAGTCAATATTATCATTCCATTGTTGCACCGTATAGACTAAGGCATTTACTTTCTTCTCTCTATAACTATGTATCACTCAAACTTCTTCTATGATGATAACTTCCAGTATTTTGAGGAATCACACTCAAATTCTCCCTACGATTACTATCGCCAATATTTCGAGGAACCACAAGAAGCCCATAATTTCAACCTAGAAATATTAATGAAGGATCTCAATGCGAAGCTGACTCATACACGATATCTCTCGAAACCACACCCAAATCTCCTCCATGATCACCATTCCCAACACTTCGAGGAACAACAGGAATCTGTTAATTCCAACCTTGAAATGTTATTGGAAGATTTCATTTAAACAACATCTAATGTTAGTCTAGAATCGATGATGAAGCGCTTTGTGGAGGCACGAACTCTTTAAAATGAAGAGCTTAGAAGATAACATCTTGGTACTCATGAAACTCTTAGGAAGATAAACACAATGGTTGAGTCCCTCGTGACTCACACTGAGGCATTGGAGAGCCAAATCTTGATACTTGCACTGACACCTATAAGACCTTCCCCCGAGGAAAATGCGTATGTTATAAGAACTAGTAGTGAAAAATAACTCGAAATTTCTAAGGATGGTGATTATGAGGTTGATGAGAGTGATTTTAAGGATGACGAGAGTTCTGGTGAGGAAAATCCACTGATATCATCTGAATGGGAGGTTGTCATAAAGGTAGAGGATGGAGCAACTATCGATACTCCTCCTTATACCCCATCACATCCTTTCTCGTATAAGTTTGCAGAATCTAAACCCAAAACGTATGCGGAAGCATTAGAAAATATCCACACCAAAGCACCTTTGTATGAGGTCTTGCATAAAAAGAGAAAACCAGAGGACTTTGAAGCTAGGGAAATTATTAATCTTAAGCGGACAAGGTTAACTTTTGAGGAGTTGGATGAAATAACTAAGCCCAAACTTGAAAAGCTAATACTTAGCATAGATCCAAAAATCACCAACACAAGTTCAAAAGAATAAACCACACCACAGAAGGAAGAAAATAAAGGTGAAAGATATGTGAGATGGCTTGATAAATGGCCATGGAAACCGAAGAATTAATACTCTAAAAGTCGAGTTATCAATGTTAAACAAAACACTATGTGGGTGGCAACCCACCAGCTTTTATTTTAATGTTTTTCTTTTTTTTTCTGCAGAAAATAAAGAATTGTATCGCTTGTCACGTCTCATCCACGTTTAGAAAAAGGATCTCTAGACGACAATCCCTTAAAATGACCAGGTCCCCACGGACATTCCTACGAATGTCACTGCTGGTGGTGACACCGATGATGAGTATGATAGGAGAGAACATGTTTCTCTTGTCCGTTACTTGCATCTTCTTTGTCTTTTTGCATGATCAGGTTCCACCTGCACACACCGCACCGTATTTTTCTAACATTCTTTGCAGGTACTTCCTTCAGAAATATGCAATATGATGAGCAGCTTCATGAAAAGTGAAGTTCCAGATAACTCGTAATACAAGACGCCAAAGTAGAAGTGGTCAGCAAATACGAGGACGACTAGGGAAGAATCAAAGTAAATTCGGTCGTGGTGGCACGCAATGGCAGTCATACAAGTTCTATTTTTTCTTTACCACCTTTTATCAAAACATTGAGGACAATGTTTGGTTTAAGTATGGGGGAAGAACTCTACCGCTTTCATTTTAACTCTTTTTAGTTAGATTTAGTTAGATTTATTACTTTCTAGCATAATGTCAAGTTTTTATACGCTATTTTGTGTTTATCGACTTCCCACTCCCTTGAGCCACACCAAATATTTTGAAATTTTTTGTGTTAAAAATAGTGTTTCTTTGAAAAAACTTAGGTTACAGGCGAAATTGAGGTTAGATTGTGAGACTTGGGAAAATTTCGCAAGATCGGTATCGTCTTAATACTGTGAGACTCCCAATTATGGAAATCAATTTGAGTACTTATTATGCCATAGCCTTAAGTTCTCACCCTTTTAGTAGTCCCCTATGTCATACCCTAAATTTTGACCATAAATTTTCAATTTTTTTTATTCATCTTACGCATTTTTATCGCAATATCTTTAACCAGTCATCTTTGTATTTTGGTCAGTTTTTCCTCATTAGTAATGCATTTAGTTTCATTTGGATGTACTTTCATTTTTTAGATTTCATTTCAATTTAAAAAAAAAAAATAGGATGTTGTCTCATTTTAGTTTAATTGTTATTTTTTAGTTAAATATTTATCATAGACTACTTAAAATTAATTAGTTCAATTTCCATATTAGTTTTAATTTAATTATTATTTAGTTAATTTTGATTAATTATTTTTTGTTTTAGATTAATTCTTAAAATATATATTTTGTTTGTTTCTATTTATTCTTAAATGGTTTTTTAGATTTAATTTTAGTTTTAATTTAATTTAGTTCAACTTTTTAGTAAGATTTTATTAAATTATATTATTCTAGATTAATATTTCAATTTTTAGTTTAACAATTTTATTATTTTTCTTTGTTAATACTTTTAATCATTATTTTATTTTTTGTCTATTATAGTCCAATCTCAATTGGTCTTGTTACTATATTTTTATACAAACCAAAGCCTTTACCAATTTATCACTTTAGTCAAAAAATTCTGCTATCATAGCAGTGATATCACAGCAACAAAGACCAACACCACACTCCAAACTGTACCATTTTTTTCACAGTTTTAGCTATAAAAAAAACTGCATTAAAAAAGGGGAAAATAACAAGTCAGAAGAATAGCAAGTGGAGTTCTCAAGAAAAGAAAACAATTGGTAAATGGGGGGACCTGATCTTTCGACCGGATCATCTAAAGAAGGGACCATGAACGCAAACTAAAAAAACTCAAGATAAAAACAATATTTAGCTCCCTCCAAAAACCAGATCCGGGGACCCTGATAACACCTGACTTCATCTTTCATAAAAAAAAAACCACCCTCAGTAGCCTTTTTTCCATTTTCCTCTCAATCATCACCTTTTCAACATTAATCTACTTAACCATCATCTACTGCATTTGGAACAAGATATACTTCCATTTTCACCCTTCAATACTCATCTTTCTGCATACCAATATTGAACCAGAAAACCTCCATAAACCGTAAACCGCATAACAACTAACATGAATCCTTCACCATATCAACATACTGCAACCACACCTCTAAGATAGATCATCCTCCACCATCGAACCACCGTGCAACCCATCACCACGCAATCGCTCACCAACCACATTTCACCAAATCAGAAATGGATCCAGAAAGAAGAAGAGATTTGAGATGAAAAAGAATAATTGGAAAAAAAACAGATCAAAACCATAACTTGTTCTTCTTCCATAATACATACATCGACACAAACCATAACCAAATCCACGAAATCAGATAAACCTTCAAACCTCAAATCTCAAAACAACGCCCAATCACATTTCATCTACACACCGCGATTCAGGGGGAGAGTGATGAAAATGTAAACCGGCCACCCACCGACGAAATCTAGACACCCACGACTTTCCCAACCACTTCCGTAAAACACTCAAAACGGAAACCGAAGCCACCACTCACCCACGCCTTCCGTCGCACCGATCGCGATCTGAATTTGAGTGCATGAACCGCCGCGAATCCACGTTGAGAGAGAGAAGCATCGTCGTGAGGGTGAGAAACTGTGAACCGAATGGTGAATCGTTGAGAGTTGAGAGCACCGCCGTCGGATTCGTTTGAAGGGTGGGTTTCGTATTTCATTGTTTTTTTTCTTTTATCAGAAGTGTGTTTGAGTGATGGATGAAGAGAAACACAGTTAGGTCAATGGTTTAATTTGTTATTATTTTATTATCATGCTAATATATATTTTCTTAGTGGATCGATGGGCTTCTTAGCCCATATACATTTCTACGCACACATCATCCACAGCCGATATCACACACCCTATTGTCTCATTTATGTTTTTTGGATTAGCTCATTCATTTCACTGCTATACACCACCCATACAGATCTGTCGAACTCCCTTTTTGTTTATGTTCTTTTTTTATTTATTTATTATTTATTCTTATTTTTATTTTCTAATTGTTAATTTGATTCCACTTTTCATTTTTAGGGATATTTTGGTTAGAATAGTTTTAATATTATTATAATATTTTTAGCCCTTTTTATTAAACTTTGGATTTTTTTGGATTAGTTGTTGATGCTTTTATATAAAATAATTCTTGACGCTTGATGTTAATCTTGATTCTTGATGTCGATCCTGATTAATCCTTGGTACTTGACGTTTGTGTTTGAGTTTTGTTGTGATTTAGACTTGTTACTTGACTTTTTCTACCTGGTGATACTTTGACGTGCTTTGAGCTTTTTAACAAAATTTCCTTGAATTTTTTCGGTGTGTATTGAAGAGGCAACAAACCTTCTCTGTTAGGTACCTATGAAAACTCATTTTACCTCTTTCACACTTCATTATAATCCTAATATTATATTTACTCTTGTATGATTTATTTCTCGCATTTACAACCATAAATTGTCAATTAAACATGCGCACATTAAGACTAAACCATTCCAAACGTAAAAGTTTCTTGGTCCAACACCAAGTAAATTCATGCGCCTACATTTTGCACACACGTAAGTCGGTCATCCTTATGATCTCCATCCGCACGACCTCACGCGTTTAAATTAATTAACGAGGAACTGAACTTCGGAATCTAGCATTCCGCGGGTTCTTTGATGAACCACTCTTGAGCCTAACCTTCGAGTTGTGTTTCATTTACTCCTTCGTTACTAAAAATATCAAACCCTAAAACATCCAAAATGCAACGTCTTAATTCACAAATCAAATAACGGAGGAACTGGATTATGGAGTCTAGCACTCCACATAATCCTTGAATCAAATCACTCCTGTGCTAGCCCCACACGATGTGGTTTATTCACCCTCTTGTTCCTAAAACGTGGAAACATTTAAATTAATTATACGAAGAACTGAAGTCAGAAATCTAGCATTCCTCGGGTTTTTGAACTGAATTACTCTTGAGACTAGCCTCCGGGTTGTAATTCATTCACTCTCTCGTATCCAAGACAATTCAACAACCTTAAAATATTAGACATGGTTCATCTCCATAGGAAAGGTATCTTTTTTTATCTCCCACAAACACAAACAATCAATTTTCTCAAACAATTTCTATCAAAGGAAGAATGTGGCATTGCTTGTTGATCCTCGTATCCAAGTTTAAAGCTTCTTCCGATTTTTATTTTCTCAAAGAAAGAATGTGGCATTGTTTGTTGATCACCGTATCCAAGTTTAAAGCTTCTTTCGATTTCATTCCTCAAATATTTGTGGTAGAATAAGCGAGACATCTCCCTTAAAGATGACGACTTGTCTCTTTCTTTTCAAATACAACTTAAAACTTACCAACCAATACAAATCAATTTTATAATTAATCAGCGAACGAACTGAATTCTAGAGTCTAGCACTCCACATAATTCTTGAATGCAATCATTCCTAGGCTAGCCCCATGCGTTGTGGTTCATTCGTCCTCTCATTTAAAACACCTTAACAAAGGTCAAACACTTTTCTCTAAATGAACATTGTTTAAATCTTTCTATCTCACATACAAGCTAGCGCTTCAGCCCCCTATCGCGAGTAAAAAAGCCAACGCTTAGTAGTTAGAAAGCGTTTTCAAACTATTGTTCATTAAAAACCACAAACCGTAGTTGCACGAACTACGAATCTCTGACTTTCCCATTGCACAAGAGAATACGTAGGCACGGGGATTTTCATCCTTTGCGAGCACAATAATAAAAATATTAACATTTACCCCATAACAAATAATAACTAAAATATTTCTTTAAAAACAATCTTAATAAACTTTAATCATTAAAAGAAGACAATAGCATAAATCAACTTTTAAGCGCAAATTAGACTAAGAGGTTCCCGTTGAGTACAACGGACATGAGGGGTGCTTAACAACTTCCCTTTGCGTAACTGACTCCCAAACTTAGATTAGTGGTTTCGTTGACCATTTCTTATCCTTATTTAGGTTGTGTCTATATCTCCCTTTTCTCTCGTAGAATAAATAGAATTAGGTGGCGACTCTGTTGTTTGTTTTAGGATCGTATTTTTCGAGGTACGACACCCTATTAGTTTATATTAGCAGTCAGCATCATCCTAAGCACACACTAAGTAGGAAGCCGATGCAAATAAGTGTATGATCTCAAAGTTAAAAGAATAAATTAAGAGAACAAAATGAATGAATGAAAATAAATGTTCCTTCTAAGTTAGGTGGTCCTTACCCGATCATTTATCCCAACGGTGTAAAATTCTTTATTTTATTGATATGTGCAAAAGAAAAAAAATGATGAAAATGAGATCATAGTCACTAACAGGCTATCCTACCATGAGTATGAAAGGATAACGGACTTTATGTGATTGTGCCAAAATGAAAAGGGATGAAAGAGGGATGAGTGAGTTAGACTTAGGTATAATGACATGATTCAGATTGGTTTGTATAGGAGGAAGGTTGATGACCGTAAAAGCGGAATTGTGTTGCTACAATATCCTTAGTGTGTGAGCAAGTACCTATCGATACAAACTTAACCGAAGTAGATTTGGTAGCCTAGGACGATTATTCTGTTGAACTATTTTTCTTATGAGCCATAGTTTGCTTGAGGACAAGCAAAGGTTTAAGTGTGGGGGAGTTTGATAACACGAAAATGTATCGTAGTTTTAGGCTCGATTCACATGGATTTTAGTTTCGATTTATTTTTATTTTCTTAATTTATGTTTTATTATGATGGTATTTAATATGTTTTCAGGTAACTTGGATTAAATCGAATTAATTTACAAAAGGAAGAAAATGAGGAAGAAATGAGAAGAAATGGAACAAATAATATAAAAGCTGCATTTTCCACATGTGACGAGCGTCACAAGTATCTTACAGTCGTCACACATTAAAGGTGAGACGGTCGTCACTCTCACAAGACGACCGTCACAAGTAAAAAAAACATGGAATTTATTAAACACAACTTGGTCAAAACCTACGTGAAGTCGTTCCTAATATTTCTCTCCTGAAGCAGACCAAACCAAGTCAATTGGAAGCCAAGTCTTTTTCAAGCCAGAGATCATTTCTCCTATATTTTCTCTCTACATTTGAATACGAGGACTATAAATTAAAGCCTCTATAACTTCTCTAGGGGCCTTCTTTTTTTGGCCAAAATTCATTGTTTAGTTTCTAGGTTTTATTTGTTCATGTAAAAGTAATAGTTCTCCACATCGGAGGACTATTACCGCAATTAGTTTTAGGATTCTGTTTCTTTTCGTATTTTATTTTTTCCGTAACTCATTCAAGAATTCAAGATTCAGTATATTATTCCAAGCATTAAATCAATTCCAGGTTTTATTTAATGTTATTTACTTTATTATCTTCTTATTTAATTTTCGAATTATGTTTCCGTCTTTAGTTTATTATCGTATCTGCATATGTTGTAAACACCCCAAATTTGCCCTCACCCATTCACACCATGGCTTGTGGTCTTTTCATATGCATAAGTTCAATCATAGCATCTCATATTGCATTTTTGATTCACTGCATTGATTCTAAGTCATCTGCATCTAGGGTTTGTGATCTGAGCAATCCAAGAGCCATTTGAGCCACTCCAAAGGTCACCAATCACTTCAAATGGGTCCATGTATGTTCAAACATCATATTATATCCTCTCAAAGTCAAGAATATCAAAAAATCACAAGAACTGAGATTGGCATGGAAGCAGAGCCAGGTTTGACTGCACAGATGACCTAGAATTAGGGTTTTGGTTTCAAAGGCCATAACTCCAATTTATTTGGTCATTCTTGTTTCTATTGGTCTCTATATGGTATAAGGATCATGCATATCAATTTTCATGAAGAAATTCAATGGGAAGGCATCTGATCAAGAGTTGACTTTTTGAGCAAGTCAGTGCAAAATCAGGGCATCTGAGGCCCTCAATGACCCAACCAAGGGGTGTTCTTCATCATTTTGATTGTGTATGGTCTTCATTTGATCATAGAAAGTGTTAGAGGTTCACATAATTGAAGAATTTCAAGCCATTTGCAAAGTTGACTTTTTGGGAAAATGACTTGTAATGGAAACTTGCCATTTTGGGAAACTTTTTCAACCCTTGCTTTTTGATTCAAAAATGCCTCAAATGGGAAAACTTTGGTCATGAAAGTTGTAGAATGGATCATTCCCTTTTCAAAAAGTACAAGAACTTGTCCTAATTCATTTTGGATCAAAAGTTATGGCTTGTCAAAGTTGGGAAAAATCACATAATTTCATGTTTTACACCAAAGAGGCATTTTGCAAAATGGTATGATAAAGCATTCTAAAGACTTCAAATGTGCACAAACTCATTACAACATGATCATGTGACTTCTAAAAATCAGAATTGGCCCAAGAATTATGCATTTTGATGCCTTGATCTTCATGAATTTCCAAAGGGGCCAAACTTTGTGAAAATTGCAAAACATCTCATAAACTTCATTCAACTTGCTGAATCATCTCAAAACTAATCCCATGGACATCCTTAATCTCAGCTGAGCTAGGACAAGCCAATGAGCTAGCTACACCATTGCCCATACCTCAAGTACAACACTTTTGACTTTTTGGCAAAAACACCGATACCAATCCCACAGTGACACAACAACTCTCTGCCCAATCCAGACCTTACAAACACACTTCAAGCAAGCCATTTCATCACACAACTCATGCTGAAACACTCCCCAAGCCAGCATTCTCATTTTTCACCTCTTATGCAACTTCCTTCGAAACTCATCATACAAGCATCAAACATTGAAACAAACTTCACAAAACATCTCAGCATACTCCCCTGATCATTTCCCTGCCCCCATTCATCCCTGAAACATCCTCAAACTGAAACACGATTTCCCTCCCTCACTGAACAGAACTCACTCAATCTCTCAAACCAGCCAAAAGAAACTCCAACCAAGCTTTGCAAACATTTGAGGGAGGTCATTAGAGCAGATTGGAAGCAAGGAGCTGGCCAGAAGGTTGCAAACTGAGAAAGCTCAAGCTCAGGTACCTCAAGAACTTTTTTCCAGAAGTTGTTTTTTATGTTATAGAATTGTTTTTTGTGCTCCACTGATCATTTTGGTGTTCTTAGTTTTTAAAATGATTGAGTTTTGAGCTTGAACCATGTCTCTGAAAGTTTGACCTAAAAACTTCTTTGATTCGATCCGTGTTTGTGTTGAGAGATAAACATGATTTTGTGCTTGATTCGTGTTTAGGGTGGGTAGAGGATGAATTCTGGAGAGTTAGAGCGTTTGAAATGGCCTAGGGAGTGATTTTGATTTTCGGTTGGCCGGAGAAGATGACCGGAACACTGTTCCGGTCACCTGAAAGTGTTTAGGGTTCAGATTAGGGCTTAATGACGTAATTAGGCAAGTTTGAATGTGGGCCGTCCATTAGCGCGCGTAGTCAATTCCCGCCCCTGTGAGTTTGAATCCCAGCCTTTGGATCAGTTGACTTCTCATTAATTCAATTTTATTTTCATTTTATTTGATTTATTTTGTACATTTTATTTAAAATAGCAAAATACATTTAAAAATTCTGAAAATTTTTGTCAAAGCTTTCATTAATTTTTAAAACCCAAAAATATTTTTATTTTTATTTTTTGCATTAAAAATTATTTTTAAATCATTTAAAAGTTTATTTTTAATTAGTTAATAAAAATTAATTAATTAAAAATACTTTTAGGTATTTAAAAATCACAAAAAAATTCATGTAACATTTAAAAAAATTTTGAAACATTGTCCAACTCTCAAACAAAATTTCTTTTTTGTTCTTGATGCCTTTTGATCATTTTCAATGGAATTAAATTCATTATTAGGCAATATTTTGTGACAAACTTCAAAAATTCATTTCTGCCTAACCATTGAGAGTTGGACAATGATTCTTTTTGCATTGCATCTTGCATAACATGTAGTTTATAGGATAAAATTGGCATGAATTGTTCTTTCATTTTCATTTTGTTTTTGCATTTTTCTTGTCAAGGTACCTTAAAACCCTAGCAATCTTAGAAAATTCATAACTTTCAATAGGTTAAGAGTTGGATCCCCTCCTTTAGGCAGTGAGTTTGTATAGGTCTAAGGTTCCTTTGATTGCATTTTCAAATTTTTATCATGTCATTTGCTTCTGGTTTTGGATTTTTGCTTTGTATGTTGCATATAACCCTAATTTATGCCTTCCTTTGCATCCATCTTCCATTTGCTTGCATACCATGACTTGCCATGACATTTTGTGCATCCATTTGATTCATAACACATCTTAGGACATATTAGAATCATGTTTGATCATTGCATCTTTCATTTGCCATGTTATATGTCTTTTGCATTCCATAACTTTTCATGAACATCCATGGTTCAGAACATGCTTCTTTTGCATCCATATGTTTGTATGATCATCCTAATGCTTTGCCTCATGTTTGCATCATCTCTTAGCATCATTAACATCATACTCATGCTTCTGGTTTTTGGTTTGCATCATCGCATTTCATCTCATTTGCATTGCATTTCATTTCTTTTGCTAACTTTTCAGGTGGTAAGTTGTTTTGAGAAGTGGATTTGCCTTCACTTCTCACAATCTCTTTTCATCTCTCTTATGCATCATTGTTGCATTTTATCTTGTCCTTTGGATTGAGCTTGCTCATTCTTGTTCATCTTACCTTCTTTCTTCAAGCAACTTGTCTTCTTAAGTGAAGCAAGTTGTCTTACTTCATCCTGTTTCTTTCTCCTTTCATCTTGCTCCTCCTTGGTGGCCTTTGAAGATTCTTTCTCTCTTAAGCCTCACAAACCCTAGGAATGACCAAGCATGATAATAATTAGGGTTTTATTAGTCCCCCACTTAGCGTTTACCTTTGTGTCTCTTTGAGTCTTCTCTTCTCATCTCATAATCAGGGACTAAACCCTAAAGGCTTTAAGGCTTTGTGATTAAGCTTATGCCTGCATCCTTCTATTAGGATGGAGTGTATAACTTTAATCCTAAGTGTTAAACCCTTAATGTGTTTAAATCCTTTAATCAATTCACTTAATAATCATCAAGACATCAAGCTTGTAACTTGGGCCTTGCATTAGGGTTCTAATTCTTCCTTAACTGGTTAAGAAGGACTAACCCTAGTGTTAATGGACAAGTCCCCCTCAAGTTGTCTTACAAATCATAAAATCCACTTCTTCATCTTATCATTAACTAAAATCCATCTAATAAAGGCTTTGTTTTGTCATGAGGTTAATCCCTAATCATGGATTAAGTTGAGGAGTCTTCCTCAGCTTAAACATTCTCATCTATTATCCTTCTATTGGGATGGTGTAATGAGTCTGTTTAATCCCTGATTATGGCTTAATCTCATTACTCAACACTAAACAAAAACAAAAAAAACATCTAAATAATCACAAGTAGGTTAATGATCTTAATCCTACATCATGGTGATTAAGTGTGAGATGCTGACTTCACACTTAAGGTATTCTCATTACCCCTAATCAGAGGGAGGATGTGATGAGTTTACTAACCCATTGGTTTAAGCTTAAGCTCATTAACTTATGACAAACTTTCAAAAGAAATAAAAGACTGAAAACACAAAAACAAACAATAATCGTCTCCTTCGGGATTCTTTTCTCATCATCTTCACTCATAAACGAGAACTCGCTTCTTCCGTCTAATGCAAGACAATTTACACCTGAGCCAGACAGGTCATACACTTGAGCATAGACAAGTAATCAGTTCACAAGTCAATTTATCTTTTCAGTCTCTTTGGGTCGAACTACGGTGTTCTGACTTCCTCATTGCACGAGAGGATACGTAGGCATAACTTAACAGTTATCGAACAAAAGTCTCTGTTCATTCCCCCTCTTTTTAGCCTTATTCTTTAAGCCTCATGGTCATGAGCATTTCATCTCTATTCCTACACTGACACTTCACTTACATACACTACACTTCTTTTACACTGACATTTGCATTCTTTTCCAGCCTTGATACACAGATAGCACTGACACTACCCCTTTAAAACACAAATCTTTTAAGCGTGGATCCCGTCGAGTACGGCGGACAATCTGGGTGCTAATACCTTCCCAGGTTGTAACCAACCCCCTTTCTCAATCTCTCTGGTTCGCAACCGTCTTATCCATATCTTTTCTTAGGTTTATGCAGCATTACCTTTCCTCCGGGATAAAAATGCCTAGCTGGCGACTCTTTTCTTGTCTTTCTGAGTTCACCCCTGTGTGTTCTCATCCCTTTTCGCCGACCGTTCGCGTCTATACCCCTCTTGACCCGTACGTGTCATCAGGTGGGAGCGACACATATGTATTTTCCTGTCCATGTCCAGTTAAATAGTTTTGAGTCTGGCGTATTAGGATCGTCGTTACCAATGGGACTCCGTAGAAAATAATAGGTGCGAACTTATGATTAAAATTCTATTTTGGTTTTGATTTCCAAGTTTAATTTAAATAGCTTTGCTACGAGAGTGAGAGGTTACTTAACACGGTTTTGTCACGAGAGTGAGAAATTAATTAAGGTTAGAACCGACACAACAAGAGCGTGGGGATCGAACCAGATAGTGGCAATTAGGAAATAAATCTAAATACAACGAGAGTGCTTTAGATACGTTTAGGATAATATTAGATTTCAAAATATATTTCTTAATTACTGGGCGAACGAGAGCAAAATCTTGGGATTAGGAAGTATGATTTTAGTTAATACAGGAGAGCGTGAGGCAGAGTCTTTAAGTCAATTTATTCTACGGAACTAAGTTATAATCTAATTAGTACCGAATTATACTAAGTCCTTTAGGAACGCGGAATCCATATTCCAGACTCTTTTTATTATCTTATTTTCTTAGTTTTATTTTAAGTTCTAGTTTTAGTTCGTATTAATCAAACATCACTCGTCTTAGCTTTACAAAGTAACGACATAGTACAATAGGTTGTCATTGATCTTTGTGGGATCGATATATGTTATTACTACGCGATAGATTGTACACTTGCAGTATGTAAATGTTAGACTCAGAAAGTCGCGATCAACATTCTGGATGTTGTTTTGTGCGTATCCTCTAGAGTGACCCGAATTCAGTGATAACTAGATCTGAGATCAATTTTAGAGAATATAGTTGCTGAACCCAATTCATCAAAAACTTCATCTATGGGTGGGATAGGAAAACAATTTCGAACAATTATTGTATGAACCATCTTTTTTTTTCCGAACTAATAAAATGGGTGAGGAGTATGGGCTATTACTGGGTTTAATGATGCCTTCAAGCATGATATCGTGAATGATGGTTGTCATTGCCTCTTTTTGTGAGTGTGGATATTTGTAGGGTTTATCGTTAATACATGTGGTGTTTGTAAGAATTGGAATATGGTCAATTTTGATATCAAATGCACCCTCATTCCACATTTATGGGAGATCGAAATGTGATCATTTCTATCAAATCTAACACAAATCATCATTGAACCAACTAACGATCGGTAACATTGTTGTTTTTCAATATATGTTTTTTCTCACAAATGTACATTAACTAGAGTAGATAAATAAATAGAAGAAAGTCAAAGTCAATTTTTTAAAATCTCAAATTAGATATTTCCTCCGGCCTCAAATATAAACAATTTTACAAACAAACAAAAATGATATTAAATATAAGAAAAAATTATCTATATTTATTATATTCAATATCATTATTCCAAATATATCCCTATTTTTTCACATTTCTATATTTTGAACGATTTTCAAAGGAAAAGTATGGATAAAATTAGAAAGATTATACAAGTTAAATACAATCAAACATTTTTCTTAAAATATTAATTGATATGCACCGACAGTGTAAAATATTTTACACTGTCAATTCATCACCATTACATGTTTATTATACTTTATAAGTTTTTAAAATAAAAATTAAACTTGTTATAACATCCGACAATTATAATTCACTGACAATATAAAACTTCTTTACACTATTAGTACATATCAATTAAGTTTTTTTTTAAATAATTTTTTTTTTTAAATTTATTTATATATGAGACCGGAGACAATCCCTCCTAAAAATAGATATTTGAAGCAATTATTTAGAATCTCATAATAAGTCAAAGCAAGGTGTAGTTAGGGTAAAAAAATTACAAAATTGACTATAACCAACGCGTAAGTCGTGGTCTTCTAACCACATCTACCTTCTTTATGTAATTCAAAGAGACAATGAAACGAGGGTGCATTGTTGTTTTCCGGATCAGTCATCTTCCCATCAGCTCTGTTCCCACGCTTGGTGAATTACAGGACAAACGAAAAACTTCTTGTTGCGCGTTTTTTCCCATTCAACTGTACTTCCGATGTGACGTTTTTGTCCCATGTAGAACTTTAGTATATGTGAATGTCATGTAATAAAGTCTACTTAATAATTTTTAATAGTCAGTGAGACTTAAAATAAGTCTTAATGTCTAGTTTTTTTTGGCTGTTAATTCATTTTTTTTGTTGTTTATGAATTTTAAAGAAAAATATTCTATTATTGGTAAGTCTAAAGCTAGATTATAACTTTAGGAGTCTACTGGTTCTTTCGTGTAATGATGAGTTAAATATTGTATTGTACTCAAATTAGTCATTAGTCAATGAGTGTGTATAATTATGGGTGGTAAAGCGGATGATCTATCACATTTAAGTCTATATTATTTAAGTTCGTCCAAAAGTGGGATGGAGCAAGCCATCTTAGGTACTTGAGCTCAAAAATCAAGTTCGTCCCAAATGAGTTGGTTGGTTGACGAGTCGGTCTGTCAATTTTTTTTTACAATTTGATTTACTATATAATAATTTAAATTTTTAATCATTATTGAAGAGGACAACAAATTTTAACAATACATAGTAAAACTTTAACAAATCTTAATGTAAATGACATATTCTTCAACATAAACAAACAACATATAATATAAAAAATTTAAAACAAACACACTAAAACCCAAAAATCAAAACTTTATCATCATAATGAGAAACAAACCCCCTCCCCTCTGTGTAAAACTTACCCTGTAGATTTTGAACTCAACTCCAATGACAACGAATAATAGAAAATAGAAAAGAATATATTCTTTATGTTTTGCAATACAAATTTTTCCTACTATGAGTAAAAATAAAGAACGAAGCAGAGATCAATTAATGTCTTCAAAATGAGGTGTTTGTGGTTATATAAAAAAATGAATATTATGGTTTGACGAAATGAGAATTGTTTTAAAGTATGTCTACTGCATACCACCTTAATATTATTTTAAAAGTAGCTTACATGGGCCGACCCGCAAGGCCCGAAAAATCAAAGAGTTTGAGCCTTAAAATTAGAGCCCATATTTTTCAAGGCTTTTTTAGCTCAACCCTGAAAAGTCCGCTACCCATTAGGGCTAGCCCATATGGACCGTGGGTAGTGCATTAGGCTCATATCGATATAAATTTTAAGAAATTATATTAATATTTATATTGTCTTACTCCAAAATAACTCATTGATTTTTCTCACATCACTAAATTTTATCTCTATTCTATTCAATCTTTCTCTTTTAAATATTATACATTAATATAATCAACACTCTTTCCTCATATTCTATTAGTTTCTTTTATATTAAATATTCGAGTATTATTTTATACAATTTAGGCATGTATTGTATTTAAAAATACATTATAGTATTTATAAAAGATAATATAGTATTTAAATAATGTATTATGTTTAAAATAATATAATTTTTAATTTTATTTATAATAAATATTACAATATTTTTATTTTATTTTCTTATTAAAAAAAAGTCAATTTAGGACCGGGTAGCTCGAAACTCATCTAGGACCGGACCCAAGTAATAATTTTCAAACCCATATTACAAATAAACTTTTTTTGACATAATCCTAAAAAACTCAAACCCCCATCAAGGCCGGCCCGTTTAGGGCCGGATAATCCATTTTAACAGCTCTAACTTAAACTACCATTTATTTCCTTTTAACATTATATATGATACTTTCTTTTATATAATAATATTTTGAAATTAATTATATTAAATAAAGTAAAACGTAATTTATTTTGTCCATTCAAAAATTAATATTATTTAGTTCAACTAAACATAACGACTTCTTTAAGTCATATTTGAGTAAGAAAATCCGAATTTGCAATCAACATTCCAAAAAAAAAAGTTAAATATATTTTCGGCTCCAATAAAAATCTCATATTTTTAACTTTAGTCCTTATAAAAAAATATATATTTTGGGCTCTACAAAAATTTTATGCATACTGTTTTAATCTTTGTTATTTTTTAAAATTTTGAAAACTATTTAATTATTCATAATTTTTTTTAAAGAATTAAATATGAATTTTTTAAATTTCAAATAATAATAATAAAAATAATGAAAATCTCGTCTTATAAATTAAATTTTGAGTTTTTTTTTTCTGAGGAACTTTTTATAACGTTCTAAACATATCTTTAAAATAATCATTGAAAAATACACATTGCTTTAACAATAGGGATTAAAACTGCGTACATAATTATTATGTAGGAAACAAAATACGCTATTTTTACTATAGGGATATTTTTTGGTAATGTGGGATATTTGAACGAACTCTAGGTTTAGCATGTCGTCGAAGCCCGCTCATATGATGTTGTTTAATTGAGTCTTGTGGTATGGATTCAATTGTTTAAGTTAGCTTGTACCCTAAGTTAGCTTGTAATGAGTAATTGTTAAAAAATACATTAGGTTAGTGAGTTAGTTTTCTTATAAATAACATACTAGTCTCTCATCTTTACAATAAGGAAAAATAGGAAGATAAAACCCTAATTCAAAAGTGAGAGAGGTTATTTGTTATTCTTGTAATCTTGTTTTAAGAGAAAGGAAAGAATAACAGTTTATAAACAATCTTTGTTGTTATCCTTGGTTACCCTAAACCTAACCTTTGTGGGTTTCTTGACTAGTCAAGGAACCAATTATACTTTGTTTTTAAGATATATGATTCACAATAAATTGGTACGTGAGCGTGGAGAAGATGCCTTCAACAAAGTATGAGATTAAAAAGTTCACCGGCGTGAACAACTTCGATTTGTGGCGCTTGAAGATGAAATCCCTACTTGTTCATCAGGTTTTTTTTGGAAGCGTTGAAGGGAGAGACGATCATGAATGTTGCATTGACGACAACTGAAAAGACGACCATGATTGAGAAAGCACACAATGCAATATTGTTGAGCCTTGGTGATAAGGTTCTTCGACAGGTATCAAAGGAGACGACAATGTCAGGGTTTTGGTTGAAACTTGAAGGTTTGTACATGACCAAATCGTTGGTGAATAGACTCTACCTGAAGCCAACCTTGTATTCATTCAAGATGAGTGAAGACAAAGTGTTGGCTGATCAGTTGGATATGTTTAACAAGCTGATTCTTGATCTTGAAAATATTGATGTGAAGATCGATGATGAAGATCAAGCGTTGTTGCTGTTATGTGTTTTTCCCAGAACTCATGCTCATTTCAAAGAAACCCTCTTGTATGGAAGAGAGTTTCTGACCTTTGAAGATGTTCAATCTTCCTTGTACTCTTAGGACTTGAACGAACGAAAGGAGCATAAACCTTCGACGGTTGGTGAAGGTTTGGCCGTTAAGGCGAAATTCTTGAGAAAGGATGTTAAGTTTGACAAAAAAAGGGTAAAAGTCAACATAAGTCTTATGGTGGTGAAGCATCTGGTGTTCGATGCTATCATTGTAAGAAGGAGGGTCACATTCGAAAGGTGTGCCCTGAACGCCTGGAAGATCATGAAGGTAATGATAATGACAACACGGTCATTGTTCAAGATGATTTCAAATCATCTGATGTTCTTATGGTTTCAAGTGGTAACTCAAGAAAAGAGTGGATTATGGATTCAGGTTGTACTTGGCACATGACTCCAAACAAAGTTTTGTTCGAGGAATTATGTGATCAAGATGATGGATAAGTATTTTTGGGAAACAACAAAGCTTGCAAAATTGCAGGTATTGGATCTGTGAGATTCAAGCTCAATGATGAGTCAATAAGGTTATTAACTGAAGTTAGGTATGTACCTGACTTGAAGAGAAATTTTATTTCTCTTGGTGAATTCGAAAAGACGGGATATGTTTTTCAAGGATAGAAAAGTATCCTAAGAGTTATGAAGGGGTTGAAGGAAGTCTTGAGAGGCGTGAAGAAACAAGGCTTGTATACCCTTGAGGCTAAAGTTGTAAGTGGTTCGACAAATGTTGCATCCACGAAACTGTTGTCGAAGAAAAAATTATGGCACATAAGATTGGGCCATGTCAGTGAAAGAGGCTTGGTCGAACTGGGGAAACAGAACCTGCTAGGTGGTGACAAAGAACACATGGATACCTTGATTACATCCATGATGATCATTGGGGGCCTGCAAGGAATCCTTCACATTCAGGTGCAAGATATTTTCTATCCATAGTTGATGACTATTCCAGAAAGTTATGGGTATTCATTCAGAAGACGAAGGATGAAACTTTTGAGAATTTCAAGAGTTGGAAGGTTCTGGTCGAAACTCAAACTGGCAGAAAGGTCAAGAGGTTGAGAATTGATAATGGCCTTGAATTCTGCAACGAAGCTTTCAATAATTATTGTGTCTAGTCTAGGATTGCAAGGCATAAGACTGTAGCAGGTACTCTTCAGGAAAATAGTCTACCTGAGAGATTCAATCAAACAATCCTTGAAAGGGTTAAATGCATGTTGGTTAGTACTGGATTGAAGAAGGTTTTTTGGGATGAGGCTGATTCGACAACTACATATCTGATAAACAAATGTCCTTCGATTGTGTTAGATATGAAGACACTTGAAGAAGTTTTTTCGGGACATCCACCAGATCTCAACAAACTGAGAGTATTTGGTTGTGTATCCTATGCTCACATTAGGCAAGACAAGGTCGAACCTAGAGCTCTGAAATGCATGTTCATGGGATACCCTGAAGGATTCAAAGCTTATAGGCTATGGTGCCTAGAGCCAGGTCGCAAGAGGTGTATCACCAGTCGAGATGTAGTTTTCAATGAAGTTGAGATGGCTTTTAAGAAAACTGATGATGTTAACGAAAATCTGGAACAGGGAGAAATTCCTATTGAGATGGAGCATTATGATGCTTAATTGCATGACCCAGATGATGTCAAAAAAGAAGCAAAAACCTTTGTCAAAGATGAGGAGACTGATAATGACTACCTATTGGCAAGAAACAGGTCAAGAAGAGTCATCAAGCCACCTCAGAGACTTGTGTGTACAAATCTCATAGCTTATGCCTTAATATTTGCAAGTGAGGTTTGAGTGTAGAACCCTAGAGACTATAAGGAAGTTAAGAGGATTCGAAATACGACTGAATGGTTGAAGGCCATTGATGATGAGATGAAATATCTTCATGATAACAACACATGAAAACTGATTGAAAAACCTGTTGGAGCCAGATTAGTCAGCTGTAAATGGATTTTCAAAGTTAAGGAAGAAATTGAAGGAGTAACGTCAAAAGATACAAGGCAAGGTTGGTTGCAAGGGGTTTCACTCAGAAAGAAGGTGCCGACTTTAATGATGTGTTTTCTCCTGTTGTGAAAAACAAGTCAATTCGAATGTTGCTTGCCATGGTGACACAATTTGACCTTGAACTAGAACAAATGGATGTGAAGACTGCGTTCTTGTATGGTGATATTGATAAAACAATCCTGATGAGGCAACCTAAGGGTATTTCGAAGAGGGGAAAGAAGAGTATGTATGCAAACTGAAGTGATCTTTATATGGGTTGAAAAAATCTCCTCGACAGTAGAATAGGAGATTCGGCAAGTTCATGACACAAATAAGTTTCATCAGAAGTCAGTTCGACCACTGTGTTTACATTAGATTTCGACCTGGTAATTCATTTGTTATTTTGTTGCTTTATGTGGATGATATTCTAATAGCAAGCAACAATGTCGAAGATGTAAAGAGGGTGAAGGTTGAACTCAATAAGGAGTTTGATATGAAGGATCTATAAGTTACGTCCAGGATTCTTGGGATTGAAATTCAAAGAGATAGAAAGCAGTTGAGATTATGCTTATCTCAAGAGGAATACCTGAAGAAGATTCTCGATAAGTTTGGTATGTCGAATTCAAAGCCTGTTGTGACTCCGACAAACCCTCAATTCAAGCTGAGTATAGATCAGTGTCCCAATATTGATGTTAAAAGAACTTATATGGATAGCATTCCATATGCTAATATAGTAGGTTCTTTGATGTATGTTATGGTATGTACGAGACCCGATATATCATATGCAGTAAGTATTGTAAGCAGGTACATAGTGAATCTTGGAAAGGCTCACTGGAAAGCATTAAAGTGGATTATAAGGTACATAAATGGGTCTCTGAAGAGAGTCCTTATTTATCGTTGAGCCTTGGGTGAAGATAGTAGACAAGAATAGAAGGATATGTCGACTCTGATTATGCAAGTTGTATAGCTTCTAGAAAATCTATTTCTGGATATGTTTTCACTATGTTTGGCACAATAATTAGTTGTGTTAGTTCTGTTGTTGTAGGTGTTGACATTAATTTTGGTAACACAAACCTGACAGAAACTTGTTGGACAAGATGTTCTAACATGCTAAAGAACAAGTTCTATAGCCGGTTTAGTAAGTTGTCAGAAAAGAAGTCTTGACATGGCTACTCAGACATCAATACATATGTGGTTATAATACTTGGCAGATGCTGAGCCAAATGTTGAAACATCTTCAACTGTCATGATGATATTATTGTTTTGTGATGTCAGAGCAGATGTCTTAACAACTGTCTGTCAGTTCTGGGCAACTTTGCAGAAAATTGTGATTTGATTTTGGAGGATTTTAGCAGGTGTTTGTTTATGTGATTAGTCTGATTGGTGGCAAAAATCAAGGAGAAATTTTATGATTAACAGAAGTTGTTCTATTTCATATATTTAAAGATATTTTCATATCTTTTAGGTTGTTATTTTTGGAAAGATCTGATGTTTCTATTCATGTACAATTTGTTCAAAAGAGATTTAAAGATCAATCAGTTTTTAATAAAGATCAATTCTGACTGCTTTCATTGCTCATATTCATGAAGATCATTCTCTACTTAAAGTGTTGCAACCCTAATTGGAGGTACAAAGGTTAGAGATTGAAAAGTTGTGCATTCTGAGCTGGGTTAGGCTTTTGTCTTGTGTTATTTATGAGCCATTCTAACATCACCTAGATGTTTGAATTGGGTTGATTTTATTGAGTTGTATTTTGTCCACTCTAAGCTTTTAAGCATGAGTGTTTGTTCTTGATTGAAGCTTTTAAGCAAGATCAAGTTGTTTATCTTGGAAGAGTGTTCTTCTATTTTCTTTGTAAGGTTTTGGTTGATTATCACAGTGTGTGATTGAGAGGGAGTGAAAAGGGGGTTCTCTTATCTAAGGGTTCTTAGATAGAAATTGGATTGGGTAGTGATTAAGTGAGAAATGTAAACTGGGATTGTTTAACTTCAAATTGATACTACAAATAGTGGATTTCCTTCCTGGCTTGGTATCCCCGAGAGTAGGTGAGTTTGCACCGAAGTGGGTTAACAATTACTTGTGTTCATTTATTTTCTGCAACTATATTTGTGTTCATGTCATTGTGTTAAGTGTTGAGATCAATTGTTCTGACATCTCATAGGACATATGTAATCTGCAATACCAGAATTTAAATTGGTTCCAAAGCAAGCATACTGTTCTATTTCTAGGTGAGATCTAGGGACAATACTTTCTGGTTCATTGGACATGGAACTAGGGTTTGTCAGCAGACCACCTATTTTGAATGGAACTAATTATGATACCTGTAAATCGCGTATGGTGACTTTTCTAAAAACAATTGATAGCAAAAGATGGAAAATAATTATCAAAGGTCGGAAATACCCTGTTGTAAAGGACAAAGATGGAAAGGATACAACATAATTGAAGCCATAAGAGGACTGGTCTAAGGAAGAAGATGATCTTGCTCTTGGAAACTCTGGGGCCTTGAATGTCTTATTGAATGGAGTGAACAGGAACACCTTCAGATTGATAAATAATTGTATTGTTGCTAAAGATGCATGAGAGATTTTGAATAATGCTCATGAAGGAACCTCTAGGTTGAATATGTCAAGACTTCAACTTCTTACCACCAAGTTTGAGAACTTGAAGATGAAGGAGGATGAGAGCATTCACGATTTTCACATGAATATTCTTGATATTTCCAATACATCTAGTGCCTTAGGAGAGAAAATGTTAGAGGAGAAGCTGGTTAGAAAGATTCTTAGGTTGTTGCCTAAGAAGTATGACATGAAGGTCACATCTATTGAAGAATCTCAAGATATCAACAACATGAAGGTGAAGGAGCTTGTTGCGTCACTTTAAACTTTTGAGTTGACTATCAATGAAAGATCTGGAAAAAAAGAACAAAAGCTTAGCTTTTATCTCCAATGCTAATAATGAAGAGGTTCAATGTGACATGGAGATTGATGAAGAAATTTATAATGAAATTGTGCTTCTTGGGAGGCAAGTCAATAAGGTGCTAAAGTTTATGGATAGGAAGTCAAGAAAAGATGTTGGAAACATGTCATTCAACATTAGGAAGAACAATGATTTTTAGAGAGAAGCAAGAGTATAGGAGAAAGACAATAAAGAAAAAGCTCTCATTTGCAGATTTGATTCTAATGAAGGATCTAATGATGGAGAACTTACTTTTGATGAACTAGTTACTTCCTATAGAGAACTATGCCTTAGAAGTGCAAAAGTTTGTCGACAAGGAAAGAAACAAAAGAAACTTATAATCCAACTAAAGGCAGAAAAGGAAGAGCACATGGAAACTATCTCAAGGCTGGAAAAATAATTGATTTTGCTGAACTCTAAACTTGATAGAATGTCCAAGTCTGTCAGAATGCTGAACAGTGGATCTAACACATTAGATGAAATTCTTCAGGTTGGAAAAGTGGCAGGAGATATGAGTTAAATAGGATTTAATAAAGGAAAAGAACCTCTTTCAGACTTCATTCATGTTGAATCAAATGTATCAACATCATGACATCAGTAAATTCAATCAACTTGGAGATGTTACAGGTCTTGGTTATGATAATAAAATTATGATGAAGAAAGGAAACGTGTCTGCAATGAATTTTGTTCAACCTAAAAGAAAACAGGAACAAAAGATTTTAAATCAAAAGTCCCAACATCAGAAAAGACATCATTGTGGAAGCAAGACTCAATAGTGGAAATGTCATTATTGTGGAAGATTTGATCACATAAAAATCTACCGTTACAAACTTTATGGTTATCCAAAATAGTCAATACAACCTTGGAATAATCATGGTATGATTAAAACTAGAAAGGTGTGGAGACCTAAGGTTGTTGAAAGTGAGAAATATTTGTCCGAAGACAAAGAGGAAAATGTTGATGAAAAGAACCACTAATCTACAGAGATGGTTAATGTTGATGACCTGAATACTGATGATGTGGTTTCTGTTACTAAGAAAAGTAAGGAAGCATTCCGAGCTAGGGTTAGGCTTTTGTCTTGTGTTATTTGTGAGTCATTCTAACATCACCTATATGTTTGAATTGGACTGATTTTATTGAGTTGTATTTTGTCCACTCTAAGCTTTTAAGCATGAATGTTTGTTCTTGATTGAAGCTTTTAAGCAAGATCAAGTTGTTTATCTTGGAAGAATGTTCTTCTATTAGCTTTGTAAGATTTTGATTGATTATCACAGTGTGTGATTGAGGGGGAGTGAGTGAGGATTCTCTTATCTAAGGGTTCTTAGATAGAAATTGTATTGGGTAGTGATTAAGTGAGAAGTGTAAGCTGAGATTGTTTAACTTCAAGATACTACTAATAATGAATTTCTTTCCTGGCTTGGTAGCCCCCAGAGTAGGTGAGTTTGCACCAAACTAGGTTAATAATTCCTTGTGTTCATTTATTTTCTGCAACTATATTTGTATTCATGTCATTGTGTTAAGTGCAGAGATCAGTTATTCCGACATCTCATAGGACATCTGTAATTTGTTATACCAGAATTTCATGTTGGAAAGCAACAATTCAGAAGGTTGTTGCCTTATCAACCACTGAAGCGGAATATATCGCCCTAACTAAAGCTATAAAGGAAACATTGTGGCTTGAAGGTTTTGCAAATGAGCTGAAACTTCAAGGTCGAGATACCATTGTTAAATGTGATAGTCAAAGTGCAATACATCTGTGAAGAACTCAGTCTATCATGAGCGAACCAAGCACATTGATGTGAGCCTGCATTTCGTCAGATGGATAATCGAGCGTGGAGAGGTCCAAGTGCTGAAGGTTTTGACATATCATAATATTGCTGATATGACCACCAAGACGTTGCCCAGTTGCAAGTTTTTCCACTGTATGCAGTTGATAAAGTTGCATGAAGAAAGCTAGTTGTTTCTTGTTGTTATAGAGTTTGTTTCAAGGTGGAGATTTGTGAGATATTGGAACGAACTCTAGGTTTAGCATGTCGTTGAAGTCCGCTCACATGTTGTTGCTTAATTGAGCCTTGTGTTATGAATCCAATTGTTTAAGTTAGCTTGTACCCTAAGTTAGCTTGTAATGGGTAGTTGTTAAAAAGTCTATTATGTTAGTGTGTTAGTTTTCTTATAAATAGCATACTAGTCTATCATATTTATAATAATGGAAAATAGGAAGATACAACCCTAATTCAAAAGTGAGAGAGATTATTTATTATTCTTGTATACTTGTAATCTTGTTTTAAGAGAAAGAAAAAAATAACAATTTATAATCAATCTTTGTTGTTATCTTTGGTTACCCTAAATCTTAATCCTTGTAGGTTTCTTGACTGATCAAGGAACCAATTATATTTTGTTTCTAAGGTATGCGATTTACCGCATGTAATTTTATAAAAAAAAAAATATATATTTAACCAAAAAAAAAATTGAGATGAACATGACATGTCAGCTTTTATAAACAACCTAACAAAAAAAAAACTTATTAAAATAACTAGAAAAAAAACGTAATGAAAGAAAATAGGAAAATAGAACACTAACATGATTACCGAAAAGTCATGAGATGTCTATTTAAGTCGTGTTTGCGGAGACATTCATGTGCTCATCCTCACTTTCATTTCTACTCAGCCAAATATGGATAGAAATTACCAAATTTTTTGTTTTGTTATTGTTTCCCTTTTGAGTTCTTTTTTCATGTTACAATGTTCCAGTAGCCATTCATCATTTGGTTGCATGCAACATGAGAGAGAAGCTCTAGTTGAACTCAAAGGAACTTTTAATGATCCATCATTCAGACTTTCCTCTTGGGAAGGAAATGATTGCTGCAGATGGAAAGGTATTACGTGCAACAACATTACAGGACATGTTGTCAAGATTGACCTTAGAAATCCATGCTACCCTCCAAGAGGGCAAGATTATCAACCAAACTGTTCCTTCTCAAAATCTAAGCTTGAAGCTCAATATCTCACTCCTTCTCTTTCAAATTTCAAATATCTTACCTATTTGGACCTTAGTGGAAACATTTTCAATTCATCTCCAATACCAATGTGGTTACATTCTATGAACCAGTTACAACACCTTTCTCTAGCTGATTCCCATTTGAATGGCATGATCCCAAACAACCTTGGCAACCTCACAAAATTGACCTTTCTTGATCTCAGTTTCAATTCTTGGTTACACTCCGATGACATCTATTGGCTTTCAAAACTTTCATTGCTTCAAAGCCTTTACCTTAGTGATGTTTTTCTTGGGAGGGCACAAAATTTATTCATGCTTCTCAACATGATTCCTTCTTTGATAAACTTAGAATTCATGAACTGCAGCTTAACCAATATATACCGTGCTAGTGATCATCGACAACTTGTTAGTTACACAAATCTCTCTACCATTGAGTATCTCAATCTCGCAGAGAATGGACTCGATGCTCGAGATCTGTATGCTTTTGCAAACATGACTTCAGTTGAGATTATTTACCTTTCCAACAACAGTCTTAGTTCTGTTCCGTTTTGGTTACAGAATTGTGCAAAACTTAAGCTTCTTTATCTTGAAAGCAATGCTCTTAATGGCTCACTTCCATCCGCTCTTCGAAATTTGACTTCTTTGACATCACTTGACATTTTTCAAAACAATATTGAATCTGTTCCATTGTGGTTAGGAGGGTTAGAGAGTCTTCTGTATCTCAACCTGTCATGGAATCATGTGAACCATATTGAGGATTCTCTAGCATCAATTCTGGGAAATATGTGTCATCTTCAGTTCCTAGATTTGTCTGAAAATAGACTTCAAGGAGATGCACTCGTCGGAGATTTACAAGCTTCAGGATGCAATGAATTTGATTTGCAGGAATTGGATTTGACCAACAACAATTTCAATGATATGCTGCCAACATGGTTGGGGCAACTTCAAAATATGGTAAGCCTCAATCTTCATTCAAGTTTTTTCCATGGTCCTATTCCAATTGTTTTGGGAAAATTGTCAAACTTGGAATATTTAAACCTTGCCAACAATCACATCAATGGATATGTTCCAAACTCTCTTGGGAATCTGGGAAATTTAAGCATCTTGGACATATCTGATAATCAATTGTTTGGGGGTCTTCCTTGCAGTCTAACAGCACTTGTCAAACTTGAATACTTGTCTCTTAACAATAATAATTTGACAGGGTCTCTTCCTAACTGTATTGGACAATTTGTCAATCTAAAAACCATGATTATTTCTTCAAATCATTTTTCTGGTGTTATTCCCAAAAGTATTGAGAAAATAGAGACCCTAGAATACCTTGACGTGTCAGAAAACTTGCTGAATGGAACAATCCCACAGAATATCGGTCAACTTTCAAAACTGCGCACCCTCTATCTTGGTGAAAATAATTTGACAGGGAAATTTCCACGTAGTTTTGGTCAACTTATAAACCTTCGCAACATAGCCTTGTGTCTCAACAATTTCGAAGGAGTGTTTTCTGAAATAAAATTTCCCAAGCTACTAGAATATGTGAATCTCACCAATAACCATATCACTGGATCACTTCCCCAAAATATTGCTCGGAGATTGCCCAATCTTACGCACTTGCTTCTTGGAGGGAACCTCATGTATGATTCCATTCCAAATTCTTTGTGCAAAATAAACTCTTTGTACAATCTTGACCTTTCGAGCAACAATTTAGTTGGAAACATTCCTGATTGTTGGAGTTCAACTCAAAAATTGAATGTGATTAACCTGTCATCAAATAAATTATCAGGAGTTATTCCAAGCACGTTTGGTCATCTCTCCAGTTTGGCATGGTTACATTTGAATAATAACAGTCTTCATGGAGAGTTTCCATCATTCTTGAAGAATTTAAAGCAATTGTTAATCTTAGATATTGGAGATAATCAAATGTCAGGGACAATTCCTTCATGTATAGGTGACATTTTCTCTATGCAAATTCTGAGGTTAACACAGAACAAGTTCCAAGGATACATTCCATCACAACTTTGCAAACTTTCAGATTTGCAAATCTTGGACCTTTCCAACAACATGTTGATTGGTTCAATCCCTCGTTGCATTGGAAATCTTACAGCAATGATTCTAGGAAAGAAACCATTGGTTTCCTTAGCTCTCGGAGAGCGGAGGTATTCTGAATGGTTTGAACAAGATGTCAGCCAAATCATTAATGGAAGAGAAGATCATTATACAAGAAATCTGAAACTCGTGGCCAATGTGGATTTTTCAAGCAACAATTTAAGTGGACCTATTCCTAAAGGAATAACTCTTCTTACCGCTTTACGAGGCCTAAATCTGTCACACAATAATCTATCAGGTGAAATTCCTATAACCATAGGAAACATGAAGTCAATTGAATCTTTGGACCTTTCTCATGATAAACTTTCAGGCTTAATTCCATACACCATGTCTAGCTTGACTTTCCTGAGTCATCTAAACTTGTCCTACAACAATCTTTCAGGACCAATTCCTCAAACAAACCAATTCTTAACACTTAATGATGATTCATCAATTTATGCTGGCAACAAATTTCTTTGTGGTGCACCATTGTTGAATCATTGTGATGCTGATAATAAAGTTGATGAGGATGATGGTGATGGTAAACATGATATACCTGAGAAATTGTGGTTTTATTTAGTGGTAGCACTTGGATTTGGTAGTGGCTTTTGGGCTGTGATTGGAGTTTTGTTGTTGAAGAAAGATTGGAGGTATGCTTACTTTAATTGCATTGATGAGGCAGTGTTTAGGATGAAAGTGACATTCGGAATATTGTTAGCAAGGTTAAAGAAAACATATATGTGAGTGTGCATTAGTTATAATTTCACTTTCATGTGAGGTTTATTTTCAAAATTTTCTATATTATACCCATTAAGTTTCGTAGTCATCGATAGTGTGAATCTTGCTTACATTCTTAGCAAAATTAAATAAAACTCGGATAGTAATAATCGCAAGGAAACTTTGTTATGACACATATCAAGCTTTCACTTTCTTTACCATGCTTTTTGCGTTGTTATAATATAGGTAACTTATAAATTGTTTATAAGAATCAATTTATAGTGCGATTAAACATTGTTGAATTTGTTGTGAAAATTATATTGATCCAAATTTCAAATACACCAAAAATTTTAATGTCTGAAATTACAAACAATCATAACTAAAATGAACGGTCATAAATAAAAAGCTTTGTAACAGCGGATAAAAGACGAATACATATAAAATTTGTTTATTCGGTTCAATCAAACAATGTTTATTCAGTTCGATTAAACTATTTTTATTCGGTTCGATCAAACTTATCTACTACAAAAAAAGGTTGTTCTTTGATTCATTATACTCCAAAAATTGTTAGAAAACTTACAAACGAATTAAGAAAATATTTTCTAAGTTCTCAATAATAAACAATATTTTTTAGCCAAGTATTTCTCAGTTTCTTTAACTTTCGATAAAAGAATCAGACAAACATAAAATATTTAGAAGTGTTTCACGGTCCTCTAAGATATCTCAAACGTCTTCAAATTCATAGAAGTAATTCAGGGCTACCAAACATTTTAATTTAAACCATACCAAACCATGAACCTTGCAAGTCATATGATCACTGAGTCGAACGACTTCACCTTTTTTCAATCGATCTCAAAGTCTTATTTCCTTGAGCACATGTGATTCTTGAATCCTTGAACGACCTCTTTTTAGTATCAAAACTCGGCATCACTAATACACAAGTACTCTCATAACCATTCTTATATGAGGCAAATGTAATTTATAAAAAATAGCCATGTCACATTCCAGGACAATCCTTATTTAAGTGATTAGTTTTACGACAAATATAGAATTTTAACCTTGATTTATCAATACCATGAATTTGGATTTCCCATTGTTCTCACTCCATCCTCGAGACACTCAAGGATTAAGCATTAACGTTAATCTACAAATTGTTCATCATTGAAAGCTCGGTGGACCTTAGAGCCAATTAGACTTCATCATATGTAATATTACATTCCTAACCATAAATATGGGTTTCCTTTAATTGCTTAAAGGATCTGGGAAACAAACTTAACAAGAGTAGATCCTTGTCATGATCATCAATCTTCACCTCAATATTTTTCAAGTCATCAATGATTTAGAAAAATTATGTTAATTGGTTCACAGTGAATTTGTTCACTGTCTATCAGAATGATCTGGTTGTTGTCTTAAACACAGACTATCAGAATGATCTGGTTGTTGTCTTAAACACAGACTGTAAGCTAAAGATTCGTTCATATATGATGATTTAAGCTCTAACCCCAATAAAATTCTAGTCCCCAAAGGGTTTAAATTGCATTGTAGACAATATCGTTTATCTTGTTGTTATCTCAATTATTTGATCTCTGTGTGTATGTAATTTGATTTATTACGCTTGTATAGTTCGTTTGTAATTTGGTTTGTAATTTTATCATTTATTTTTTAGACATGTACTTTAAGACACCTCTCTATTTATTTTATTAGATTTGGATCCATACAAATGTGTTTTTAGCCTTTTTGCAATTTGATACAAATCAAAATATTGAGTGTTATTAGAATCTCAAGTTAGAAATTTTAAATCAAGGTTTTTGAAAGGCTTGATTCGAATCAGGAACTTGCTTAGAAGTAAAAAATTTATCTATGCCAGTCTGATTCGAATTAGAAAAGTATGTGATTCAAATCACAATTCTTCCAAACTTGGAGAATCATGTGGATGTTGATTTGAATAAATCATAAAATTTTCTTTAAAACTAAGGGTGATTCGAATCACACTTTTCTTTTCTTTACTTGAATCACATATCCAAACATGATTCAAATTACAAAGTAACAAACTTTTCACTTTACTACCTTTAATTCACTTTATTTTTCCTTTGACTCAAATCACAAAAACTCATGATTGGACTTGAATCACATTGTTTTTTCCCGTCTTTTTGTACCTTATCTCTAGCATCTATTTAAACCATTTTATTTATATTTTTTTCATGATGATGTCAAAAAGTGATGTGGTTAAAAAGAGAGTTGTTCATTATTTTTGGTAATGTAAAAAATAAGACAAACCTTCTTGTGGGATACATTTTTTGTGATATAAGAAAAGTGAAACTCTTTGATAAGCTATTGAAAAGCTTCCTAGAATGTTAAGAGTCTGAGAAGTTTGTAGTTGTGTTTTGTAAGATCCTTTATATACTATTCATCATCTTTAAAATCCCATTTTTCATTTCAGCAAATAGAGTTAAAATAGCAAACATAGCTCATTAGCATACTCCAATACTTTTCAATCTTTCTCATTATTTCTACTCCATTACATTCAATCGCATCTCTAATGTTCTAATTCTCTACATTCAATCAAATATCAAACATCTCTCACAATTGATAAGTTACTCATTTTCTTATTTTTTTTAATTGAGATGCATGCATTATCTAAATAGTTTATAAATATGATAAATTATGTTAAATACAATAGATATGTCATTTTTTTTGTCTAAAATCCGGATTACCTATTTTCTATATTTTTGGTTCAATTTGTCAATACTTTCTTTATTATAACATGATTTTTCTTGTTTGATTATAGGAAAAATGTCTAACAACCAAGAAAGAATGAGACATGTTATAATACCCCACCATACTTTCATTTGCAAGGGGAAAGGTAGACCCTAAAGATGGGCTCTAAACAACGAGAGTCATAAACACATATTCCCTTTAATATGAAGATGTTATGTGTATAAGGCTCTTTTTTCTTCTTCAGAGATCCAAATCATTTTTTTTACTTCTTCTTCGGAGATCTGATACGTCAAACATCACTACTAATATTTTTGTCATATTGTTGTTGTTTTTGTTGTTGTTGTTGTTGTTATTGTTGTTGTTATTGTTGTTATTATTGTTGTTGTCGTCATTATATTGTTGTTGCTGAGATCCGAAATCCTGAGGTTTTGATGTTGTTTTTGTTGTTGTTAATGATGTTTTTGTCGATGTTTTTCTTATTGTTGAGACCCTAAATCCTAGAGGTTATTATTGACGTTGTTGTTATTGATATTGTTGTTGTTTATTGACGTTGTTATTCTTGATGTTGTTGTTTTCTTGTTCCGTCTAGTTGAATTTATTATATACAATATTGATTGATTGTTTTACTAACACCTCTTTGAACATATAAAATAGTAAATTGAGTTTGGAAATAATTATATGCAAACTTATGTTGTATCTGAAACTTATCTTATACTGATTAATGATCTTCTAAAATCATGCAACTCATCATTCATCTCACGTTGTTTTATAATTAAAGTATCTCCAATACTTCTAATTTTTGCTCAACTTCTTCCATATTTGTTCATTTTACAAAGCATCAAAAAATTTTCTTTCAAGAATAAATTATTAGACAAGGAAGTGTTGAATAAAGAACTTGAAACATTTGAGAGATTTTAACCATAAAACAGTCTGAGAAGAATGATGAGTTACACGATGCTTCAAAATCATAATGAACGTAAGTTGTTCTTCAAATATAACATAATTATTCATATAAGTATTTTCCTAACCAATTTTTAGAAGTTATATCGGGTTTAGTGAAATAAGCAATCCACATTATATTTAATAAATTAAAAAAAAAATATCCCTCAGTTTTATTAGATAAACGAGATAAAAATGTGGTATCTCCATATGTTAAATTACAAAATCGAAGGGATATGTGTTTTCACCATTTCAGAATTTCAAAAAAGTCTCTCTGGGAATCAAACTCATGACCATCTTACATATTCGTCGGTTATTCTAAAACTGAGAAATAAAGTGTGAACTTTTCATGACACTCTGCGTTATCCCACACATGTAACCAAAATTAAATACATTTTGCATTTGACATTAAATATGTTTTTTCTAGTAGTATCACTTTCGGTCCAAAAAAAATATTTTACATAAACCAATAATATTTTTTCAGGCTTATAAAAATCCATCAATATTTCTATAAAATCTCTAAACACCTGATTCACCTTAGGTGTACTATGCATTACAAGTTTGTGACAGTAAAAATATCTTACAATCTAGTCTCTAGTTAAGTAACTTAAATCAATCCCAACTAACTTGATAAGAGAGGAAATCAAATTGTAACACTCTTCAAAACCACTGCCAAAGATGTTGGCATGTTGCCAACGTGTTTATAACTGTGGTGGATATTCCACTCACCACCACATGTCTAGCTACAAGATGCCAACACGTCAAGAAGTCTGTAACTTTCTTAATTTCTATTTTTCTTGGTTTCATTTTTTCTTTGTCTTTGCTAAACCAAACATATACCACACTCAATAAAAGTTTAACTTGATGAATGTCTGAACATGCATTCCGTTAACCTGTTACGTTGAAATATTCACCAAACAATCATCCTAAAAGTCAATTTTTCAAAAATCAATTTTGAAAATATAGACTTATACCACGAAAATTAAAACAAACACAGACTTTATATTCTGATTACAAGCATAAAATCAATTATTCAAAAAAACAAAAGCTAATATAGAAAGTTTATATTATATATATAACCAAAAACTGAAATCTCAACACAAAAGCTAATATAGAACAATTATTTGCGTCAAAGATGAGAAGAAAGATGTCTTATTTAACGATACTTGTATTGTTTCTTGCAGTTATTAGTGTTGCAGGAAATCCAAAACATGAAATAGATACACAACCCAATGGACAGATGAGTAAGAAAGTGTCAACACAAACAAAGCCGGCTCCTGTTATTCATATCCCACCGTCACCACATATACCTCCTCGACGGCCATCTCGACCGCCTCCTTAAGATGCAACTACAACAACAAAGAAGCTTATTCTTATTCTCAGTTGCCAACATTTCTTTTGTTGTAGGTTTAACTAGTCTTCTGGTTTTATTTTTGGATGCTTAATTGTTTATTTGCTTAAGGGTGCTTATAGTACTATCTTTTACTCTCTTTTTAATAATTTCATTGTACTAGTAATGAATTAGAGAAGCAATATGGATCATCGAAAGGAAAATGCTAGTTTTTACTAAGGTTTTTAGAAGTTGGAATTCGATATTCGGTTGAAAGTTAATATTTAATTATATATGTTGAAGTAACTAGTTGATATGTCGAAGTAGCTAGTCATTATATAGAAGTAGCTAGTCAAGATGTAGAAATCAATCGAATATAACATATAGTTGTTATGTTGAAACGTAAATTGTAATTTTGTATTTTGCATTGTGTATGTTTTGGAGATGTGTCGATTGGTATAGTTTTTGGTTTGAATTTTAATTGTCTGGATAAAGGAATTGTATGATATAAAACATAACAACTTCATTCAATATAAATTTTAATTTTCATAATTCAGTTTATAGTTTGTCGTTATTTTTTCTCTTCTTCATATTTCATCCTTTTTTGAAAACCCTTTGTTCAACAAATTGGTATCAAGGAGCCCAGGTTGCGATTCAGATAGAATCTATAATGGCAAACGAAATATAACATCAACGTAATTTTCAATGAATCTATCGGTTTTCAAAGGGGATAACTATGAACGGTGGGTTGCACAAATGAAGGTCATCTCCAGGTTTCAAGATGTGGCTGAAATCGTGAACGATGGAGTACCTACATTGGAAGAGAATGCAAACGATGTCTAACAAGCTACGCACAAGGAAAGAAGGAAAAAAGATGAAAAAGTTATGTTCTTGATTCACCAGTGTGTGGATCCTAATGTGTTCAAGAAGATAATCAAATATGAAACGATGATAGGAGCGTGAGACAAGTTAAAGAACTTGTACGACGGAGATGAAACCTAAAAAGGGTGAAGTTAGAGACAATGAGAAAGTAATTCGATGTGACTCAAATAAAGGAGGATGAATCACTCTCGGAATACCTTTCACGTGCAGTGTTGTTAACAAATCAGGTGAATGTATGTGATGAATCAATCAACGATTTACAGAAGATTGAGAAAAAGTTGAAACCTCTGCTACAAATTTTGATTACATTATAGTGTCAATTGAAGAGTATGATAACATAGATGAGATGAAGTTAGAAGAACTTTAAGCTTCATTAAAGGCTCATGAGATGAGGCTGAAGCAGAGGAGTTCATCAAGGGATAAGGTGATTGAACAAACACTACAAGTCAGATTCATCAAAAAATATGGGAAAAAGAAGGTGAAGTAGGGAAAAAAATCTTGCTAATCATGAGAAGTCAAGCAAGAACTCAATGAATCACTATGATTCAATCAAGAAAGGCATGGGAAACAAGTATTCTAGGAATAAAGTTAGCATGAAATAGGTACAGTGTCTAGAATTGGCTATTATGCTCATGATTGTAGATGAAAGAAGGAAGCACGAGTAAATGATAGTGATGAAGTGAAATATGCATATGCTAAAGATAGTGATTATGATGATGTGTTACTCATGACCAACATTCAGTCGAACAATGAGCAAACTAACATGCGGTACCTGGATTCAGGATGCAATAACCATATGATTGGTAATAAAAACTGATTCACAAAGCTAGATGAATCAGTTGAGAAAATGATAAAGTTTGCAGATTGCAGACACATCACATCAGGTGGAAAAAGAGATATCTCTGTTGTCAGAAAGGATGGTTGAAAATTCAACATCACTAATGAGTCGTATGTACCTTCGATGATAAGTAACTTGATAAGTGTAGGTGTTTACCCCCAAAATGGGTAAACAAACGTTGGTCCTCTGAAGATACCAAAAATACCCTCAGTTACTCGCAGGATCGATCAGATTGATCCTAGGACATGTGCTAAAAAAGGTTGATTTGGTATATAACGTTTTTGGGGAAAATGGGTCTTGAATCTTTCAACAAGATTCAGAAATTGTTTTAAAAGGAAAAAAAGTAAAAGACAAAGGCTTTCAAAGTAAATTAAGGTAAAAGACAAGGCTTGAAATTCTAAAGGAAAGTAAATACAAGGCTTGAAAGTAAATGAAATTTAAAGGCAATGCAAGGAATGTTAAATTGCTGGAAAAATAAAAGGGCTGGAATTGTAAAAGAAATGCAGTAAATTGTTGAAAAAAGATAAATGACTTTGAAACGTAAATTGCTTTAAAATAAAGGCTTGTAAAGGATAAATGGCTTCAAAAGTAAAATGACTTGAAGATAAATTTGACATTGAAGATAAATTGGTGGTGTTTCAATCACGTACATTCTCACTACACTCGTTTCTCTACACACGGATACTTTGAGTATACGGAGTTACTAGTACATATGATTTCCACACACTTATTCTAACATTAGACTAAGTTATTTATATATATTAGAAAGTAACCGCTCTCGGCGGTTTCTCTTACAATTATCCTAAGATGATGAAATTTTTCCCACTATATGTTGAAGAAGCTTCATTTTACACCACTTGTCCCTGTCTTTGAATTGAAAACTACACATTTTCCCTCCAGAATTGAACATGCAAGAACCTTGGTAACTGCCATCTTTGTCGAACATACACTTGGTTGAATCCCTCCAACACTTAGAAAATATTCCAAACTTAGAATTTCACTAAGTATGAAACTTGTAGGAAGGTTCCTTCGACTTTCATCTTTTAGTTAGTAAGGTCGAAACCTTACTTTTAGCTTATCACAAGAAAAATCTTTTGTTAAGCCAAAATAACCTCATTAATTGCTAGCGTCGAAATTTAGGGATAACAAATTTCCCCCAAAAAATGTTCTTTTCGGCCATCTCGATGAAAAGATCATTTTTTGATATTCATCTTTTCGACGCCAACTTAGGTCAGATGAAAGCATGGTTAAAGTCATCTACCCCACGTTCTAAAACTGTTGTGATTCTTCTCCCACGTGCATGACGTCAGATCATAATGGCAAAAATCCCAAAAGTCCCATCAGCCATTTCTACGAATTTCTGATTATGAGTTTCTCCTTGAAACAATGCGCTAATGTATTTTCCATTAACTGCTACCTCAATGGCTAGACTCTACAACTTCTCATTGCCTACGCCTATAAATACATTCCTCGGCAAACAAAGAAACTTTCCAAGACTCTTGCGAATTTATCCCTTTCTTGCTAAAGTCTTCTCCTTTCTTCCTAAGAACCCTAGAAAACCTTCATTTTCTTCTCCAACAATGGCGTCCTCTAAGAATAATGTTTCTCAGAAGAAGGGTCAGAAAGCCAAAAAAATTCACTTCGAACAAACTCTTCCACCCTTCAACAACATTTATGAACCAAAAAAACAATCAAACATCCTCAGTTCGCACCCGAACCTTTGAATAATGAAACAAAGAGCTTATACTAATCTCAGGTAATGATTATGTTCCAGACTGGGCCTCCAGGTTGTATTGGGCTACGACCCAATATGTCGAGCAGAGGCCCATATGCTCGGGCAGGCACGTCTGACAGACGTGCAGGGGCGCTTAACGGTCGAGCACGCATCCTATATGCGGACACACACTTAGAACAAGCAAAGAATACGTCTTCCAGTTCACTTGCCACGTCACCTAATTGTCCCCCATTATCTCCTGAAAGATAGGGGCAGTTGAACCAAGGACCAGACCACTTAGCTAGGTCTTCACGCTTCTCACGCGTTCCTTGGCAGTTCTTCCTTGGACCTAGCTGATCCAGCCCAAGGAAGGACCTTGGCCCAGCGCTGGGGGCTCTCTATAAATACCATTTTTCATTAAAGGGTCAGGTATTCTGATTTCACTCTTCCTCCGACCCACCTCCTCTTAATGAACTGGATTTGAAGTACCTCCATGATGATACCACGCTGATTAGAGCTGTTAGCCAATTTACTGAGTTTGATATGTGGTTAGCTAGGTTAGAGAAAACTAAGGCTGACCACTAGAAACTCATAGGGATATATGATCTTTTAATGCTGACAAAGACACATATACCTTATTGCCTGAATCTTCTGGCCGCCTCTTTGTACTTCTGGGACTGCACCCACTATATTTTCATCTTCCTTGTGGGATGGTTACCCCCACTCTATTTGACATAGCCGCTATCGAGGGCTTTGAACTGATGGTCCTATTTATGACCCTACCATTGATGCTGAAGACACTATTGGCTTTAATACATCCAAACTGACATACACCTTCTTCCTCAGGCACCATTCCAAACCAAATTGTCACACCCCAAATTTTACCCCTAACATTTCACATTATGCATTCATTTCATTATTTACATATTGGGTGCGTTTTAGAGTCGCAACAATTTTCGGAGGTTTGGTCCCTTTGAATCGTACGACTGAGGTTTCTTTTTTAGGTATTGTTAGTCTAATTGCAAATTAAGTTTCATGCTTTTAGTTCGTTGTTAAGTTTTGTTTCTAAATTTAATTTCAATTTCTTTTCCTATTTTTGTTTCTAAATTTAAAGTTTCTATTTCTAATTTATATTCAATTTCTAATTTTATTTTTAATTCTTTTTTAAGTTTCTATCTCAATTTCTAAAATCTTAATTCATTTTCAAATTTCTATTTCTAAATTCAATTTCAATTTCTAATTTTCATTTTTAATTTCTTTTTAAGTTTCTATTTCCGAATTCAATCTCAATTTCTAATTTTTTATTTGATAATTAGTTTTTTTATGTTTTCTAAGTTCCATGTTTATTTCCTTTTCCATTTAGTTCAATAATATTATTAGTTTTTTTTAGAATTAATTTTAATTTAGTTTATTTTATCTTTTCTTTTCTTTAAATATTTAATTTTTAATTTCATTGTCTTTTTCAAAAACACTTCTTCATTAAGTGTTGTAAAGCTATTTTGACTTTTTACCACATTTGTTGACCTAATGTTACACCCAGCATATTTATGTGGTTGCTGAAAGAGAAAGGAAAAAGGGGAAGGAGAAACATAATTTTTTCTGCAAAAATTCAAAACAGCCTTCACGATACCTCCAACAACAACACAGAAAAAAAACACAACCTTCATCTCATCATCTTCTTCCTCACATTACACATAACCCATCCGAAACCACCTCCAACAACATCACTCACATCACGAACCTTCGAAAATCGAAAACACCCAAAACCATAGGACCAGACGCAGTAACAAACACGAGAAAAAAACCAAATCGCTCAGTCAAACAACTCAACCTTCTCACAAATCAAAACACAATCACCATCAATAAACCCAACCATTCAGAAACCTAAACGAAAAACACAGAGAAATCTCAATCACCTTCAATGCAAAACACACCACTATGAATCGTGAAAGAGACCACTGTGAGACAAAACCGAGCCCGTGAGTATTTGAAGCCAACGCGAGTTGAGTGTGAAACCGCGAATCCGAACCGAATCAAAAACCGCGGCCAAACACTAAAAAACAAATTGATATCTATGATCGAAAACACATCGCGAGATAGAACTTCCGTGAGAAACTGGTTCGGTGATTTCAAAGGAAGAGTGGGTTCTTTCTTTTTTGCTTTTCTTTTCAAAATCGTGTTTGGGTATTTGGGGAGAGGGTAGGTTCTTTTCTGCTACTGACTTTTGGCTTTCAACATTTATTTTTTTTATCCTTAGTTTCTGTTTTATTTATTTTTATTTTTGTTATACATAATCTTGGGCTCAAGCCACATAATCAGATCCTTGCTACAGACTGAACAATGCATGACCCCCTGTAACACGGTGGGAGAACTGACTTTAAGTTATGTTGCGGATAGCAAGAGTCGCCACCGACTTTTATTTTATCCAAAGGAAAGGCATAAAAGAACAGGAAAGACCTCTTAAAAGATTTTTGGGTCCGGGGGGTAGGTTATGTAAAGGGAAGGTGTTAGCACCCTTTACATCCATGGTTATCCATGGGCTCTTAGTTACTTAGCTCACTTTAAACTGTTTTTGAAATGTGTAGTGTGTGAATAAAAATTTTCTTAAGAGTTTTATAATGATCCATGTACGGATGCGTAAAAAACCTTTGTTTTGAAAATTGTTTGAAATGTGTGAAGTGTTTGAAATTGTTTTGAAGAGTGAGCAAGTATCTAAGAGGAACCTACCCTAAGTTTAAGTCTTTTCTGTTCTTGAATCCTTTAAATGGTAAGACTATCCCTATTATTAAGGAATAGGTAGTCATTACCTTGGATGTGAGGGACAAGTGAAGGGTCATCTGTTATTTAGGCAACTGTGGGGTGTAAGCAATTCGAAGGGACTATCATCTTTATTCGAAAGGGACAAGATCATTACGAGGGCAACATTCGAAAGAGACTTGATATTTTATCTGTAAAGGGACTAGATGATGTGAAATTGAGGGACTTTGCTTTTATACACCCTACTTGACCTTTTTGTTTAGGCAACATGAGAGGTATCCCTAAGGAAGTGAGATGGCGATCCAGGATCGACTTACGTGCGTGAGTGTACAATTTTAATATTTATCTTTAAATTTAATGAGCTAAATTAATTTTAAATATACAAACATGTTGCACTCCCTATTTTTACTAACCATAGCATAAAATAAATATTTAAATACTATTAAAATATTACATCCAGGATCAATTACATAATAATAATTAAAGCAAATTAAATATAATAAGCAAAATAATAAATAATAATAATAATTGGGTTAGTGAAATAATAATAATAATAAATCATAATGGGGTTAGTAATAATGAAATAAATATAAAAATAACAAAGTTAATGATATAAGCAAAAATATTAAAAGATTAATGAACAATTATTTTTAAGATTAAGAATAAAATATAAACAATTATACTAATCATTATGAAATTTTTAAGTTATATGCAAATTATAAAAAATTAAATTAATTATGGACATATTATGAAAATAAAATTATAATTACAAAATTAGCAATTTTTAACTATTTCTAAACATATATTAAAAAAAAATTATTTACATATAAAATTTAAATTATGAATAAGTTATGAAAATAAAACTAACTATAATTATATTTACAAAAATAAAAATGATTTAGAAATATTTATTAATTATAATTAAACAAACATAATAAAATAAGAAATTATAATTATAAAAGAAAATTAGGGTTTATGAAAATAAATTAGGGTTTATAAAAAAATAATTATGTTTTACATATAAGAAATATTAGGGTTTTTTTTTATTTAATATTCAATATTAATTCAATTATAAAAATAAGTTATACATACAAATAAAATAAAATATTAATTTCAAACATATACAATTTTATTTCATTTATATTATTTTTATTAATTCATTATATAATACTTAATTAAAATTAAAGAAAAGAAATAGAAAACAATTAGGTTAAAAAAAAAATTGGTAAAAACTCACCTGCTGGAGCCTGGGGTCGAACCCAGGTCTCCTAGCATCCACCACCAGCCTTCAACCAACTGGGCTGCACATGCAGCGTGCTTATGGAATGACCCATAGCAATAATATAATAAACCTGTTTAATAAATGAACTTTTGAATAAAAAAAGAATGACCAAGGGATCGAACCCTGGTCCTTGGCTTCAACGCTTGTGTGCAAAACCAGCTGAGCTACGCGCTCGTTGGTGACATATAACGAAACAAATACATAATAAAATAAGTCTATTATTTGAATTCTATTTTCGCGCCAGAGATCGTCTCCTAGCTCCCGCCGTCCAGTTAGGCTATACCTACGGTTTGTCCGTCACTAAAGCTTTTAGTGACGGATTTTCGTCGTCACTACAACACCTGCACTTAAAATCATGAACAACACGCATAATAAATCCATTTTAATTGTCCAGATCAACTATATAATGATCATTGATCTCAAATATGTCACTAATTTGGATTAAAATCGCCTGTGGAGTGAATTCCCAATTCACGGTTTCTTTAGAACCTGTCGCACCCCAAAATTTGCCCTCCTTTCGTTGTTTCAATCTTTTGCATTCATATATTGCATTCGCATTTATACTAAGCTATATCCACGTTTTCACTTTCTGTCCTCCCCAAGGCTTGTGATCTGGGATTCCTTTTGGTTAGTTTTACGGATCTTTTTGGGAATCTTATTCCACTCAAGTTTGGAGGTGAATTTTAAAGCCTTATCGTTAATATTTGTATCATGCTTCATCAATTGGTCAGGAGGGTCTTTGCTTCTCAAGCCTCGAGACGTAGTTCACTAAGTCATCGATTTGTGGTATGGGGATTTGGAATTACGGGAGGATTGATCCATAGTGTGAGATGAGGTTTGAAGATGCATTGTGACCAAGATTATCACTCCTCTAGCTACTTAAGCATGCAAGTTTATGATCGGACCAAAAATAAATTGTGGTTAGGGTGCTTTGGTTTGAGATTATCTTCCTAGTCCTTGAGAAAACTTATTGTTAGCCTTCCTCATTTAAGTTATTCAGGTCATAGGGTCATTATTTTCAAGGTCATTTTGAAGTATTACCTTTTGTTACAAGAGATTTTTCTGTCGGTCATTAGCAAGTTAATGCATATTGTTTTTAAGTTATGTTTTCTTTAAAGGTTGACTTTGAAATAAATAGGATTGTTCATTTTTTACAAGCTAGTTCAAGGTAAGAGTGTGTCATACAAGGAATTGGAATTATATTGCCAAAGTATTTTCTATTTTACAATATCAAAGCTCACATATTGTCAAGACCAGCTGCATTCAAATTTGCAATTAAGTAACAAGTGACACATTTAAGTCCAAACTTTACATCATCAAAAATGGGTATAATTCTACACAAATATGCGACCGATTGCAAGATTACATTGACAATGGGATGGTTGCGGCAGTGATTGTGGACCCACATCAGGAGTATACTGCTATCTGCCCAAAAGGTTTCAAATCCAGGAAGGTTCTCATTTTCATACACACTATGACAAGAGATTGGGAAATTGCAAAACACAGAAGATTCACATCTAAATGCTTTAAATGCTTCTACTTCGACTGATTATGGCCATTACAGACGCAGCGAGTTACCTGCTGTAAAAACAGCACGATGTTCCGTTAATTTGAAATCAGCCAGTTTGGATTGCGCATTAGTAAAGTCAACTAAACAATCTCCAACCCCGGTACTGTCTGCATTTAGTTCAGAAGCATTCGGATCAGCAGCATTTTCTGAGCAGGATAACAGATGCCTTTCTTCAAACTCTTGTAACACCGAGATAACACCCAATCTACCAGCTTTCGTATTCGTTTACGTAGTCCACCACCTTCTGAAAATTCCTGCGACTGACTCACAACTACAGGTGGGACGTTTCTCAGTCACTCGAGATCAATGCTTCCATGATCATCAACCAGTCCTTTCAGGAATCCCTGCATAATAAATTATGTAATACAACACTGCATCAATGAGTTCTTTCTATCCAGAAAAACGATGATAATGTTTCATTGAAGTTTCATTTTACCTGAATACGTTCGGCAAGCCTATCATTCATGACCCGCTCTGTGATGGTATCATCAATATCACCGGCATTTGCACATCTCACAGCACAGCCCGCGGATTTATCACCGTTTGAGAACCGAAACTGCTGCTTATACTTTAGGTATTTGCTTTACACACCGAAGATTTGTTCGACAAGCTAAGTATCTCTTTGACTGGCGAAGAACTCGAAGTCATTTAAAAGCTTGCTTATCAGGCAATGAAGCTTGAAATAGATTTCTTCACTGCTCATGCACAGAGATTTTAAGTTTTTCATTACCAACTCCATTCTGTGGCAGACGGCTGATCGGTCACTGATTTGGAAGCAGTCACGAGCCACACTCCAGCATGTTTGCATCCAAAAAGAAAATTGTTTAGTTCAACTTCACGGTGAAGGAAGAAATGAAATTAGTAAAGGCATATCATGATAATCCCCATAACATTATAGAATTTAACCGAGACATCTCATGTTGGCAAAAGAACAACAACAAAACGCTTGAAGATACAAGTTCAGCTTTGCAATACACAAGACAGGGCAAGAAGGGCCAACGTTCATAACTAATAAAAACCTAGGCAAGGCATCATTTGTCCATCATAAGAATAAGGTTGATGAGTTTGTTGAAAGTTGTTTCATGTCTTACCCTCTCGTTTGGCTTCACCGATTCAACGTTTTGTCGCGAATTTCCACAAGATATGCAAATCAGAAGCTGATAATCTTTAAAATTTTACCTGCAAAAAACAAGCTTTGAGCAGAAGCCAATGTAAATAATGGCAGAAAAAAAGTTTAAGGCTATTACATTACGTTCCACCACCAATGAACACAGGTGCTGTAGATTCTCTGTTTACACTCCATATTCAACCACTAGTGAACCAGGTTTCACCTGCTCCTTCGCCATCCTTCAGGATTCCTACTCACCCAACCAAAATTCCAATTCATCCTCCTGACATATCTCCTTCACGACTCTTTTCAAAGAACCCTAAAAAGGGGCCAGTATAGCCTCGAATTCAAGCATTGCTACCCCCATCGCCTTTGAAGTCCATATTAGTCTAACCTGCATTACATAGAAGAAATTACATCAAGGTTGTAGATTCAGGATGCTTTATTTGAAGAGATGTCATCAGTCAGTGTTAAAGAATAACTTCATATAGCAGTAAAAGGAGAGTAATTAGTAAAAAATAATAAGTTTGTGACAGTAAAAAAAGGGGGGATAAGTCATTTGAAAATCAACTTTTTAATGCAACTTATTCGGTTCATTTCAAACCAAATAAAATGAAATCAGATTGTCACAACAACAAGGACAGGATGATTTGAAATGAAGCAGAAAGTACAGGGATAGTTTTGCTCTCACAAACATGTCGAAATTTTGAAAAGGGTAAGCAGACCTACTACCTGCTGTATCTGACCCACAAGCCACCCTGCTACCTTTGCTTTCTCACGTCCTAAAGCAACACGCCATCCACCTATCTTCAGCAGCCATAGGCCCAAGAAACCTGTTATGACCAAAGAACAATACATCAAAATAGGACAATAAGAGGCCTGCAGAGAAAAAGAGGGTTGGCCCGGTGGTTAAAGGTTTTGGTTAAAGGAGATTAGGGGGTTGAGAAAAGGAGGAACGGAAATTCGACTAAGTTATAAAAAAGGTGATTTTTGCTCATACCGTGGGGATCGAAAAAAAAGGGGAGAAAAAAAACCCTAACTTTACACATCCAAGAGCAACCAACAAAGAAATATTGGGAAGGAAAGAAGAACGAAAAAAGGAGGAGAACGACGAAGTCAAAGAAGCAGGAAAGTCAAAAACTCACTGTATACCTCTGAAGCTTTGGAAACGGTAGTCATCTTCAATTCATGCTCTAATTTACTCCTTTGTTTTTTTTCTTGTTTTCTTTTTCCGGAAAAATTTAAACGATTGAACCATCGCAATCTTCGAAACCTTAGATTTATGATTTGGGGCCGGTTTGTCTCCTTTGTTTCGTTTCCATATTGATCATAGTTTGATTCATGAGGAGTACCTATGTTTTGTTTTCGGAGAAACCCTAGGTTCATGGTTTGGGGCCGGTTCATCACCATATCTATTGTTTTCCTTCTTCTGTTTGTTTGAATGAGAGAGAGCGTTAAGGCCGAGGGAGGAATTACCGAAAGTTAGGGTTCCTCTTGTTGCTGTGAAACAGACTAACCCTAATCCTTTCTTTCTCATCTTAGCAAAGTTTACCGGGCCGGATCCGGGTCTGACCCGACCCAGCCGACTGCCCCCAAGTGTTCTTAGTTATAGGGCCTGGTGCTTGTTTCTTTTCGGCACCCCTGTTCTTTTTTTTACTTGGCCCATTTAGTTTGCTTAGGTTTTATTTACAAGTTTCTTTCTAAAAATTTATAACCAAAAATATATAAGTTTTACTAAACACTTTCTATTAGTAATCTTAATAATCTTAATTTAATTCGCGTATTTAGTTTAGTGATTATTTTCTCAAAGGAGATATTTTTTATTTTTTTATTTTTTTTTCCTTTGGTTTCACTCATTTACCTGTGTATATGTTTGTGCGTTTTGGTCTTATCCATTGATTGATCGTATGGTGGCATTGTTTGATTCGTAGTGAACTCGTTTGTCATTTCTCAATTCGATTATAATCGCCTATTAAAAATGAAATAATCGTTTCAAAAGACAAGTCATTTGTTTGGTCCAATGCCAAATAAACACCTTAAAAAAAATACACCAGACAATTTCACAAACTCATTTTGCACACACGTAAGTCGGTCATTTGTGATCGCCATCTACACTACTCTCGCGTATCTTAATTAATTTACGGAAAAAAGGAACTCCGGAGTCTAGCATTCCGCACGTTCTAGATTGAACCGCAAATGGGCTAGCCTCACGCGTTGGTTCAATCACCGTTCGTATAAAAACAATTCAATTCATCTTAATCAATTTACGGAAAAAAGGAACTCCGGAGTCTAGCATTCCGCACGTTCTGGATTGAACCGCAAATGGGCTAGCCTCACGCGTTGGTTCAATCACCGTTCGTATAAAAACAATTCAATTCATCTTAATTAATTTACGGAAAAAAGGAACTCCGAGTCTAGCATTCCGCATGTTCTGGATTGAACCGCAAATGGGCTAGCCTCACGCGTTGGTTCAATCATTGTTCGTATACCAACAAATTTAAATCATTAATTGGCGAGTAACTGAACTCCGGAGTCTCGCACTCCGCACGTTCTTGAATGCAACCGCAACATGGGCTAGCCTCACGCGTGGTTCATTCGCCCTCTCGTTCTAAAACACCCTTAATAAAGATCAAACATCTTTTTCTCAAAACGAACGCTGTTTAAATCTTTCTAACGCGAGCAGATAAGCCAACGCTTAGCAGTAGAATGCATTTTCAAACAGTCGTTCTATGAAAAACACAAATCGTAGTAGCACGAACTACGAAGCTCTGACTTTCCCATTGCACAAGGGAATACGTAGGCACGGGGATTTTTAATCCTTCGCGAGCATAATAATAAAAAACTTATTCATTTCTCCGCCATAAAACACAATAATAAAAAACTTAACCTTTCCCTATAACAAACAATAAGCAAATACCGATACTTAATCATTAAAAGAAGACAATAATACAAGTTAACATTTTTAAGCGCAAATTAGACTAAGAGGTTCCCGTTGAGTACAACGGACGTGAGGGGTGCCTAATACCTTCCCCTTGCGTAACTGACTCCCGAACTTAGATTAATGGTTTTCGTTGACCATTCTTATCCTTTATTTAGGTTGTGTCTATATCTCCCTTTTCTCTCGTAGAATAAATAGAATTAGGTGGCGACTCTGTTGTTTATTTTAGGATCGTATTTTTCGAGGAGCGACAGCTGGCGACTCTGCTGGGGATGGAATGCTTATGCATAAGAGAGTCAAGCCTAGCTTAGGATAGTTTGCGTTTGTTTGGTTTATTTGTTTTGTCCTCTTTATTTACGTTTATTGCTTTCCTTATATTGCTCATTATTTATATCTGCCTGTTGGATCTCGGGATTATGTCACGGGTGAATGTTTATTTGAATCTTGAAATCTGAGTTTTGAAAAAGAAGAGGGAACACCTAAGTTAGAATTGGATGTTATTAGTGTTAGTCTCCAAGGACTCGCTCCTTGCACGCCTAACATGAAAGCTCCCCCAGATAGTTAGACTTTTCATAGATCTTGTCACAACGCAGCTAGCCTGTCGCGGGACCTGATTCATGAAAGGGCTATGATTCTGGGACCCCCCCTAGAACCTGTTTCAATTTTGGTAGTTGTGTAATGTTAGGCTCCAAGAACTCGCTTCTTGCACGCCTAGCATGAGAACTCCACTCAGGGTAGACCTTATCGTTATTATCGTCACAATGCAGCTGGCCTGCGGCGGGGCGTTAGTACGATAAACGTCCGTGACCTTGAGTATCCTTATACCATCACCATAGAAAGCTATCATGTGAGTGGGCATTATGGGTAGAAAAATATAGACCGACCCTCTAGAGCCTACATGTTAGGAGTTCCAAGCTCCCATTTCTATCCCGGATCCAGCTTTGTGCATTCATAACCATGTAGCATATGCATCATAACTTGCACATCTTGTTATTTCAGGAAAACACCTCTATTTGTTGTCTCGCATTCCAAACAGTCATGAGTTCAGGGAAAAGGAAGGCTCTACAGCTAAAAGCTTTCTCACCAAACACCACTGTTCTTATGGATTGCTTAGAGAAAATGCCTGCTTCCTATAAAAGGGCCATTGAAGTAAGGTTTGGTCAAGTGCTTCATCTTCTGGAGGTCGACGTACAAATCCCGGGTCTCACAGCTTTGGCCCAATTCTATGATCCGCCGATGCGAAGCTTCTTGTTTCAGGACTTTCAGCTAACGCCGTCTCTGGGAGAATTTGAAGGGTTCTTGGGATTTTCTATGAAAGGAAAAGCACCTTACACCCTCGTCAGTCGGGATCTTAAGGTGGAGGTAGTAGCAGAAGCTCTTCAGATCCCCATTGCCACAGCTAAAGCTAACTGGAAGCAAAAGAGGGAGTTTTGGGGTTTCCATAGGCTATTTTTAGAACAGGAAAGTAAGAAATTAATAAAGGAACGTCAATGGGCTGCTTTAGTCAATGTATTGGCTCTCCTCATTTATGGTCTGGTTTTATTTCCCACTTTCGAAGATTTTATTGATACGGCGGCGATTAATATATTTTGGGCGGTTTGGAAAGAAGATCGAAGCCCAGTATATCCGTTATTGGCAGACGTGTTCTATAATCTCCACCTCCGTCACGAGAAGAAAGGTGCTGTTTTGACTTTTTGTTTCCCATTGTTGTATAAATGGCTCACATCTCACGTTTTCAAACGCAATGCTCTAATTCCCAAGATGACAGGCGGGGAATGGTCCCAAATGCTAGCTTCCCTCACTGAAAGAGACATTGCCTGGTATCCCAACAAGTTGGATGTTGACCGAATCATTATGAGCTGTGGGAACTTTAGAAATGTGCCACTAATGGGATCAAAAGGGTGCATTAGCTATAATCCCATTTTGACTATACGGCAGCACGAATACCCTATGCTAGGGAAACCCGAAGACGCCGAATTGGAAGAAATGATACTTCACGATAGAGGTGTGAATGATCCGGCATTACTCTTCAGGATATGTCGTTCTTGGGAAAAAGTTCACACTAAAGGCTCCGAGCTAAGAAAAAGAGATGGGGTGGTCAGGATACCCTACCGCCAGTGGGTTCTTGAAAGAGTCCAAATCGTCAAACTACCCTTTTCTGGAGAAGCACTCCCCAAGCCTCCTGTGCATGAACCAATATCCCTTGAAGAAGTAGAGGAACTTCGAATGAAGGTAGCCAATCTTGGGAAAGAAAACGAAGAGCTCAGTTCAAAACTGCAGCGAGTCACCCACGAAAGGAATGAATTGAGGTATGACTTGGCTCGTAAAACTGTTCAAGTCGAAGCAATTCAAGAAAAGGCCAACGAAGAAGAGCGAAAGAAGAATAATGTTAAAGGGTGTCTGGATCAGACTTATGGAACAGTGGTCCACTTGAAGGAGGATTTAAACAGGGTTTGCCGGAAGAGCGCGAATAACGAGGATTGGTATGTCCGGGCGACTAAAAAGGCAAAGATCGAAAGAGCTGAATTCGAGAAGAAGATTGCAGAGCTTACCGCGGCACTTGAGGAGGCAGTGAGAAGTTCGAATCGGGAATATGAGCTTAAGGTGCAGGCCATGAATGTCTCACGGTTCACCGTGGAAGATTGGGATTCCAAATGCCAAGAGGTGAATCGCGCCGAAGGAAATGCCCGGTATTGGAAGGAACAATACGAGGCTTTGACCAAGGATCACGACGTTTGGGAATCAGCAAGAGATGAGGTGCGGGGTCACTTCCAAGGATACCAGCAAGTTGTACAAGATCGAATCAAGGAAAGAGACATGTACCGAGATAAGCTTAATCAGCTTATTGAATGGTGCAACTTGCAGGTAGAAGAGCTACCTTTCCGACTCTCTATGGCAAGAGGGGAATTCGAAGACGATGGATCCTACCCAGCTGTGAGTTACTTTCTCTCAATGTGCCAAAACATGTTGAAGACTTTCAAGGAAGAGGTGAAAGAATGCAGTACCCAGAGACCCAAGAATTAGTCTTACAGTTGTAATTTATTTTGCTTTATTTATTTTGTTCATTTCAGAAGAGAATTGGTTTATTTTTGTAATAGTTAACAAACCAGAATATTTGTACTTGATATTTTAAGTCTTGATTATTTAAGAATGAATGAAGTTTGGAGTTTTTCCTATAGTCCTTGACCTCTGTGATGTTTTGAATGTTGCACATTTGAATTTTGATATTGGTGATTGTTTTTCCTGAAATTAACATTTTGTGGCATGGCATTCATACATTTCCATCATTTGCTGCATTTTGATAAAACATGAGGCTCATGTGTGTCTTTTTACCCAGTCGTCAAACTGTTTCGTCCATACAAAACCGGAGCCGACTGTCGCAGGAGGATGGAAAGACTCGAGCAGGAAAACCAAGAGCTCAGGGGAGAGGTGACTGCTTTGAAGGATAATTTGGAAAGACTTACCAATATGATGGAGACAATGGCCGCTGCGCAGAATCAGGCGTCTCAAAATTCTCAGGAGACTGGACAGAGGACCGAGGCCATGACCATCCCAACGACCACGGCCCCTAGCAATGATTCCCAACATGTTGTAACCACTGGTTTCCCTTGGGGCATCCCTCGTGATTTCATACCAGATAATCATCAACCACATGTCTCACACGTCGCTGCCGTAATGACTACTCCTCAACCTGTAATACACACTGCCCATTACAACGAAGATCCCCCTTTCCACACAGCACCAAGCGAAAATGCAGGAGTAGACGAGAGATTGGATGAGTTCCAGGATCGTTTTCTAGAAATGCAAAATGAGATTAGAGCACTCCGAGGCCAGGATCTGTTCGGAAGAAAGGCTTCTGATCTTTGCTTGGTCCCCAATGTCAGGGTTCCGCACAAGTTCAGGGTACTGTTGCACCCCAAAATTTGCCCTCACAATACAAGACTTTGTGTTCTAAGAAGGTTCACAAGGTTCACAAGTTTCTCAACATTTCCATAACCTTTCATGAGGTTCATAAAGTCTACAAGTTACTTTATGAAGGTTCACAAGGTTCACAAATTCCACAATGCTTTCAATACCTTTCATGAGGTTCATGAAGTCTACAAGTCACTTTATGAAGGTTCACAAGGTTCACAAGTTTCTCAATGTTTATATAACCTTTCATGAGGTTCATGAAGTCTACAAGTCACTTCTTGAAGGTTCACAAGGTTCACAAGCGTCACAATACATCCCATGAGTATCACAAGACACTTTATGAAGGTTAACAAGGTTCACAAGGTTCACAATTGGTCAGAAGAGTTGACAACTCCCTCAAACAATGCACCTCCTAAGCAGTGCATCCAAAACTAGGGTTTTGACTTTAATCAGGCTTAATGGACTTCCAAGACCTCAAGTGAGCTTCATAACATCCTATATGTGTGTAAGAACCCCCATGACAAGTTTCAAGACTTTTCTCAAAAGTTTGCTTAGTCAGATGATCAGATAAGTCAAAATCAGTCAATGTAGTTTAAAAGTCAAACTGAGGTCAACTGTGGTCAAACCAAAGTCAAACTTCATGATTTTTTGCCAACATCAAGTATATGAAGTAAAATTCATCATTTGATCAAGGGTTGATCATGATTCATCAAGAAGATTCCAGATCATCAATAATCAGGAGTTTCTAAATTAGGGTTTCCTCAGTGAAAGTCAACTGAACTTTGACCAGCCATAAGTTTCACATACTTCATCACCAAGTCTCCATCCAAAGCTCATTTTGAAGGAAATTGAATTCTCTAAAACTTTGATCTTGCAAGTTAAGCCCAAAAATGCTTCATTTGGAAGATATGACCTAAGACATTATAGGTCATTTCAAAAGTCAACAAAAAGTCAACAACTTCAAAAGGGCATAACTTGAGATTGGTAAATGATATGGACCTGAAACCAATGGGGTTGTTTAGAGGACTCTTCAAGCTTTCCAAAATGTCCAAGAACACCCTCATACCTTTAAAATTGAGGGAGATATGCCCTTGCAAAGTTGGGAAATTTTGTGATGGTTTATGATGAAAATGGGGGGTCTAGAACCAATTCCTTCCAAATGGGTTTGCTAAATTGTGATCCAATCCATATCATATCATCATGCACGACCCAAATGACCAAAATTCAGAATTTTTATTATTTTATTTTTATTTATTTTTGATTTAATTCATAAAAATCATTTTAAATAAATATAAAATATGAAAATATATTTTTGGATGAAGATTGAGTTTCTAGAATCTCATCAATATTGATTGAAGTTGAAAGAGAAAGAAATCATGTGATTGATCCAAAAATAGTAAGCTTTCATGAGCAAATATTGAAATTTCAAAGCATGATCAATCTCAATCTTTTTAAATCAATTCTTGCACACAACCAATAAAGTTTTTGACCTAGATTGATTCACCTATAAGTACTGATCATAATGCAAACATCCAGGGACGAATTTCCAGCAGCCAAAGGTAGGTTTCACTTCAAAAAATTTCAAGCAAAAGTCACATTCGGATTTTGAAATTCAGAGCATTAGAAGGTAAAATAAGGACATGGCTAGTTTCCTTGGACATCATGGATCATGAACCATCATTCATAAGCATTCAAATCATGCCCTAATGATGAACCCGAAGCTTGTTTATGCTTGACAAAATTTTTTTCGATTGTAATGATTCACTGCATATTATTAAGTTTTGCTTACATAACCTTGTTTGTTAATGACTATAGATGGAATCTGGATGATTTGGTGAAGTTCCATAGCCTGAAACACGATATGCCATTTTTAGGGTTTATGGCTCCAATTAGGGTTCTTCAATCCAGCCCATATAAATGGATTCTAAGAACGTGGGGTGATTGGAAAACTCATTAGAAACTTAATGGAATGGTCAATTTCATGAAACCATACTGTTTTGCCATTATTCGAATTTTGTAGGTTTTGCTACCATTCTGTTTTCGCAGGAAATTTCCCAGCTATTTTCGCAGCTAAATTCGTAGTGCTGGAGGTTGAAGAAGACTGCTTCCCGCGCGTGATTTGAATTCAAATTATTTGTATAATATTTTATTGATTGTTTATTGTTTATTATCACAACTGCATGTTTGTCCCAGTGGCTGATGGTTTGGTCTTGGGCGTGTGAAGCAAAAGGGCAGGGGTTCGATCCCTGGCTTTTGTTCATTTTATTTCTCTTTTTCAGGGGTTAAGTGAATATAATATATTATGCATTGTTCCCATTCCATTATCAGTTATGCTCTCCCAGCCAGGCGGTAACGTATGCATGCTTGTAACCAAAAGGTCCTGGGTTCGATTCTCACCCCAGGCCTTTTTTACTTCTTTTATTTTTCTAATTTTTCAGATAAGGCATAAAACTCCTTCTTCTCCCTAGGATGATGCGCGCCTGTGTGCAGCCCAGTGGTATATGATGTTTGTTGCAAGCAGAGGGGACTGGGTTCAAACCCCAGCCCCACCAGGTTTTTGATTTCTTTTTCTTTTGCTTTATTTTCTTAATTCAATTACTATTATATATGAAAAAATTAAAATTAAAATTTTCTTATATTATATGTACATTATGTGTTATAATTCTTAAAATTATTTTCTAAAATTCTAAATTCTTATTTGTATCTCAATTTAAATTTTATTATTATTCATGTAGTTAAAATATAGGTATATTAATTCACATATTTTTGTATATTATAAATTAAACCCTAAAAAATATTTTTCTAATAAAACCCTAATTTATTTTCTAAATACCTATTAAAACCTAATTGTTTATTTTCTAATTTGTGATGTAATTATTATTGTACATGTTTATTTAAAAATAATTATAACTTATTTGTAAATATATTTATAATCCAAATTATTTTTTTAGTTTAGAAACAATTTAACTTACAATAATTCTATTTTGTATATGTTTAAAATAATTTGTAAATATAATAATTAGTAAAAATTAAATTTTATAGATATGATTAATTTTGTGAATATAATATTTAAAACTTATTTTTTTCCTTATAATGTGTAAATGTTATTTGTAAAAATTAAAATTTATAATTATATTATGTTTAAAAGATTTTATTTAATTATTCCTATTTCTAAATAAATATTATATATAAAAATTAAGTTTTGTGTTTATTATTCTAATCATGTCATTATAATATTTTTTATTCTATTTACTTTAATTATTGTTACTAACCATATTATTATTTATTATTTTTGTTTATTATCTTACATTTTTTATTTCTCTAACCTTGTTTATTTTTTCTAATTATTATTATTTCACTAAATTTAATTATTTTATTGTTACTAACCCTATTTTTTAATTATATCTATCACTAACCCCTATTTATTTATTTATTGTTTATTTATTATCTTTGCTTATATTTTACTAATTATTTATTTTTTGCTATTTGCTTATTATAATTATTGTAATTGCTTCCTTGGTGTAATTTTGTAATTATTTAAATAGTTAATTTCATGTTATGGTTAGTAACTTAGGGAGTGTAAACATGTATTCAATTTAAAAATAAATTTAGTTCATTTAATTATAAGATAAATAATATTACACACTCGCACACGTAAGTCGATTTTTAATCGCCATCCTACACTTTCTAAGGCTATCCCTCAATGTTGCCTACTAATAAGGTCAAGTGGGGTGTATAAAGCAAGTCCCTTAAAAGAAAAAATCATCAAGTCCCTAATGGTTGCCTTTAAAGATCAAGTCCCTTTTCGAATAATGATGATAGTCCCTCCTAAATGCTTATACACCCCACAGTTGCCTTCATAAAAACAGATGTCCCTCACATGTCCCTTATATCCAAGGTAATGACTACCTACTCCTTAATAGTAGGGATAGTCTTACCAACTAAAGGATAAAGAACAAGAAAGACTTAAAACTTTAGGGTAGGTTCCTCTTATGTACTTGCTCACTTCATTCAAAACTTTTCAAACTCTTCACAATTTCAAACAAATTTTCAAAAACAAGTTTTTACGCATCCGTACATGGATCATTATCAACTATTATGAAAATTTTTCTATTCACACACTACACTTTCAAAAACAATTCAAAAGTGAGCTAAGTAACTAAGAGCCCATGGATAACCATGGATGTAAAGGGTGCTAACACCTTCCCTTTACATAACCTACCCCCCGGACCCAAAAATATCTCTTAAGGTCTTTCCTGTTCTTTTATACCCTTTCCTTTTGGATAAAATAAAAGTCGGTGGCGACTCTTGCTATCCGCAACATAACTAAAGTCAGTTCTCCCACTGTGTTACAGAACTGGCGACTCTGCTGGGGATTTAATTTAAGAGGGGTACCCTTAGGAATTAAGATCACTTTAATATTGTTTGATTTGTTTGCTTTATTATTATATTGTTGGGGTGCTCTTATGTGTGAAAGGTCCTAACCCGGATCTAGTGTATCTTAGGTAAATGGCAATAGACCAAGGAAACTGTACGACGTATATCGATACGGTTGATCTGGTGGCCATAGTTAGTGCGACTTCTTGGTTGGTGCTTATGTTCCTTAAGTCAAGTTGAGGATAATATGAGGCTGCCATATGTTGTCAATGCACTAACTAACTTTTAGAACCCTAGTTAACTCATCTTGGCCTTTAGAAAGTAGTGAGGTAACCGGCTTTGGTGCAGACTGAAGTTGGTTGACACTCGATACTACGCTCATTGAGATCTTAAACTTGGAGGGTTTTGGTTGGCAAGTAAGTTGCCTACTGAACAACCACCCTTGTGAAGGATCAATGATATTGAGATCCCTTAGAACCCGGTTACTTTTGTAGGACAGGATGAACCATCTAACTTCAGGGGAGGGTACTTACCTTAAACCTCATACAAGCCTTTAAACCTAGGGCTATGGTGTGACTTGTTTGTGTGTGCCACATGTTTGTGATTGAACATAACATCATAGCATCATCATGCATCATGAGCATAGCATTTTCACTAACCATTTCAAGGACCAAAGGATTTATCTTTGTTCTTTGTTGCAGGTCATGGCCTCTGCTCGTAGAAACACTATCAGGATCAACTTTGTGGGGATACCTCCCAAGCTTAAAGAGTTGGTTTCTCAAGTGGCTGATCACTCCCAGTTCATCAAAAGACATGGTCACCTATTGGATCTAGTCACTTCAGGGTTCAATGAAGACATGATGAGTGTGTTGTTTCAGTTCTTTGACCCTAAGCACCATTGCTTTACATTCCCTGACTATCAGCTAGTTCCAACCATGGAAGAGTTCTCTAAACTTCTGGGCATACCTGTTCTTGATCAAAGACCCTTCACAGGCTTGGAGAAAGAGCTTAAACCAGAGGTTATTGCTGCAGCTCTACATCTGAAAAAGTCTGACATTGTTCTAGAAACAAGAAGAGGAGTCAAGGGTATTCTTGCCAAGGGGCTAATGGATAAGGCTCAAATGTTCTTGAAGGCCATGAGTTATGATGCTTTTGAGGAGATCTTAGCCTTGCTGATATATGGCTTAGTATTGTTCCCCAATCCAGATCAGTTCATAGATGTTCATACCATCAACATTTTCCTGAGTCACAATCCAGTGCCTACATTGCTTGGAGACATCCTGCATTCTCTTCACACCCGTACTACAAGGGCAAGAGGAACTTTGATGTGCTGCATACCTTTGCTTTCTAGGTGGTTTATTTCTCACCTTCCTCGCTCAGTAATGAAGAATGAGCAAGGGTTCAGGTGGTCCAAAAGGATCATGTCACTTTCTCACTCAGATATCCATTGGTGCTCCAGATCTATGGAGAATGTCACCATCATTGACCGTTGTGGGGAGTTTCCCAATGTGCCACTTCTAGGTATAAGAGGAGGCATCACCTACAACCCCTCTCTAGCTTTACGACAGTTTGGTTACGCTCGGAGTGATGGCCCACATGACATGTTAATCCAGGGCATTGTGTTTGACTACGACAACGATCTTCAGGGTTACCGTCAGAGATTCATACGAGCATGGGGAAAGGTAAACAGGGTTGACAGCAAGACACTGGAGCCTAAGTACACTATTCCTATGGAAGCTTATCTCAGATGGGTATGATCTCGTGCTCAGACTCTCATGATGCCATATCCTGCCGTCCTACCAGTTACCATGGAACCTGTTGCTGAAGGAGACACAGCTTATACCATCCTTCACCCAGACATGCCTACTGATATGGAAGACTTGCAGAGATCATGGATCCAACTGAAGGAACAAAGGGATACTTTCGAGGCTCATTACAAAGCAAGCCAAGCAAGAATCCTAGAGCTAACAAAGCAACTTCACGAGGAACGAAACCTCAACTCATACCTCAACACAAAGAGGAAACGTCCATGGGAGACTTAAAACCCCATTTTTTGTACTTATTTCATTTTCATTTTTGTAAGCCTAAAAGGCAAACAAAGTTATTACTAATAAAAGTTTACTTTCGTGTTTGTCTAAGCAAATTTAAATCCTGCGGTCCTTGAAAACATTGCATATGCATTCCCATATCATTTCATTGCATCACAGGTTTATAATTGCGCACAGGTTTCTCATCTTCTCGCTGTTTATTTCAGCAATGGCTCTTGAACAATCAGCTAAGGATCTTCAGACACAAAATGCACAGTTCCAAGAGCTGATCCTGAACTTGTCCAAGGGGCAAGATGAATTGAAGGCACTGCTGGCCAAGAAGACTAAGAAGGCTAGAAGGTCTGCTGGGTTGATCAACATGGGAAGAAGGTTCAAAGGTCTTGCCAAGACCAAAGAACCAGCTGAAGACTATGAATCTGAAGAATCTGAGCAAGAGGTAGGCAGTCTCCACCATACAATGGGGGACTCTGATTCTGAGGCTAACTACTACCATGAGCCTAATGAAGACAAATTCAAGATGCTGGTGGATAGGATGGATGCTATGGAATTGCAGAAATCATCTGGGTTGGATTTTGAGGATTTGAGTTTGATATCTGGGGTAGTCATACCCATTGGTTTCAAGGTTCCTACCTTTGTTGTTTATGATGGGGTCTCTTGTCCCAAGCTGCATCTGAGGTCTTATGTCAGAAGGATTCAACCCCACACTGCTGATAAAAAGTTGTGGATCCATTTCTTTCAAGAGAGCTTATCTGGAGCTCAGCTGGAGTGGTATTATCAGTTGGAGAGTGCCAACATCAGGGACTGGAATGATCTTGCTGAAGCTTTCTATAAGCAGTATCAATACAATGCTGACTTAGCCCCTACTCGCATGCAGCTTCAGAGCATGTCTATGGGTGCCAAAGAAAGTTTTAAAGAGTATGCTCAGAAGTGGAGAGATTTAGCTGGAAGAGTTCAACCTCCTTTGACTGACAGGGAATTGGTTGATATGTTCATGTGCACGCTGAATGGTCCGTTTTACAGTCATCTCATTGGAAGCTCATCATCTGGCTTCACTGAGTTGATCATGACAGGAGAGCGAGTAGAAAATGGTATAAAGAATGGTAAGATCCAAGTGGGTACTTCTTCATCAGGTGCTGCAAAGAAGCCTCCCACTGGGAAGAAAGAATCCAATACTGTTTATGGTCAGCCTGATCGTAACAGAAGGCATCAGTCTGTTAGTGCAGTGCATATTTCAAATCCAACTCCTGCAACAACAGAGCAGCCACAGGGCAACCAACAGAGGGCTAGAAGGCAGTTCACGAAGATCAACATGTCAATGGCTCAGGCATTGCAACACTTGTTGAAGGCTGAACTTATCACTTTGAAAGAGGCTCCTCAGAATCCCAATGTTACCTCTCCCAGGTACAATCCCAATGCACGATGTGCGTATCATTCAAACTGTCAGGGACATGATACTAATAACTGCTGGATCTTGAAGAATAAAATTCAAGATATGATTGATGCTGGAGAAATTGAGTTTTATCCTCCAGGTACTCCAAATGTGATCACTGCTCCAATGCCGAATCACGAGAAGACTGTCAATGCCATTGATGAAGATCTACATGTCTATTCAGTTATGGAGTTGACCACACCACTGTCTGTTATCAAAAAGAGGTTAGTACAAGCTGGGATCTTTCCAGGTTGTCGTGAAGATTGTTTGTATTGTACCTATAAGCCAGATAGTTGCTTCATTTTGAGAGATGGAATTCAACGTCTCATGGATAAGTATACTATAGTGTTTGAGAGGACTCCGTCGTCTGTAGAAAGTATGGTGGATCATCTAACTCAAGATAGGAAGATTGAAGAAGTTGACATGGTTGACAAAGTACCAATAAGAATCACTTCAAAGGGTCCTATTAAAATCACTCATCAGGGTCCAATCAAGATTACTGCTGAAGGTCCTGTGAAAGTTGTTGCTGAAGCCAGAGTAGCTCCCGTGGTCATTACTACTCCTGGTCCTATCCCATATACGTCTGATAAAGCTGTGCCTTGGCACTATGGGTCTGATGTTTACATCCATGGTGTTAAGCAAGAGCCTGTAACTGATGTGCCTGTTGACATTGATAATATTGCTGGATCCAGCAAGATCACTCGTAGTGGAAGAGTCTTCTCTCCTCCAGTTGCTTCTAAGAATGCAGTTGCTCCTGCTGCTACCTCCACCACTGATGCTCGGGGCAAGGGTCCTGTTATTGAGCCTGTATCTACTGATGTGCCAGCTGCTGATGACCTCTCTAAGCAGATGGAAGAAGTATTGAAAATCATTCGCAAGAGTGATTATGACATTGTTGATCAGTTGGGGCATACTCCCTCGAAGATTTCTATGCTATCCTTGTTGTTATGTTCTGAGGCTCATGCCAAGTCCTTGATCAAGTTTCTGAAGACTGCTCATGTACCCAGTGCAATTTCTGTTGACCAATTTGAGAACTGTGTTGCCCACCTGACCTATGACAATGGGTTAGGATTTTCTGATGCTGATTTGACCCCTGCCAAGAGGGATCATAACAGGGCCTTGCATATCTCAATTGAATGCAGGGGCACTACCCTGTCACATGTACTAATAGACAATGGTTCCTCTTTGAATGTGTTGCCTAAGGAAGTCCTGAACAAGCTGAGTCCTGAAGATGCTGTGTTGAAGCCCAGTAACATTGTGGTGAAGGCTTTTGATGGTTCTAGAAGAGTAGTGCATGGGGAAATTGATCTTCCAATCAAAGTTGGATCTCAGGTGTTTACTGCTACATTTTTTGTGATGGATATTCGTCCTTCGTACTCTTGTCTGCTTGGTCGTCCCTGGATCCATGGGGCAGGTGCTGTAACCTCTACATTGCACCAAAAGTTGAGATATCCGGTGGATGGAAAGGTTGTTACTGTCTATGGAGAAGAAGAATACTTTGTCAGCCATGTGAATACCTTCAAGTATCTGGAAATGGAAGGTGAATACATTGAGACTCCGTGTCAGACATTTGAAGTGGTTCCCTGGGTTGTTAATGATTATGTAGCTCCTCCTGTTGCGAAGAAAGTTCCTGTGATCACCAGAAAACCTCCAACAATGGCAATGGCCTCCCTCAATGATGCTAGAGCTGTGGTGGATGAAGGTGGTTGTACTATTTGGGGTCAGCTTCCTGATATTCCGTACAAGTCTGACAAGTTTGGTTTGGGTTTCACTGCAGAGTCCCAGAAGACTGTTCGTCGTGCTCGTGCTGCTCGTATCACTAATCAAGGGGTTGTGAAGGACCAGATTAATGCTGTGGGAGATCAAGATGAAAACTACAACTTGGATGCATGGATTTTTCCTACTGTGGGTGCTGGACTCAATAATTGGAAAGCTGAAGATGTTATCCCTATCTCCTTTAGTCAGGAGTAAATACTATTACTGTATTGTTATATTTTAAATTTTGTAATAAAACTTTCAAGCCATGTGCTTTACCCGGGGCACAATGGTGTGCTTGTTACGGGCTGTCATTTCATTTGCATACTTCATTCAATAAAATCAGTGGACGTTTCGTTTTCGTAAATATTGTGTTCCTTGTCTTTCTTTTCTTTTATTTTTGTTTTATCAGCTATGTGTTCTTACACACACCCACATCACTAAATGCAGATCCTCATCCACTCTGGATCCTGTTGATAACAGTTCTACTATTGCCAATTATAATTTCGAGAATCCGATCTATCAAACTGAAGACGGAAATGAGGACGATTGTGAAATACCTGTAGAGCTTGCTAGGTTGTTACAATAAGAAGAGAAAGCTATACAGCCACATGAAGAGCCAGTCGAAGTTGTGAATTTGGGAACTGAAGAAAACAGAAAAGAGGTCAAGATAGGGGCTGACTTAGAGGACAGTGTCAAGAGCAGGTTGATTCAGATGTTACGTGACTATGTGGAAATCTTTGCTTGGTCTTATGAAGATATGCCAGGGTTGGATACAGACATTGTGGTTCACCGTTTACCAGTGAAAGAAGATTGTCGTCCAAAGAAGCAGAAGGTTCGTCGTATGCGTCCCGAAATGTCAGAAAAGATCAAAGCAGAGGTAATGAAACAGTTCAATGCAGGGTTCTTAGCAGTAACTTCTTATCCTCAGTGGGTTGCAAATGTGGTACCAGTTCCTAAGAAAGATGATAAGGTACGTATGTGTGTGGACTACAGAGATTTGAACAAGGCCAGCCCTAAAGATGACTTTCCACTTCCTCATATTGATATTCTGGTAGACAACACTGCTCAGCATAAGGTATTCTCTTTTATGGATGGTTTCTCTGGTTACAATCAAATCAAGATGGCACCTGAAGATATGGAGAAGACAACATTTGTAACACAGTGGGGCACCTTTTGCTATAAGGTAATGCCATTTGGTTTGAAGAATGCAGGGGCAACATATCAGCGTGCTATGGTGGCTTTGTTTCATGATATGATTCATCATGAGATAGAGGTATATGTGGATGATATGATAGCCAGGTCACAGAATGAAGAGCAACATCTTGATCATCTGCACAAGTTGTTTGAGAGGTTGAAGAAATATAAGTTGAGGTTGAATCCAAACAAGTGTACTTTTGGAGTTAGATCTGGAAAGCTCCTGGGTTTCATTGTTAGTGGAAAAGGTATTGAAGTGGATCCTGCAAAGGTAAAAGCTATACAAGAAATGCCAGCTCCCCGTACTGAGAAGGAGGTTAGAGGTTTCTTGGGACGATTGAATTACATCGCAAGGTTTATTTCCCAATTAACTACCATCTGTGAGCCAATTTTCAAGTTGTTGAAGAAAGATCAGGTGATGGAATGGAATGATGAGTGCCAGACTGCCTTTGATGAAATCAAGAAATACCTGCTAGAACCACCAATTTTGATGCCACCAGTTGATGGAAGACCCTTGATTATGTACTTAACAGTGTTAGACAACTCAATGGGGTGTGTGTTGGGGCAACATGACGAGTCTGGTCGAAAAGAGCAGGCAATATACTACCTTAGCAAAAAGTTTACCGACTGTGAAACAAGATACTCACTGCTCGAGAAAACTTGCTGCGCTTTGGCATGGGCTTCTCGCCGACTAAGACAGTATATGTTGACCCATACTACCTTATTGATTTCAAAGATGGATCCAATCAAGTACATATTTGAGAAACCTGCTCTCTCCGGAAGAATTGCAAGATGGCAAATGATCTTGACAGAATATGATATACAGTATACTACTCAGAAGGCCATTAAAGGAAATGTTGTTGCTGATCATTTGGCTCATCAAGCAGTGGATGATTATCAGTCAATGAATTTTGAGTTTCCTGATGAAGACATTATGATTATTACCAAAGAACCTGGACAATATGACGGACCTGAACAAGGATCCCGATGGACTATGGTTTTTGATGGTGCCTCTAATGCACTTGGTAATGGTGTTGGTGTTGTGATTAGTTCCCCCGAAGGTTGTCATACCCCGATTACTGCCAGACTTTGTTTCCATTGTACCAATAACATGGCTGAGTATGAGGCATGTATCCTGGGTATTAAAGCTGCTATTGATATGAAGATTCAGTTCCTTGATGTGTATGGAGATTCAGCCCTGGTAGTAAGTCAGATTAAAGGAGATTGGGATACCAAGCATGATAACCTCATTCCTTACAGAGAGCATGTGTTGTCTTTGATCCCACATTTCAAAGAGATTACCTTTGGACACATTCCACGAAGAGAGAATCAGTTGGCAGATGCTTTGGCCACCATGGCATCTATGTTTGAGATCAGCTGGGATGATGAAGCTCCCAAGATTACCATTGATAGATTTGAAAAGCCTGCATACTGCAATGAGATTGACACTGAAGGGGCAGAGGAGAAGCCCTGGTTCTATGAAGTGAAAAGATATCTTGAAGCTCAGGAGTTCCCTGAAGGGGCATCTGTCAAAGATAGGAAGTTCCTGAGAAGGTTCTCTGCTAAGTTCTTTTTGAGTAATGGGATTTTGTATAAGCGCAATCATGATTCAACTATGCTTCGTTGTGTGGATAAGAAGGAAGCTACAGAAATTATGGAAGAGATGCATGATGGGATCTTTGGCACTCATTCTAGTGGTCATACTATGGCAAAGAAGATTTTGAGAGCAGGTTACTATTGGTCTACCATGGAAGCTGACTGCTATCAACACTCCAGAACATGTCACAAATGTCAAATCTATGCTGACAAAGTCCATGTACCTCCATCACCCTTGAATGTGTTGACTGCTCCTTGGCCCTTTGCCATGTGGGGCATTGATATGATTGGTGAGATCAAGCCTACTGCTTCTAATGGGCATCGTTTCATCCTGGTTGCTATTGATTACTTCACGAAGTGGGTTGAGGCAGCTTCATTTGCATCTGTTACCAAGAATGTTGTGGCTCGATTTATTAAGAATAATCTCATATGTAGGTATGGCATCCCCGAAAGGATTATCACTGACAATGGCTCTAATCTAAATAACACTATGATTACTGATCTCTGCACGCAGTTCAAGATTAAGCATCACAACTCTTCTCCGTATCGTCCAAAGATGAATGGGGCAGTTGAAGCTGCTAATAAGAACATCAAGAAGATTGTACAGAAAATGACTGTTACTTACAAGGATTGGCATGAGATGTTACCATTTGCTCTTCATGGTTACCGTACTACAATACGTACTTCAACAGGGGCAACCCCATTCTCCTTAGTCTATGGTATGGAAGCAGTTCTGCCCATTGAAGTTCAGATTCCCTCCTTAAGAATTATGAAGGATGCAGGCTTGGATGAAGATGAGTGGATTCAGACTCGACTTGACCAGATAAATTTGATTGATGAGAAAAGCCTAGCAGCAGTTTGTCATGGCCAGATGTACCAGAAACGAATGATCAAAGCTTTTAACAAGAAGGTTAAGCCAAAGGTATATCAGGCTGGTGACTTGGTAATCAAGCGTATCATATTACCACAGGGTGATCCTAGGGGCAAGTGGACTCCAACATATGAGGGACCATTTGTAGTCAAGACAGTGTTCTCAGGAGGTGCCATGATACTGACTACAATGGATGGTGAAGACTTTCCACAGCACGTGAACGCAGACATAGTTAAAAAATACTACGCATAAAAAGAGACCCGCTAGGTTGACAGGCCTAGGCAAAAATAAGGGCATCCCGGCGAACCAAAAGGGTTCGGGCAAAAATTAGGGATATATATAAAAAGATGTACACCCGGCAAGTCGAAAACCTGAAAAGGCGACTTGGGCAAAAAAGGGTATCCCGGTGGATTGAAAACCTGAAAGGGCAGTCCAGGAAAAAGTTAGGGATTAAAGCGTATGACTATGTCTCGTTTGGATCACCCATGAAACTGCAACCAGTTGTACTACTTATTCAAGCTCGAACAGATAAAGCTCAATCCAATCGTTTCCGTCCCAACAGCAAGAGATGAGATACTTAAAGATAATGGCAATAGTAGAATTGAAACTCAATAGGATTATTTCCCACATAGCTGATTCTCTTTGTTCTGTAAAAACTTTATGACAAAATCCTCTTACTAGGGTTTATGTCTCCTTGTACAAACTTACCCGTGTATGGGTCACTTTTTGATATAAATAAATTCCATCTTTTGAATCCAGATTTACTTTTACCCTATTTACATAAGCGAAACGTCCATTGGTTGTGTTTGAATGCCTGTATGCTTTTGAATATGATTAATGTTTACCAAAAATGCATGAATGCTTAATATGATTGATGTTTACCAGAAATGTATGAAAATGCAGTAATAGTATTTACTAAGGACGAACGAGGGAAGGATTTCAACGAAGCTTTGCCGGTTCACCTTTACAAGACAGTTACAAACCCTCAGTAGGACGAATCCATCTTCATAAAGTCTCATCTCCCCTGGAATTTATATCCATCTCTTTTATCCTCATACGGATATTCGGGAATTTACTTTCCAATAAGGGTACGACGAACGAAGATGGGAGGTTATCCATACCTTACTATCCCTAGCATCCGGGAGGTTATCCATACCTTACTATCCCTAGCATCCGGGAGGTTATCCATACCTTACTATCCCCAGCATACGGGAGGTTATGTATACCTTACTATCCCCAGCATACGGGAGGTTATCTATACCTTGCTATCCCCAGCATACGGGAGGTTATCTATACCTTGCTATCCCCAGCAGACGGGAGGTTATATATACCTTGTTATCCCCAGCAGACGGGAGGTTATATATACCTTGTCATCCCCAGCAGACGGGAGGTTATATCTACCTTATTATCCCCAGCAGACAGGAGGTTATGTATACCCTCTTATCAAACAAGACGGGAATGAGTTCCTCATATTCTTCAACAACGAATCGGGATTTATTTTCCCTGGCCAGCAGTTGTTCTATGAAGATATCCAGACGCTTCCAGCAGTGTCATATCATACATACATCATCATACCATAACATACATATACATGGATACATAATACATTTCCTAAGTGCATCATATTATACATGCATACATAAAGCATAAACTAATATTATTATACAGAATGTTACCTTGGTTTCAGGTAAATTATCCAACAAACAAACTTATGGTCATCAGGATTGCTCTATCCTCCTGAAGACATGCTGTTACATCAGGATTACTCCAGTCTCCTGAAAGCATACCATTATTACATCAGGATTGCTCTATCCTCCTGAAAACCGGCTGTTACATCAGGACTACTCCAGTCTCCTGAAAGCATACCATCATTATTTCAAGACTGCTTTAGAGTTATCATTATTGATTGCTCTATCCTCCTGAAATCATGCTATTACCTCAGGGTTGCTTTATCCTCCTGACAACTTTTAATTACTTCAAGACTGCTTTAGAGTTATCATTATTGATTGCTCTATCCTCCTGAAATTATATTATTTCAAGACTGCTTTAGGGTTATCATTATTGATTGCTCTATCCTCCTGAAGCCCTGCTGTTACATCAGGATTACTCCAGTCTCCTGAAATCATATCATCAATCTCTCAAGATTACTCTATTCTCTTGAAATTATATTGTTACCTCAGGACTGCTCCAGCCTCCTGATAGCTTCTCATATATCAAGATTGCTTTATCCCCCCTTGAAGACATGCTGTTACATCAGGATCACTCCAGTCTCCTGAAAGCACATCATCAATACCTCAGGACTGCTCCAGACTCCTGACAGCTATCATTATAACTTCATATTTTGGATTGCTTCATCCTCCAAGAAATGTATCAGAAGAATTTCCCCTAGTGGCATCTTTAAGCCCACTCAATCATATTCAACTAGCCATCTGTATCACTCTAGTGCACTGGTGAGTGCAAATTTTTGGGCTTTTATGTTCAATCCCCTTCAACCTTCCAGGTCATGATTGGCAAATATACCAATCTAACCCCTCAGGCTTCAGAAAATTGAACAGGGGCAGCTGTTGCACCCCAAAATTTGCCCTCACAATACAAGACTTTGTGTTCTAAGAAGGTTCACAAGGTTCACAAGTTTCTCAACATTTCCATAACCTTTCATGAGGTTCATAAAGTCTACAAGTTACTTTATGAAGGTTCACAAGGTTCACAAATTCCACAATGCTTTCAATACCTTTCATGAGGTTCATGAAGTCTACAAGTCACTTTATGAAGGTTCACAAGGTTCACAAGTTTCTCAATGTTTATATAACCTTTCATGAGGTTCATGAAGTCTACAAGTCACTTCTTGAAGGTTCACAAGGTTCACAAGCGTCACAATACATACCATGAGTATCACAAGACACTTTATGAAGGTTAACAAGGTTCACAAGGTTCACAATTGGTCATAAGAGTTGACAACTCTCTCAAACAATGCACCTCCTAAGCAGTGCATCCAAAACTAGGGTTTTGACTTTAATCAGGCTTAATGGACTTCCAAGACCTCAAGTGAGCTTCATAACATCCTATATGTGTGTAAGAACCCCCATGACAAGTTTCAAGACTTTTCTCAAAAGTTTGCTTAGTCAGATGATCAGATAAGTCAAAATCAGTCAATGCAGTTTAAAAGTCAAACTGAGGTCAACTGTGGTCAAACCAAAGTCAAACTTCATGATTTTTTGCCAACATCAAGTATATGAAGTAAAATTCATCATTTGATCAAGGGTTGATCATGATTCATCAAGAAGATTCCAGATCATCAATAATCAGGAGTTTCTAAATTAGGGTTTCCTCAGTGAAAGTCAACTGAACTTTGACCAGCCATAACTTTCACATACTTCATCACCAAGTCTCCATCCAAAGCTCATTTTGAAGGAAATTGAATTCTCTACAACTTTGATCTTGCAAGTTAAGCCCAAAAATGCTTCATTTGGAAGATATGACCTAAGACATTATAGGTCATTTCAAAAGTCAACAAAAAGTCAACAACTTCAAAAGGGCATAACTTGAGATTGGTAAATGATATGGACCTGAAACCAATGTGGTTGTTTAGAGGAATCTTCAAGCTTTCCAAAATGTCCAAGAACACCCTCATACCTTTAAAATTGAGGGAGATATGCCCTTGCAAAGTTGGGAAATTTTGTGATGGTTTATGATGAAAATGGGGGTCTAGAACCAATTCCTTCCAAATGGGCTTGCTAAATTGTGATCCAATCCATATCATATCATCATGCACGACCCAAATGACCAAAATTCAGAATTTTTATTATTTTAATTTTATTTATTTTTGATTTAATTCATAAAAATCATTTTAAATAAATATAAAATATGAAAATATATTTTTGGATGAAGATTGAGTTTCTAGAATCTCATCAATATTGATTGAAGTTGAAAGAGAAAGAAATCATGTGATTGATCCAAAAATAGTAAGCTTTCATGAGCAAATATTGAAATTTCAAAGCATGATCAATCTCAATCTTTTTAAATCAATTCTTGCACACAACCAATAAAGTTTTTGACCTAGATTGATTCACCTATAAGTACTGATCATAATGCAAACATCCAGGGACGAATTTCCAGCAGCCAAAGGTAGGTTTCACTTCAAAAAATTTCAAGCAAAAGTCACATTCGGATTTTGAAATTCAGAGCATTAGAAGGTAAAATAAGGACATGGCTAGTTTCCTTGGACATCATGGATCATGAACCATCATTCATAAGCATTCAAATCATGCCCTAATGATGAACCCGAAGCTTGTTTATGCTTGACAAAATTTTTTTCGATTGTAATGATTCACTGCATATTATTAAGTTTTGCTTACATAACCTTGTTTGTTAATGACTATAGATGGAATCTGGATGATTTGGTGAAGTTCCATAGCCTGAAACACGATATGCCATTTTTAGGGTTTATGGCTCCAATTAGGGTTCTTCAATCCAGCCCATATAAATGGATTCTAAGAACGTGGGGTGATTGGAAAACTCATTAGAAACTTAATGGAATGGTCAATTTCATGAAACCATACTGTTTTGCCATTATTCGAATTTTGTAGGTTTTGCTACCATTCTGTTTTCGCAGGAAATTTCCCAGCTATTTTCGCAGCTAAATTCGTAGTGCTGGAGGTTGAAGAAGACTGCTTCCCGCGCGTGATTTGAATTCAAATTATTTGTATAATATTTTATTGATTGTTTATTGTTTATTATCACAACTGCGTGTTTGTCCCAGTGGCTGATGGTTTGGTCTTGGGCGTGTGAAGCAAAAGGGCAGGGGTTCGATCCCTGGCTTTTGTTCATTTTATTTCTCTTTTTCAGGGGTTAAGTGAATATAATATATTATGCATTGTTCCCATTCCATTATCAGTTATGCTCTCCCAGCCAGGCGGTAACGTATGCATGCTTGTAACCAAAAGGTCCTGGGTTCGATTCTCACCCCAGGCCTTTTTTACTTCTTTTATTTTTCTAATTTTTCAGATAAGGCATACAACTCCTTCTTCTCCCTAGGATGATGCGCGCCTGTGTGCAGCCTAGTGGTATATGATGTTTGTTGCAAGCAGAGGGGACTGGGTTCAAACCCCATTCCCACCAGGTTTTTGATTTCTTTTTCTTTTGCTTTATTTTCTTAATTCAATTACTATTATATATGAAAAAATTAAAATTAAAATTTTCTTATATTATATGTACATTATGTGTTATAATTCTTAAAATTATTTTCTAAAATTCTAAATTCTTATTTGTATCTCAATTTAAATTTTATTATTATTCATGTAGTTAAAATATAGGTATATTAATTCACATATTTTTGTATATTATAAATTAAACCCTAAAAAATATTTTTCTAATAAAACCCTAATTTATTTTCTAAATACCTATTAAAACCTAATTGTTTATTTTCTAATTTGTGATGTAATTATTATTGTACATGTTTATTTAAAAATAATTATAACTTATTTGTAAATATATTTATAATCCAAATTATTTTTTTAGTTTAGAAACAATTTAACTTACAATAATTCTATTTTGTATATGTTTAAAATAATTTGTAAATATAATAATTAGTAAAAATTAAATTTTATAGATATGATTAATTTTGTGAATATAATATTTAAAACTTATTTTTTTCCTTATAATGTGTAAATGTTATTTGTAAAAATTAAAATTTATAATTATATTATGTTTAAAAGATTTTATTTAATTATTCCTATTTCTAAATAAATATTATATATAAAAATTAAGTTTTGTGTTTATTATTCTAATCATGTCATTATAATATTTTTTATTCTATTTACTTTAATTATTGTTACTAACCATATTATTATTTATTATTTTTGTTTATTATCTTATATTTTTTATTTCTCTAACCTTGTTTATTTTTTCTAATTATTATTATTTCACTAAATTTAATTATTTTATTGTTACTAACCCTATTTTTTAATTATATCTATCACTAACCCCTATTTATTTATTTATTGTTTATTTATTATCTTTGCTTATATTTTACTAATTATTTATTTTTTGCTATTTGCTTATTATAATTATTGTAATTGCTTCCTTGGTGTAATTTTGTAATTATTTAAATAGTTAATTTCATGCTATGGTTAGTAACTTAGGGAGTGTAAACATGTATTCAATTTAAAAATAAATTTAGTTCATTTAATTATAAGATAAATAATATTACACACTCGCACACGTAAGTCGATTTTTAATCGCCATCCTACACTTTCTAAGGCTATCCCTCAATGTTGCCTACTAATAAGGTCAAGTGGGGTGTATAAAGCAAGTCCCTTAAAAGAAAAAATCATCAAGTCCCTAATGGTTGCCTTTAAAGATCAAGTCCCTTTTCGAATAATGATGATAGTCCCTCCTAAATGCTTATACACCCCACAGTTGCCTTCATAAAAACAGATGTCCCTCACATGTCCCTTATATCCAAGGTAATGACTACCTACTCCTTAATAGTAGGGATAGTCTTACCAACTAAAGGATAAAGAACAAGAAAGACTTAAAACTTTAGGGTAGGTTCCTCTTATGTACTTGCTCACTTCATTCAAAACTTTTCAAACTCTTCACAATTTCAAACAAATTTTCAAAAACAAGTTTTTACGCATCCGTACATGGATCATTATCAACTATTATGAAAATTTTTCTATTCACACACTACACTTTCAAAAACAATTCAAAAGTGAGCTAAGTAACTAAGAGCCCATGGATAACCATGGATGTAAAGGGTGCTAACACCTTCCCTTTACATAACCTACCCCCCGGACCCAAAAATATCTCTTAAGGTCTTTCCTGTTCTTTTATACCCTTTCCTTTTGGATAAAATAAAAGTCGGTGGCGACTCTTGCTATCCGCAACATAACTAAAGTCAGTTCTCCCACCGTGTTACAGGTACCTGAATTCGAAAAATATAAAGGAAGCTCATGTCCTCAGAGCTACTTAATCATGTACGCCCGAAAGATGTCCACCCAGCAGGACAATGACCCGTTACTGATCCATTATTTCCAGGACAGCTTGACAGGTGCTGCCCTCAAGTGGTATATGAGTTTGGACAGCACAAAAATTCGGACCTTCAACGACCTAGGAGAAGCTTTCATCCGACAGTATAAGTACAACCTTGACATGGCCCCGGACAGAGACCAACTCCGGAGCATGTCGCAGAAGGACAAAGAGAGTTTCAAAGAATATGCTCAACGGTGGCGTGAGGTCGCGGCTCAAATATCCCCACCTTTGGAAGAAAAAGAAATGACCAAGATTTATCTGAAGACGTTGAGCACGTTCTATTATGACCGCATGATCGCAAGCGCACCCAGTGACTTTACTGAAATGGTAAATATGGGAATGCGGCTTGAAGAGGCCGTTAGAGAAAGGCGTTTAGCAAAAGAAACAGGGTCATCCAGTGGCATCAAGAAATTCGGAAATGGCTTCCACAAAAAGAAAGAGCAGGAAGTTAGTGCCATTCACCAGAGAAGAAGTTATCAGCAGCAGGTGGCTGCAATCACCCCGATTATCAATACAGCTCCAGGTCCTAATTACCGGCCATTTTTCCCTCAAAGTCAGCAAACCACTCCACAACATCAACATCAGCATCAACCTCAACAATTCCAGCAACGTCAACAACAGCCTCCACAACAGGCTCACCCCCAGTACAACAACAATCGTATTCTGAGAACACCCGTCTACGACCCCATACCAATGACTTACGCAGAGTTATTTCCAGCTCTACTGCAAAAAGGGCATATTCGAACAAGGCCTCCCCTCCCTCCACCCAGGAATCCCACTTATGGGTTCAAAGCTGACCAGTTTTGCGCCTATCATCAAGGCGGGCCAGGCCACAATATTGAAAACTGTTTTGGTTTTAAGGCCGATGTCCAGAATTTGATTAAAAATGGTGTTTTGACGTTTAAAGATACCAATCCGAATATTCAAGTGAATCCTTTGCCACCACACGGAAGGGCCTCGGTAAATATGGTGCACGGTTGTCCAGGGGAATATGCTGTTTATGACATCAGATTGATCCAAGGGTCCTTAGTGCAAAAACATGCAGAATTGGCAGGGCTTATCTACTTCCACAACGGGGTACATGATTACGAGGCGTGCAGAATCTGTTCTGTTAATCAACGGGGATGTCGCTTAGTGCGAGAAGATCTTCAGAGGATGTTGGATCAAAGGTCTATCAGAATAATGTATCCCAGGAACCCTAATGATGTTGAAATTGATGAAGAGGCATTTGTCATAATACCACAATTTAATGAACCAGGACCCATAGAGATCACCTACGACAGTAGGAGGATCGCTACAACTCCATTGGTCATTGCTGTACCAGGACCAATGCCATACCAGTCTGAAAGGGCCATACCATACAGATATAATGCAACCATGATTGAAAACGGAAGGGAGGTTCCATTACCATCCATTGTCAACATTGCTGATGTCAGCCGAGTTACCAGAAGCGGGAGGATATTCCCTAACAAAGCCAAAGAAACTGTGATGCATAAAGAAACTCCATCGGAGAACACTTTTAAGCAAGTAGGCCAATCAAGCAATACAAATCATAGCAAGGGAGATGATGAAGTGCTAAAGCTGATCAGAAAAAGCGATTACAACGTAGTGGATCAGCTTTTGAGCACGCCTTCGAGAATTTCAATCTTATCTCTTCTGATGAGCTCTGAGGCGCATCGGGAGGCTTTGCAGAAGGTTTTAGAGCAAGCGTTTGTGGATCATGATGTCACTATTGGCCAATTCGACAATATTGTTGCGAATATAACTGTTTGCAACAATCTTAGCTTCTGTGACGAAGAGCTCCCGGAGCAGGGAAGAAACCACAACATGGCATTGAACATCTCTGTTAATTGCAAGACCGACGCTTTGTCTAGTGTGCTGATAGACACTGGCTCTTCGCTAAATGTTATGCCAAAGACAACTCTCTCAATGATATCCTTTCAGGGCACTCCTATGAGAGTCAGTGGGGTTATTGTCAAAGCTTTCGACGGGTCCCGGAAGACTGTTATCGGAGAAGTGGATTTGCCTATAACGATTGGACCTCATACCTTTCAGATCACATTCCAAGTAATGGACATCAAGGCTGCGTACAGTTGCTTATTGGGCCTCCCTTGGATCCACGAAGCAGGTGCCGTAACTTCAACCTTGCATCAAAAACTCAAGTTCGTAAGTCAAGGAAAGTTGGTGACAGTGTTTGGAGAGCAGACTATGATTGTGAGTCATTTCTCCTCCTTTTCATATGTAGAACCAGAAGATGATATTGGAACCCGTTTCCAGGCTCTAACCATCGCTGATAAAGAAGTGAAGAAGAAAGGGGCATCCATTTCTTCTTTCAAAGATGATCAGCAGGTTGTTGAGAGTGGTTCAGCTGAAGGGTGGGGAAAGGTTGTGGTTTTAAACGAGAACAAGGCCCGTGAAGGAGTCGGTTTTTCACCCGAATCTGCAAGACTTACAAGAGATGAAGGTGTCATCCGCCCAATACAGGAAAGTTTCCGTAGTGGAGGATTCATGAGTCCGACTCCACCAGAAGTGGACACAATTATCGAGGACGATTCTGAAGAAGATTTACCAGACTTTATTGAGCATGGAGCTTTGTGCCAGAATTGGACTGCTGTTGATGTCCCATCTGTCGTTCGCCTATCTAAGTAATGATTTTGTATTAACCTCTCGCTCTGCCCGAAGCGAGAGAGTACTTTTGTAGGGTTTTCTCTTTATGCAATTTAAGAATTTTGTTTCCTCTTTGCCCTGCCCAAAGCAAGAGAGTAATTTTGTTGGGCCTTTTTGTTTCGAAAATCAAACAATCATTAATGAAAGTGTTATTTTTCGACTTCCTCTATCTTTTGTCATTTTTTACTTTTTGCTTTTCGGAAAAGTGGTAATCCTAAAAAACACACATCTACATGTTTCCATAAATAAGAGATTTCATTTTTCAAAAAAATCTGCATACGTTTCCATTTGTCTAGTGCTAAAATAAAACATCAATCATATGTGCAGATTAATCATAAAAAACCCCATTGAAAAGCATGACCCATTACCTACTCCCAACTTTGAGTTCCCGGTGTTTGAGGCTGAAGAAGACAATGATGAAGAGGTCCCTGATGAGATCTCACGGCTACTGGAGAATGAGGAGGAGACTATCCAGCCATACAAAGAAGCAGTGGAGGTAATTAATCTGGGGACAGAAGATGATAGGAAGGAAGTCAAAATCGGCGCGCTACTCATCCCCGACGTCAAGGAAAGAATGATAGAACTTTTGAAAGAGTATGCGGATGTGTTTGCTTGGTCCTACCGGGATATGCCGGGATTGGATACCCGTATCGTGGAACATCGCCTTCCTTTGAAACCAGAATGCCTGCCGATCAAACAGAAGTTGAGGAGATCACGCCCTGACATGGCTATCAAAATTAAGGAGGAAGTTCAGAAGCAGATTGACGCAGGATTCCTTGTCACTTCCGAGTATCCGCAATGGTTAGCCAATATAGTACCTGTGCCAAAGAAAGATGGGAAAGTCAGAATGTGTGTCGATTACAGAGATCTGAACAAAGCCATCCCTAAGGATGATTTCCCGCTACCCCATATTGACATGTTGGTCGACAGTACAACTAAGTTCAAAGTTTTCTCCTTCATGGATGGTTTCTCCGGATACAACCAGATTCGAATGGCCCCGGAGGATATGGAGAAGACTTCGTTTATTACACCTTGGGGAACGTTTTGCTACCAAGTAATGCCTTTCGGTTTGAAGAATACAGGCGCGACTTATCAAAGAGCAATGACAACACTGTTCCACGACATGATGCACAAAGAAATCGAAGTATACGTTGATGACATGATCGCTAAATCCAAAACCGAGGAAGAGCATGTGGAGTACCTGTTGAAGTTGTTCCAACGTTTGAGGAAGTACAAACTTCTCCTGAACCCCGGCAAATGCACATTCGGTGTTCGGTCAGGGAAGTTGTTGGGTTTCGTTGTTAGCCAGAAAGGTATCGAAGTAGATCCTGACAAAGTCAAGGCCATTCGAGAGATGCCCGCACCAAAAACAGAAAAAAAAGTAAGGGGATTTTTAGGTCGTCTGAATTACATCTCCAGATTTATTTCTAATATGACTGCGACCTGTGGGCCGATCTTCAAACTCCTGCGAAAGAATCAAAATTGCAAGTGGACTGAAGATTGTCAAAAGGCTTTTGATAACATCAAAGATTATTTACTGGAGCCGCCTATCTTGGTCCCCCCAGTTGAAGGAAGACCTCTGATCATGTACTTAACGATACTAGAAGATTCCATGGGTTGTGTGCTCGGGCAACAAGACGAAACAGGACGGAAGGAGCACGCCATCTATTACCTAAGCAAGAAATTTACAGATTGTGAGTCCCGATACTCTATGCTCGAGAAAACCTGTTGTGCTTTAGCTTGGGCAGCTCGACGTCTCCGACAATACATGATTAATCACACTACCTGGTTGATTTCAAGGATGGATCCGATTAAGTATATCTTTAAAAAACCGGCCCTGACAGGAAGAATTGCTCGTTGGCAAATGTTACTATCAGAATATGATATCGAGTACCACACTCAGAAGGCTATTAAAGGAAGTATTTTGGCCGACCATCTAGCCCATCAACCCATTGACGATTACGAACTTGTAAAGTTCGATTTTCCAGACGAAGATGTCATGTACTTGAAGATGAAAGATTGTGATGAGCCTCCCCTCGACGAAGGTCCAGAACCGGGGTCCCAATGGGGATTAGTTTTCGATGGAGCTGTAAATTTGTACGGAAAAGGAATTGGGGCAATGATTGTAACTCCCCAAGGATCTCATATCCCTTTCGCTGCGAGAGTAACGTTCAATTGCACCAATAATGAAGCCGAGTACGAAGCTTGCATCATGGGCTTGGAAGAAGCAGTTGATTTAAGAATCAAGAACTTAGATGTATATGGTGACTCAGCCCTAGTGATCAATCAGATCAAGGGGAAGTGGGAAGTCCTACAACCTCACTTGATTCCATACAGGGATTATGCGAGGAGGATCTCGACATTCTTTAATAAAATTGAGTTTCACCAGGTACCTCGCAGCGAGAACAGAATGGCTGATGCTCTGGCTACCATCTCCTCCATGATTGTTGTAAACCGACAGAATGATATGCCGAAGATCGAAATTATGCGTCTTGATAGACCTGCTTATGTATTCACCTTGGAAGAGGCTGTTGACGATAAACCATGGTACTACGATATAGAGTGTTTCTTACGACACCAAGAATATCCGCCAGGGGCATCCGACAAGGATCGAAAGACTCTGAGGAGGTTAGCCAATAACTTCTTTATGAGTCAAGATGTTTTGTACAAGAGAAATTTCGATATGGTTTTACTCAGGTGTGTAGATAAGCATGAAGCGGAAATACTTATGAGGGAGATTCATGAAGGATCATTCGGCACTCACGCTAATGGGCATGCTATGGCTAGAAGGATGCTAAGGGCAGGGTATTACTGGTTGACAATGGAATCCGATTGCTGTAAATATGTGAAGAAATGTCATAAATGTCAGGTTTACGCTGATAAAGTTCATATCCCTCCGACTCTTCTCAACGTTCTTTCTTCTCCTTGGCCCTTTTCCATGTGGGGCATCGATATGATTGGTATGATTGAGCCAAAAGCTTCCAATGGACATCGTTTCATCCTAGTGGCCATTGACTACTTTACAAAATGGGTAGAGGCAGCTTCCTACGCCAATGTGACTAGACAGGTGGTAGTCCAATTCATCAAAAACAACCTCATTTGCCGGTATGGTATCCCAAGTAGGATCATCACCGATAATGGATCAAACCTGAACAACAAAATGATGAAGGAAATGTGCGCGGAGTTCAAGATTGAACATCATAACTCTTCTCCCTACAGGCCTAAGATGAACGGGGCAGTGGAGGCCGCTAACAAGAATATCAAGAAGATCATTCAGAAGATGGTCGTCACTTATAAGGATTGGCACGAGATGCTTCCCTTTGCTTTACACGGATATCGCACTTCAGTCCGTACATCGACTGGGGCAACTCCTTTCTCCTTGGTATATGGCATGGAGGCCGTACTCCCTGTGGAAGTTGAAATCCCGTCAATGAGAGTTTTGATGGAAGCCGAGTTAACAGAAGCTGAATGGTGCCAAAGCAGGTATGATGATTTGAATCTGATTGAAGAGAAAAGGATGACAGCTTTATGCTATGGGCAGTTGTATCAACAAAGGATGAAGAAGGCTTTTGATAAGAAGGTCCATCCTCGTGTGTTCAGGGAAGGCGACCTCGTGATTAAGAAACTCCAGCCTTTTATATCAGATTCTAGGGGCAAATGGGCTCCTAATTATGATGGCCCGTATGTTGTCAAGAGAGTTTTTTCAGGCGGCGCGCTAATCCTCGCAACAATGGATGGCGAGGAATTTGCTCGTCCTACAAATGCAGATACAGTCAAGAAATACTTCGCCTAATAAAAATAAAAAGAACAGCTCGGTAAGTCGAAAACCTGAAAGGGCGACTTAGGCAAAAAAGAGCGTCTCGGTGGGTCGAAAACCCGAAAAGGCGACTCAGGCAAAAGTTAGAGACATAAACAGAAATTAATCATCCCGCTGGATTGAAAACCTGAAAGGGCAGTCCAGGCAAAAGTTAGGGATAAAGGCAAGTAACTGTATCGGGTTATGATGACAACATCGTGTGCCAAGAATTCTTCAAATCTGATTCAAGCCCAAGAATGTCGGGGATTCAAAGTAGTTGGAGGAAATAATGGTCATTGTAATTTTTAATGTAGTCTTTTCCATTTAATTACCATTTATTCCACTTTTGTAAAGTTCTATGGAATCCCGCTATTGGCAGATTACCATTCCATTAATGAAAATTTGAGCCTATGCCTTTGCTTTCAATTCTTATTCTATCTTCATCTCAAAAATGACACTGTTATTAATAATGATTTTCGAAACAAAAAAAACCTTTTACTATATTTGTTTTAATGTATGTGTACTTACTAAGTTGGCGAATCGAAAGATGGACGTTAATGGTTGTTCCAAGAATGGTTAAAATGCAAGATGTGAGATAATTGTCTCGTTAAATGCGGCATGCTCATGTTTCTCCAATATGGGTCATTGGAGTGTTATTTATGTGACTCATTTTTCTGTGATAGAGTTTTTTGTTACTCAGCGCCTTTGGTGAGATGTAAGCCTGATGTACCTGTGTGAGCGTGATTAAATTTACTTGGGTAGATTGTTGGTTTGATTCTCCGGCAGAAGATAAACTATTTCATCCTTGTCAAAGCCAACTGCGTTGTGGGTCGCTCACGTCTTGTTGAAACTGGTCGGGCGTCCGGTTGTTGTGTTTTTCTCACCAATCTATCTTATGTGTCTATTTTGTCTGTTTGTCAGCATAAATATAACATATATACATTCATGTACATCATATTCGAATTCATATTCATGTTCAAGTTGCATTCATTAATGCATACCTCCTACCTTGGTCACATGTATCCCCAAGTGATGTGTCTCTTTCAAAATAGAGTTGCCAGCCTTAAGCAGAAAATGTACGTTCTTTATAATTCCCCACTGAGTTCTTACCCTGGTGGAAGACTTTTGCTTTAGTTCCTCTTTCCACACTTGGATAGGATTAATCCCGATTGAGTTCATTCCTCAGGGGACAGTGTCTCGATTGACAGTTTCTTTCCAACTTGTTCCTGGATTGAATTTTGGTCATTGGCAATTTTTGATGATTGAACTACCAATTGGAGTGCATTTATTTTGCACCTTTAGATGCTTAGTTTTCCAAAAGGAATTTGTCGAAGACTTCCATTGAAGAACAATTTTGCTCTCCAACAGTGTTACTACAATATTCCTTTGGATTACTTATACCCGACAACAAGTGGCCGTCTCTTTATTTGAGAAGCTTGTTTTGTCTTCGAACTTTTGAGTAAATCAACAAATGGCTATCTCTTCCAGACAAGTTAAGAAGTTTGTTGTGAATTTTTCAATTTCCGTCAAATGGCTATCTCTTCCATACAAGTTGAGAAGTTTGAGCGTGAAGTTGTTCTCCATCATATGGCTGTCTCTTTCAGAAGAAGGGAAGTATGATGAATGTTCTATCAAATGGCTATCTCTTCCATACAAGTCGAGAAGTTTGATATGAATCTCTTTACTTATCCAACAAATGGCTATCTCTTCCAGACAAGTTGAGAAGTTTGTTGTGAATTTTTCAATTTCCGTCAAATGGCTATCTCTTCCATACAAGTTGAGAAGTTTGAGCGTGAAGTTGTTCTCCATCATATGGCTGTCTCTTTCAGAAGAAGGGAAGTATGATGAATGTTCTATCAAATGGCTATCTCTTCCATACAAGTCGAGAAGTTTGATATGAATCTCTTTACTTATCCAACAAATGGCTATCTCTTCCAGACAAGTTGAGAAGTTTGTTGTGAATTTTTCAATTTCCGTCAAATGGCTATCTCTTCCATACAAGTTGGGAAGTTTGAGCGTGAAGTTGTTCTCTGTCATATGGCTGTCTCTTTCAGGAAAAGAGAAATATGATGAGAGTTTTATCAAATGACATCTCCCCGATGCACGTTGTTCTCTGTTGATCATTTATCGTCTGGTTGTATTTCAAAACTCCCTGAAGGGATTTATGTCATGACTATGTGAGCTTTATCCCCAGTAAAGCCATCTATTCTCCCGTTGGAGTTTGGTTCTATAGTTTATTTTCCAGCCTTTCCACTGTTTATTTCCTTTTACTTCTCGGAGCGCCAATTTTCTGGTTCTTTTAGTATTCAAACTTCTTCTACCTTTCAGATTTAAGCCGTTTGAATAGGGGCAGCTGTCGCACCCCAAAATTTGCCCTCCTTTCGTTGTTTCAATCTTTTGCATTCATATATTGCATTCGCATTTATACTAAGCTATATCCACGTTTTCACTTTCTGTCCTCCCCAAGGCTTGTGATCTGGGATTCCTTTTGGTTAGTTTTACGGATCTTTTTGGGAATCTTATTCCACTCAAGTTTGGAGGTGAATTTTAAAGCCTTATCGTTAATATTTGTATCATGCTTCATCAATTAGTCAGGAGGGTCTTTGCTTCTCAAGCCTCGAGACGTAGTTCACTAAGTCATCGATTTGTGGTATGGGGATTTGGAATTACGGGAGGATTGATCCATAGTGTGAGATGAGGTTTGAAGATGCATTGTGACCAAGATTATCACTCCTCTAGCTACTTAAGCATGCAAGTTTATGATCGGACCAAAAATAAATTGTGGTTAGGGTGCTTTGATTTGAGATTATCTTCCTAGTCCTTGAGAAAACTTATTGTTAGCCTTCCTCATTTAAGTTATTCAGGTCATAGGGTCATTATTTTCAAGGTCATTTTGAAGTATTACCTTTTGTTACAAGAGATTTTTTTGTCGGTCATTAGCAAGTTAATGCATATTGTTTTTAAGTTATGTTTTCTTTAAAGGTTGACTTTGAAATAAATAGGATTGTTCATTTTTTACAAGCTAGTTCAAGGTAAGAGTGTGTCATACAAGGAATTGGAATTATATTGCCAAAGTATTTTCTATTTTACAATATCAAAGCTCACATATTGTCAAGACCAGCTGCATTCAAATTTGCAATTAAGTAACAAGTGACACATTTAAGTCCAAACTTTACATCATCAAAAATGGGTATAATTCTACACAAATATGCGACCGATTGCAAGATTACATTGACAATGGGATGGTTGCGGCAGTGATTGTGGACCCACATCAGGAGTATACTGCTATCTGCCCAAAAGGTTTCAAATCCAGGAAGGTTCTCATTTTCATACACACTATGACAAGAGATTGGGAAATTGCAAAACATAGAAGATTCACATCTAAATGCTTTAAATGCTTCTACTTCGACTGATTATGGCCATTACAGACGCAGCGAGTTACCTGCTGTAAAAATAGCACGATGTTCCGTTAATTTGAAATCAGCCAGTTTGGATTGCGCATTAGTAAAGTCAACTAAACAATATCCAACCCCGGTATTGTCTGCATTTAGTTCAGAAGCATTCGGATCAGCAGCATTTTCTGAGCAGGATAACAGATGCCTTTCTTCAAACTCTTGTAACACCGAGATAACACCCAATCTACCAGCTTTCGTATTCGTTTACGTAGTCCACCACCTTCTGAAAATTCCTGCGACTGACTCACAACTACAGGTGGGACGTTTCTCAGTCACTCGAGATCAATGCTTCCATGATCATCAACCAGTCCTTTCAGGAATCCCTGCATAATAAATTATGTAATACAACACTGCATCAATGAGTTCTTTCTATCCAGAAAAACGATGATAATGTTTCATTGAAGTTTCATTTTACCTGAATACGTTCGGCAAGCCTATCATTCATGACCCGCTCTTTGATGGTATCAGCAATATCACCGGCATTTGCACATCTCACAGCACAGCCCGCGGATTTATCACCGTTTGAGAACCGAAACTGCTGCTTATACTTTAGGTATTTGCTTTACACACCGAAGATTTGTTCGACAAGCTAAGTATCTCTTTGACTGGCGAAGAACTCGAAGTCATTTAAAAGCTTGCTTATCAGGCAATGAAGCTTGAAATAGATTTCTTCACTGCTCATTGTAACACGGTGGGAGAACTGACTTTAGTTATGTTGCGGATAGCAAGAGTCGCCACCGACTTTTATTTTATCCAAAAGGAAAGGGTATAAAAGAACAGGAAAGACCTTAAGAGATATTTTTGGGTCCGGGGGGTAGGTTATGTAAAGGGAAGGTGTTAGCACCCTTTACATCCATGGTTATCCATGGGCTCTTAGTTACTTAGCTCACTTTTGAATTGTTTTTGAAAGTGTAGTGTGTGAATAGAAAATTTTTCATAATAGTTGATAACGATCCATGTACGGATGCGTAAAAACTTGTTTTTGAAAATTTGTTTGAAATTGGTTAAGTGTTTGAAAAAATGGAGTGAGCAAGTACATAAGAGGAACCTACCCTAAAGTTTAAGTCTTTCTGTTCTTTATCCTTTAATTGGTAAGACTATCCCTACTATTAAGGAGTAGGTAGTCATTACCTTGGATGTAAGGGACATGTGAGGGACATCTGTTTTTTATGAAGGCAACTGTGGGGTGTATTAGGCATATAGGAGGGACTATCATCATTATTCGAAGGGACTTGATCTTTAAAGGCAACCATTAGGGACTTGATGATTTTTTCTTTTAAGGGACTTGCTTTATACACCCCACTTGACCTTATGATTTAGGCAACATTGAGGGATAACCTTAGAAATGTGAGATGGCGATTAAAAATCGACTTACGTGTGTGAGTGTTTAATATTATTTATCTTCAATTAAAATGATCTAATTTTATTTTTAAATAGAATACATGTTTTTGCACTCCCTAAATTACTAACCACAGCATAAAAATTAAATATTTAAGTATTTACAAAATTACACCAAGAAGCAATTACATAATAATTATAATAAGCAAATTAAAATAAATAGCAAAAATATAAATAATAAGCAAAAATAATAAATTAGCAATAAATAAATAATGGGTTAGTAGTAATAAAAATTAGAAAATAGGGTTAGTTAAAATAATAATAATATTAAATAATAATCAAAAATTAGTAATAATAAAATAAGTGAGGTTAGTAAATAATAAATAACAATAATATATAAGATTAATGAAGCAAAAATAAATAATAATAATAATATGGTTAGTAACAATATTTAAATAAATGAAGTTAGCCAAAATAAAAATAAAAGATTAACAAATTTTTTCAATGTAGACAATTATATTTACAAATTATTAAATTATTTTAAGTGTATCATAATTATAAATTTTAATTATTAGAAGTTAAATTATTTCTAAACAAAAGTCCTAAAAAAATATTTTACATATTATGAGAAATAAACTATAAGCATAGTATATAAAATATATTTGCAAATTATATAAAAAAACAAGTCATAATTATATTTACAACAAATTAATTATATTAAAGATTAGATTAAATAAATACATGATAATTTATATTAAGAATAAATAAATAATTAGGGTTTTTTTTTACAAGTACTTTAAAAAGAATAAATTAGAGTTTTTGAAAATTAGGGTTTGTTTTCTAGAAAATATTTTTAGGATTTAATTTAACATACAAAATTATTTTAACTAATATATATATCTAATTTAATTACACAAATAAAAAATTAAATTGAGAAAACAAGAGTTTAGAAATTTTTTAGAAAATAATATGGTTGTTTTAAATATGCATAATTTATTTTTAATTGATATTAAGAAAATAATTGAACTAATTAATTAAAGAAAAAATAGAAAAAAGTAGTAAAAAGAAAACTCACCTGGGCAGGGTTTGAACCCAGGTCCTCCTGCTTGCCAGTATCAAAACATGCCATCAGGCCAACCATGCGTTGGTGATCATAGAATGGTTCTATTTGTTTTTATGCAATGTCTTGAAAAATCCAGAAAAATAATGAAAACAAAAGGCCTGGGGTGGGACTTGAACCCAGGACCTTCTGATTACAAGCATGCACGCGTATCCGCCTGGCTGGGAGAGCCTAACTGATTATAAAACAGCTACAACCAATAATATATTAAGAACGTATTTTAAATGAAAAAAATGTTAAAAACTTGGCTGGAGGCAGGATTCGATCCCCTCCCCTTTTGTCAAACGCTCACAAGTCTTTCCACTGGGCCACGCAATGGTTGGTGATAATGAATCAATAACATAAAACAAAATATTTTAATACAATTTCAAATTTCCTGCGCGCGCCAGAACTCCTTCTTCAACCTCCTGCCCTTCGAAATTAGCTGCGAAATTCTCTACGAGTTTTCCTGCGAAAATAAACTTCCAGCAAAACCTACAAAAATCAAACAATGACAAAACAGTATGGTTTCATGAAATTGATCATTCCATTAAGTTCCTAACAAGTTTTCCAATCATCCCACGTCCTTAGAATTCATTTATATGGGCTGGATTGAAGAACCCTAATTGGAGCCGTAAACCCTAAAAATGGCAGTTTGTCCATTAGGTCATGAAACTTCAAGTTTCTTGTCCAGATTCGATCCTTGGAACCTCACAAACACAAAAACTCAAACAAAATTCATTAACAATGCACAAATAAACAGAATCGAAAAATTGAAATGTCATGAATAATTTGAATCGGATTATGCCAATGGGAGAGTTCTTGATGCAAATGAATATTGGTTTAGCTTCAGTGATGATCAAAGAACACGTCTATGTCTTTATTTTACCTTGAAACCTCTTGGATTGAAGAATCCGAATATCAATTTTTGATGAATTTTTGAGGTTTTGAACTTACACTATGAGGCTGCCAATTCGTCCCTCTGCTTGTATTATGTTTAGTATATATATAAGGGATTGATTTTAGGTCAAAATATGGACTGGTTGTGTGGAGATTTTGATCCAAAAAGATTAAAATTGATCATGGTTTAAAACTCAAATATTTTCTCATGAAAGCTTGCTATTTTTGGATTAATCACATGATTTCCTTCTCTTTCAATTCAAATCAGTATTGATGAGATTCTAGAAGCTCAATCTTCATCCAAAAATATATTTTCATATTTTATATTTATTTAAAATGATTTTTTATGAATTAAATCAAAATAAATAAAAATAAAATAATAAAAATTATGATTTTTAATCAATTGGGTCGTGCATGATGATATAGTATGGATTGGATCACAATTTAGCAAGCCCATTTGGAAGGAATTGGTTCTAGGCCCCCATTTTCATCATAAACTATCACAAAACTTCCCAACTTTGCAAAGGCACATCTCCCTCAATTTTAAAGGTATGAGGGTGTTCTTGGACATTTTGGAAAGCTTGAAGAGTCCTCTAAACAACCCCATTGGTTTCAGGTCCATATCATTTACCAATCTCAAGTTATGCCCTTTTGAATTTGTTGACTTTTTGTTGACTTTTGAAATGACCTATAATGTCTTAGCTCATATCTTCCAAATGAAGCATTTTTGGGCTCAACTTGCAAGATCAAAGTTGTAGAGAATTCAATTTCCTTCAAAATGAGCTTTGGATGGAGACTTGGTGATGAAGCATGTGAAAGTTATGGCTGGTCAAAGTTTAGTTGACTTTTACTGAGGAAACCCTAATTTAGAAACTCCTGATTCTTGATGATCTGGAATCTCCTTAATGAATCATGATCAACCCTTGATCAAATGATGAATTTTACTTCATATAATTTATGTTGGCAAAAAATCATGAAGTTTGACTTTGGTTTGACCACAGTTGACCTCATTTTGACTTTCTGACTGCATTGACTGATTTTGACTTATCTGATCATCTGACTGAGCAAACTTTTGAGAAAAGTCTTGAAACTTGTCATGGGGATTCTTACACACATATAAGATGTTATGAAGCTCACTTGAGGTCTTGGAAGTCCATTTAGCCTGATTAAAGTCAAAACCCTAGTTTTGGATGCACTGCTTAGGAGGTGCATTGTCTGAGGGAATTGTCAACTCTTTTGACCAATTGTGAACTTTGTGAACCATCATAAAGTATCTTGTGAACCTCATGGGAAGTATTGTGAAGCTTTTGAACCTTGTGAAGTGACTTATGGACTTTATGAACCTCATGAAAGGTTATGTAAACCTTGTGAATCTTGTGAACCTTGTGAACCTTCAAGAAGTAACTTGTAGACTTCATGAACTTCATGAAAGGTCTTATAAGTGTTGAGAAGCTTGTGAACCTTGTGAACCTTCTTAGAACACAAAGTCTTGTATTGTGAGGGCAAATTTTGGGGTGCAACATCTGCCCCTGTTCAATTTTCTGAAACCTGAGGGGTTATATTGGTATATTTGCCAGTCATGACCTGGAAGGTTGAAGGGGATTGAACACAAAAGCCCAAAAATTTGCACTCACCAGTGCATGGCTAGTTGAATATGATTGAGTGGGCTTAAAGATGCCACTTGGAAGAACTGGGAATGGGCTTAGAGATGCCATCTAAAGTATCAGAATATGATGATGTCTTTATGTTGATATTGGATATCAGTACTAGGTCTTTGTATAGGCTGTCTCTGAATCATTTATGCAACATGATTAGAATTGTTGGATGGACCAGTAGAAATAAATCTTGTGATGACTATCTCTTCTGGAAATATTTTGGATTAGGGAACAGACCATTTGCCTATTCTCAAAGGGCCAAAAGAACGTCAGGATTTGTTCTTAAGGATCAAAAGAACGTCAGGATTTGTTCTTCTGAGTAAGATGTCTTGAACAAGTGGCCAAAAGAGCGTCAGGATTTGCTCTTAAGGGTCAAAAGAACGTCAGGATTTGTTCTTTTGAAAAAGTCTTGGACAAGTAGCCAAAAGAGCGCCAGGATTTGCTCTTGAGGATCAAAAGAACGTCAGGATTAGTTCTTCTGAAAAATGTCTAGACAAGGGGCCAAAAGAGCGTCAGGATTTGCTCTTAAGGGTCAAAAGAACGTCAGGATTTGTTCTTCTGAAATACGTCTTGGAGGATGAAGCAGTCCAGAAGTAATGATATGCTTTCAAGAGGATGAAGCGATCCTGATGTAATAAGAGCTGTCAGGAGACTGGAGTAATCCTGAGGTAATAATATGATATGCTTTCAGGAGACTGGAGTAATCCTGATGTAATAATATGATATGCTTTCAGGAGACTGGAGTAATCCTGATGTAACAGCATGCTTTCAGGAGGATTGAGCAGTCCTGATGAGATTATAAGCTCTCAGGAGGATAGAGCAATCCTGATGATCATAAGTTTGTTTGTTGGATAATTACCCTGAAAACAAGGTGACATTTTGTATAATAATATTAATTTATGCATTATGTATGCATGTATAACATGATGCACTTAAGTAATGTATTATGCACTCATGTGTATGTATGTTATGGTATGATGTAAATGGTGTATGTATGATATGATACTGCCGGAAGCGTCTGGGTGTCTTCATATAACAACTGCTGGTCAGGGAAAATAAATCCCGATTCGTTACTGGAGAATATATTATACATAATCTTCCGTCTGCTGGGGATAGTAAGGTATAGATAACCTCCCGTATGCTGGGGCTAGTAGGGTATATATCACCTTCGTCTTCGTTTGATGGTAGGGCAGATATAACTTCCCGTCTTCGTTCGTCGTACCCTTATTGGAAAGTAATTTCTCATATGTCCGTATGAGGATAAAAGAGATGGATATAAATTCCAGGAGAGATGAGACTTTATGAAGATGGATTCGTCCTACTGCGGGTTTTGTAGTTTTCTTGTAAAGAGGAACCGGTGAAGCTTCGTTGAAATCCTCCCCTCGTTCGTCCTTAGTAAATACTATTACTGCATTTTCATGCATTTCTGGTAAACATCAATCATATTAAGCATTCATGCATTTTTGGTAAACATTAATCATATTCAAAAAACATACATACATTCAAACACAATCAATGGACGTTTCGCTTATGTAAATAGGGTAAAAGTAAATCTGGATTCAAAAGATGGAATTTATTTATATCAAAAAGTGACCCATACACGGGTAAGTTTGTACAAGGAGACATAAACCTTAGTAAGAGGATTTTGTCATAAAGTTTTTACAACAAAGAGATCAGCTATGTGGGAAATAATCCTATTGAGTTTCAATTCTACTATTGCCATTATCTTCAAGTATCTCATCTTCTGCTGTTGAGACGGAAACGATTGGATTGAGCTTTATCTGTTCGAGCTTGAGTAAATAGTACAACTGGTTGCAGTTTTATGGGTGATCCAAACGAGACATAGTCATACGCTTTAATCCCTAACTTTTTCCTGGATTGCCCTTTCAGGTTTTCAATCCACCGGGATACCCTTTTTTGCCCAAGCCTCCTTTTCAGGTTTTCGACTTGCCGGGTGTACATCTTTTTATATATATCCCTAATTTTTGCCCAAACCCTTTTGGTTTGCCGGGATGCCCTTATTTTTGCCTAGGCCTGTCAACCTAGCGGGTCTCTTTTTATGCGTAGTATTTTTTAACTATGTCTGCGTTCACAGGCTGTGGGAAGTCTTCACCATCCATTGTAGTCAGTATCATGGCACCTCCTGAGAACACTGTCTTGACTACAAATGGTCCTTCATATGTTGGAGTCCACTTGCCCCTAGGATCACCCTGTGGTAATATGATACGCTTGATTACCAAGTCACCAGCCTGATATACCTTTGGCTTAACCTTCTTGTTAAAAGCTTTGATCATTCGCTTCTGGTACATCTGGCCATGACAAACTGCTGCCAACCTCTTCTCATCAATCAAATTTATCTGGTCCAGTCGAGTCTGAATCCACTCATCTTCATCCAAGCCTGCCTCCTTCATAATTCTCAAGGAGGGAATCTGAACTTCAATGGGCAGAACTGCTTCCATACCATAGACCAAAGAGAACGGGGTTGCCCCTGTTGAAGTACGTATTGTGGTACGATAACCATGAAGAGCAAATGGTAACATCGCATGCCAATCCTTGTAAGTAACAGTCATCTTCTGTACAATCTTCTTAATGTTCTTATTAGCAGCTTCAACTGCCCCATTCATCTTCGGACGATACGGAGAAGAGTTATGATGCTTAATCTTGAACTGCGTGCAAAGATCCGTAATCATAGTGTTGTTCAGATTAGAGCCATTGTCAGTGATAATCCTTTCAGGGATGCCATACCTACATATGAGATTATTCTTAATGAATCGAGCCACAACATTCTTGGTAACAGATGCAAATGAAGCTGCCTCTACCCACTTCGTGAAGTAATCAATAGCAACCAGGATGAAACGATGCCCATTAGAAGCAGTAGGCTTGATCTCACCAATCATATCAATGCCCCACATGGCAAAGGGCCAAGGAGCAGTTAACACATTCAATGGTGATGGAGGGATATGTACTTTATCAGCATAAATTTGACATTTGTGACATGTTCTGGAGTGTTGATAGCAATCAGCTTCCATGGTAGACCAATAGTAACCTGCTCTCAATATCTTCTTTGCCATGGTATGTCCACTAGAATGAGTGCCAAAGATCCCATCATGCATATCCTCCATAATCTCAGTTGCTTCCTTCTTATCCACACAACGAAGCAAAGTTGAATCATGATTGCGCTTGTACAAAACGCCATTACTCAAAAAGAACTTAGCAGAAAACCTCCTCAGAAACTTTCTATCTTTGACAGATGCCCCTTCAGGGAACTCCTGAGTTTCAAGATATCTTTTTACTTCATAGAACCAAGGTTTCTTCTCTGCCCCTTCAGTGTCAATCTCATTGCAGTATGCAGGCTTTTCAAATCTATCAATAGTAATTGTAAACACCCCAAATTTGCCCTCACCCATTCACACATGATTTGTGATCATCTCATATGCATAAACACAATCACATCATCTCATGTCTCATTTGGTTTCACTGCATAGTTTCTAAGGCATCTGCACCTAGGGTTTGTGATCTGAGCAATCCCAAGGCATCTTGAGCCATTCCAAAGGCCACCAATTAACTCAAAAGGATCCATGTGTGCCCAATCATCATATTACATCCTCACAAAGTCAAAATTGCAGAGGAATCACAAGAACTAGGGTTTGATTGGATGCAGAGCCAGAATGAACTGCACAGTTGACTGAAAATTAGGGTTTTGGTTTCAGAGGCCATAACTCCAAATTTTTTGGTCATTCTTGTTTCCATTGGTTTCTATATGGTATAGGGAGTATGCATATCAATTTTCATGAAGAAATTCCATGGGGAAGTCATCTGATCAAGAGTTGACTTTTCAGACAAGTCAGTGTAAAATCAGGGCATCTGAGGCCCCCAATGACCCAACCAATGGGTGGTCTTCATCATTTTGAGTGTATATGATCTTTATTTGATCATGGAAGAAGTTTGAAGTTCATGGAAATCAAGAATTTAGGGTTTTTGCAAAAGTTGACTTTTTGGGTTTTGTTGACTTTTCAAGAATGCATCCTTTTAGGTCAATTTTCAAGCCTTGATTCATGATCCAAAAAGGCTTCAAATGGAAAAACTTTGGTCATGAAAGTTGTAGATCTCATCTTTCCCTTTTCAAAAAGTACAAGAACATGATCTAACTCTTCATGGATCAAAAGTTATGGCCATGCAAAGTTGCCAAAAATCATTGTTTTTCAAGTTATGCCCCAAGTGGAAATTTTGCTAAGTCTTGAATCAATGCATGATTGCTGCCTCAAATTCATGACAAACCAGCATGTGAACATCCTCTAAGTCACAAAAATCAGAAATGGACCAAGTTTGCTCATGGTTTGGTTCATGAAACTTGATTTTTCTCATGGAAATCCATAAAGCTAACCAAGTTGCAAAACACTCATGAGCTTTCAACCAACTTGCTGCATTGAGCTTTGGGTCAAGCCAACCTCTCACACTCACCATGCTGCACCAGAACCCAAGTTGTCCTTGCCTAGTATCATGCCATGCCCTATCTTACACAAAAGTGGACTTTGAGCAAAAAGCAACTCACCTATCATAGCAGGCCATGTCACATCAAGAGGCCAATCAGAATTGTTTATTCATTCATTTTGCTAGCCATATCACATAGCAACCAAGGCTGAAACAACACTACTCATAACTTACACAAAAACCTCCCAACTTGCAAGTTCTATCGAATCTCATTACACAGCCTGCAAACACAAAATCTTTTTCCTCCATTCATCTCACCTTGATCCATAGAACACAAAGCATCAAGAACCAGAGCTTGAAACAACCAGAAACTCTCACTGCCATCTCTCACCTCAGTTTGCAGTTTCACTTGCAACTCTCACCATAGCCCACAAACATCAAAACAAACTTTGCCAAACTTCTCAACACACTTCATAGATCACAAACAACCATCTCTCATAGCCTGAAAGTGCCAGAATCTCAACTGCCATTGTTGACTGAACTGAAGCAGTTCTCTTCGAAACTCATCATCCAGCAAATCTAAACTCCATTTGAGCATCCAGACATCTTTGGGGGGCCAAGAGGAGCAGCTTGCACTTAAAGAAAGGGCCTGAAAGTTCCTAAATCAGAGGTTGCAAATCTCAGGTAGCTCCAAATAATTTTTTCCAGAAATCTCTTTTTTTAGTTACAAACTTGTTCCTTATACTCTCCTGATCATGCTGATGCTTTTAGTTTTTGAAATGGATGTGTTTTGAGGATTTAATTGCTGTTTGAAGCTCACGAACCCTAGAATTTGTTTTCTTCGATTCAGCCTGTTTAGGTTAGATAAATTTGTTTTAGGTTAGGGGTTTAGTTCGTGAGGTGTTGGAGATCATTTCCCATAGCTTAGTTTTCATTTATGATGCGTTTTGAGAGATCTTGAAGATTTTCAGGTGACCCTCTGGCCGGAGAAGATGACCGGAGGTCTTCTCCGGCCACCTGAGTGTAATTAGGGTTTAATCCCATAATTAATGACAGTTTGAATGCTGGCCGTGGATATGCGCTGACTTGTTGACTTCCCTCCAGATTGAGTGGCCCAGATGTGTTTGGTTAACCCTAATCCACGTGTTAGGGTTAATTAATCTTAATTTATTTAATTTAGTCAGTTCAAACGTGGACCATTGGATGTGGCGCGTGGTCAATGAATTTATCCCCAGAATCAATCTCACGCGTCCAATCTGATTACTTCTCTTTTTATTCAATTTTTAATTCATTTATTTTCATTTAATTTGTATCAATTATTTAAAATAGCAAAAAAATCATAAAAATTATGAAACTTTTTCTTTAAGGTTTTATTAATTTTTATGACACAAAAACATTTTTATTTTATTTTTTATCATTAAAAAAGTATTTTTAAATATTTAAAAGATTATTTTTAATTGATTAATGAGAATTAATTAATTAAAAATACTTTTAGGTATTTAAAAATTACAAAAAAATTCATGAAATGTTCTAAGACATTTAGAAACATTGTCCAACCTTCAAACCAAATTTCTTTTTTGATCTTGATGCATTTTAAGAATTTTTCATGGAATTAAATCATTTTTGATGCATTATTTTGATCATATGTTTAAAAATTCATTTCTGCCTTTTGGTGAAGGTTGAGACATTGATTCTTTTTGCATTGTTTTCCATTTAGCATGAACTTTCAAAGATAAAATGGCCATGATTTGATCTTACATTTTCCAATTGATTGGCATTTCTTTTGTTACAAACCCTAAAAAACCCTAATAACTTGCAAAATTCATAACTTGAGTTTGGTTGAGAGTTGAGAGCTCCCCTTTGGGCAGTGGTTTGTTATAGGCCTAGGGTTTCTTTGGGTGCCATTTTCCATTTTTCATATTAGGGTTTGCTTCTGTTTTTAGTTTGTGTTTTGATGTTTGTTTCATAAACCCTAATTTGGGCCTTCTCTTGCATCCCTCTTGCATTTCCTTGCATAACATAACTTGTCATTGCATATTGTGCATTCTTGTGATTCACTTGACATCTTAAGACATGTATGAAGCATCATTGACCATTACATTGCATATTTGCCATGCCATTTGTCTTGTATGATTCATAACATTTCATGCTTGTTCATGCTCCTTAACTTGCATCATTTGCATTCATAATCTTGTATGAATATCTCCATTGCCTTGCCTCATGTTTGCAGCACTTCATAACATCATAATCATCATGTACATGCTTCTGGTTTGGCTTAGCATCATGTCATTTCATTTCATTTAGCATTACATTGCATTTGTTTCTAACATTTCAGGTGGTAAGTAAACTTGAGAAGTGAATTTGCCTTCACTTCTCATAACCTCTATTCTCATCTCTCTTGCATACCTTGCTGCATTTCTTACTTGTGTTTGAGTTTGAGCTTGCTCATTCTTCCTCCTCCCACTTTCTTTCTTCAAGTGACTTGACTTCTTGATTGAAGCAAGTCACTTTGCTTCTCTTGATCCTGTTCATCTGCTTCCTGGTGGCTCCTTTGAAGATTTGTTCTTGAAAACCTCACAAACATTAGGACCAACCAAGCATGATAATGAATTAGGGTTTTGATTAGTCTCCCCCATAGTTTTTACCTTTGTGTCTCTCCTTGAGTCATCTCTTCTCACCTCATAATCAGGGACTAAACCCTCAAGGCTTTAAGACTTTGTGATTAAGATCATGCCTGCATCCTTCTTTTAGGATGGAGTGTATAACTTTAATCCTAAGTCTTGGACCCTTAAGGTGTTGAACTCTCTTAATTAATCCATCTAATAATCATCAAGACATTACACTTGTAACTTGGGCCTTGCATTAGGGTTCTAATTCTTCCTTAATTGGTTAAGAAGGACTAACCCTAAAGTTAATGGACAAGTCCCCCTCAAGTTGTCTTACAAATCATAAAAAAAAAAACTTCATCATCATACCATTAATCTAAATAAAATCCACTTAATCCAAGGTTTGTTCTGTCATGGGTTTAATCCCTAATCATGGATTAAGTTGAGGATCCTTCCTCAGCTTAAACACCCTCATCTATTATCCTTCTTTTAGGATAGTGTAATGAGCCTGTTAAATCCCTGATTACGGCTTAACCTCATTACTCAACACTAAACAAAAATCACAAAAAACATCTAATTAATCACAAGTAGGTTAATGATCTTAACCCTACATCAAAGGTGATTAAGTGTGAGAATCTGACTTCACACTTAAGGTAATTCTCATTACCCCTAATCAGAGGGATGATGTGATGAGTTTACCAAATCCATTGATTTAGGTTTAAGCTCATTATCTTATGACAAACTCCAAAAAGAAATAAAAGACTGAAAACACAAGAACAAACAATAATCGTCTCCTTCGGGATTCTTTTCTCATCATCTTCACTCACAACCGAGAACTTGCTTCTTCCGTCTAATGACAGACAGTTAGCATCTGTGCCAGACAGATCATACACTTGAGCATAGACTGCAAGCAGTTCACCAGTCAATCCTTTCAGTCTCTTTGGGTCGAACTACGGTGTTCTGACTTCCTCATTGCACGAGAGGATACGTAGGCATAACTTAACAGTTATCGAACAAAAGTCTCTGTACATTCCCCCTCCTTCCAGCTTCATTCTTTAGCCTCATATTCTTGAGCATTTCATTCCTGATCTCACACTGACACTGTACATTTATACACATCACATTTCTTTACACTGACACTTGTACATCTTTTCCAGCTCTTTTATGCACAAATAGCACTGACACTACCCCTTTAAAACACAAATCTTTTAAGCGTGGATCCCGTCGAGTACGGCGGAAAATCTGGGTGCTAATACCTTCCCAGGTTGTAACCAACCCCCTTTCTCAGTCTCTCTGGTTCGCAACCGTCTTATCCATATCTTTCTAGGTCTATGCAGCATTACCTTTCCCCCGGGATAAAAATGCCTAGCTGGCGACTCTATTCATCTCCAGTGAGTTCACGACCGTGTGTTCTCACTGTTCCTCTCGCCGACCGTTCGCGTCTGTACCTTCATCTGACCAAGTTTCATTTGTCGGGAGCGACAGCTTGGCGACTCTGCTGGGGACCCTTATACTGCAACCAGGGCTTCTGGTTCTTTTTGTGGGTTCCTCCTAGCGCTTGTTTGATTTGTGTTTACTGGGGTGTTATGTGCTTGTTTGTGCTTGTATTTATTTTTGTTTATTGCTTTATGTACAGTTACTTTACTGCTTTCTTTACTGCATTTATATATCATACTGTCATTGTTGCTGGCTGGATTTGGTTTTTGTTTTGGTGGGTGGGTATTTCATTGAGAGTTAAGGTCCTACACCTGGGACCTGAGTGACACCTAGGCTAGAGTGAATCATATTCTTTCCCATTCCATTTCGGTCTGGTGCGGGAATATGAAACACGGTTCAGATATGGGTTTCTTCTTGAGAACTCTGTGTTGCAGATTTCCTGCAATGCTAGGGGGATCTGGGAAGCCTGCTAAGTCTGGATGACCTTTTAGTATTGACCTTCAGAATTTGAGGTGAATTAGAGGAGGAATTGTTATGATTATTGTAAACACTGTACCTCCGGGTTAGAAGTGTTTACACTTCTCATAACTGATCCAAGTCTGAGGATCCTTGTTCTAGATCACTACCTGTGAGGGGGTTGGGCTGTTTACAGGTTTGCAGGTACCTTGACCTCAGAATACCCTGTTACTTTGACTTTGTTAAGAATGCTCCATGTTGGATAGTTCTTGTGATTCTAAAACCCTGGACATGTGGCTCTTTATTTGAGTCCCCCACCTTGGTTACTGGATTTATAGACCTCCATCCGGAATTCTTGAACACACATGGATCTATACCAAGGCAGTTTATCCAGATCCAGCTCAGTCACAAACCCTTTGCATATCATTTGCATACATCCTCATTGCATCATATTAACATGTGCTTATTTGTGTTTCAGGGTATCCATTTTTCATCAGGTTTTGGTTTTGACCCCATCTGCAGCTTTGACCCATCTTCACCAGCATCTGCTTCAGTTTAGCTGTCTGCTCCAGCACCAGCCAGTCAGTGGTTTTCTCTACTTCAGCATTGTCATCAGCACTCTACCCAGTCTTCAGCATCATGGCTCCAAAGAAAAGCAACATCACCTATCATTTCTTCCAACCAGACTTGTCAGACATCAGGAGGGTCCAAACCCTGATGACCCCAGATCACATACCTCTGTTCAGGGAGCATTATGGGGATATACTTGACTTGGTTATGGATATGGACCCATCTCAGAGAAGCCTAATCCATACCTGCATCCAGTTCTATGACCCCCCATTGAGGTGTTTCACCTTTCAAGACTTTCAGTTGGGACCTCTCTTAGAAGAATATGCATCTTTGGTTGGTTTGCCTATCAAGAGAGAAATTCCTTTTAACCCTGAAATGGTCTTTCCCAGCAATGGGGAGATAGCAAGAGCTTTGCACCTGGAACCTGCTTTGATTGAGCAGCATATGACCTCTAAAGCTGGGATCCCTGGTTTTCGTCTGGACTTCCTGATTTCTCAAGCTAGTTTGAAGGCCTCCCTGGGGGATTGGAAAGCTGTTTGTGCATTGTTGGCCTTGAGTGTATATGGAATTGTGTTGTTTGCAGATGAGCCCAGATTCATCAGCAAGAATGCCATCCACCTGTTCATCCTGAAGAACCCAGTGCCAACCTTGTTGGGTGACCTCTATTACTCAGTACATCAGAGGAATGAGAAACAGAGGGGTAAGCTAGTGAGGTGTTGTGCTCCACTATTCCATGCTTGGCTTCTCAAGCATCTACCCAGGACAGATGCATTCCTGAATCCTCATCAGCAAAGCAACTGGGCTAAGAGGCTCACTACTCTCACTGCAGCAGACATCAGATGGTGCACCCAAGGCACCAAGGGCAGAGATATGATCACAAGCTGTGGGCACTTTCCCAATGTACCTTTGATAGGAGTTAAGGGAAGTATCAACTACAACCCCCTGCTGTTCAAGAGGCAATTAGGCTATGCACTGGTTCATGCTCCTAGGGAACAAGACCTGGTTGAGACCCTCTACTGTGAGAACAAGATCAGTTTGACTGTTGTTAGGCAGGCTGCCTGGGCCTGGGATCATGTTCAAACCAAGGGAATCACCATTCTGGGGAAGTGCAATAATGTGGCATCAGCCCAATATCATGAGTGGCCCTATGCTAGGGCCCAAATCTCAGGATTGCCCTTCACCATCAAAGACATGCCTGAGTCATCATCAGCACCACCCCCTGCTACTGTCAGTTTGGAAGAGTTTGAAGGCCTGAAAGAAAGAAATGAGAAGCTATCCCAAGCCCTGCAGAAGACCCTCAGGGAGAGGAGTGAAGGTGTAAGGGAGATTGAAAGATTGGAGAAGCTAAGAGTGGAACACTTGACTAAGATTGAGAAGTCTGGAGACTATATCAACAAGTCTAAAGCTGGTGAGCAGATTCTGAAAAATGCTTGTAAAGAAGCCCAGTTCCAAAGAGCAAGGACAGACTTGTACTTGAAAGAGAGTCAGGCCAGGTGGGTCCGGATCACTGAAGCCCGTACTCTAGAAGACAAGAGAGTTCAAGATAAGATGGAGCAGGTGGAAAAAGCCCTGGCAGCAGCCCAGGAGGAAATTTCAGAGTTAAAAATCAAAGCTGGAGTGAAGAAATCCAAAGACCAAAGCCAGAACAGGAAGTTGACTGCAGCTGTTGCAACAAGAAACCTTCTCATCAGAAGTCTTACGGAGCATCCGGCTGATCCTGTGACCGAAGCACTTCTCAAGGAAGTTCGTGAGGATGAGTTTGGCCTTGGAGTTTGATCATTTGCTTATTGTTGTTCCCTTTCCATGTACTTTTGCTTTTTGTGATGTATTTTGGCCCCTTTGAGGGTTTGTGTTGTAAAATGAACAATTTGTATTATTTCACCCTTTGTAATATATTTGTGTTGGTTTCTATCTGGGTTCACATCAAAAGCAACTTCAACAGCATCATCTTCAAGGGTCTGGACGGGTCAAAACTGAAGACCAAGCTGGATACCTTGATAGCAAATAAGCATACTGCATTGCATACTAACCCTTTTGTTTGTTTTGTAGGTTTTGTTTTATTGTTTCTAACCTCTGTTGTGACATTCAGGAATTATTGCTCGCCGCAGGCTATTCCCTCTCAACAGGCCACACAGGTACCCTACAAGAAACAACCTTCCGGGCATCCAGATGGACCAGTTGCAGCAAGACCTCAATGAGGCCAGAACCCAGATGGCTAATGAAAGGGTGGAGATGAGAACCCAGATAACACAATTCATGGAAGTGATGAACAATTTAGCTCAAAGCCAGGAGAGGCTCAGAGTTTTGGTAGAAGGAAGGAATCAAGATGAGCCCCATGTGGGAACTGCTGGCACAAGTAACAACGAGAGGGTCCAACCTCATGTCAATCCCCCAGTTTTTGGACCCCATCTCCATCCAGAGGCCAACATCCCAGTCAACATTCAAGGGACAGCCACTGCAGCCAGAGTACTTCAAGAAGATCCTCAGGAGGACCAGTATACAGTGATGGGTGCCGGAGAGGAAACTTATGATAGGAGATTGGATGAGTTGGCTGAGAAGTTGAGGTCTTTGGAATCCCAAAATTCTTTGGGATTCGATGTCATGGACATGGGCTTAGTAGAGGGGGTCAGGATCCCTCATAAGTTCAAGCCTCCTTGTTTCGAAAGATATAATGGGACTTCATGCCCCCGGACTCACCTACAATCGTTTCTGGGAAGGTTGAAGGCCTACACAATGGATGAGAAACTTTGGATGTTCTACTTCGAAGACAGCTTAACGGGAGCATCCAGGGAATGGTATTCCCATTTGACAAGGGCAACTGTGAGATGCTGGAAGGACCTGGCAGAGGCCTTCATCCGACAGTATCAATACAATCTAGATATGGCACCCAACAGGACCCTCCTAATGGGAATGTCACAGTCATCTAGAGAAAGCTTCAGAGAATATGCTCAAAGATGGAGACAGCTTGCTGCTGCTGTCCAGCCACCTATGTCTGAAAGAGAGATGGCTGATATGTTCATGAATACCCTTCAGGGAACCTATATTGATAGGCTAGCTGCTTTCTCTTCCACCAGCTTCGCAGATGTTGTTATAGCCGGGGAGAGAATTGAAAGCCTATTAAAGATGGGTAAGATATCTGATAATGGTGCTAGTTCGTCCAGTGGTACAAGAAAGCCTTTTGCAGGCCCTAGAAGAGCTGGCGAGACCAATGCCATTCATACCAACAGGGGTAGGCCCCAATATGTTCCAAGAACAATAGCAGCAGTCACAATCCCTGCTCCAGCTCATCCTCAGCCGGTCTATCAACCTCCGCAACAAAACTTCCAACAACAACCTCCGCATCAGCAGAACCAATATCCTCCAAGGAACTACAACAACAACAACTCCAACAACAACAATCAACAGAGGCCATTCCAACAAAGGCCCTCTCAAGCTAATCGAGTGATCGACCCAATTCCAATGCCGTATGCTGCTTTGCTGCCACAGCTTCTGAAACTCAACCTAGTTGAGCTAAGAACGTTGGCACCTCCGGATCCCAACAGTTTACCAAGAAACTATGACTCTAATGCTAGGTGTGCTTTTCACTCAAACGCACCTGGTCACAGTACGGAAAAATGCAGGGCTCTGCATATGAAGGTACAAGACTTGGTAGACTCCAAAGCTCTGAACTTTGCACCTCCGCCCAATGTCAACAAAAACCCAATGCCACACCATGGTGGTCCCCGTATTAATGCAATTGAAGAAGACACACCGTCTTATTTCATAACCAGTGTGGATCAGATCAGGACACCATTGGTAGAAATCAAAGCTCAACTCCGTGAAAACAATATATTTCCGGGGTGTGAACTAGGGTGCCCCTACTGCAATATTTCTTGGAATGGGTGTGAAGACTTGAGGAACGGCATTGACAGCCTTATTAAGAATGGCCTGCTACAGATCACTACATCATTTCCGGCAACTCAAGCAACTTCATCGACAACGGTTTCAGATCCTCCTACAAATGCAACAACAATTGTTCCCGATAATTCATCAGCAGCATCAGCAAGTACTCCATCTGTCCTACCAAATGATCAGCTTACAACAGTTACTCCTGCTACAACTTCAGCTTCATTCCATTTCGACTCTCCATCAACAACAACAACAGTCCTTCCAACGGTACCTCCTACAACTCCAGCAAACAATCATGAAGATGTCTCCACTGTTACCATATTCTACGATCCTGAAAATAACTCCGCTTACCATTCAGAAGGTGCTGCTCCCACCAGAGCGCCGGTTACAATCTTTTATGATCCACAAACAATTACAGTCCCTTCAGCAGCAGCAATCAGTCCAGTCACTGTCACGGTGCCTGGACCAGTACCATATGAAAGCAATAGGGCCATCCCTTGGCACTATGGCTCTGACGTGTACTGCGAAGGAAAAAGAATCACTTTGGAAACAACAATACCTGCACCACAAGTAGATAATGTGGGAGGAGGCGGAGGCTTCACCCGGAGCGGACGTCTCTTTGCCTCACAAGTTCAAAGACCTACTGCCGAAGCAGAAGCTGCTGCCAAGGCAAAGGGTAAAGGACCGGTGCAGGAAGATCCAGCTGCCAAAGAAGCCCTGAAGACTCCATTTGATCAGGAAGTTGATGAGTTTATGCGGATCATCAAGAAGAGTGATTATAAAGTTGTGGATCAACTTCACCAGACGCCATCCAAAATCTCCATCCTCTCACTGCTCATGTGCTCCGAAGCCCATCGGAATGCACTACTGAAAGTCCTGCACGCAGCTTACGTGCCAGAGGAGATTACTGTCAACCAGTTGGAAACGGTGGTTGGGAATGTTACTGCTAGCAACGGGCTAGGGTTTACCAATTCTGATTTGACAGTGGATGGTCGTAACCACAACAAAGCCTTGCACATAACTATGGAATGCAAAGGAGCTGTCCTTTCTCATGTGCTGGTGGACACAGGTTCCTCCCTGAATGTCTTACCAAAGAAGGCTCTGGTGAAGTTAGAATATGATGGATTGGCATTGAGACCCAGCAACCTGGTGGTTAGAGCTTTTGATGGCTCAAAGAGATCGGTTCTGGGAGAGATTGAGCTGCCCGTGACAATTGGCCCGCAGACTTTTAAAACTATCTTTTATGTGATGGACATTCAGCCCGCCTACAGCTGTTTGTTGGGTAGACCCTGGATTCACGCCGCTGGCGCTATAACGTCTACCCTTCACCAAAAGTTAAAATTTGAGTGGGAAGGTCAAGTTGTCACAATCTGTGGGGAGGAGGACATTTTTGTTAGCCATCTGGCTACTTATAAATACATTGAGATGGATGGAGAGATCCATGAAACAATGAGCCAAGGTTTTGAGGCCTTGAACGTCAATGAAGCATCTGCTGTATCTGGTATCTCCATGTCATCTTACCAACAAGCCCGGAAGGTTGTTGAAGAAGGAACTGCCCTAGGCTGGGGCAAGGTCTTAGCTGTGGAGGAGAAGAAGGACAAATTTGGGTTGGGTTACAAACCAACTCAACATCAAGCAAAGGCTGCTGCAGAGCCAGGTTTTGTCAGTGGGGGAATGCTTACCCCCGATGCTATCAACTGTCTGGAAGACGAGCTGGAAGAGGAGCGCAATCTGGAGAATTGGATTCGTCCAAAGATCCCGGGGAGCAGTGTCTCGAACTGGTCTTCCCAGGGAATTATAAGTGTTACTCGAGCAGAGTAATTATTATTTCCTGTATCTTTTATAGCATGCATCAAAGTCTTGCATCTTGCCCAAGATGACAAGACTCATTTTGTAACCAGGGCCATCTGTACTTTTGTGCAAACAAGATTAAATTAATGAAATATCAGACAATCTTTTTGCAAACGAGTCTTTTTCTTTTCTGCTCACTGTTTTTTCCATTTTTCTTTTTGTACAAAAATAAATGGCGGTGTTTTCAAAATGATAACTTCATTTCACTTTTTTCTAAAGCAAGATTAAAATCAATCACTAAAATGAACCGACTTAACCCTTGCAGAGAGTGCCTTCCTGACAGCACCGACAACAGCACGGCTATGACATCGTATGACTTTGACAATCCAATCAATCAAGCTGATGAAGGGGTTGATGAAGAATATGAGCTTCCTGAAGAGCTAGCTAGGTTGTTGAGACAGGAAGAAAAGGTTATTACTCCTCATCAGGAGGAGATTGAAGTGATCAATCTTGGTACAGACGAAGACGTGAAGGAAGTTAAAATCGGGGCCTGCCTGCAAGACTCAGTGAAGAGACAACTGATAGATCTGCTTCAAGAGTATGTTGATGTGTTTGCTTGGTCGTATCAAGACATGCCAGGGTTGGATACCGACATTGTTGTGCACAAGCTACCTTTGAAAGAAGAATGCCCTCCAGTCAAACAGAAGCTGCGCCGAACTCGCCCAGACATGGCAATGAAAATCAAAGAAGAGGTACAAAAGCAATGGGACGCCGGGTTCCTTGCTGTGACTAGTTATCCGCCGTGGGTTGCTAACATAGTACCTGTGCCTAAGAAGGACGGAAAAGTAAGAATGTGTGTTGATTACCGGGATCTGAACAGAGCCAGCCCGAAGGATGACTTCCCATTACCTCACATTGATGTATTGGTGGATAACACGGCTCAGTTCTCGGTATTCTCCTTCATGGATGGATTTTCGGGATACAATCAGATCAAGATGTCACCTGAAGACATGGAGAAGACAACATTCATCACACCTTGGGGCACGTTCTGTTATAAAGTGATGCCATTCGGACTGAAGAATGCTGGTGCAACGTATCAACGGGCTATGGTAACATTGTTTCATGACATGATCCATAAGGAAATCGAATGTTACGTGGATGATATGATTGCCAAGTCCCTTACAGAGGAAGACCACCTGGTGAATCTGCTCAAGTTATTCAAGCGTCTGAGGAAATACCAACTGAAGTTGAACCCCAACAAATGCACATTCGGGGTGAGATCTGGTAAGCTGCTGGGCTTTATTGTAAGCGAGAAAGGGATTGAAGTGGACCCTGATAAAGTCAAAGCTATTCAAGAAATGCCTGCGCCGAAAACTGAGAAAGAAGTTCGAGGGTTCTTAGGTCGATTGAACTACATCTCACGGTTCATATCTCACCTTACAGCAACCTGTGAACCCTTGTTCAAGCTGTTAAGAAAGGAACAGACGGTCAGGTGGAACGAAGACTGCCAGAAAGCTTTTGACAAGATCAAGGAGTATTTGCAAGAACCTCCAATCCTTATGCCTCCAGTTGAAGGAAGACCTCTGATTATGTACTTGACAGTATTAGAAGAGTCAATGGGGTGTGTACTAGGTCAGCATGACGAGTCTGGTCGAAAAGAGTATGCCATATACTACCTAAGCAAAAAGTTTACCGACTGTGAACAGCGTTATTCACTGCTCGAGAAAACTTGCTGTGCTTTAGCGTGGGCTGCTCGCCGACTGAGACAGTATATGTTGACCCACACTACCTTATTAATCTCAAAAATGGATCCATTTAAGTACATTTTCGAGAAGCCAGCCCTTACCGGACGGGTTGCAAGATGGCAGATGATTCTCACAGAATACGACATACAGTACACATCTCAGAAAGCCATCAAGGGCAGTGTACTATCTGAATATCTGGCTGAGCAACCCATTGATGACTACCAGCCTATGAGATTTGATTTCCCTGATGAAGACATCATGTTCATTAAAGCAAAAGATCACGAAGAGCCTATTCACACTGAAGGGCCTGACCCAGAGGAAGAATGGACTATGATGTTTGATGGGGCTGTTAACATGAATGGCCGTGGTGTTGGTGCAGTACTCATTACACCTAAAGGAGTTCACATGCCTTTCTCGGCAAAACTCGCTTTCAACTGCACTAACAACGAAGCTGAATACGAAGCTTGCATTATGGGTCTTGAGGAAGCCATTGACCTCAGGATCAAGACATTGACCGTATTCGGAGATTCAGCTTTGGTAATCAATCAGACCAACGGAAAATGGTACACACACCAAGATCATCTGATACCTTACAGGGATTATACGAGAAGGTTACTGACTTTCTTCACAACAGTCAAGCTTGAGTATATCCCTCGGGACGAGAATCAGTTTGCGGATGCTCTTGCTACCATTTCATCCATGATCAAAGTTCAAGCTGCTAACTTTGTACCTCAGATTTCAGTATCAAGACTTGATAGACCAGCATATGTATTTGCAGCAGATATTGCTAAAGACGATAAGCCTTGGTTCCATGACATCAAGTGCTTCTTGGAGGATCAAACGTACCCACCTGGGGCATCTTCCAATGATAAGAAGACTTTAAGAAGGCTTGCTGGAAGTTTCTTTCTGAACACTGATGGATCTTTATACAAGAGGAACTTTGATATGGTACTCCTCAGATGTGTTGACAAGACAGAAGCAGATTTGTTGATGCATGAAGTGCACGAAGGATCCTTTGGTACCCATGCAGGAGGGCATGCCATGGCTAAGAAGTTGTTAAGATCAGGCTATTACTGGATCACAATGGATGCAGACTGTTGTGCTTACGCCAGAAAATGCCATAAATGCCAGATTTATGCAGACAAGGTGCATGTGCCTCCCAATCCCCTGAACATAATGTCTTCACCCTGGCCCTTTGCTATGTGGGGCATCGACATGATTGGTAAGATCGAGCCAACTGCTTCAAACGGCCACAGATTCATCCTGGTCGCTATTGATTACTTCACCAAGTGGGTCGAAGCAGCCTCATATGCAAACGTTACAAGGCAAGTGGTAGCCAGATTTCTGAAAAGAGATATCATCTGCCGATATGGAGTGCCCGGGCGAATCATTACTGATAATGGTTCCAACTTGAACAACAAAATGATGGCAGAGCTGTGCCGGGACTTCAAGATCCAACATCACAATTCTTCTCCTTACAGGCCAAAGATGAACGGCGCTGTTGAGGCAGCAAATAAGAATATCAAGAAGATTGTGCAGAAGATGGTAGTCACTTACAAAGATTGGCATGAAATGCTACCGTTTGCCTTGCATGGGTACCGCACATCAATCAGGACATCCACTGGGGCAACACCGTATCAACTTGTGTATGGTATGGAAGCAGTCCTACCTGTTGAAGTTGAACTACCCTCCCTACGGGTACTAATGGATGTTAAGCTAAACGAAGCAGAATGGGTTCGGTCCCGATACGAGCAACTGAGTCTGATCGAAGAGAAGAGATTGGCTGCAATCTGCCACGGGCAGTTATATCAGAAGAGAATGAAGAGAGCCTTCGATCAAAAAGTCAGGCATCGAGAGTACCAAGTGGGAGATCTTGTGCTGAAAAGAATCCTCCCTCCTCATACAGATTACAGGGGCAAATGGACTCCAAACTATGAAGGACCATTCGTTGTGAAGAAAGTTTTCTCTGGTGGAGCACTGATGCTCAGCACCATGGATGGTGAAGATTTCCCGTCCCCTGTGAATTCAGATGCAGTTAAAAAATACTTCGCATAAAATGACCCGCTGGACATAAAAACAGAATGTAAGTCCAGGCAAAAATAGGGCATCCCGGCGAGTCAAAAACAGAATAAAAGACTCGGGCAAAAATAAGGGAAATAAATAAAAAATTGTACACCCGCTGAGTTGAAAAGCCGCATTGGACAGCTCAGGCAAAAATGGGTATCCCGATGGATTGAAAACCCGAAAGGGCGATCCATGCAAAATAAGGGAATAAGCGAACAACTGCATTCTGAATTCGTCTGTATCACCTACAACTTGGTAAGCTTCAAAGGATCAAGCTTCAATCAGAATCAACTCTCTCCAGAAAGCAAGACGAGAAGAACGTCATTGTCATACGAGTCATAGCAGAAGAGGAAGCTCTTTGAAAGCATCGTCAACGCCGCCAGCATTTTGTTTCTCAATTTGTAACAATCGCCTCATTTCAGGAGATATGTTTCTTTGACTGTATCTTGCCAATTCAGGGCACATGAATTAATAAAATCAGATTTTCAGCCATGTTTCGTCTTTTACATTTATGTTTTGCAAAGAGTCGTCTGATATCTCTAAAATACAATTGCATAAGTACAGATGCCTTTCTCTAAAAACAAAAACGCATGCTTACAGGGAATATACTTACTCTCGAAAGTACTTATCTCCTGTGACGGAATCCGGTAAAGGATACCTCGGGACCTTTTGTACGTTTCCTTATCTTTGCAGGATTGCAGGTATCCAGAACGCGACCTGGGGCATGCAAGTTACGTCTCAGCAACTGGCAAATCATTATCAACTCACCTGGCACTGGGAGGTGCCCACTTCCCCAGCAAAGTTGCCAAATCAACATACAGCATCTGAAATGTTCTATCCCCAGCTGAGTTGCTCTCCCCAGCTGAGTTGCCTCTCACAATTCCCCAGCCGAGTTGCCATTCTTCCTCAGCAGAATGCGGAAATCAGGGAATCATCTCCCCACAAGAGCTTCAAGCCTCTATTCAGAAGAACGGCGAAGAAGTCACAACAGAGGGAGAAAGCTTCTACAAACCCCAGCTGGGTCCCGTATTATAAGGATATGTCAACCAGTGATCTATATCCCCAAGCAGATACACCATTAGATCTACCAATGATCCCATCCCCAGCTGGGATGTCTTCCTCAGCAGATCGATCAGAGATCTTTGCAGCAACGGGATCCGAATCCCGGATCGGTGCCTCTTTGCATAATCATAGCATTCGCATCATATTCACCCTCAAAGCGTAGCATTCCGTCTAATACGGAGCATTACGACAAAAATCAAATGCATAGCATAATCATAAGTCATGTTGTGAGTTGAACACTTGTAAAAAATTGACAGTCTATCATTATACGGAATATATACAAAAATCCCCACCAGAGTCCTAGCAAAAGCAGTTGCCTCACCAATCACAAACATCAGTGCATATCTCCTTTTTGATACCCGTCCGTATCATCATTTCCCAGCAGGTTGCCTGAATACACTTTACAAACCAAGATCACCAGTATTGCAGATACATCCTGGCACCCGTCCGTGTCATATCACCAGCAAAAGCCAAAGGCATCCTCTTTGCACTCACACATACCCGTACACCATCTTTGACACTCGTCCGTGTCGTATCCCCAGCGTGGTCGCCTATACTCACATATATACTTTTCTCGACACCCGTCCGTGTCATATCCCCAGCGCAGTCGCTTACGCTTTTACAACCCATATACTTGTTCATATTATACTTTTCTTTTTCAACACTCGTCCGTGTCACTCCCCCTAGCAGATAAACACTCATTGGTACACTTATGCAGATACCCGTCCGTATCTTGTATACACCACTCATATCCCCACAGATTCGACAGTAGTCCTTGTTCTTTGTTAACCAGTTGGTACTCGTTCGTACCATCATCTCAGAACATTGCGTCTAGTGTTTGTTTCTACGTGATACTCATCCGTATCATAGTCTTAAGGATGCTCGTCCGCATCTTTAATCCATACACCGTGTCAAACACTTATGTCTTCGTGAATATAGATGCTCGTCTGTGTCTACTACTCCCCAGAAGGATACTTTCAGATGCAACACTCGTCCGTGTTCCTTGTTAACCAGTTGATACTCGTCCGTATCATCAGCTCTGAGCACGTGTCAGTTTGTTTCTACATGATACTCGTCCGTATCATAGTCTTAAGGATGCTCGTCCGCATCTTTAATCTATACACAATACCAAACACTTATACCTTTTGTTTCTTGGATGTAAACGCTCGTCCGTGTTTACTATCTCCCCAGTAGATTGCCAACAAATTTTCTTTTTATCTAACAACTCGTCCTGTGTTATGATACCTCTGAGAGCAGCCGTACCCTGCTGAGTGGTCGTCCTCCACTTCTTGATGGTCGTCCTCCATCATGCTCATCCGATGGCCGTCCCCATCGTTGATTTTAGCAGCCGTCCCCTGCTAGGTGGTCGTCCTCCACCTTTTGATGATCGTCCTTCATCACTTTATCCAATGGCCGTCCCCATTGTTGATTTTAGTTGTCTAACACTCATCCTGTGTTATGATAAACTTTGAGAGCAGCCGTCCCCTGCTGAGTGGTCGTCCTCCACTTCTTGATGGTCGTCCTCCATCATGCTCGTCCGATGGCCATCCCCATCGTTGACCTTTTCTATCCGATGGCCGTCCCCATCGTTGATATTTTCGGCAGCCGTACCCTGCCAGGTGGTCGTCCTCCACCTTTGATGGCCGTCCCCATCATATTTCTTTTATACCCAACAGAGCAGCCGTCCCCTGCTAGGTGATCGTCCTTCACCTTTGATGGCCGTCCCCCATCATCTGTCTATTTCATTTATTCTTTAACCCGATGGCCGTCCCCGTCGTGGTCCCTTTTCCTTTTTTAGCCCGATGGCCGTCCCCATCGTTGGTTACTTTACCTTTATGAACTTGATGGCCGTCCCCGTCATGTTTCATTAATCCTCAGAATTTTGCAGCTCTATCTTGATGGCCGTCCCCATCATGATATTTTATTTTCCCAGCTAGTCGGCCGTCCCCGTCTTAGCTTTACCTTTTATCCCCAGCATGTCGGCCGTCCCCGTCATTGCTTTATACACTTTACCAGCATGTCAGCCGTCCCCGTCATCGCTTTGCTTCACATACCACCTTACCCAGCAGTCGTCCTCTGCTCGACGGTCGTCCTCCGTCGCCCATACTTTACGATATACTTTATTTGCTTTTACAATCTATATCCCTTTTCTTCTTCATTTCTGTGAGTGCAAATTTTGGACTGTCTTTGATATTCAACCACAAGTTATCTTGTTTGCCTGTTAAGCCGCCGCTTACAACCTGCACAGCTAACTCATGCTTGAATAGGGGCAGCTGTAAACACCCCAAATTTGCCCTCACCCATTCACACATGATTTGTGATCATCTCATATGCATAAACACAATCACATCATCTCATGTCTCATTTGGTTTCACTGCATAGTTTCTAAGGCATCTGCACCTAGGGTTTGTGATCTGAGCAATCCCAAGGCATCTTGAGCCATTCCAAAGGCCACCAATTAACTCAAAAGGATCCATGTGTGCCCAATCATCATATTACATCCTCACAAAGTCAAAATTGCAGAGGAATCACAAGAACTAGGGTTTGATTGGATGCAGAGCCAGAATGAACTGCACAGTTGACTGAAAATTAGGGTTTTGGTTTCAGAGGCCATAACTCCAAATTTTTTGGTCATTCTTGTTTCCATTGGTTTCTATATGGTATAGGGAGTATGCATATCAATTTTCATGAAGAAATTCCATGGGGAAGTCATCTGATCAAGAGTTGACTTTTCAGACAAGTCAGTGTAAAATCAGGGCATCTGAGGCCCCCAATGACCCAACCAATGGGTGGTCTTCATCATTTTGAGTGTATATGATCTTTATTTGATCATGGAAGAAGTTTGAAGTTCATGGAAATCAAGAATTTAGGGTTTTTGCAAAAGTTGACTTTTTGGGTTTTGTTGACTTTTCAAGAATGCATCCTTTTAGGTCAATTTTCAAGCCTTGATTCATGATCCAAAAAGGCTTCAAATGGAAAAACTTTGGTCATGAAAGTTGTAGATCTCATCTTTCCCTTTTCAAAAAGTACAAGAACATGATCTAACTCTTCATGGATCAAAAGTTATGGCCATGCAAAGTTGCCAAAAATCATTGTTTTTCAAGTTATGCCCCAAGTGGAAATTTTGCTAAGTCTTGAATCAATGCATGATTGCTGCCTCAAATTCATGACAAACCAGCATGTGAACATCCTCTAAGTCACAAAAATCAGAAATGGACCAAGTTTGCTCATGGTTTGGTTCATGAAACTTGATTTTTCTCATGGAAATCCATAAAGCTAACCAAGTTGCAAAACACTCATGAGCTTTCAACCAACTTGCTGCATTGAGCTTTGGGTCAAGCCAACCTCTCACACTCACCATGCTGCACCAGAACCCAAGTTGTCCTTGCCTAGTATCATGCCATGCCCTATCTTACACAAAAGTGGACTTTGAGCAAAAAGCAACTCACCTATCATAGCAGGCCATGTCACATCAAGAGGCCAATCAGAATTGTTTATTCATTCATTTTGCTAGCCATATCACATAGCAACCAAGGCTGAAACAACACTACTCATAACTTACACAAAAACCTCCCAACTTGCAAGTTCTATCGAATCTCATTACACAGCCTGCAAACACAAAATCTTTTTCCTCCATTCATCTCACCTTGATCCATAGAACACAAAGCATCAAGAACCAGAGCTTGAAACAACCAGAAACTCTCACTGCCATCTCTCACCTCAGTTTGCAGTTTCACTTGCAACTCTCACCATAGCCCACAAACATCAAAACAAACTTTGCCAAACTTCTCAACACACTTCATAGATCACAAACAACCATCTCTCATAGCCTGAAAGTGCCAGAATCTCAACTGCCATTGTTGACTGAACTGAAGCAGTTCTCTTCGAAACTCATCATCCAGCAAATCTAAACTCCATTTGAGCATCCAGACATCTTTGGGGGGCCAAGAGGAGCAGCTTGCACTTAAAGAAAGGGCCTGAAAGTTCCTAAATCAGAGGTTGCAAATCTCAGGTAGCTCCAAATAATTTTTTCCAGAAATCTCTTTTTTTAGTTACAAACTTGTTCCTTATACTCTCCTGATCATGCTGATGCTTTTAGTTTTTGAAATGGATGTGTTTTGAGGATTTAATTGCTGTTTGAAGCTCACGAACCCTAGAATTTGTTTTCTTCGATTCAGCCTGTTTAGGTTAGATAAATTTGTTTTAGGTTAGGGGTTTAGTTCGTGAGGTGTTGGAGATCATTTCCCATAGCTTAGTTTTCATTTATGATGCGTTTTGAGAGATCTTGAAGATTTTCAGGTGACCCTCTGGCCGGAGAAGATGACCGGAGGTCTTCTCCGGCCACCTGAGTGTAATTAGGGTTTAATCCCATAATTAATGACAGTTTGAATGCTGGCCGTGGATATGCGCTGACTTGTTGACTTCCCTCCAGATTGAGTGGCCCAGATGTGTTTGGTTAACCCTAATCCACGTGTTAGGGTTAATTAATCTTAATTTATTTAATTTAGTCAGTTCAAACGTGGACCATTGGATGTGGCGCGTGGTCAATGAATTTATCCCCAGAATCAATCTCACGCGTCCAATCTGATTACTTCTCTTTTTATTCAATTTTTAATTCATTTATTTTCATTTAATTTGTATCAATTATTTAAAATAGCAAAAAAATCATAAAAATTATGAAACTTTTTCTTTAAGGTTTTATTAATTTTTATGACACAAAAACATTTTTATTTTATTTTTTATCATTAAAAAAGTATTTTTAAATATTTAAAAGATTATTTTTAATTGATTAATGAGAATTAATTAATTAAAAATACTTTTAGGTATTTAAAAATTACAAAAAAATTCATGAAATGTTCTAAGACATTTAGAAACATTGTCCAACCTTCAAACCAAATTTCTTTTTTGATCTTGATGCATTTTAAGAATTTTTCATGGAATTAAATCATTTTTGATGCATTATTTTGATCATATGTTTAAAAATTCATTTCTGCCTTTTGGTGAAGGTTGAGACATTGATTCTTTTTGCATTGTTTTCCATTTAGCATGAACTTTCAAAGATAAAATGGCCATGATTTGATCTTACATTTTCCAATTGATTGGCATTTCTTTTGTTACAAACCCTAAAAAACCCTAATAACTTGCAAAATTCATAACTTGAGTTTGGTTGAGAGTTGAGAGCTCCCCTTTGGGCAGTGGTTTGTTATAGGCCTAGGGTTTCTTTGGGTGCCATTTTCCATTTTTCATATTAGGGTTTGCTTCTGTTTTTAGTTTGTGTTTTGATGTTTGTTTCATAAACCCTAATTTGGGCCTTCTCTTGCATCCCTCTTGCATTTCCTTGCATAACATAACTTGTCATTGCATATTGTGCATTCTTGTGATTCACTTGACATCTTAAGACATGTATGAAGCATCATTGACCATTACATTGCATATTTGCCATGCCATTTGTCTTGTATGATTCATAACATTTCATGCTTGTTCATGCTCCTTAACTTGCATCATTTGCATTCATAATCTTGTATGAATATCTCCATTGCCTTGCCTCATGTTTGCAGCACTTCATAACATCATAATCATCATGTACATGCTTCTGGTTTGGCTTAGCATCATGTCATTTCATTTCATTTAGCATTACATTGCATTTGTTTCTAACATTTCAGGTGGTAAGTAAACTTGAGAAGTGAATTTGCCTTCACTTCTCATAACCTCTATTCTCATCTCTCTTGCATACCTTGCTGCATTTCTTACTTGTGTTTGAGTTTGAGCTTGCTCATTCTTCCTCCTCCCACTTTCTTTCTTCAAGTGACTTGACTTCTTGATTGAAGCAAGTCACTTTGCTTCTCTTGATCCTGTTCATCTGCTTCCTGGTGGCTCCTTTGAAGATTTGTTCTTGAAAACCTCACAAACATTAGGACCAACCAAGCATGATAATGAATTAGGGTTTTGATTAGTCTCCCCCATAGTTTTTACCTTTGTGTCTCTCCTTGAGTCATCTCTTCTCACCTCATAATCAGGGACTAAACCCTCAAGGCTTTAAGACTTTGTGATTAAGATCATGCCTGCATCCTTCTTTTAGGATGGAGTGTATAACTTTAATCCTAAGTCTTGGACCCTTAAGGTGTTGAACTCTCTTAATTAATCCATCTAATAATCATCAAGACATTACACTTGTAACTTGGGCCTTGCATTAGGGTTCTAATTCTTCCTTAATTGGTTAAGAAGGACTAACCCTAAAGTTAATGGACAAGTCCCCCTCAAGTTGTCTTACAAATCATAAAAAAAAAAACTTCATCATCATACCATTAATCTAAATAAAATCCACTTAATCCAAGGTTTGTTCTGTCATGGGTTTAATCCCTAATCATGGATTAAGTTGAGGATCCTTCCTCAGCTTAAACACCCTCATCTATTATCCTTCTTTTAGGATAGTGTAATGAGCCTGTTAAATCCCTGATTACGGCTTAACCTCATTACTCAACACTAAACAAAAATCACAAAAAACATCTAATTAATCACAAGTAGGTTAATGATCTTAACCCTACATCAAAGGTGATTAAGTGTGAGAATCTGACTTCACACTTAAGGTAATTCTCATTACCCCTAATCAGAGGGATGATGTGATGAGTTTACCAAATCCATTGATTTAGGTTTAAGCTCATTATCTTATGACAAACTCCAAAAAGAAATAAAAGACTGAAAACACAAGAACAAACAATAATCGTCTCCTTCGGGATTCTTTTCTCATCATCTTCACTCACAACCGAGAACTTGCTTCTTCCGTCTAATGACAGACAGTTAGCATCTGTGCCAGACAGATCATACACTTGAGCATAGACTGCAAGCAGTTCACCAGTCAATCCTTTCAGTCTCTTTGGGTCGAACTACGGTGTTCTGACTTCCTCATTGCACGAGAGGATACGTAGGCATAACTTAACAGTTATCGAACAAAAGTCTCTGTACATTCCCCCTCCTTCCAGCTTCATTCTTTAGCCTCATATTCTTGAGCATTTCATTCCTGATCTCACACTGACACTGTACATTTATACACATCACATTTCTTTACACTGACACTTGTACATCTTTTCCAGCTCTTTTATGCACAAATAGCACTGACACTACCCCTTTAAAACACAAATCTTTTAAGCGTGGATCCCGTCGAGTACGGCGGACAATCTGGGTGCTAATACCTTCCCAGGTTGTAACTAACCCCCTTTCTCAGTCTCTCTGGTTCGCAACCGTCTTATCCATATCTTTCTAGGTCTATGCAGCATTACCTTTCCCCCGGGATAAAAATGCCTAGCTGGCGACTCTATTCATCTCCAGTGAGTTCACGACCGTGTGTTCTCACTGTTCCTCTCGCCGACCGTTCGCGTCTGTACCTTCATCTGACCAAGTTTCATTTGTCGGGAGCGACAGTAATCTTAGGAGCTTCATCATCCCAGCTGATCTCAAACATAGATGCCATGGTGGCTAATGCATCTGCCAACTGATTCTCTCTTCGTGGAATATGTTCAAAAGTAATCTCTTTGAAATATGGGATCAAAGACAACACATGCTCTCTGTAAGGAATGAGGTTATCATGCTTGGTATCCCAATCTCCTTTAATCTGACTTATTACCAGGGCTGAATCTCCATTCACATCAAGGAACTGAATCTTCATATCAATAGCAGCTTTAATACCCAGGATACATGCCTCATACTCAGCCATGTTATTGGTACAATGGAAACAAAGTCTGGCAGTAATCGGGGTATGACAACCTTCGGGGGAACTAATCACAACACCAACACCATTACCAAGTGCATTAGAGGCACCATCAAAAACCATAGTCCATCGGGATCCTTGTTCAGGTCCGTCATATTGTCCAGGTTCTTTGGTAATAATCATAATGTCTTCATCAGGAAACTCAAAACTCATTGACTGATAATCATCCACTGCTTGATGAGCCAAATGATCAGCAACAACACTTCCTTTAATGGCCTTCTGAGTAGTGTATTGTATGTCATATTCTGTCAAGATCATTTGCCATCTTGCAATTCTTCCGGAGAGAGCAGGTTTCTTAAATATGTACTTGATTGGATCCATCTTCGAGATCAATAAGGTAGTATGGGTCAACATATACTGTCTTAGTCGGCGAGCAGCCCATGCCAAAGCGTAGCAAGTTTTCTCGAGCAGTGAGTATCTTGTTTCACAGTCGGTAAACTTTTTGCTAAGGTAGTATATTGCCTGCTCTTTTCGACCAGACTCGTCATGTTTCCCCAACACACACCCCATTGAGTTGTCTAACACTGTTAAGTACATAATCAAGGGTCTTCCATCAACTGGTGGCATTAAAATTGGTGGTTCTAGCAGATACTTCTTGATTTCATCAAAGGCAGTCTGGCACTCATCATTCCATTCCATCACCTGATCTTTCTTCAACAACTTGAAGATTGGCTCACAGATGGTAGTTAATTGGGAAATAAATCTTGCAATGTAATTCAATCGTCCCAAGAAACCTCTAACCTCCTTCTCAGTACGGGGAGCTGGCATTTCTCGTATAGCTTTCACTTTTGCAGGATCCACTTCAATACCTTTTCCACTGACAATGAAACCCAGGAGTTTACCAGATTTAACTCCAAAAGTACACTTGTTTGGATTCAACCTCAACTTATATTTCTTCAACCTCTCAAACAACTTGTGCAGATGATCAAGATGTTGCTCTTCATTCTGAGACCTGGCTATCATATCATCCACATATACCTCTATCTCATGATGAATCATATCATGAAACAAAGCCACTATAGCACGCTGATATGTTGCCCCTGCATTCTTCAACCCAAATGGCATTACCTTATAGCAAAAGGTGCCCCACTGTGTCACAAATGTTGTCTTCTCCATATCTTCAGGTGCCATCTTGATTTGATTGTAACCAGAGAAACCATCCATAAAAGAGAATACCTTATGCTGAGCAGTGTTGTCCACCAGAATATCAATATGAGGAAGTGGAAAGTCATCTTTAGGGCTGGCCTTGTTCAAATCTCTGTAGTCCACACACATACGTACCTTACCATCTTTCTTAGGAACCGGTACCACATTTGCAACCCACTGAGGATAAGAAGTCACTGCTAAGAACCCTGCATTGAACTGTTTCATTACCTCTGCCTTGATCTTTTCTGACATTTCAGGACGCATACGACGAGCCTTCTGCTTCTTTGGACGACAATCTTCTTTCACTGGCAAACGGTGAACCACAATGTCTGTATCCAACCCTGGAATATCTTCATAAGACCAAGCAAAGATCTCCACATAGTTGCGTAACATCTGAACCAATCTGCTCTTGACACTGTCCTCTAAATCAGCCCCTATCTTGACCTCTTTTCTGTTCTCTTCAGTTCCCAAATTTACAACTTCGACTGGCTCTTCATGTGGCTGTATAGCTTTCTCTTCTTGTTGTAACAACCTAGCAAGCTCTACAGGTATTTCACAATCGTCCTCATTTCCGTCTTCAGTTTGATAGATCGGATTCTCGAAATTATAATTGGCAATAGTAGAACTGTTATCAACAGGATCCAGAGTGGATGAGGATCTGCATTTTAGTGATGTGGGTGTGTGTAAGAACACATAGCTGATAGAACAAAAATAAAAGAAAAGAAAGACAAGGAACACAATATTTACGAAAACGAAACGTCCACTGATTTTATTGAATGAAGTATGCAAATGAAATGACAGCCCGTAACAAGCACACCATTATGCCCCGGGTAAGGCACATGGCTTGAAAGTTTTATTGTTCAAGAAATTACAAAATTTAAAATATAACAATACAGTAATAGTATTTACTCCTGACTAAAGAAGATAGGGATAACATCTTCAGCTTTCCAATTATTGAGTCCAGCACCCACAATAGGAAAAATCCATGCATCCAAGTTGTAGTCTTCATCTTGATCTCCCACAACATTAATCTGGTCCTTCACAACCCCTTGATTAGTAATACGAGCAGCACGAGCACGACGAACAGCCTTCTGGGACTCTGCAGTGAAACCCAAACCAAACTTGTCAGACTTGTACGGAATATCAGGAAGCTGACCCCAAATAGTACAACCACCTTCATCCACCACAGCTCTAGCATCATTGAGGGAAGCCATTGCCATTGTTGGAGGCTTTCTGGTGACCACAGGAACTTTCTTCACAACAGGAGGAGCTACATAATCATTAACAACCCAGGGAACCACTTCAAATGTCTGACACGGAGTCTCGATGTATTCACCTTCCATTTCCAGATACTTGAAAGTGTTTACATGGCTGACAAAGTATTCTTCTTCTCCATAGACAGTAACAACCTTTCCATCCACCGGATATCTCAATTTTTGGTGCAATGTAGAGGTTACAGCACCTGCCCCATGGATCCAGGGACGACCAAGCAGACAAGAGTACGAAGGACGAATATCCATCACAAAAAATGTAGCAGTAAACACCTGAGAGCCAACTTTGATTGGAAGATCAATTTCCCCATGCACTACTCTTCTAGAACCATCAAAAGCCTTTACCACAATATTACTGGGCTTCAGCACAGCATCTTCAGGACTTAGCTTGTTCAGGACTTCCTTAGGCAACACATTCAAGGAGGAACCATTGTCTATCAGCACATGTGACAGGGTAGTGCCCCTGCATTCAATTGAGATATGCAAGGCCCTGTTATGATCCCTCTTGGCAGGGGTCAAATCAGCATCAGAAAATCCTAACCCATTGTCATAGGTCAGGTGGGCAACACAGTTCTCAAATTGGTCAACAGAAATTGCACTGGGTACATGAGCAGTCTTCAGAAACTTGATCAAGGACTTGGCATGAGCCTCAGAACATAACAACAAGGACAACATATAAATCTTTGAGGGAGTATGTCCCAACTGATCAACAATGTCATAATCACTCTTGCGAATGATTTTCAATACTTCCTCCATCTGCTTAGAGAGATCATCAGCAGCTGGCACATCAGTAGATACAGGCTCAATAACAGGACCCTTGCCCCGAGCATCAGTGGTGGAAGTAGTAGCAGGAGTAACTGTATTTTTAGAGGCAACTGGAGGAGAGAAGACTCTTCCACTACGAGTGATCTTGCTGGATCCGGCAATATTATCAACGTCGACAGGCATATCAGCTAAAGGCTCCTGCTTAACATCATGGATGTAAACATCAGACCCATAGTGCCAAGGCACAGCTTTATCAGACGTATACGGAATAGGACCAGGAGTAGTAATGACCATGGGAGCAACTCTGGCTTCAGCAATAACTTTCACAGGGCCTTCAGCAGTGATCTTGATTGGACCCTGATGAGTGATTTTAATAGGTCTCTTTGAAGTGATTCTTACCGGTTCTTTGTCAACCATATCAACCTCTTCAATCTTCCTACCTTGAGTCAGATGATCCACCATACTTTCTACAGACGACGGTCTTCTTTCAAACACTATAGTATACTTATCCATGAGACGCTGAATTCCGTCTTTCAACCTGAAGCACTTCTCTGGATTATACTCACAATAAACACAATCTTCACGACAACCCGGAAAGAACCCAGCTTGCACTAACTTCTTTCTGATGATGGCCAATGGTGTGGTCAATTCATCAACCGAACGGATATGCAGATCTTCCTCAATGGCATTGACAGTCTTCTCGTGGTTTGGCATTGGAGCAGTAATCACATTGGGAGTACCCGGAGGATCAAACTCAATTTCTCCAGCATCAATCATATCTTGAATTTTATTCTTCAAGATCCAGCAGTTATTAGTATCATGTCCCTGACAGTTTGAATGATATGCGCACCGTGCATTGGGATTGTACCTGGGAGAGGTAACATTAGGATTCTGATGAGCCTCTTTCAAAGTAATAAGTTCAGCCTTCAACAAGTGTTGCAATGCCTGAGCCATTGACATGTTGATCTTTGTGAACTGTCTTCTAGCCCTCTGTTGGTTGCCCTGTGGCTGCTCTGTTGTTGCGGGAGTTGGATTTGAAATATGAACTGCACTAACAGACTGATGCCTTATGTTACGATCAGGTTGACCATAAACAGCATTGGATTCTTTCTTCCCAGTGGGAGGCTTCTTTGCAGCACCTGATGAAGAAGTGCCCACATGGATCTTACCATTCTTTATACCATTCTCTACTCGCTCTCCTGTCATGATCAACTCAGTGAAGCCAGATGATGAGCTTCCAATGAGATGACTGTAGAACGGACCATTCAGTGTACACATAAACATATCAACCAATTCCCTGTCAGTCAAAGGGGGTTGAACTCTTCCAGCTAAATCTCTCCACTTCTGGGCATACTCTTTAAAACTTTCTTTGGCACCCATAGACATGCTCTGAAGCTGCATGCGAGTGGGGGCTAAGTCAGCATTGTATTGGTACTGCTTATAGAAAGCTTCAGCAAGATCATTCCAGTCCCTGATTTTGACACTTTCCAACTGATAATACCACTCCAGCTGAGCTCCAGATAAGCTCTCTTGAAAGAAATGGATCCATAACTTTTTATCAGCGGTGTGGGGTTGAATCCTTCTGACATAAGACCTCAGATGCAGTTTGGGACAAGAGACCCCATCATAAACAACAAAGGTAGGAACCTTGAAACCAATGGGTATGACTACCCCAGATATCAGACTCAAATCCTCAAAATCCAGCCCAGATGATTTCTGCAACTCCATAGCATCCATCCTATCCACCAGCATCTTGAACTTGTCTTCATTAGGCTCATGGTAGTAATTAGCCTCAGAATTAGAGTCCCCCATTGTATGGTGGAGACTGCCTACCTCTTGCTCAGATTCTTCAGATTCATAGTCTTCAGCTGGTTCTTTGGTCTTGGCAAGACCTTTGAACCTTCTTCCCATGTTGATCAACCCAGCAGACCTTCTAGCCTTCTTAGTCTTCTTGGCCAGCAGTGCCTTCAATTCATCTTGCCCCTTGGACAAGTTCAGGATCAGCTCTTGGAACTGTGCATTTTGTGTCTGAAGATCCTTAACTGATTGTTCAAGAGCCATTGCTGAAATAAACAGCGAGAAGATGAGAAACCTGTGCGCAATTATAAACCTGTGATGCAATGAAATGATATGGGAATGCATATGCAATGTTTTCAAGGACCGCAGGATTTAAATTTGCTTAGACAAACACGAAAGTAAACTTTTATTAGTAATAACTTTGTTTGCCTTTTGGGCTTACAAAAATGAAAATGAAATAAGTACAAAAAATGGGGTTTTAAGTCTCCCATGGACGTTTCCTCTTTGTGTTGAGGTATGAGTTGAGGTTTCGTTCCTCATGAAGTTGCTTTGTTAGTTCTAGGATTCTTGCTTGGCTTGCTTTGTAATGAGCCTCGAAAGTATCCCTTTGCTCCTTCAGTTGGATCCATGATCTCTGCAAGTCTTCCATATCAGTAGGCATGTTTGGGTGAAGGATGGTATAAGCTGTGTCTCCTTCAGCAACAGGTTCCATGGTAACTGGTAGGATGGCAGGATATGGCATCATGAGTGTCTGAGCACGAGATCGTACCCATCTGAGATAAGCTTCCATAGGAATAGTGTACTTAGGCTCCAGTGTCTTGCTGTCAACCCTGTTTACTTTTCCCCATGCTCGTATGAATCTCTGACGGTAACCCTGAAGATCGTTGTCGTAATCAAATACAATGCCCTGAATCAACATGTCATGTGGACCATCACTCCGGGCGTAACCAAACTGTCGTAAAGCTAGAGAGGGGTTGTAGGTGATGCCTCCTCTTATGCCTAGAAGTGGCACATTAGGGAACTCCCCACAACGGTCAATGATGGTGACATTCTCCATAGATCTGGAGCACCAATGGATGTCTGAGTGAGAAAGTGACATGATCCTCTTGGACCATCTGAACCCTTGCTCATTCTTCATTACTGAGCGAGGAAGGTGAGAAATAAACCACCTAGAGAGTAAAGGTATGCAGCACATCAAAGTTCCTCTTGCCCTTGTAGTACGAGTGTGAAGAGAATGCAGGATGTCTCCAAGCAATGTAGGCACTGGATTGTGACTCAGGAATATATTGATGGCATGAACGTCTATGAACTGATCTGGATTGGGGAACAATACTAAGCCATATATCAGCAAGGCTAAGACTTCCTCAAAAGCATCATAGCTCATGGCCTTCAAGAACATTTGAGCCTTATCCATTAGCACCTTGGCAAGAATACCCTTGACTCCACTTCTCGTTTCTAGAACAATGTCAGACTTCTTCAGATGTAGGGCTGCAACAATAACTTCTGGTTTAAGCTCCTTCTCCAAGCCTGTGAAGGGTCTTTGATCAAGAACAGGTATACCCAGAAGTTTAGAGAATTCCTCCATGGTTGGAACCAGCTGATAGTCGGGGAATGTAAAGCAATGGTGCTTAGGGTCAAAGAACTGAAATAGCACACTCATCATGTCTTCATTGAACCCGGAAGTGACTAGATCCAATAGGTGGCCATGTCTCTTGATGAAATGGGAATGATCAGACAATTGAGAAACCAACTCTTTAAGCTTGGGAGGTATCCCCACAAAATTGATCCTGATGGTGTTTCTACGAGCAGAAGCCATGACCTGCAACAAAGAACAAAGATAAATCCTTTGGTCCTTGAAATGGTTAGTGAAAATGTTATGCTCATGATGCATGATGATGCTATGATGTTATGCTCAATCAAAGACATGTGGCACACACAAACAAGTCACACTATAGCCCTAGGTTTAAAGGCTTGCATGAGGTTCCAAGGTGAGTACCCTCCCATGAAGTTAGATGGTTCATCCTGTCCTACAAAAGTAACCGGGTTCTAAGGGATCTCAATATCATTGATCCTTCACAAGGGTGGTTGATCAGAAGGCAACTTACTTGCCAACCAAAACCCTCCAAGTTTAGAATCTCAATGAGCGTAGTATCGAGTGTCAACCAACTTCAGTCTGCACCAAAGCCGGTTACCTCACTACTTTCTAAAGGCCAAGATGAGTTAACTAGGGTTCTAAAAGTTAGTTAGTGCATTGACAACATATGGCAGCCTCATATTATCCTCAACTTGACTTAAGGAACATAAGCACCAACCAAGAAGTCGCACTAACTATGGCCACCAGATCAACCGTATCGATATACGTCGTACAGTTTCCTTGGTCTATTGCCATTTACCTAAGGTATACTAGATCCGGGTTAGGACCTTTCACACATAAGAACACCCCAACAAGATAATATAAAGCAAACAAGGCAAACAATTTAAAGTGATCTTAATTCCTAAGGGTACCCCTCTTTTATTAGATCCCCAGCAGAGTCGCCAGTTCTGTAACACGGTGGGAGAACTGACTTTAGTTATGTTGCGGATAGCAAGAGTCGCCACCGACTTTTATTTTATCCAAAAGGAAAGGGTATAAAAGAACAGGAAAGACCTTAAGAGATATTTTTGGGTCCGGGGGGTAGGTTATGTAAAGGGAAGGTGTTAGCACCCTTTACATCCATGGTTATCCATGGGCTCTTAGTTACTTAGCTCACTTTTGAATTGTTTTTGAAAGTGTAGTGTGTGAATAGAAAAATTTTCATAATAGTTGATAACGATCCATGTACGGATGCGTAAAAACTTGTTTTTGAAAATTTGTTTGAAATTGGTTAAGTGTTTGAAAAAATGGAGTGAGCAAGTACATAAGAGGAACCTACCCTAAAGTTTAAGTCTTTCTGTTCTTTATCCTTTAATTGGTAAGACTATCCCTACTATTAAGGAGTAGGTAGTCATTACCTTGGATGTAAGGGACATGTGAGGGACATCTGTTTTTTATGAAGGCAACTGTGGGGTGTATTAGGCATATAGGAGGGACTATCATCATTATTCGAAGGGACTTGATCTTTAAAGGCAACCATTAGGGACTTGATGATTTTTTCTTTTAAGGGACTTGCTTTATACACCCCACTTGACCTTATGATTTAGGCAACATTGAGGGATAACCTTAGAAATGTGAGATGGCGATTAAAAATCGACTTACGTGTGTGAGTGTTTAATATTATTTATCTTCAATTAAAATGATCTAATTTTATTTTTAAATAGAATACATGTTTTTGCACTCCCTAAATTACTAACCACAGCATAAAAATTAAATATTTAAGTATTTACAAAATTACACCAAGAAGCAATTACATAATAATTATAATAAGCAAATTAAAATAAATAGCAAAAATATAAATAATAAGCAAAAATAATAAATTAGCAATAAATAAATAATGGGTTAGTAGTAATAAAAATTAGAAAATAGGGTTAGTTAAAATAATAATAATATTAAATAATAATCAAAAATTAGTAATAATAAAATAAGTGAGGTTAGTAAATAATAAATAACAATAATATATAAGATTAATGAAGCAAAAATAAATAATAATAATAATATGGTTAGTAACAATATTTAAATAAATGAAGTTAGCCAAAATAAAAATAAAAGATTAACAAATTTTTTCAATGTAGACAATTATATTTACAAATTATTAAATTATTTTAAGTGTATCATAATTATAAATTTTAATTATTAGAAGTTAAATTATTTCTAAACAAAAGTCCTAAAAAAATATTTTACATATTATGAGAAATAAACTATAAGCATAGTATATAAAATATATTTGCAAATTATATAAAAAAACAAGTCATAATTATATTTACAACAAATTAATTATATTAAAGATTAGATTAAATAAATACATGATAATTTATATTAAGAATAAATAAATAATTAGGGTTTTTTTTTACAAGTACTTTAAAAAGAATAAATTAGAGTTTTTGAAAATTAGGGTTTGTTTTCTAGAAAATATTTTTAGGATTTAATTTAACATACAAAATTATTTTAACTAATATATATATCTAATTTAATTACACAAATAAAAAATTAAATTGAGAAAACAAGAGTTTAGAAATTTTTTAGAAAATAATATGGTTGTTTTAAATATGCATAATTTATTTTTAATTGATATTAAGAAAATAATTGAACTAATTAATTAAAGAAAAAATAGAAAAAAGTAGTAAAAAGAAAACTCACCTGGGCAGGGTTTGAACCCAGGTCCTCCTGCTTGCCAGTATCAAAACATGCCATCAGGCCAACCATGCGTTGGTGATCATAGAATGGTTCTATTTGTTTTTATGCAATGTCTTGAAAAATCCAGAAAAATAATGAAAACAAAAGGCCTGGGGTGGGACTTGAACCCAGGACCTTCTGATTACAAGCATGCACGCGTATCCGCCTGGCTGGGAGAGCCTAACTGATTATAAAACAGCTACAACCAATAATATATTAAGAACGTATTTTAAATGAAAAAAATGTTAAAAACTTGGCTGGAGGCAGGATTCGATCCCCTCCCCTTTTGTCAAACGCTCACAAGTCTTTCCACTGGGCCACGCAATGGTTGGTGATAATGAATCAATAACATAAAACAAAATATTTTAATACAATTTCAAATTTCCTGCGCGTGCCAGAACTCCTTCTTCAACCTCCTGCCCTTCGAAATTAGCTGCGAAATTCTCTACGAGTTTTCCTGCGAAAATAAACTTCCAGCAAAACCTACAAAAATCAAACAATGACAAAACAGTATGGTTTCATGAAATTGATCATTCCATTAAGTTCCTAACAAGTTTTCCAATCATCCCATGTCCTTAGAATTCATTTATATGGGCTGGATTGAAGAACCCTAATTGGAGCCGTAAACCCTAAAAATGGCAGTTTGTCCATTAGGTCATGAAACTTCAAGTTTCTTGTCCAGATTCGATCCTTGGAACCTCACAAACACAAAAACTCAAACAAAATTCATTAACAATGCACAAATAAACAGAATCGAAAAATTGAAATGTCATGAATAATTTGAATCGGATTATGCCAATGGGAGAGTTCTTGATGCAAATGAATATTGGTTTAGCTTCAGTGATGATCAAAGAACACGTCTATGTCTTTATTTTACCTTGAAACCTCTTGGATTGAAGAATCCGAATATCAATTTTTGATGAATTTTTGAGGTTTTGAACTTACACTATGAGGCTGCCAATTCGTCCCTCTGCTTGTATTATGTTTAGTATATATATAAGGGATTGATTTTAGGTCAAAATATGGACTGGTTGTGTGGAGATTTTGATCCAAAAAGATTAAAATTGATCATGGTTTAAAACTCAAATATTTTCTCATGAAAGCTTGCTATTTTTGGATTAATCACATGATTTCCTTCTCTTTCAATTCAAATCAGTATTGATGAGATTCTAGAAGCTCAATCTTCATCCAAAAATATATTTTCATATTTTATATTTATTTAAAATGATTTTTTATGAATTAAATCAAAATAAATAAAAATAAAATAATAAAAATTATGATTTTTAATCAATTGGGTCGTGCATGATGATATAGTATGGATTGGATCACAATTTAGCAAGCCCATTTGGAAGGAATTGGTTCTAGGCCCCCATTTTCATCATAAACTATCACAAAACTTCCCAACTTTGCAAAGGCACATCTCCCTCAATTTTAAAGGTATGAGGGTGTTATTGGACATTTTGGAAAGCTTGAAGAGTCCTATAAACAACCCCATTGGTTTCAGGTCCATATCATTTACCAATCTCAAGTTATGCCCTTTTGAAGTTGTTGACTTTTTGTTGACTTTTGAAATGACCTATAATGTCTTAGCTCATATCTTCCAAATGAAGCATTTTTGGGCTTAACTTGCAAGATCAAAGTTGTAGAGAATTCAATTTCCTTCAAAATGAGCTTTGGATGGAGACTTGGTGATGAAGCATGTGAAAGTTATGGCTGGTCAAAGTTCAGTTGACTTTTACTAAGGAAACCCTAATTTAGAAACTCCTGATTCTTGATGATCTGGAATCTCCTTGATGAATCATGATCAACCCTTGATCAAATGATGAATTTTACTTCATATACTTGATGTTGGCAAAAAATCATGAAGTTTGACTTTGGTTTGACCACAGTTGACCTCATTTTGACTTTCTGACTGCATTGACTGATTTTGACTTATCTGATCATCTGACTGAGCAAACTTTTGAGAAAAGTCTTGAAACTTGTCATGGGGATTCTTACACACATATAAGATGTTATGAAGCTCACTTGAGGTCTTGGAAGTCCATTTAGCCTGATTAAAGTCAAAACCCTAGTTTTGGATGCACTGCTTAGGAGGTGCATTGTCTGAGGGAATTGTCAACTCTTTTGACCAATTGTGAACTTTGTGAACCATCATAAAGTATCTTGTGAACCTCATGGGAAGTATTGTGAAGCTTGTGAACCTTGTGAAGTGACTTATGGACTTTATGAACCTCATGAAAGGTTATGTAAACCTTGTGAATCTTGTGAACCTTGTGAACCTTCAAGAAGTAACTTGTAGACTTCATGAACTTCATGAAAGGTCTTATAAGTGTTGAGAAGCTTGTGAACCTTGTGAACCTTCTTAGAACACAAAGTCTTGTATTGTGAGGGCAAATTTTGGGGTGCAACACTCATGCACAGAGATTTTAAGTTTTTCATTACCAACTCCATTCTGTGGCAGACGGCTGATCGATCACTGATTTGGAAGCAGTCACGAGCCACACTCCAGCATGTTTGCATCCAAAAAGAAAATTGTTTAGTTCAACTTCACGGTGAAGGAAGAAATGAAATTAGTAAAGGCATATCATGATAATCCCCATAACATTATAGAATTTAACCGAGACATCTCATGTTGGCAAAAGAACAACAACAAAACGCTTGAAGATACAAGTTCAGCTTTGCAATACACAAGACAGGGCAAGAAGGGCCAACGTTCATAACTAATAAAAACCTAGGCAAGGCATCATTTGTCCATCATAAGAATAAGGTTGATGAGTTTGTTGAAAGTTGTTTCATGTCTTACCCTCTCGTTTGGCTTCACCGATTCAACGTTTTGTCGCGAATTTCCACAAGATATGCAAATCAGAAGCTGATAATCTTTAAAATTTTACCTGCAAAAAACAAGCTTTGAGCAGAAGCCAATGTAAATAATGGCAGAAAAAAAGTTTAAGGCTATTACATTACGTTCCACCACCAATGAACACAGGTGCTGTAGATTCTCTGTTTACACTCCATATTCAACCACCAGTGAACCAGGTTTCACCTGCTCCTTCGCCATCCTTCAGGATTCCTACTCACCCAACCAAAATTCCAATTCATCCTCCTGACATATCTCCTTCACGACTCTTTTCAAAGAACCCTAAAAAGGGGCCAATATAGCCTCGAATTCAAGCATTGCTACCCCCATCGCCTTTGAAGTCCATATTAGTCTAACCTGTATTACATAGAAGAAATTACATCAAGGTTGTAGATTCAGGATGCTTTATTTGAAGAGATGTCATCAGTCAGTGTTAAAGAATAACTTCATATAGCAGTAAAAGGAGAGTAATTAGTAAAAAATAATAAGTTTGTGACAGTAAAAAAAGGGGGGATAAGTCATTTGAAAATCAACTTTTTAATGCAACTTATTCGGTTCATTTCAAACCAAATAAAATGAAATCAGATTGTCACAACAACAAGGACAGGATGATTTGAAATGAAGCAGAAAGTACAGGGATAGTTTTGCTCTCACAAACATGTCGAAATTTTGAAAAGGGTAAGCAGACCTACTACCTGCTGTATCTGACCCACAAGCCACCCTGCTACCTTTTCTTTCTCACGTCCTAAAGCAACACGCCATCCACCTATCTTCAGCAGCCATAGGCCCAAGAAACCTGTTATGACCAAAGAACAATACATCAAAATAGGACAATAAGTGGCCTGCAGAGAAAAAGAGGGTTGGCCCGGTGGTTAAAGGTTTTGGTTAAAGGAGATTAGGGGGTTGAGAAAAGGAGGAACGGAAATTCGACTAAGTTATAAAAAAGGTGATTTTTGCTCATACCGTGGGGATCGAAAAAAAAGGGGAGAAAAAAACCCTAACTTTACACATCCAAGAGCAACCAACAAAGAAATATTGGGAAGGAAAGAAGAACGAAAAAAGGAGGAGAACGGCGAAGTCAAAGAAGCAGGAAAGTCAAAAACTCACTGTATACCTCTGAAGCTTTGGAAACGGTATTCATCTTCAATTCATGCTCTAATTTACTCCTTTGTTTTTTTTCTTGTTTTCTTTTTCCGGAAAAATTGAAACGATTGAACCATCGCAATCTTCGAAACCTTAGATTTATGATTTGGGGCCGGTTTGTCTCCTTTGTTTCGTTTCCATATTGATCATAGTTTGATTCATGAGGAGTACCTATGTTTTGTTTTCGGAGAAACCCTAGGTTCATGGTTTGGGGCCGGTTCATCACCATATCTATTGTTTTCCTTCTTCTGTTTGTTTGAATGAGAGAGAGCGTTAAGGCCGAGGGAGGAATTACCGAAAGTTAGGGTTCCTCTTGTTGCTGTGAAACAGACTAACCCTAATCCTTTCTTTCTCATCTTAGCAAAGTTTACCGGGCCGGATCCGGGTCTGACCCGACCCAGCTGACTGCCCCCAAGTGTTCTTAGTTATAGGGCCTGGTGCTTGTTTCTTTTCGGCACCCCTGTTCTTTTTTTTACTTGGCCCATTTAGTTTGCTTAGGTTTTATTTACAAGTTTCTTTCTAAAAATTTATAACCAAAAATATATAAGTTTTACTAAACACTTTCTATTAGTAATCTTAATAATCTTAATTTAATTCGCGTATTTAGTTTAGTGATTATTTTCTCAAAGGAGATATTTTTTATTTATTTATTTATTTATTTTTTTTCCTTTGGTTTCACTCATTTACCTGTGTATATGTTTGTGCGTTTTGGTCTTATCCATTGATTGATCGTATGGTGGCATTGTTTGATTCGTAGTGAACTCGTTTGTCATTTCTCAATTCGATTATAATCGCCTATTAAAAATGAAATAATCGTTTCAAAAGACAAGTCATTTGTTTGGTCCAACGCCAAATAAACACCTTAAAAAAAATACACCAGACAATTTCACAAACTCATTTTGCACACACGTAAGTCGGTCATTTGTGATCGCCATCTACACTACTCTCGCGTATCTTAATTAATTTACGGAAAAAAGGAACTCCGGAGTCTAGCATTCCGCACGTTCTGGATTGAACCGCAAATGGGCTAGCCTCACGCGTTGGTTCAATCACCGTTCGTATAAAAACAATTCAATTCATCTTAATCAATTTACGGAAAAAAGGAACTCCGGAGTCTAGCATTCCGCATGTTCTGGATTGAACCGCAAATGGGCTAGCCTCACGCGTTGGTTCAATCACCATTCGTATAAAAACAATTCAATTCATCTTAATTAATTTACGGAAAAAAGGAACTCCGGAGTCTAGCATTCCGCACGTTCTGGATTGAACCGCAAATGGGCTAGCCTCACGCGTTGGTTCAATCACTGTTCGTATACCAACAAATTTAAATCATTAATTGGCGAGTAACTGAACTCCGGAGTCTCGCACTCCGCACGTTCTTGAATGCAACCGCAACATGGGCTAGCCTCACGCGTGGTTCATTCGCCCTCTCGTTCTAAAACACCCTTAATAAAGATCAAACATCTTTTTCTCAAAACGAACGTTGTTTAAATCTTTCTAACGCGAGCAAATAAGCCAACGCTTAGCAGTAGAATGCATTTTCAAACAGTCGTTCTATGAAAAACACAAATCGTAGTAGCACGAACTACGAAGCTCTGACTTTCCCATTGCACAAGGGAATACGTAGGCACGGGGATTTTTAATCCTTCGCGAGCATAATAATAAAAAACTTATTCATTTCTCCGCCATAAAACACAATAATAAAAAACTTAACCTTTCCCTATAACAAACAATAAGCAAATACCGATACTTAATCATTAAAAGAAGACAATAATACAAGTTAACATTTTTAAGCGCAAATTAGACTAAGAGGTTCCGTTGAGTACAACGGACGTGAGGGGTGCCTAATACCTTCCCCTTGCGTAACTGACTCCCGAACTTAGATTAATGGTTTTCGTTGACCATTCTTATCCTTTATTTAGGTTGTGTCTATATCTCCCTTTTCTCTCGTAGAATAAATAAAATTAGGTGGCGACTCTGTTGTTTATTTTAGGATCATATTTTTCGAGGAGCGACAGAACCCTAACATGGCAGATCCTTGATTCTGTACCAAAACTCAAATTAAAGTAACCAGATACGATCATTAGCTCACCATAAACAAGAAACAACAATCAAATCTAATTTATTTTACACCAATATACAAAAACGAAAAAATCATGAATGTCCAAGAACTTTGATTCGGTTTGACCAATTCTTGGACTTTTAGATGCATATGGTTATTGATATATGCTCAGTGATATGCAAGGAAGAGATTGGCATACTCCATTCACCTGAAAAACTACAAATTAGAGGAATCCGAATTTAAGAAAATTGATGAAATTTTGAAAGTGCAAACTTATCCTTTGAGGCAGAATTTTCGTCTCCAATGAATAGGGTTGTGTTATGTACTTATAGTGTAATGATTTTAGGTCAAAACAATTGATGGTTGTGTGAAGAAATTGATTGAAAAAGATTGAAAAATATTAAGACTTAAAATTCAAATATTCTTGAATAAACCCTTTCTATTTCAAGCCAATCACCATTATTTTTGTATCAATCTGATCCATATTGCATTCATGACCTTCTAGAACAAAAGAATATTTTAAATCTTCACACTTGATATTTATTTAAATTTAAAATGATTTTTAATATAAAAAATCATAATAAATAAATTAAATAAAATAAAATTATGAAAATATCAAGTAATTTTCGTGCATGATGTCATGGATCATTTTGGGTCATCAAAAGTTCAGCCCATTTAGCAAAATTTGGTTTTAAACCTCCATTTGCTTCATAAACTTCCCTAAAATTTCCCAACTTTGCAAGGTCACACATCCTTCAATTTTAATGCTATGAGGGTGTTCTTGGATATTTTGGAAAGCTTAAAGAGTCCTCTAACCAAACCCACTGGTTTCATGTCCATATCATTTACCATTCTCAAGTTATGCCCTTTTGAAGTTGTTGACTTTTTGTTGACTTTCAAAAGGACCTATAATGTCTTAGCTCATACCTTCCAAATGAAGCATTTTTGGGCTTGGATTGTGAGACACAAAGTTGTAGAGAATTCAATTTCCTTCAAAATGAGCTTTGGATGGAAAATTGGTGATGAAGCATGTGAAAGTTATGGCTGGTCAAAGTTCAGTTGACTTTTCCTAAGGAAACCCTAATTTAGAAACCCCTGATTCTTGATGATCTGAAATATCCTTGATGAATCATGATCAACCCTTGATCAAATGATGAATTTTACTTCATATAATTGATGTTGGAAAAAAATCATGAAGTTTGACTTTGGTTTGACCTCAGTTGACCTCAGTTTGACTTTTTAACTGCTTTGACTGATTTTGACTTATCTGATCATCTGACTGAGCAAACCTTTGAGAAAAGTCTTGAAATTTGTCATGGGGATTCTTAAATACATATAAGATGTTATGAAGCTCACTTGAAGTCTTGGAAGTACATTTATCCTGATTAAAGTCAAAACCCTAGTTTTGGATGCACTGCTTAGGAGGATGCATTGTCTGAGGGAATTGTCAGACTTTCTGACCAATTGTGAACTTTGTGAACCTTGTGAACCTCATAAGATGTCTTGTGAACCTTGTGAACCTCATGGGAGGTCTTGTGAATCTTGTGAACCTTGTGAACCTCATAAAGTGTCTTGTAAACTTCATGAACCTCATGAAAGGTCTTGTAAGTATTGTGAACCTTGTGAACCTTGTGAACCTCATAAAGTGTCTTGTAAACTTCATGAACCTCATGAAAGGTCTTGTGAACCTTGTGAACCTTATGAAAGGTCTTGTGAACCTTGTGAACCTCATAAAGTGTCTTGTAAACTTCATGAACCTCATGAAAGGTCTTGTAAGTATTGTGAACCTTGTGAGCCTCATAAAGTGTCTTGTAAACTTCATGAACCTCATGAAAGGTCTTGTGAACCTTGTGAACCTCATAAAGTGTCTTGTAAACTTCATGAACCTCATGAAAGGTCTTGTGAACCTTGTGAACCTCTTAGTACACAAAGCCTTGTATTGTGAGGGCAAATTTTGGGGTGCAACAGCTGCCCCTGTTCAATTTTCTGAAACCTGAGGGGTTAGATTGGTATATGTGCCAGTCGTGACCTGGAAGGTTGAAAGGGATTGAACACAAAAGCCCAAAAATTTGCACTCACCGGTGCGTAGAGTAATACTGATGACTATTTGAATATGCTTGAGTGGGCTTAAAGATGCCACTTGGAGAAAAGTTCTTCAAATACATCTCTTGGAGGATAAAGCAGTCCAAAATATGAAGATATAATGATAGCTTTCAGGAAGATAAACAACGTCCCGAGGTAGTGGTGATGGCTTTCAGGAGGATAAACAACGTCCTGAGGTAGTAATATGCTTTCAGGAGGATAAACAACGTCCTGAGGCAGTAATATGCTTTCAGGAGGATAAACAACGTCTTGAGGAAGTGATATAACCTTTGGGAAGATAAACAACGACCCAAGGCAAATATGCTTTCAGGAAGATAAACAACGTCCTGAGGTAGTAATATGCTTTCAGGAGGATAAAAACGTCCTGAGGGAATGATATGCTTTCAGGAGGATAAACAACGTCCTGAGGTATAAGTAACCTTTGGGAAGATAAACAACGGCCCAATAGTCACAAATTGTTGATGAAGTTTGTTGAAGAATTAACCTGAAAAACAAGATTATAACATCCTGTATGATAGTATCAGTTTATGCATTATGTATGCATGTATAATATGATGCACCTATGAAATGTATTATGTGTCTAGGTATATGTATGTTATGATGTAAATGATGTATGTATGCATCCTGTAGCTTGAAGCGTCTGGATATCCTCGTATAACAACTGCTGGCCAGGGAAAATAAATCCCGATTTGTTGCTGAAGAATATGAGGACCTCATTCCCGTCTTGTTTGATAATATAGTATATACAACCTCCCGTCTTCGTTCGATAATAAGGTATACATGACCTCCCGTCTTCGTTCGATAGTAAGGTATACATAACCTCCCGTCTGCTGGGAATAGTAAGGTATACATAACCTTCCGCCTTCGTTCGTCGTACTCCCATGGGAAAATAAATTCCCGAATATCCGTATGAGGATAAAAGAGATGGATATAAATTCCCGGGGAGATGTGACTTGAAGTACTTCATGAAGATGGATTTGCCCTACTGGGGATTTGTAACTGTCTTGTAGGGATGAACCGGTGAAGCTTCGTTGGAATCCTTCCCTCGTTCGTCCTTAGTAAATACTATTACTGCATTTTCATGCATTTCTGGTAAACATCAATCATATTAAGCATACATGTATTTCTGGTAAACATCAATCATATTCAAAAACATACATACATTCAAACACAACCAATGGACGTTTCGCTTATGTAAATAGGGTAAAAGTAAATCTGGATTCAAAGATGGAATTTTATTCATATCAAAAAGTGACCCCTACATGGGTAAGTTTGTACATGGAGACATAAATCCTAGTAAGAGGAATTTGTCGTAAAAAATTTTCAAAACAAGGAAAATCAGCTATGTGGGAAATAATCCTATTGAGTTTCAATTCTACTATTGCCATTATCTTCAAGTATCTCATCTTCTGCTGTTGAGACGGAAACGATTGAATTGAGCTTTATCTGTTCAAACTTGAGTAAGTAGCACAACTGATTGCAGTTTCATGGGTGATCCAAACGAGACATAGTCATACGCTTTAATCCCTAACTTTTGCCTGGATTGCCCTTTCAGGTTTTCAATCCACCGGAATACCCTTTTTTGCCCAAGCCGCCCTTTCAAGTTTTCGACTTGCCGGGTGTACATTTTATATATATATATCCCTAATTTTTTCCCGAACCCTTTTGGTTCGCCGGGATGCCCTTATTTTTGCCTAGGCCAGTCAACCTAGCGGGTCTCTTTTTATGCGTAGTATTTTTTAACTATGTCTGCGTTTACAGGCTATGGGAAGTCTTCACCATCCATAGTAGTAAGTATCATGGCACCTCCTGAGAATACTGTCTTGACTACAAATGGTCCTTCATATGTAGGAGTCCACTTGCCCCTAGGATCACCCTGTGGTAATATGATACGCTTGATTACCAAATCACCAGCCTGATATACCTTTGGCTTAACCTTCTTGTTAAAAGTTTTGATCATCCGTTTCTGATACATCTGGCCATGACAAACTGCTGCTAACCTCTTCTCATCAATCAAATTTATCTGGTCAAGTCGAGTCTGAATCCACTCATCTTCATCCAAGCCTGCATCCTTCATAATTCTTAAGGAGGGAATCTGAACTTCAATGGGCAGAACTGCTTCCATACCATAGACTAAGGAGAATGGGGTTGTCCCTGTTGAAGTACGTATTGTAGTACGATAACCATGAAGAGCAAATGGTAACATCTCATGCCAATCCTTGTAAGTAACAGTCATCTTCTGTATAATCTTCTTAATGTTCTTATTAGCAGCTTCAACTGCCTCATTCATCTTTGGACGATACAGAGAAGAGTTATGATGCTTAATCTTGAACTGCGTGCAGAGATCAGTAATCATAGTGTTGTTCAGATTAGAGCCATTGTCAGTAATAATCCTTTCAGGGATGCCATACCTACATATGAGATTGTTCTTAATGAATCGAGCCACAACATTCTTGGTAACAGATGCAAATGAAGCTGCCTCCACCCACTTCGTGAAGTAATCAATAGCAACCAGGATGAAACGATGCCCATTAGAAGCAGTAGGTTTGATCTCACCAATCATATCAATGCCCCACATGGCAAAAGGCCAAGGAGCAGTCAACACATTCAATGGTGATGGAGGTATATGTACTTTATCAGCATAGATTTGACACTTGTGACATGTTCTGGAATGTTGATAGCAATCAGCTTCCATGGTAGACCAATAGTAACCTGCTCTCAATATCTTCTTTGCCATGGTATGACCACTAGAATGAGTGTCAAAGGTCCCATCATGCATATCTTCCATAATCTCAGTTGCTTCTTTCTTATCCACACAACGAAGCATAGTTGAATCATGATTGCGCTTGTACAAAATGCCATTACTCAAAAAGAACTTAGCAGAAAACCTTCTCAGAAATTTCCTATCTTTGACAGATGCCCCTTCAGGGAACTCCTGAGCTTCAAGATATCTTTTTACTTCATAGAACCAAGGCTTCTCCTCTTCCCCTTCAGTGTCAATCTCATTGCAGTATGCAGGCTTTTCAAATCTATTAATAGTAATCTTGGGAGCTTCATCATCCCAGCTGATCTCAAACATGGATGCCATGGTGGCTAATGCATATGCCAACTGATTCTCTCTCCGTGGAATATGTCCAAAGGTAATCTCTTTGAAATGTGGGATCAAAGACAACACATGCTCTCTGTAAGGAATGAGATTATCATGCTTAGTATCCCAATCTCCTTTAATCTGACTTACTACCAGGGCTGAATCTCCATACACATCAAGGAACTGAATCTTCATATCAATGGAAGCTTTAATACCCAGGATACACGCCTCATACTCAGCCATGTTATTGGTACAATAGAAACAAAGTCTGGCAGTAATCGGGGTATGACAACCTTCAGGGGAACTGATCACAACACCAACACCATTACCAAGTGCATTAGATGCTCCATCAAAAACCATAGTCCATCGGGATCCTTGTTCAGGTCCGTCATATTGTCCAGGTTCTTTGGTAATAATCATAATGTCTTCATCAGGGAACTCAAAACTCATTGACTGGTAATCATCCACTGCTTGATGAGCCAAATGATCAGCAACAACACTCCCTTTAATGGCCTTCTGAGTAGTATACTGTATGTCATATTCTGTCAATATCATTTGCCATCTTGCAATTCTTCCGGAGAGAGCAGGTTTCTCGAATATGTACTTGATTGGATCCATCTTTGAAATCAATAAGGTAGTATGAGCTAACATATACTGTCTTAGTCGGCGAGCAGCCCATGCCAAAGCGCAGCAAGTTTTCTCGAGCAGTGAGTATCTTGTTTCACAGTCGGTAAACTTTTTGCTAAGGTAGTATATTGCCTGCTCTTTTCGACCAGACTCGTCATGTTGCCCCAACACACACCCTATTGAGTTGTCTAACACTGTTAAGTACATAATCAAGGGTCTTCCATCAACTGGTGGCATCAAAATTGGAGGTTCTAGCAGATATCTCTTGATTTCATCAAAGGCAGTCTGGCACTCATCATTCCATTCCATCACCTGATCTTTCTTCAGCAACTTAAAGATTGGCTCACAGATGGCAGTTAATTGGGAAATAAATCTTGCAATGTAATTCAATCGTCCCAAAAAACCTCTAACCTCCTTCTCAATACGGGGAGCTGGCATCTCTCGTATAGCTTTCACTTTTGCAGGATCCACTTCAATACCTTTTCCACTAACTATGAAACCCAGGAGCTTTCCAAATCTAACTCCAAAAGTACACTTGTTTGGGTTCAATCTCAACTTGTATTTCTTCAACCTCTCAAACAGTTTATGCAAATGATCAAGATGTTGTTCTTCATTCTGAGACCTGGCTATCATATCATCCACATATACCTCTATTTCATGATGAATCATATCATGAAACAAAGCCACCATAGCACGCTGATATGTTGCCCCTGCATTCTTCAAACCAAATGACATCATCTTATAACAAAAGGTGCCCCATTGTGTAACAAATGTTGTCTTCTCTATATCTTCAGGTGCCATCTTGATCTGATTGTAACCGGAGAAACCATCCATAAAAGAGAATACCTTATGCTGAGCAGTGTTGTCTACCAGAACATCAATATGAGGAAGTGGAAAGTCATCTTTGGGGCTGGCCTTGTTCAAATCTCTGTAGTCTACACACATACGTACCTTACCATCTTTCTTAGGTACCGGTACCACATTTGCAACCCACTGAGGATAAGAAGTCACTGCTAAGAACCCTGCATCAAACTGTTTCATTACCTCTGCTTTGATCTTCTATGATATTTCAGGACGCATGCGACGAACCTTCTGCTTCTTTGGACGACAATCTTCTTTTACTGGTAAACGGTGAACCACAATGTCTGTATCCAACCCTGGCATATCTTCATAAGACCAAACAAAGATCTCCACATAGTCACGTAGCATCTGAATCAATCTGCTCTTGACACTATCCTCTAATTCAGCCCCTATCTTGACCTCTTTCCTGTTTTCTTCAGTTCCCAGATTCACAACTTCGACTGGCTCTTCATGTGGCTGTATAACTTTCTCTTCTTGTTGTAAAAACCTAGCAAGCTCTACAGGTACTTCACAATCATCCTCATTTCCGTCTTCATCTTGATAGATCGGATTCTCAAAATTATAATTGGCAATAGTAGAACTGTTATCAACAGGATCCAGAGTGGATGAGGATCTGCATTTTAGTGATGTGGGTGTGTGTAAGAACACATAGCTGATAAAACAAAAATAAGAGAAAAGAAAGACAAGGAACACAATATTTACGAAAACGAAACGTCCACTGATTTTTATTGAATGAAGTATGCAAATGAAATGACATCCCGTAACAAGCACACCATTGTGCCCCGGGCAAGGCACAAGGCTTAAAAGTTCAATTGTTTAAGAAATTACAAACTTAAAAAGCAACAACACAGTAATAGTATTTACTCCTGACTAAAGGAGATAGGAATAACATCTTCAGCTTTCCAATTATTGAGTCCAGCACCCACAGTAGGAAAAATCCAAGCATCCAAGTTGTAGTCTTCATCATAGTCACCCACAACATTGACTTGGTCTTTCATAACCCCCTGATTGGTGATACGAACAGCACGAGCACGACGAACAGCCTTCTGGGACTCTGCAGTGAAACCCAAACCAAATTTGTCAGACTTGTACGGAATATCAGGAAGTTGACCCCAAACAGTACAACCACCTTCATCCACTACAGCTCTAGCATCTTTAAGGGAGGCCATTGTAGGAGGTACTCTGGTGACCACAGGAACTTTCTTGACAACAGGAGGAGCTTCATAATCATTAACAATCCAAGGAACCACTTCAAATGTCTGACACGGAGTTTCAACGTATTCACCCTCCACTTCAAGATACTTAAAGGTGTTCACATGGCTAATCATATACCCTTCCTCTCCGTAGACAGTAACAACTTTCCCTTCTACCGGATATCTTAGCTTCTGATGTAATGTAGATGTTACAGCACTTGCCCCATGGATCCAGGGACGCCCAAGCAAACAAGAATATGACGGACGAATATCCATGACATAAAAGGTAGCAATGAAGACCTGAGAACCAACTTTGATTGGGAGATCAATTTCTCCATGCACCACTCTTCTCGAGCCATCAAAAGCCTTCACCACTATATTACTGGGCTTCAGCACAGCATCTTCAGGGCTCAGCTTATTCAGCACTTCTTTGGGCAACACATTCAGAGAGGATCCATTGTCTATCAATACATGTGACAGGGTAGTGCCCCTGCATTCAATTGAGATATGCAGAGCCCTGTTATGGTCCCTCTTGGCAGGAGTCAAATCAGCGTCAGAGAAACCTAACCCATTATCATAGGTCAAGTGGGCAACACAATTCTCAAACTGGTCAACCGAAATTTCATTGGGTACATGAGCAGTCTTCAGAAACTTAATCAAAGCCTTGGCATGAGCCTCAGAACACAACAATAAGGACAACATAGAAATCTTAGAGGGAGTATGCCCCAACTGATCAACAACGTCATAATCACTCTTGCGAATGATTTTCAATACTTCTTCCATCTGCTTAGAGAGATCATCAGCAGCTGGCACATCAGTAGGTATAGGTTCAATAACAGGACTTTTGCCCCGGGCATCAGTGGTGGAAGTAACAGCTGGAGTAACTGCATTCTTGGAAGTAACTGGAGGAGAGAAAACTCTTTCGCTTCGTATGATCTTACTAGATCCAGCAATATTATCAACATCAACAGGCATATCAGCTAAAGGTTCCTGCTTAACACCATGGATATAAACATCAGACCCATAATGCCAAGGCACAGCTTTATCAGAAGTATACGGAATAGGACCAGGAGTGGTGATGACCATAGGAGCCACTCTAGCTTCAGCAACAATCTTCACAGGGCCTTCAGCAGTAATCTTGATGGGACCCTTGTGAGTGTTTTTAACAGGTCCCTTGGAAGTGATCCTTACCGGTACTTTATCAACCATATCCACCTCTTCAATCTTCGCACGCTGAGTTATATGATCAACCATACTCTCCACGGAAGGTGGAGTCCTCTCAAACACTATGGTATATTTATCCATGAGACGTTGAATTCCATCTCTCAATCTCCAGCAACTATCTGGCTTATAGGTACAATACAAACAATCTTCACGACAACCTGGAAAGAACCCAGCTTGTACTAGCTTCTTCTTGATGACAGACAATGGTGTGGTCAACTCTGCAACTGAATAAATATGTGAATCTTCATCAATGGCATTGACAGTCTTCTCATGATTTGGCATGGGAGCAGTAATCACATTTGGAGTACCCGGAGGGTCAAACTCAATCTCTCCAGCCTCAATCATATCTTGAATTTTGTTCTTCAAGACCCAGCAACTATTGGTATCATGTCCCTGACAGTTCGAATGATATGCACATCGTGCATTAGGATTGTACCTGGGAGAGGTAACATTAGGATTCTGAGGAGCATCTTTCAGAGTGATAAGTTCAGCCTTCAACAAGTGTTGCAATGCTTGAGCCATTGACATGTTGATCTTAGTGAACTGCCTTCTAGCCCTCTGTTGGTTGCCCTGTGGCTGCTCTGTTGTTGCAGGAGTTGGATTGGAGATATGGACTGCACTCACAGACTGATGCCTTCTGTTACGATCAGGTTGACCATAAACAGCATTTGACTCTTTCTTCCCACTGGGAGGCTTCTTTGCAGCACCTGATGAAGAAGTACCCACTTGAATCTTGCCACTCTTTATACCATTTTCCACGCGCTCTCCTGTCATTATCAACTCAGTGAAGCCAGATGATGAGCTTCCAATGAGATGACTGTAAAAAGGACCATTCAACGTACACATGAACATATCGACCAACTCCCTGTCAGTTAAAGGGGGTTGTACTCTTCCAGCTAGGTCTCTCCACTTCTGAGCATACTCCTTGAAGCTTTCTTTAGCACCCATAGACATGCTTTGCAGCTGCATGCGAGTGGGAGCTAAATCAGCATTGTATTGATACTGCTTGTAGAAGGCTTCAGCAAGATCATTCCAATCACGGATGTTGACACTCTCCAACTGATAGTACCATTCCAATTGAGCTCCAGATAAGCTCTCTTGGAAGAAATGGATCCACAACTTCTTGTCAGCAGTATGAGGTTGGATTCTCCTGACATAAGACCTCAGATGCAGCTTGGGACAAGAGACCCCATCATAAACAACAAAAGTAGGAACCTTGAAACCAATGGGTATGACTACCCCAGATATCAGACTCAAATCTTCAAAATCCAGCCCAGAAGACTTCTGCAACTCCATAGCATCCATTCTATCCACCAGCATTTTGAACTTATCTTCATTAGGCTCATGATAGTAGTTGGCTTCAGAATCAGAGTCCCCCATAGTGTTGTGGAGACTGCCTCCCTCTTTTTTAGACTCTTCAGACTCATAATCTTCGACTGGTTCTTTGGTCTTGGCAAGACCTTTGAACCTTCTTCCCATGTTGATCAGGCCACCTGACCTTCTAGTCTTCTTAGTCTTCTTGGCCAGCAGTGTCTTCAATTCATCCTGCCCCTTGGACAAGTTCAGGATCAGCTCTTGGAACTGTGCATTTTGTGCCTGTAGATCCTTAACTGTTTGTTCAAGAGCCATTGCTGAAATAAACAGCGAGAAGATAAGAAACCTGTGCACAATAAACATGTGCTGCAATGATATGGAATGTAAATGCGTATGCAATGTTTTCAAGGACCGCAGGATTTAAATTTGCTTAAACAAACAAGAAGGTAGATTTTTATTAGTAATAAATTTGTTTTGCCCCTTGGGCTTACAGAAAATGAAATGAAATAAATACAAGAAATGGGGTTTTAAGTCTCCCATGGACGTTTCCTCTTTGTGTTGAGGTATGAGTTGAGATTCCGCTCCTCGTGAAGTTGCTTTGTTAATTCCAGGATTCTTTCTTGGCTTGTTTTGTAATGAGCCTCGAAAGTATCCCTTTGCTCCTTCAACTGGATCCAGGATCTCTGTAAGTCTTCCATGTCAGTAAGCATGTCTGGGTGAAGGATGGTATAAGCAGTATCTCCTTCAGCAACAGGTTCCATGGTAACTGGCAGGATAGCAGGATATGGCATCATGAGAGTCTGAGCACGAGATCGCACCCATCTGAGATAAGCCTCCATAGGAATAGTGTACTTAGGCTCCAAAGTCTTGATGTCAACCTTGTTCACTTTTCCCCATGCTCGTATGAATCTCTGACGGTAACCTTGAAGATCGTTGTCGTAGTCAAACACAATGCCCTGAATCAACATGTCATGTGGGCCATCACTCCGAGCGTAACCAAACTGTCGTAAAGCTAGAGAGGGGTTGTAGGTGATGCCTCCTCTTATGCCTAGAAGTGGCACATTAGGAAACTCCCCACAACGGTCAATGATAGTGACATTCTCCATAGATCTGGAGAACCAATGAATATCTGAATGCGAGAGTGACATGATCCTTTTGGACCACCTGAACCCTTGCTCATTCTTCATTACTGAGCGAGGAAGGTGAGAAATAAACCACCTAGAAAGCAAAGGTATGCAGCACATCAAAGTTCCTCTTGCTTTTGTAGTACGGGTATGAAGAGAATGTAGGATGTCTCCAAGCAAGGTAGGCACTGGATTGTGACTCAGGAATATATTGATGGCATGAACGTCTATGAACTGATCGGGATTGGGGAACAACACTAAGCCATAAATCAATAAGGCTAATATCTCCTCAAAAGCATCGTAACTCATAGCCTTCAAGAACACTTGAGCTTTATCCATTAATACCTTAGCAAGAATACCTTTAACTCCGCTTCTCGTTTCTAGAACAATGTCAGACTTCTTCAGATGTAGAGCTGCAGCAATAACCTCTGGTTTAAGCTCCTTCTCCAAGCCTGTTAATGGTCTTTGATCAAGAACAAGTATACCCAGAAGTTTAGAGAATTCTTCCATTGTAGGAACCAGCTGATAGTCAGGGAATGTGAAGCAATGGTGCTTAGGATCAAAGAACTGAAACAGGATACTCATCATGTCTTCATTGAACCCTGAGGTGACTAGATCCAATAGGTGACCATGTCTCTTGATAAACTGGGAATGATCAGACACCTGAGAAACCAACTCTTTAAGCTTAGCAGGTATCCCTACAAAGTTGATCCTGATGGTGTTTCTACGAGCAGAAGCCATGACCTGCAACAAAGAACAAAGATAAATCCTTTGGTCCTTGAAATGGTTAGTGAAAATGCTATGCTTATGATGCATGATGATGTCATGATGTTATGCTCAATCACAAACATGTGGCACACACAAACAAGTCACACCATAGCCCTAGGTTTGAAGGCTTGCATGAGGTTTAAAGGTAATTACCCTCCCCTGAAGTTAGTTGGTTCATCCTGTCCTACAAAAGTAACCAGGTTCTAAGGGATCTCAATATCATTGATCCTTCACAAGGGTGGTTGTTCAGTAGGCAACTTACTTGCCAACAAAAACCCTCCAAGTTTAGAATCTCAATGAGCGTAGCATCGAGTATCAACCAACTTCAGTCTGCACCAAAGCCGGTTATCTCACTACTTTTCTAAAGGCCAAGATGGGATAACTAGGGTTCTAAAAGTTAGTTAGTGCATTGACAACATATGGCAGCCTCATATTATCCTCAACTTGACTTAAGGAACATAAGCACCAACCAAGAAGTCACACTAACTATGGCCACCAGATCAACCATATCGGTATACGCCGTACAGTTTCCTTGGTCTATTGCCATTTACCTAAGGTACACTAGATCCGGGTTAGGATCTTTCACACATAAGAGCACCCAACAGATAAGTATAAAGCAAACAAAGCAAACAATTTAAAGTGATCTAATTCCTAAGGTTACCCCTCTTTTATTAAATCCCCAACAGAGTCGCCAGTTCTGTAACACGGTGGGAGAACTGACTTTAAGTTATGTTGCGGATAGCAAGAGTCGCCACCGACTTTTATTTTATCCAAAGAAAAGGCATAAAAGAACAGGAAAGACCTTTTAAAAGATTTTTGGGTCCGGGGGGTAGGTTATGTAAAGGGAAGGTGTTAGCACCCTTTACATCCATGGTTATCCATGGGCTCTTAGTTACTTAGCTCACTTTAAACTGTTTTTGAAATGTGTAGTGTGTGAATAAAAATTTTCTTAAGAGTTTTATAATGATCCATGTACGGATGCGTAAAAAACCTTTGTTTTGAAAATTGTTTGAAATGTGTGAAGTGTTTGAAATTGTTTTGAAGAGTGAGCAAGTATCTAAGAGGAACCTACCCTAAGTTTAAGTCTTTTCTGTTCTTGAATCCTTTAAATGGTAAGACTATCCCTATTATTAAGGAATAGGTAGTCATTACCTTGGATGTGAGGGACAAGTGAAGGGTCATCTGTTATTTAGGCAACTGTGGGGTGTATAAGCAATTCGAAGGGACTATCATCTTTATTCGAAAGGGACAAGATCATTACGAGGGCAACATTCGAAAGGGACTTGATCTTTTATCTGTTAAGGGACTAGATGATGTGAAATTGAGGGACTTTGCTTTTATACACCCTACTTGACCTTTTTGTTTAGGCAACATGAGAGGTATCCCTAAGGAAGTGAGATGGCGATCCAGGAACGACTTACGTGCGTGAGTGTACAATTTTAATATTTATCTTTAAATTTAATGAGCTAAATTAATTTTAAATATACAAACATGTTGCACTCCCTATTTTTACTAACCATAGCATAAAATAAATATTTAAATACTATTAAAATATTACATCCAGGATCAATTACATAATAATAATTAAAGCAAATTAAATATAATAAGCAAAATAATAAATAATAATAATAATTGGGTTAGTGAAATAATAATAATAATAATAAATCATAATGGGGTTAGTAATAATGAAATAAATATAAAAATAACAAAGTTAATGATATAAGCAAAAATATTAAAAGATTAATGAACAATTATTTTTAAGATTAAGAATAAAATATAAACAATTATACTAATCATTATGAAATTTTTAAGTTATATGCAAATTATAAAAAATTAAATTAATTATGGACATATTATGAAAATAAAATTATAATTACAAAATTAGCAATTTTTAACTATTTCTAAACATATATTAAAAAAAATTATTTACATATAAAATTTAAATTATGAATAAGTTATGAAAATAAAACTAACTATAATTATATTTACAAAAATAAAAATGATTTAGAAATATTTATTAATTATAATTAAACAAACATAATAAAATAAGAAATTATAATTATAAAAGAAAATTAGGGTTTATGAAAATAAATTAGGGTTTATAAAAAATAATTATGTTTTACATATAAGAAATATTAGGGTTTTTTTATTTAATATTCAATATTAATTCAATTATAAAAATAAGTTATACATACAAATAAAATAAAATATTAATTTCAAACATATATAATTTTATTTCATTTATATTATTTTTATTAATTCATTATATAATACTTAATTAAAATTAAAGAAAAGAAAAAGAAATAGAAAACAATTAGGTTAAAAAAAAATTGGTAAAAACTCACCTGCTGGAGCCTGGGGTCGAACCCATGTCTCCTAGCATCCACCACCAGCCTTCAACCAACTGGGCTGCACATGCAGCGTGCTTATGGAATGACCCATAGCAATAATATAATAAACCTGTTTAATAAATGAACTTTTGAATAAAAAAAGAATGACCAAGGGATCGAACCCTGGTCCTTGGCTTCAACGCTTGTGTGCAAAACCAGCTAAGCTACGCGCTCGTTGGTGACATATAACGAAACAAATACATAATAAAATAAGTCTATTATTTGAATTCTATTTTCGCGCCAGAGATCGTCTCCTAGCTCCCGCCGTCCAGTTAGGCTATACCTACGGTTTGTCCGTCACTAAAGCTTTTAGTGACGGATTTTCGTCGTCACTACAACACCTGCACTTAAAATCATGAACAACACGCATAATAAATCCATTTTAATTGTCCAGATCAACTATATAATGATCATTGATCTCAAATATGTCACTAATTTGGATTAAAATCGCCTGTGGAGTGAATTCCCAATTCACGGTTTCTTTAGAACCCTAACATGGCAGATCCTTGATTCTGTACCAAAACTCAAATTAAAGTAACCAGATACCATCATTAGCTCACCATAAACAAGAAACAACAATCAAATCTAATTTATTTTACACCAATATACAAAAACGAAAAAATCATGAATGTCCAAGAACTTTGATTCGGTTTGACCAATTCTTGGACTTTTAGATGCATATGGTTATTGATATATGCTCAGTGATATGCAAGGAAGAGATTGGCATACTCCATTCACCTGAAAAACTACAAATTAGAGGAATCCGAATTTAAGAAAATTGATGAAATTTTGAAAGTGCAAACTTATCCTTTGAGGCAGAATTTTCGTCTCCAATGAATAGGGTTGTGTTATGTACTTATAGTGTAATGATTTTAGGTCAAAACAATTGATGGTTGTGTGAAGAAATTGATTGAAAAAGATTGAAAAATATTAAGACTTAAAATTCAAATATTCTTGAATAAACCATTTCTATTTCAAGCCAATCACCATTATTTTTGTATCAATCTGATCCATATTGCATTCATGACCTTCTAGAACAAAAGAATATTTTAAATCTTCACACTTGATATTTTATTTAAATTTAAAATGATTTTTAATATAAAAAATCATAATAAATAAATTAAATAAAATAAAATTATGAAAATATCAAATAATTTTTGTGCATGATGTCATGGATCATTTTGGGTCATCAAAAGTTCAGCCCATTTAGCAAAATTTGGTTTTAAACCTCCATTTGCTTCATAAACTTCCCTAAAATTTCCCAACTTTGCAAGGGCACACATCCTTCAATTTTAATGCTATGAGGGTGTTCTTGGACATTTTGGAAAGCTTAAAGAGTCCTCTAACCAACCCCACTGGTTTCATGTCCATATCATTTACCATTCTCAAGTTATGCCCTTTTGAAGTTGTTGACTTTTTGTTGACTTTCAAAAGGACCTATAATGTCTTAGCTCATACCTTCCAAATGAAGCATTTTTGAGCTTGGCTTGTGAGACACAAAGTTGTAGAGAATTCAATTTCCTTCAAAATGAGCTTTGGATGGAAAATTGGTGATGAAGCATGTGAAAGTTATGGCTGGTCAAAGTTCAGTTGACTTTTCCTGAGGAAACCCTAATTTAGAAACCCCTGATTCTTGATGATCTGAAATATCCTTGATGAATCATGATCAACCCTTGATCAAATGATGAATTTTACTTCATATACTTGATGTTGGCAAAAAATCATGAAGTTTGACTTTGGTTTGACCTCAGTTGACCTCAGTTTGACTTTTTAACTGCTTTGACTGATTTTGACTTATCTGATCATCTGACTGAGCAAACCTTTGAGAAAAGTCTTGAAATTTGTCATGGGGATTCTTAAATACATATAAGATGTTATGAAGCTCACTTGAAGTTTTGGAAGTCCATTTAGCCTGATTAAAGTCAAAACCCTAGTTTTGGATGCACTGCTTAGGAGGATGCATTGCCTGAGGGAATTGTCAGACTTTCTGACCAATTGTGAACTTTGTGAACCTTGTGAACCTCATAAGATGTCTTGTGAACCTTGTGAACCTCATGGGAGGTCTTGTGAATCTTGTGAACCTTGTGAACCTCATAAAGTGTCTTGTAAACTTCATGAACCTCATGAAAGGTCTTGTAAGTATTGTGAACCTTGTGAACCTTGTGAACCTCATAAAGTGTCTTGTAAACTTCATGAACCTCATGAAAGGTCTTGTGAACCTTGTGAACCTTATGAAAGGTCTTGTGAACCTTGTGAACCTCATAAAGTGTCTTGTAAACTTCATGAACCTCATGAAAGGTCTTGTAAGTATTGTGAACCTTGTGAGCCTCATAAAGTGTCTTGTAAACTTCATGAACCTCATGAAAGGTCTTGTGAACCTTGTGAACCTCATAAAGTGTCTTGTAAACTTCATGAACCTCATGAAAGGTCTTGTGAACCTTGTGAACCTCTTAGTACACAAAGCCTTGTATTGTGAGGGCAAATTTTGGGGTGCAACACCCCCTTTCCATTTCTTTTTAATTTTATTATTTTGTTAGAAATTATTTCTTTTATTTTCTAATCCAAATAGTCTCTTTTATTGTTATTTATTTATTAATAGTCTTTTGGTTTTAAATTTTTTTTAAAAAAAAAGGTGTTTTATTTATTCATTTATTTTATTGTATTGTATTTCATATTAGGGCCGATGATATAACAAAGTCATGATAAATCGTTTTCGATTAATCGTGACCGATATGAGGCCATTTGTTTATTTTATTTTCATTTTATTTAATTTATTCTATTTCGCAATTTATTTCACTTTATTTAGTCTATTTATTTATTTTATTTATTTCTCGCACTTTTTATACCATATTAATTTCCAACGGTTCCGATATATTCATACACTGCACACACGCTTCCTCTTGGGCAAATTACAACGATACCCTTTATTTCATCGCAATTCTGTGTAATTTATTGTATCCCTCTCCCGTTTATTTTTTACGCGATTTATTTTTTTGCCCTTATTTTACGATTTCGCATTGCTAGGAATACCCATAGGAATTAGGAATCGATTCACTTAATCAATTAAAACAATTCGCGCCTATATTTTACACACACGTAAGTCGGTTACTAAGTGATCGTCATCTGTACGACTTTTACGCGTCTTAATTAATTTAACAAGGAACTGAACTTCGGAATCTATCATTCCGCGGGTCTTTAATGAACCACACCTGGGCTAGCCCCACGCGTAGTGTTTCATTTACTCCTTCGTTATTAAAAATATCAAAACTTAAAACATCCAAAACAAACGCAAAATACTTAATTCACAAACCAAATACAAAAGAACAGAGCTCCAGAGTCTAGCACTCCGCACGTTCTGGAATGGATCACTCATGGGCTAGCCCCACGCGACGTGATTCATTCGCTCTTTCGTACTTAAAACAACCTGAAACCTACCAACCAATTCAAATCATTTTTACAATTAATCAGCGAAGGAACTGGACTCTGGAGTCTAGCACTCCACACGTTCTGGAATGAATCACTCATGGGCTAGCTCCACGCGATGTGGTTCACTCGCCCTTTCGTTTTAAAACACCCTTAACAAAAGTCAAACACTTTTTTCTAAAATGAACATTGTTTAAATTTTTCTATCTCGTAAACAAGCTAGCGCTTCAGCCTCCACCGCGAGTATAAGCCAACGCTTAGCAGTAGAATATGTTTTAAACAATTGTTCAATAAAAAACACAAACCGTAGTCGCACGAACTATGAAGCTCTGACTTTTCCATTGCACAAGGGAATACGTAGGCACATGAATTTTAATCCTTCGCGAGCACAATAATAAAAAAACTTTAATCCTTTCTCCGTTACCCTAATAAATAAATCTTTTTCCCCCTTAATATTAATAATAATAATTTAAAAACGTATTTCCTTAGAACAAACATATTAACAAACATTAAGAAGATAAAGGCATTAATCAAACATTTAATCGCATAGTTAGCTAAGAGGTTCCCGTTGTATACAACGGACGTGAGGGGTGTTAATACCTTCTCCTTGCGTAACCGACTCCCGAACTTAGAATTTGGTTTCGTTGACCATTTCTTATCCTATTTTAGGTTGTATCTATATCTCCATTTTCTTTAGTTAGAATAAATAGAATTAGGTGGCGACTCTGTTGTTTCTTTCCGTGTTCCATCGCGAGGATCGTATTTTTTTCGAGGTACGACACAAATAAAGAGGCAGTTTCTGATAAGGAAAATATTTCCTTCCTTACTTTCTGGTTGTCCAGATATTGTCTTCTGCACCAAGTCTTTATAGGTGAAAAAGAAATATCTGCCCTTGGCAAACCAGCTGCATAACAACAAGAAAGTCTGCTTAAGTGAACTTATCTTGGACAGTCTCTATGAGTCTCTTAGTGAAGGAGTGACTCGACTGAGGAACTCAGATAACAACTCTGGTACCATGAGTCTAAGTGGTCCTCTCTGGCTCCTTCAACTTTGGCTAAATTCCACCTTTGAGTCTGTACTTCCTAGAAGAGGGAAAGTTGATGAGGAATTAGATGATATCAGGCTCAGGAGCACTGAAGGTGTTTGACTAGCCAAGCTCATTCTTAATGATGAAGGAGAAACCCTAAAATGGGCCTTTTCTAGTTTCATGATAATTTTTGCAAATCAATATGATTTTACACCATCCATGGCTCCCTTTGCTGGTAGAAAGTGTGGTCCCAGACGGTTCACTAGGACTTTCCCCAACTCCCCCACAAGGAAACTTCACATGGACTCTGTTGGAATTTGGGAAGCCTTTTTAATTCCCAGATTCTTTGTTTACAGGCTGAATGGCGGAAAACCCGACACAGTCCTTATTGCTTACCAACCCAATTTGGTTTCTAGGAATTTTGAGCTGAGTCAGAGCTTCCCCAGATGCCTCTATGATAGAAAGGGCCAGGTCATTTTTAAAAACAACATTTTCGATGAGGATAATGTTGATGGCATCTTCACCACATGGGAATCCCAGAAGGCAGTCCTGTCTCCTGTCTTCTTTCGACCTTCGACCCAGTGCACCCATCTCTTTATTGATTGGTGACGCAAGTACTATAGTGAGAACTTTCTCACTACCACTAAATTTTCTGCCCAACTTGACCTTGCTTTTGTTAATGTGCAGGAGAAAGTCAAGAAAATTAAGTCTTCTCACATCCAAGAGATACAAGCGTTCCGAAAATATTTTGAAACTATTTATCAACCAGATGATCTTAGTCGTACCGTTCGTGAGACTGTTGTCACTTTAAAGGAGAAATTTTTAAAAAAAGATGGATAAGTTGAAAATTCCTCTAAACGTTCCTCGTGAGAAGCGATATGAGGTGGCTTTTCGACTTTTCCCCCGAAATTCCCTCGACTTCCTACTGCTGATTTTGGAGTGGCCCTTTCCCCTCTATTTCCCGACTGGTTCGTCTGTGGGGATTCAATAAAAACCCTTCGACAATAGTCTCAGCCGAAAGCTCAAAGAGTGGTTGCGAATAAGCACATGCTGGACAGTTTCAAAAGGCACATTCATATAGGGCTTGAAGACGTTCACGTCGAATCCGAAATATATGAAGGTTTGAGGTCTTTATTTCCCCTTCACTGAGTAATCAAGTATTAACTCATAACAATTGTTTTTGGTATTTCCAGCGATCACCAGAAAAATTGTTGTCAACAAAGGCGTGGTAATACAGGCGGAGAACAAAGAAGGCACTAAGGTGTTTCATCATCCTTACTTTCTATAACCTCTCATGTATCCGCCTTCTAACATTTGGTTTTTCTGTTAGACAACCAAAAAGCCTTCGACGTCCCCAAGAAAGGGAAAAAAGACTTCAATTGTTGTCATCCTTGTAGATGATGATGAATCCCCTGAGGAGAAGCCCCTCAAGAGGAAGAGGACGACTGCACAGTCTCCTAGTGTTGTTGGATAACCTTCATTCAAGGTGGCCATATTTTTGAAAAAGGCACCCACTGAAGGTGGTGTCGAAGCTAAACTTCCCACTCATGTAGAGAAACCTACTGTTGGCCCTCCTAAGAGTGCCAACTCTAGCCTAGGTGGTAAAGAGAATAAGGTACTTAGCTTGGAATTTTATTCCCCTTTTTTTCTCTTCTCACAGCCTCGACTTAACTTATTTTCTTATCAACAGACTGGTGCAGGCTTTGCCCAACAACCTTCAACTGCCACTCCTTCGCTTACAGTTCTTCTGAACAGCCAAGGTGAGCCCACTTATCACCCAACATCTGATTTTGGCTCTGGTTATAGCTTTTTGGGAGAGATTAACCAACCCATAAATATGGAAGCTTCCCCTCCTCCAACAGCCAAAGTCGCACAAAACTCTCCTGCTAAAACAGCTACTCAGCAGTCTCATACTGATGATTCAAAGCGTAAGTACGAGAATGCTTTTGATAAGGACTTTGCTGGCCAAACAAGCAGGCTTGTTAAGGATATGGATGTAGCCTTTGCTGTTGAAGAAAAAGAAAATGATAAAGAGACTGAAGAACCTACCCCCTCTAGCCCAAAAGGTCTTTAGCCGGAGATTATGGAGAATCCCCAAGTTGTTGCTCAAGACAAAGTCCTAAATGATCATGAGCAGGAGGAGGAAGAGGATGATGATCAGGACAAGGATAAGGATGAACAAGAGACAGATCCTAAAAAGACTCAATCAACCTTGCCTGAAGGAGATTCTCAACAAACGCCTATCGTCCAACTTCCGACTCCTGCAGCTGGGGACCAAATGACAACTCTGAAGTGGTCGAACCCCAGGGAGTATGCTAGGCTGAAGATTAGGAAGATTCTTGGCTCTTCTGAAGGCAGCTCTTCGATAGCTCTTGGGGCCTCTGCTTCTGATGATTTTGTTGGTCCAATCCTTAAGAAAATAATGGACAAATTCTTCAAGAGGGATATCCGCACTACTCTAGACGCAGACCCCACTGCCCGCTTCTACCTGAGAGACACATTGCAACAACTGGACCTCTCGATCCTTGATCCCAAGATCTCTAATGCCCTTATGGAGCTGAGTACTCTGGTGAACCAAATGTCTGATGATCTCAAATTAGCACCAAAGGCTGAGGATATCATTTAAAAATACTGGAGTCAAGAGTGGTAATGCGTGGGATCGGGCTAGGGAAGTTGAGAATGAAGTCGACAGGATAGAGGGTCTCAAGGCTAAGAGGGAGAAACAAATAGCTGCCAATAACTTAGCCCTTGAAGTTTGGGAAAAAGAGTTTGAAGAACTTTAAAAGAAAATTGTTGAGGCTAAGCAAAGCAACCTTGAGCTAAGTCAGTTCGACAGTGCTGAACTAACTGCTGAATTAAAGCGCATTATTGACCTCATCGACACTACTGAGGTGCTCGACAAGGAGCTTGCTGCAGCCAAACTTGACAAGGCTTTCTGCGAAAATCGCCTTCTAATCAGCCAGCACAATTTTCTTCAATTGCAGTCAAAGCTCCCTTTTTGATCTTCGACGGTTTCTATCATGTTTTAGGACTTTGTGTTTCCCTCTTTGTGTAATTTCCTTTTGGCCCTGATGTGGCATTTATGTAATGATAATTTAGGGCATCATTTCCCCATTTTAATTTATGCATTTTTATCATTTTCGACTTACGTTCTCTTTTTCTGCATAAATAATGTGTTTGTTTTTTATTTGGCTGTTGAAATAACCTGTTAGTCAGAAGGATTCTAACTTAAATTTGGTTCAAAGCGTCATTGCTTTAACCTTAATTATGGTGGCGGCGTTTCAGCTTTAAATTTGGTTCAAAGCGTTATTGCTTTACCCTTAAATTTGGGAAGATGTTGAAGTCTAGGTTTTCTTTTCTTTTGGTTGTTAAACCATATTTTTAGACTCCTGTAATTACAAGCCTTTCATGGCCCTCTTGATTATCAATAAAAATTTTATTTGCTTATATAAATCTCTTGAAGCATTGACCTATATCTTTTTAAATATTTCTCATTTACTTTAAAGACTCTTAAATCAGAGAGAGAGAGAGAGAGAGAGAGAGAGAGAGAGAGAGAGAGAGAGAGAGAGAGAGAGAGAGAGAGAGAGAGAGAGAGAGAGAGAGAGAGAGAGAGAGAGAGAGAGAGAGAGAGAGAGAGAGAGAGAGAGAGAGAGAGAGAGAGAGAGAGAGAGAGAGAGAGAGAGAGAGAGAGAGAGAGAGAGAGAGAGAGAGAGAGAGAGAGAGAGAGAGAGAGAGAGAGAGAGAGAGAGAGAGAGAGAGAGAGAGAGATATCCAAATTTATTTATATTTTTCTTGGCCTTTTTCCCCTTTTTCCTTGCTAAACTCTGCATTGCGTTAACTTGTCTCAAGTCGACATGTCACAAATTTTGACAAAAAGTCATCATAAAAGTCACTTGTTCAAAATAATAGACTTATACCAAACAAACATAGACTTTATATTCCGATACGCGTAAAATCAATTATTCAAAATAATAAAATAAATATAAAACTCATACAAAGTTTATATTAATATTATATATATAACAAACTAAAATCTCAACTCAAGCGCTAGTATACAATTATTATTTATTTCAAAACGGTGATCGATCAGAAATAAAATAAGAAGGATGGAAAGAAAGAGGTGTTATTTAACCCTATTAGTTTTATTTCTTGCAGTTATCAGTTTTGCAAGAAACCCAAAACATCAAATACATGCGCAACCCAATGGAGAGATCAGTGACCAGAAGCCACCTGAGAAGCCGCCTATTTCTATTTATATTCCACCACAACCACATATATTTCATCGGCCGCCATCTCGACCGCCTCTCTAGGATGCAAGAAATAATTAAGAACGCCCAAGTTGCAAAGAAGTGTATTCTTATACTTAAATCTTAACTATAATTTTCTCAGTTGCCAACATTTCCTTTTGTTGTAGGCTTAATTAGTATTCTGTCTTTATGATTGGATGCTTATTTCTTTTTCAGCATTTATATTTGCTTGCAGGTGCTAATACTACCACCATCTTTTATTCTCTTTTTAATAATTTGATTGAAACAATGAATACTAGATTATACAGAAGTTCGCAAAAGAAAGGAATTAGCATAAACCCCATATCAAAACAATTCATAGTGCTGCTTTTTTGTATCTAGGTAAACAAACAAATAAAGCTACAATCTGGATTCCTTTGTTATTGTATTATTTTAGTTGATTTTGGGACTTAAGTAAAACTTTGGATCCCTGAGAAACCTTGAAACCATCTCTGCCTTGTCAGTGGAAAGATCTGTGTTCTCCAGAATTTGCTCTTTTGATGCCTTTGCAATTGCTTGGACAGAACCAATAGCTTGACTCAGCTGAATTCAACCATCAGAATAACAAAATAACTCAACCTATATGCATGGCTATTTCGGTTTTGCATACAAAATTATGCATATGTAGTATACTATTCCAAATCAGTAGCAAGAGTAGCATGATAAGACTAATATAGCATTAAAAGTTTGACACCTCGGTAAATAGACAAAAGGAAGATTATACTCTCACCAATTTTACGCCAAACCAGAGTTTTAACAATGGTGGATGGAGGCTTGTAAGAAAATAAATAAACTGAAGAGTTTCCTTGTAGTAGAGAGATATACCGCGTTTGCATCGTGATTGTCAATGCCTGGGATTGATGTAACAACTTTAAGATAAAAGTTCATTCCTTGCACCAGCTTCTTCCTCTTCAAAACCATCACAAAGTTCATACATCAATATACTAATTTCATTTATGTGAATCCTAGCAGCTACATAATATGAAATTTTAAGCTGACCTCAGCTTTAAATTTTTCTTCAATTCCCTCCTGCTTGTATACTGCAATTAGTAGGAGAATAATAACTATAAATTGGAACAACACATTAAAGCTAGATAGAAGTTTAAGATTCTACCTCCAGAAGAATGGGCAATTTTTACCATCTTTTCAAACCCCATCTCCAAGTCCGTAACTGGTATAAATGTAGGCTTGCCAATCACCATCCCAAATCTTCACATATTCATTACCATGATCCATATTCTTTCATCATTAAAATCATACATAGCTAACATTAATCAATCAGATCATAAGTAACAAAACTTACTTGAAATATGACTCAATAAATGAATCCATTTCCTCTTCTCCTGGGAGTGTGATAACAACATAAAAACGCAAAAACTGAGCCTTCAGTTGCTGAACTCTGCACCAGAAAATTCAAATAAAGCATAAACTCTTTGCTAAGTATAAAATCTACTTAAACATTACCCAAAGCATTAGCAATGACTCCAAAACAATAGCATAGTAACCTGTTGAAGATTGGAGCCACATTGTTGCAGTCCCAGTTTGTCACAAAAATGAAGGCCACAGATAAACTCCCACAATTAAAAATAAAATCCTACAAAGAAAATCCTCAAGTTTCCGTCATAATTTCCTTTGAAAGGAACAAAATACAATAGGAAAGAGAACATGCAATTACCGGAGCAATTGGCACAAAATTTAGGCGAAAGGAATTTGCAGAGAGGAAAGTGGAGATAAAATCAATGAAGGATGAATGTTGATCCTCTTTCCATGAACTTCTCATCAAACAGACTCCATTTCCACCTACAATAATTCATAATAATGGCCTCATTCTATGCAGGTGTTGTAATAGTGAATGCATTTGTCACGGTATAAATTAATCGCAATTTGTTCTATATGTATCGGCACCTTCCGGTACTGTTTTATCGCGGTCATTTTTGCCATTATGCGTTAAAATTGAGTAGAAAATTAAAATTAAAGCAACATATCTAAGAAACTAAAGCATTAAGAGAAGAGTATAAGCATTTTAGCAAAATTTGCACGATAAATGATAGTTTTAACTGATTCTTAGATCAATCTGATGAGAATAGCTTTGTTAATAACACACAGTACATTCAGCACATTCAGCAGTTAAATATTACTTAATAAAGAACGAAAATCCAAAGTAAGAAAAAACTGAGATACATTCTCACGAATATCTTCGTCAATCATAGATCAATTTTGCATCAACAGTTAGTTATAGTTTTAAGAAACAGAATCCAAAGAGATCATAAACTAGAATTAAAATTCTGATTAAACGGTATATTTATCGGTTAATTGAGAAAAATCGTTACCGGAAAATGATGCATTTGATGGAGTTGTTGAATCTCTTCGGTATGCATCCATGAGTGAATCGCAGAGTCAACAATGTCGCTAAGAGTGAATAAGAAGAAGAAAAAACTCGTTTGATTTCTCTCAATTGAAAGTTTATATAGCAAAGAGAAAAACAAAAGGAATGAGAAACGAATAAACAAACCAACGGCAAACAGAGGTTTCTGTTACGGTGGTGTGCGGTGGTTATCGTCACACAGCACGGAAATGAGACCGAAGAGAAGCGCGTTCCTCTCCGTGCATTCATACAAACAAAACAAAAAGAAAGTAGTTTCCCGCCACGAGAAAAGTAGATTAACCAATAGGCAAAATATCTAATGCGTGAAATGTAATTTTGATTTGAGCTTATTTGTGATTTCCCAATGTTTAATGTGTATAACTTTATAATTAACTAGGACAAAGGTAGAATATATTAATCATCAAATAATTATAATTCCCTAATATTGTAAAAATTATTCTCTCGTCTCTATTATAAAAAAAAAAATTGAGACATTAGAATATTATTTCTTATACTTCAAAGGTTAAATATGATTGATTTAAATGCATTTTTTAAATTTTCAATCTCTATTTTAAAAATCAATTTTTTATTTATTTAGAAAGCGCATTAAGCCCAAAAAAAAAACACTAAATCAATCAATGATATCTACTATCTACATATTAAAAGTAGATTGCATGAATTGTCGGTTTTGTTTATTACATTTTAAAAAGTTATACTACTAAAACGAAAATAATCTTTAATAGTGTAATTTTTTAAAGTATAATGGGCAAAATTAACAACTCATACAATATACGTAGATAGTAGACTAAATTCAACAATTAAAACTCTTTTCATTATCTCTTTATTTGACACATGACAGACACCTACTACCTCACAATTCAAAAAAGAATTTTTCACCAATACAAAAATATACATCTACTTTCTCAATGACACATTGCATGAATCGGTTTTTAAAAACAAACTATTGTTAAGAAAAATTATTAAACACATATTTGGTATAAAAAAAAAACAATTGTGAAAATAGAGTTATAATAAAATAGTTTATAAGATTACTAAATATTCAAAATTAAAATTAGTTGAAAATTATATTTTTTTAATAAGTTCTTTTAATCTATTTCAAATATAAAATTAAAATTAATTGAAAATTATATTTTTTAATAAGTTCTTTTAATTTATTTCAAATATTTGAAAATAATTGATCGATAAATTTATATTTTCAATATTTGGATCAGTAATAAAGTTATTCACTTTATAACAATAGAATTTTTTTTTCTATATATATAAGCATTTGATACAATTTATTTTATCCCATATATAAATATTATATTTGTTTTGATACTATTTATTAAAATATTTGAATCAATAGTAAAGTTTAGGGATCTAATCGGTTCGGTTTGGACTGATTTTTGATCAAAATCACCCCAGCAATGAACAGTTGAACACGGGTACATGTGGAAACAATTAAATAATAATAATATATAAAATGCTCTGTGATGCAATAATATCTAAAATTCTTCATGTGATGCAGCAACATATATAAGCAAATTAGAAGTGCATGTGAAATGTGAGAATTGGATGTGCTAAGTGAAAAGTGAAAATGGAGAGTCCCACATCGTTTGTGGTTAGTAATATATATATATATATATATATATATATATATATATATATATATATATATATATTACTTTTCAATTGAATTATAAAAGATTGAGTGGAGATATTAATGGACATGTGTGTTTGTTTGTGGATCAATAATCAATAAAAAAAAATTTAATATAATAATTTGAAAACATAAAATAAAATTAAAATTAAAATAATATGAAAAAAATTAAAATAAATTAAAATTAAATAATATAATAAAAAATTAATTAAAAAATAAATAATTAATTCATAATTTTTAAAAATTACAGTGGATTTTAAAAAATAATTCAAAAATACATATTTCAGTGTTTGGTAGGTAGAGATAAACACTATTTAATCAAACTTTTTATTTTGAATTACTTTTTTTCGGTTTTAGTTTTGGATTAGTGGATCTCCATAGTAATTTTAGATTGAGGCTTAACATAGAAGAGTTATAATGTATTTAAATTTTTATTTTATAAAAAATTGTTTTGAAATTCCGGAGATATTAAAAACCCTAATTAATTTTACATGAGAAAAACAATTATAAATTATTTTACAATTTGGTGTTCCCCCTAAAAATTAATTAATATTATAAAATGATTTTATAATTTGATATTAATTAATAACATTAATTAATATTATAAAATAATTTTATAATTTGATGTTCCCCTTAAAATTACATATAATATATAATAAAATATAGAGATAATAGAGAGTAATTTATGCATTGTAAATTGTAATTGACATCCTATTTTATCAATTCAAACTGTTCAAAAAGGATTTATTCCTCTTTAATTTTTTTATGCTTGTAGATTAAGTCTTCACAAATTTATATCCTAAATCAGTAAAGAATCAACTAATAACAAATTTAAATTCTTAAATCAGTAACAAATCAATTTAGAACAAATTCATACCCTAGATCAGTAACAGAAAGATTTTCTTTCAATGGAACAAATCATTAAAATTCAAAACCTTCAAACTCTATAGCAGAAGAGATCACTAATTCAAAGAAGATCGAAACAAACTCTATATGCCAAAGTTACCAAAATTTTGAAACTTGTTGGACAAGTTATACAGTCGAGTCAATTCCTCCTTCAGTAGAGCATTCTCAATTCTAATATTCTGTCCCTCCATTGAAATTTGTCTCGGAATTGCAGGGCCACCGCAATGGCTGCATATTAGATTTGACACTGCTTCCTGCATAATACTATTCTCCGCCCGAAGCTTCTCATTTTCCTGCCTCAGAATCACATTCTCATGCCGTTTCGATTGTGTCTTCATCTGAGTTCGTCGATTCTGAAACCAGAACTTTACTTTCTTAATATCCAAACCAAGTTTGTTGCTAAGATCAGATCTTTGCTTCTCATCAGGATGAGGACACTCATTGAAGAAAGTTTCAAGCTCCTTAATTTGTTTAGGAGTGTGTCGATGATATTTCTTCTTCTTACTTTGTGGCTCATCATCACCAAAACCGCCGTCAAATTTGTCACTTCCATATCTGCTTTCATATACCATGTTGAATTTCTGATTATAGGTAAAAGACGAGGAAAATATATTCTGAAACTGTCTATTAAATTTATACAAATCACTCAAGATTAATTACTATTTATAGGATACCTAAACTCAGTAATAAATCAAGAACAAATCTGAATAATTATAACTAATATCAAATCTGATAGTATGAGATAATTTTAGATATTTTAAATTAATATAAATAAGGTATTTATATTTTATAATATGTTAACGATTCATTTTTTTAAATATTAAATATAATCAAGTCCAATTTTTTTAAAGTAAATACAATCAAGAAATAAATATCTTAAAAATCTAAAAATTTTAAAATAAATATATTTGATTATACAATCAAAAGTATTTTACTAAACAATACATTAAAATAAAATATATTTTATGATCGGAGGATAATTTTTACAAAATAAATTATATAAACACGTAAATAAAACAGAGGTTCGTCCTATACACAGTATATTATTACTATGAAGTATATATTAAAATAAATTTTATTCACAAAACAAAAAATATATTGAAACTGCAAAAGATTCTTCCTGAAATACAAAAACAAATAATTACATTAGTATAAATATACTCAATTTTAACTCAAAAGTTTCCTATTAATCATCTGTTTTTACCATTATATATTTATATATCTTTATCTATTAATCATTTAATTGTGACTTGTATGAAATATGTGCAGATATGAGTAAGAGCATAGAAATTCATTGACATTCCATTGAAAATTTACAACAATTATAAAATATGGCCTATATAAGGAATGATCAAATTGCACTCACTTTTAATCCTTGATTTTATTTTGTTCTAAAAGTTATTAAATGACTAAATTTATTTTGATCTAAAAGTTATTAAATGACTATTTAGTGACTCACGTAATTACAATTAAAAATAATCCTCTCCCCAGTAATAAATACACTTTTTTAACAACTCTTATCATTCATCATATAAAAAATATATATTATAATTAAGTCGAAGCTTCGGTTAAAGAATGAAGTTTCGGAGAAAATCAAATTTGGTTTCTTGTGAATAAAAGGGTATGATTTTGTGTCAAAGTTAATATTTTGACACCGGTGTCAAATGGTCACCTAAACAATTCACTAAGGGAAAAGAAACTCCCCGACAAGAGGTGCAAGAATCCAAGAAGGTCGAGGAATCCGCCCCTCCGACCATGAACGCTAGTCTCCCGATCGCTATGAGCATCACTCGGCCCGAGGACTTTTACGTACCTAAGGCACCAACCAACCCCTCATATTTCGTAGTATACAGCCCGTGAGAATCTTTCCCCTCCGCGATGGTGATCTCCGGAGGAGGCTTTAACAAAATCACTGTGGGCTCGATGAAGCGCATGTTCGATCATCTTATCAACAATGGATTAGGGCGCTCAATGACATTGAGGGTTCGTCGGATTTCACTGATAGTTCACTGCCGATCGACAAGTTGAAACTTAGAGGGGAGGCAGTGGACAAGTTCTGGGACAATTTGACTCTGAAAATTTGTATGATCAGGCAGAAATCTAGATCGTCTTGAGTTTTGGATGGGGATGCGAATACTCGTTATTTTCATTCGTTGGTTAACTATAGACAGAGGCGTAATGCTATTTCGGCTCTACAGTTTGGGGGAGAAATTGTGGAAGAGGTTAGCTTGTTGAAATGTAAGGTTGTGAAGCACTTTGAGGAGAAATTTAATAAAACTATTGGCAGGAGGATGCATATGGATTTGAGTGACCTTCCATCTTTGTCTCCTAAGGATAATGATATGCTGACAGAACCTTTTTCTGAAGTGGATATTATGGAGGTTCTTGCTGGTTGTGACGGAAACAAGTCTCCAGGGCCCGACGACTTTAATTCCAGCTTTCTTAAGCATTGTTGGGATGTGCTTGGAAAAGAGGTGATGTAGGTCATTGGTTTGTTCCGTAAATTTGGCAATTTACCAAAAGCATTCGCGTCTTCGTTTATTTCTATTATTCCGAAAGTGGAGAACCTGCAGTGTCTGAATGACTTCAGGCCCATTAGTTTGGTCGGTTGTGTGTAAGTTGATCGCTAATTTGATGGCCTCTCGGCTTAGCAAGGTTATTGGCAAACTTGTGTCACATTCACAATCTGCCTTCGTCCCGGGTAGACAAGCTTTAGGTGATGTCTTACTTATTAATGAATTGCTCAATTTGGCCAAAAGAAGGAATCGGAGTTGCCTCGTCTTCAAGGTTGATTTCGCGCAAGCTTATGACTACGTCGACTGGGTCTTCCTTGAATAGATTCTTTGGGCTATGATTTTCAGCCATGTGTGGATTAAATGGATCAGAGGGACTTCTTTTAATTACTTCTTGTCAGTTCTTATCAATGGTGGTTCAACATCATATTTCAAGGCCTCTAGGGGTCTTAGACAAGGCGACCTATTGTCGCCCTTTCTCTTTGCTTTGGTTGCGGAAGGCCTAGCCCTTTTTTGGTGAAAAAATCTAGTGCAATTGGAAGATTGTCAGGTTTCAAACTTAATGATGAGTCGTGTGTTAATCTCATGCAATTCACGGACGATACGATTTTGGTGTCCAATGGCTCTTGGGAGGATGTGTGGGAATCAAGGTGGTTTTGCGTGCGTTTGAACTCTTGTCAGGTTTGTCTATCAATTTTTGGAAGAGCTGCATTTGTGGGGTTAGAATTCAGGATGGTGTTCTGCAAGCTGCTTCCAAGTTTCTTTCCTGCAAAACGAGCTCCCTCCCCTTTAGATTCTTCGGTTTGGACGTTGGAGGGAAGCACATAAATTTGAGTTTCTAGGATCCCGTCATCAATTGTTTCAAGTCCAGATTGTCGAAGTGGGGAGGGAAATTACTCTCGGTAGGGGGCAGAGTGACTCTTATAAATTTTGTCCTTACCAATTTACCGATGCATCATCTCTCGTTTTTTAAAGTGCCATCTCGGGTTCTGCGGGAACTTATCTTTATCCAACGCAAATTCTTGTGGTACAAATCGATAGACAAATCAGGAATATCGTGGGTGGCATGAAAAACTGTTTGTTTGCCAAAGAAATATGGTGGTTTGGGAATTAAGGACATTTTAACTTTCAATGTATGATCCTTTTTAAATGGTTGAGACAACTCATTTATGAACCGTCAGCGGTATGACAATCTATCTTATCCTACAGGTATGGTTGTGTGAAAAGCAGAATTTTGTTGAGTTTTAATTTCACGGAATCGAAGATGGATTCGCTCTGATGGAAGGACTTGATTTCTATTAGGGATGATTGGTCGGCTATTGGTTTTGTTCGTCAGTTGGCTTGCAAATTATGGGTTGGTTCTTTTGTGTCTTTATGGATTGTTTGTTGGCTTTTGCAGGAACCCCTATCTTGCGTGTTCCAAGATTTTTTCGATGTTTTCCCAACAAAAGCGTTGTTGTCAGCGACTTGGGTGCCTGGGTTGACGGTGTGTGGTTGTGGCATCTTGATTTCAGGGAGGAGGCTTTGGCGACTGGTGTGATTGAGTAGTATGATGTGCTTCTGGTTATGTTGGTCGAAGTTAAGTCGATCAGGCTTAGCGTCGATAAATTTGTTTGGAAGCATGGCTTGTCCAAAACATTCACTATCAAGTCTTGTTATATGGCATTAAAGGAGTTCGAAGAGGTTTCGTCGTTGGAGATTAATCTCAAGACTTCTTTAGAGGTGTTATGGGAAACCAAAATCCCACTTAAAGTCAAAAAAATTGGTTGAAGGTTGGGGATTGATAGGTTACCAACAAGAGAAATTCTAGCAGCCAGGGGCATAATCTCTAATCCGCGTGACTTAGTTTGTGTTTTTTGTTTTAATCATGTCGAAGATATCAATCATCTCTTTTGTTCTTGTCCGTGCATTCGATTAGTGTGGAGGTTGGTGGTGGAGTGGGTTGGGATCCGGGAGATTAATGGAAGTACGGTTGGGGATCATATGCTAGAGTGGTTCTTATGCTTAATTGGTAAGTGCCCGAAGACTAATGCGAGTATTATTTGGATCTCGACTTGTTGGACGATATGGTGGTATAGAAATCAGATTTTGTTTAATAATTTTATTGGAAATCATGTAGATATTTTTCATAAGGTGGTTTTTAATTCTTGGACTTAGGTTGAACATTGGAATCATAAAAAATGTTATACTATAAGTGGTTTAAATCTCCCTTGGATTTATTTTGTAAAATAGGATATTTTGTTTTTGTTGGTGGTTGGTGGTTGGTGGTTTTTTATTCCTTGATACAAGTGCGGACACATATAAATTGTAGGAAATAAAAATAAAGATAATAAAAGGTTGTAATATATTCTGAGGATTATAGTAAAAAAGAATAATTAGTTACCCATACAAACACATGTAAATTATAGTGAACAAAACATATATATATATATATATATATATATATATATATATATATATATATATATATATATATATATATATATATATATATAATGAAACGTTATAATAGTTTTCGATAATTTTATTTTAAAAAATAATTAGTTACTCGTACAAATCAATCATAAATCCATATATGAAACGTCACACTATAATAAATTGAAGATTCATTTTAAATTTATAACAATGTTAAAATCAAATCTATTAATTTTTTTAATAAGTAAGATATATTATTGTTTGAGTACAAGGGGTATTCAACCCTCTTACAAATACTAATCTACTTTAATTGATCAAAAGGGTTGAAATTCTGGTATCAGATACGTGATGTTGAAGGCGATGTCACGACATTACTATCTAAGTATTAACAAGATAAAAGCAGCGTAAAGAAAAGCAGTAATAACACAAAGAATTGTTAAACCGGTTCGGTGCAAATTCTCCTACTCTAGGGGCTACCAAGCCAGGAAGGAAATACACTATTAGTAGAACAATTCAAAGCCTAAATAGTCTCAGTTTACAACTTCTCACTTGAACCTACCCAGTGCAACTTCTACCTAGAAATCAACATCTAGATATGAAAAATCACCATCTCACTCCCCCTCAATTACACACTGTGATAATCAACTAATTCTTTCAAAGAAAACAGAAGATCGCTCTTCCAAAACACAACACCTTGATATTGCTTAAAAGCTTTGATCAAGAACATTCAACTAGTTATATTTTCCAACTCATAACTTGGATTGATTAGTCCTTAACAAATTGAGACGATCGGTCTCCATCATTGCGAATCTGTCAACAACAAATTGTTGAAAAAGCCTTCTTGAATGAAGCAAGGTCTTTGCCTCAGAATGGCCCTCCTGCAACCTGGATGAGAGCCAATCTTTGACGCTCTTACGGTTTTTCCTTGTCACCTGATATTCATGCTCATATTTATGCAGAATATTTTTCCTGTATCCATCATCGCCATACACAAAAATGAGATGGTATTGGTAGGCTAAGTATGTTGAATGAAACTCTGTAATCTGTTGCAATTGCCCATCGCGTGCTTGAACGATACTGTCTCTCGGTGTTGAGGGATCAATATCTCCAACAATCAGAACAGCCACCTGCGACACGGTTAATGTGTTGTATACGCGACCATCTTCGAGTCTATCACTGATTAACCGTAACTTTAAGTCTAAGTAAGCGTTGGTACGCTATATATCTCTGGCCATACGAAAAGCCTTTGCATGTGGATTGCAGTCGTCTAGTATGACCTTCAACCTGCACACGATTTCCCTGTTGATCACTTTGTTGTCCATGTAGGTTGTCAACAAAAAGGATTGTTAATAGACGTTTATTTGATATAATTCAACAATTATCCACTACCGTGTAAGTGCAAATACCTGAAACATTTAATTCGATTGTGCATCTCGTTGTTGGTGTCAAATATATATATATATATATATATATATATATATATATATATATATATATATATATATATATATAATTGAGCTTATTGTGGAGGATGTCTCTCTTCTGAGATCAAAGTACCGATCCAATGATAGGTTCTACCATGCAGTCTTAAAGTAGGTTGGCATCCACCATTAGCAAAGTTGGCGTCAAATTTCATTCCCAGTGAAGTGAACGAAAACATGGCATTGTAAGTCTGAATGTTGTTGTGGTAGTTTTTACTATCTAAAGATGACCCATTTTATAGAAGATGTTGCAGCATCTCTGACGGATCTTTTAGAAAAGGGAGACAACCTTTCCACTCCTGCAACAGCGAGAGAATTTAGGAATATTGGTGTGTCGTGACTTTCCTTTGCGTTCCTGATACCACATAGAGGCATGACAACTTTGTGATTCCCAAACTCGATCGCCTATATCACAGTATTCTGCATATACCACTTTGAGGTTAAGTGAAAATAATTATAATCACTTAAATAGATTAGAACAATGAGTAGGTAAACATACCTTCTAAATGGGAATCAACTAAAGGCTCAACATGAATGTCATCATCATCATCATCAAAACTATTGGGCAAGTTTAAATCATCGTCAAAATTAGAGTTTGCATCATCAGAAATATGACCAATTGTTGGATCAGTAGTTGTTACACTATCACGGTGGATGGGGCATTAGAAGTGGATGCCTAATTGGGATTATGCAATGGCATAACTGATTGGTTGAAACTTGCAAGTAGATTGATGTCAGCATTGTAATGGAGTATGGTTTTTTATGAGGTACATGTATTTGCACATGTCTCTAAGATGGTGCAGTATTTGCAAAGTTAGATAGATGAGTAGCTAATGGAACACGCACGTCGGATGTCGGTGTCTATTGGGGAATCAATACAGGTTATTTGGTGTTAACAATATTTTCCTTGTTTGTTAAGTAATTGGCATTCTTCTTGTTAGACAAGATTATCCGCCTCCTCTTTCTTGCAAAGGAAGGGTCAGATTCATTTTCCAATGAGTGATAGGTAGTGGTTGTAACACCCCATTTTCTACCCGATAATTATAATAAAATCAGAGTGATAAATTTTTCAACATAAACAGGATATCACATTTTCAACTTCAAATTCTCAACTTTAAAGATACTCAGGTTTGATACATAACACATTCCAGGAAGGAAAATCATAAAACCAACATTTAATTCTCAAAATAATCCAACTTTATAAATTAATACGCATCGGATTCATAAACAAAATAGTAGCATCTTTATCCAACATAAAAAAATTTCAAAATAAGCAACAAGTAGTCTAAGTACTTCAACTAAAACAAAATTCAGCATGTAAACAATTCAACAAAACAGACACGCGTCATCCCCCAGAGTGCTACGTATCAGAGCGACAACCACTGACTCGACTAAAGGTAACCGACTACTCTTATTGATTACCTGCACATTGCCAACATAAGGACAACATTCAAACAAAAGGGGTGAGATATCGATATTTATAAATGATATATGATAAACAATACATAAGGATCATAAACTAATCACCACTTCACAACATCAACCAACACATCAATAAAAAAAACTCGAAATATGCAACTTGAATGCGACACCTAAATTATGCATGTGGTACCATTCGGAGTAAAACTCCCAACTTAAAATTATTGTTAGGTTATCGAGGCATAAAGGCATAAGCCTTCAACTTTCAACTTAGTGCTAATCCAGGCCAACGTGGTGTGAGCAACGACTCTGACATGATATGCAAATGTTCTATATGACATATACGACTTCACTACACAAAAAACATAACAACATCAGCAACACAAACAACTTATACGACATGAACGACTTAAAATCAACATTGGCTCATAAAGCCTCCAACATAAACAACTTAGAAACTTTTTCGTAAACCGGAACAACTTACCAAATTCAGCCTGTACCTGCAACTCAACTTTCCAACATCGTTTCAACAAGGTAACACAACAACAATCAACTACTAAACTATCCGACTTACCCCGAAGATTTTCGCTAAATTCCGGGCAACTAAGTTTTTCGCCTAATTCGGCTAAACCGACTAAACCAATATTGTTTTTAATGTTTTGCGGTTAATACAACTATTTATGAAAATTTTGTCAAAATCAGTGTCCTGATAAATTTCTACTGTCATAAGATTATATTCTCGATTCTATTTTTCTGTTAAAACCAGACAGTCTTACTAACAAATATTTTGTTTTCTCTTCACTGCTGTTATTATGCCATACTTCTTATGATTTCAAAACTTCACACTAATTCTAATATTTAACAAAAATATGATTTATGTATTTAAGATATATTCAAAATTAGAATCACCAAAAATTGTGAAACAATTTTAAGTGTTTAAGTGTTTAAGTGAAACCATTATTTAATTAATTAGTGCATAAGAAAACTAGGTGACTTCTTCCTAAAACAGGGTGGCTTGCGCCACCCATTACTCCTAAAATCAATGTGGCCAGCGTCATATTACATTCCTTGGTGGCCACACAAAAATGTGGCTGCCATCACCAAGACATGGCTTGCACCATATGATGCTTTAGGGAGCATGGCTCCCGCCACCTCACCAGTGGCTCCCAATCTCACCCATGTGGCTCCCGCCACATGTTTTCTCTCCACTACGGGTACAGCGTCATTGTCCCAAGTTCCAAATTTTCCAGAAAAATTACGACATTGCAGCAACATAATAAAATCAACACTTTACAAAAACAACTTAATAACAACTTATCATCATCAACCAATCAACAATTTTACACAAGAATATCATCACAATAACATGATATCAGAATTTCATAACTAACATCAACATCAACAAAACACAACAACCTACAACTACCCAATTCTAGTACCGATTATCATACTCGGTTATAAATATCGAACCCACCCTTACCTTGGATTGGATTGAAGGCAGCCCTACACGATCGAATTTCGGAAATCGCTTCTGATTGAAGTTTTCTCCCTACAGCCTCTTCTCTCACGATCTCTTCTAATTTTTCACATTCTGACCAAAAACCTCACTTCTAATTCTTTTATTTTCTTTTTATAAAAATAATATAATTCTAATAATTAACTAATGGGTCTAACCAAAAGCACCCCCTTAATTACTAATTCAGACACAAAATCTAGCCCACTACATAACCCACTTCAACAACCATATTATTACTTCTAATAATATTTCCACGACTTTCCGATTTAATTTTCAGACTTATCAATTTAATCAACCATAACATAAAATAGACTGAATAAACACAAATAAATAATTAAATATTTAATAAAATAAATAATTAAATATTTGGGCGTTACAGTGGTAGTAGGAGTTAAATCAGAGATATTGTGCGTTGCCACATAAGGTTGGAATGCATTGGGGTCAATATTGGCTGTATTGTGACAGTGGGGTGTTCAGTGTGTATAAATTGACGTTTGCGTCTTCCGGCGGAGAGTAGAAGTCGTCTCTTACGCCTGGCAATAGAAGAAGTATCGACTGTAGTTGGGCTAGAATTAGCTTCCATTGATGTAACAAAGGCATTGATTATATAACAGCCACTAAAGTATCCAATTTCAAGGATGTGTAAACGTCTGAAAATAATCATTAAAATTAAATTAAGGAGAAAGCTTTTTCTTTTAAGAATGCATTTGGTTCTAGCAATAGTGCACTATTTGAAAAGAAAAAAAAAGTTGTTTTCCTTTTTTCTTTGAAGAAGCTTCAGGGTTGTTTTACCAAGATAAAACATTGAATATAATAGTTACAATAATGGGTTAAATATGTTTTTGGTCCCTCTAAATATCTCATTTTTTGAATTAGGTCCCTATAAATAATTTCTTCAAACATTGGTCCTCCAAAACTTTTCCGTTTCGAAATTTAGTCCCTCCTGTTAGTTTGAACTAACGGATGCTGAGTTGGCAGGCCATGTGTACTTAAATAATTTGCTTATTTGTATGAATGTGGCCAGCGTGGATAATATGGAAAAAAGAAAAGGTAAATAGGAAGAGAAATGTTAAGAGTTACATTGCATTGTGCAATCAAAGCCTAAGTCAACGTACCTCTAAGTGATGCGATTATGTCTTCTCCTTCTGAAGCTTCGTTCCAAGTGCTTTGATTCTGTCTTCTCTTCTCAAGTTTAGAATATAGTAGTTTGCCCAAGTCAACTTTCAGAGTGGTCCCAAGCAAGCGTTGTTTTCTTGAAGGTGATCCCAGGTTAGTAAATCTTGTCTGCCATTGTTGTACTTGTGTGGTCCCATTGTTTTCGATTTAGGTTGTTCGATGCATTAAGTGTTTCTGTTTGTTACTGTGAATAAAGAATTAGGGCATAGCAACATGTTTATGTTTTCAATTTAGATTTGGTGAAAATTCAGGGTTACTATAATTTCCTATATTAAACCTAGGTGAAATTATGTGTACAGGTAAATGGATAAGTTCAAGATAGTTTTCTTCACAAAGGGTCGTTTTGTAAAAGACACTAACTTAAAATATGAGGGTGGGGATGTATTTGCGTTTAGGGGACAAGAACCCGATTATTGGAGTTTCTTTGAGGTTGTTGATCTGGTGAAATTGATAGAACCTGAGTTTGATTATTCTAAAGTTAACATGTGGTGGAAGCATGAGGGTGGTTTGCTTGAAGAAGACTTAACAAAATTTATGGATGATGGAGATGCACATGAGATAGCCATGTATGCAATTTGATACAAGTGTGATGTAGAGATTTATTGTGAAGCTAAGGTTGATGGAAAGGAAAGTTTCATGACTAAATATAAAGAGAAAGGTAAGGCAGTGAAACATGTAGAAAAAGCTGAGGTTTTAAGTGAATAAAGTACTTATTCTGTTGATAATTCAGTGGAAGATGTACACTTTGAGGATAGTGAATATGAAAGGATGGCTGGTTTTGAAGAAGGTCTTGTAGATGTAACTGTCAATAGGGATGATGAAGGCAATAAGGAGGATGTAAAGAAGGTAGATAATTCTGAAACTGAAGATGGAAAGAGTAAAGAAGATGACAAGGTTTTTATTACTCAAGAGATGGGTAAGGAGCATTTGATTGAGGATGAATATATAACGGATGAGCTTGATAGTGGAGGTGATGATGAAAGTGGTGATGAGAGGCCTTGTATTTTGAGGTATAATGAGGATGAGACACTATGCAAAGATTTTGCTTTCAAAGTTGGAATGGAGTTTTCATCTCTAAGACAATTCAAAGATGTTATTTTAGAGCATAATGTGTTGAATGGAAGGGAGGTAAAGTTTCAGAAAAATGACTCTAATAGATGTAGGATTGTGTGTAAGGACAAGGCTAAATGTGACTACCGTGTTGTGTAGTAGGGTACTCAAGACCACCACATTTAGAATCAAAACCTTGTATTCAAAACATAAGTGTGGAAGGAAATTTTTTAACAGCAATGCTAGAGCTGAATGGGTGGCTAAAGTTATTGTGGATGGTTTAAAGAATAATTCAAAGATGAGGTTAACTGAGGTTGTAGCTGATGTGAGGCAAAGGTATGCCACAGAGATCCCAGCATGTAGGGCATCGGATTCATGAACAAAATAGTAGCATCTTTATCCAACATAAAAAAATTTCAAAATAAGCAACAAGTAGTCTAAGTACTTCAACTAAAACAAAATTCAGCATGTAAGCAATTCAACAAAACAGACCCGCGTCATCCCCCAGAGTGCTACGTATCAGAGCGACAACCACTGACTCGACTAAAGGTAACCGACTACTCTTATTGATTACCTGCACATTGCCAACATAAGGACAACATTCAAACAAAAGGGGTGAGATATCGATATTTATAAATGATATATGATAAACAATACATAAGGATCATAAACTAATCACCACTTCACAACATCAACCAACACATCAATAAAAAAAACTCGAAATATGCAACTTGAATGCGACACCTAAATTATGCATGTGGTACCATTCGGAGTAAAACTCCCAACTTAAAATTATTGTTAGGTTATCGAGGCATAAAGGCATAAGCCTTCAACTTTCAACTTAGTGCTAATCCAGGCCAACGTGGTGTGAGCAACGACTCTGACATGATATGAAAATGTTCTATATGACATATACGACTTCACTACACAAACAACATAACAACATCAGCAACACAAACAACTTATACGACATGAACGACTTAAAATCAACATTGGCTCATAAAGCCTCCAACATAAACAACTTAGAAACTTTTCCGTAAACCGGAACAACTTACCAAATTCAGCCTGTACCTGCAACTCAACTTTCCAACATCGTTTCAACAAGGTAACACAACAACAATCAACTACTAAACTATCCGACTTACCCCGACGATTTTCGCTAAATTCCGGGCAACTAAGTTTTTCGCCTAATTCGGCTAAACCGACTAAACCAATATTGTTTTTAATGTTTTGCGGTTAATACAACTATTTATGAAAATTTTGTCAAAATCAGTGTCCTGATAAATTTCTACTGTCATAAGATTATATTCTCGATTCTATTTTTCTGTTAAAACCAGACAGTCTTACTAACAAATATTTTGTTTTCTCTTCAATGCTGTTATTATGCCATACTTCTTATGATTTCAAAACTTCACACTAATTCTAATATTTAACAAACACATGATTTATGTATTTAATATATATTCAGAATTAGAATCACCAAAAATTGTGAAACAATTTTAAGTGTTTAAGTGTTTAAGTGTTTAAGTGAAACCATTATTTAATTAATTAGTGCATAAGAAAACTAGGTGACTTCTTCCTAAAACAGGGTGGCTTGCGCCACCCATTACTCCTAAAATCAATGTGGCCAGTGCCATATTACATTCCTTGGTGGCCACACAAAAATGTGGCTGCCATCACCAAGACATGGCTTGCACCATATGATGCTTTAGGGAGCATGGCTCCCGCCACCTCACCAGTGGCTCCCAATCTCACCCATGTGGCTCCCGCCACATGTTTTCTCTCCACTACGAGTACAGCGTCATTGTCCCAAGTTCCAAATTTTCCAGAAAAATTACGACATTGCAGCAACATAATAAAATCAACACTTTACAAAAACAACTTAATAACAACTTATCATCATCAACCAATCAACAATTTTACACAAGAATATCATCACAATAACATGATATCAGAATTTCATAACTAACATCAACATCAACAAAACACAACAACCTACAACTACCCAATTCTAGTACCGATTATCATACTCGGTTATAAAGATCGAACCCACCCTTACCTTGGATTGGATTGAAGGCAGCCCTACACGATCGAATTTCGGAAATCGCTTATGATTGAAGTTTTCTCCCTACAGCCTCTTCTCTCACGATCTCTTCTAATTTTTCACATTCTAACCAAAAACCTCACTTCTAATTCTTTTATTTTCTTTTTATAAAAATAATATAATTCTAATAATTAACTAATGGGTCTAACCAAAAGCACCCCCCTTAATTACTAATTCAGACACAAAATCTAGCCCACTACATAACCCACTTCAACAACCATATTATTACTTCTAATAATATTTCCACGACTTTCCGATTTAATTTTCAGACTTATCAATTTAATCAACCATAACATAAAATAGACTGAATAAACACAAATAAATAATTAAATATTTAATAAAATAAATAATTAAATATTTGGGCGTTACAGTGGTAGTAGGAGTTAAATCAGAGATATTGTGCGTTGCCACATAAGGTTGGAATGCATTGGGGTCAATATTGGCTGTATTGTGACAGTGGGGGTGTTCAGTGTGTATAAATTGACATTTGCGTCTTCCGGCGGAGAGTAGAAGTCGTCTCTTACGCCTGGCAATAGAAGAAGGATCGACTGTAGTTGGGCTAGAATTAGCTTCCATTGATGTAACAAAGGCATTGATTATATAACATCCACTAAAGTATCCAATTTCAAGGATGTGTAAACGTCTGAAAATAATCATTAAAATTAAATTAAGTAGAAAGCTTTTTCTTTTAAGAATGCATTTGGTTCTAGCAATAGTGCACTATTTGAAAAGAAAAAAAAAGTTGTTTTCCTTTTTTCTTTGAAGAAGCTTCAGGGTTGTTTTACCAAGATAAAACATTGAATATAATAGTTACAATAATGGGTTAAATATGTTTTTGGTCTCTCTAAATATCTCATTTTTTGAATTAGGTCCCTATAAATAATTTCTTCAAACATTGGTCCTCCAAAACTTTTCTGTTTCGAAATTTAGTCCCTCCTGTTAGTTTGAACTAACGGATGCTGAGTTGGCAGGCCATGTGTACTTAAATAATTTGCTTATTTGTATGAATGTGGCCAGCGTGGATAATATGGAAAAAAGAAAAGGTAAATAGGAAGAGAAATGTTAAGAGTTACATTGCATTGTGCAATCAAAGCCTAAGTCAACGTACCTCTAAGTGATGCGATTATGTCTTCTCCTTCTGAAGCTTCGTTCCAAGTGCTTTGATTCTGTCTTCTCTTCTCAAGTTAGAATATAGTAGTTTGCCCAAGTCAACATTCAGAGTGGTCCCAAGCAAGCATTGTTTTCTTGAAGGTGATCCCAGGTTAGTAAATCTTGTCTGCCATTGTTGTACTTGTGTGGTCCCATTGTTTTCGATTTAGGTTGTTCGATGCATTAAGTGTTTCTGTTTGTTACTGTGAATAAAGAATTAGGGCATAGCAACATGTTTATGTTTTCAATTTAGATTTGGTGAAAATTCAGGGTTACTATAATTTCCTATATTAAACCTAGGTGAAATTATGTGTACAGGTAAATGGATAAGTTCAAGATAGTTTTCTTCACAAAGGGTCGTTTTGTAAAAGACACTAACTTAAAATATGAGGGTGGGGATGTATTTGCGTTTAGGGGACAAGAACCCGATTATTGGAGTTTCTTTGAGGCTGTTGATCTGGTGAAATTGATAGAACCTGAGTTTGATTATTCTAAAGTTAACATGTGGTGGAAGCATGAGGGTGGTTTGCTTGAAGAAGACTTAAAAAAATTTATGGATGATGGAGATGCACATGAGATAGCCATGTATGCAATTTGATACAAGTGTGATGTAGAGATTTATTGTGAAGCTAAGGTTGATGGAAAGGAAAGTTTCATGACTAAATATAAAGAGAAAGGTAAGGCAGTGAAACATGTAGAAAAAGCTGAGGTTTTAAGTGAATAAAGTACTGTTTCTGTTGATAATTCAGTGGAAGATGTACACTTTGAGGATAGTGAATATGAAAGGATGGCTGGTTTTGAAGAAGGTCTTGTAGATGTAACTGTCAATAGGGATGATGAAGGCAATAAGGAGGATGTAAAGAAGGTAGATAATTCTGAAACTGAAGATGGAAAGAGTAAAGAAGATGACAAGGTGTTTATTACTCAAGAGATGGGTAAGGAGCATTTGATTGAGGATGAATATATAACGGATGAGCTTGATAGTGGAGGTGATGATGAAAGTGGTGATGAGAGGCCTTGTATTTTGAGGTATAATGAGGATGAGACACTATGCAAAGATTTTGCTTTCAAAGTTGGAATGGAGTTTTCATCTCTAAGACAATTCAAAGATGCTATTTTAGAGCATAATGTGTTGAATGGAAGGGAGGTAAAGTTTCAGAAAAATGACTCTAATAGATGTAGGATTGTGTGTAAGGACAAGGCTAAATGTGACTACCGTGTTGTGTAGTAGGGTACTCAAGACCACCACATTTAGAATCAAAACCTTGTATTCAAAACATAAGTGTGGAAGGAAATTTTTTAACAGCAATGCTAGAGCTGAATGGGTGGCTAAAGTTATTGTGGATGGTTTAAAGAATAATTCAAAGATGAGGTTAACTGAGGTTGTAGCTGATGTGAGGCAAAGGTATGCCACAGAGATCCCAGCATGTAGGGCATTCAAGGCAAGAAAGATTGCAAGAGCCATTGTTGAAGGTGATTCTAGCAAACAATTTAGTCTTCTATGGTCTTATGGGGCTGAATTGAGAAGGGCATCAACTGGAAACACTTTTAAAATAAACACAAGTACTCCTATTTAAGGGATGGCTCCAAGATTTGAAAGATGCTACATGTCCCTAGATGGAACCAAAAAAGCTTTGACAAGAACATGTAGACCTTTCATAGGATTGGATGGTTGTCATTTGAAACACAAATATGAAGGGATTCTCTTGATTGCTGTTGGCAGAGATCCTAATGATCAGTACCTTCCAATTGCATTTGTTGTGGTAGAGATGGAAACTAAAGATTCATGGAGCTGGTTCATGAAATTGCTAATTGAGGACATTGGTGATCGTAGGTGGTGCTTCATCTTTGACCAACAAAAGGTAGTTTTAATATTTTGTTTGAAACATTGTTATTGCAATTATTAATTTTGAAACATTGTTATTGCCTGCTCTTATTCATTCTGAAACATTGTTATTGCACTTAATAATTCTGAAACATTGTTATTTCCTGCACAAACAGGGTCTGGTCCAGGTTTTTGAAGAAGAGTGTCCAGCATACGAGCATAGGTTTTGCTTGAGACACCTATATGCAAACTTTAAGAAGAAGTTTGGAGGTGGCACATTGTATAGAGATCTCATGATGGCTGCTGCAAAAGTAACCTATTTTGAAGCACATCAGGCTAAGATGTCAATGATCAAAGAGATTAGTGTGGAAGCATTTGAGTGGATAGAATCAATTCCTAAGAACAAATGGTGTAAGCATGCCTTTCCTATTTTTTCTAAATGTGATGTGTTAATGAATAACTTAAGTGAGTCCTTCAATGCAATAATCTTGTTACAACGAGATAAACCTATCATAACAATGTTGGAGTGGATTAGAAATTATCTAATGGGGAGGTTTGCCACACTTAGGGAAAAAGTAGAGGGTTATAAGGGAGTGATTATGACAAAACCCTTAAGGAGATTGGATAGTGAGATAGAGAAAAGTGCTAGCTGGACAACAACCTATACTGGTAGGTTGACATTTCAGGTCACCCATGTGTTGTTTACTGACAATTTTGTTGTGGACTTAGAAAAAAGGACATGTTCTTGTAACTTTTTGGAGCTTGTAGGTATTCCATGTAGGCATGTTGTAGCTGCAATATATAGGAAGGTTGATGACCCTTTAAAGTATGTAGACAAGTGTTATCACAAGAGCACTTATCAGGCCTGTTATGGTGAGATCATAACTCCATTGAATGGACAAAACAAGTGGCCTAGGACTGAGAATGCAACCATGCTTCCACCTAGGTATAAATGTAGGCCAGGTAGACCAAAGAAACTGAGAAGGAGGGAATTGGATGAGGTTGCACAAACCAGGTGGCAAAGAACAAACACTAGCCATAGATGCAAATTCTGTTTTGAATTGGGACATAACAAGAGGACCTGCAAGAAATTGAAACAAGAGGTAGAATCAAAGTCACAGACAGGACATGCTACGGCTAAGCCTACACAGCCTAATGTTGAAGACATTCCTACCCAAGCTTCTCAGAATATACCTAGTCAAGCAAATGTACCTTCAATTGTGGCAAGCAAAAAAAAGGTAATACTTATGTTGAGATAATGATTTTTTATTAGGTCTAATGATAATTTAAGTGTATTCTAATGTTAATATCATATGTGTTGTAGGGGAGGCCTAAGGGCACCATAAACAAAGATTCCAAAAAGACCAAGGGAGCACAATCTAGCATGGAAGCAACAACTAGCAGAGGTACTATGAACAGAATTCAAGGGGTAGCAAAAAGGAATTCAACTTCAAGGGATGCACCAATTATGAAGAAACCAAGTGTGACTGAGAATGTAAAACCCACTGTCAAGGAACCAACTGTGAATGAGAATGTAAATGAACCTACTGTTAAGGAACCAACAGTGCACCAACCAGCTATAAAAGAACCAGCTGTGCATCAACCAGCTGTGAAGGAACCAATTGTTAATGAAATGGATCACCCAACTGTGAATGAAGCAGATGCAACTGTCAATGAAGCTGAGCCAACTGAGAATCAAACAACTGATGATCATGAACCACAACCAATTATCATTGAGAACTCTACATCATTGGATGAGATCATGGCTGCTCTACTTAAAGGTGATGGTGTATTGGACATTCAACCTCTTAGAATTGATAGGTCACCTCTAAAATCACCTACTAAGTCTACTGGAGCAAGAGTTTTTTTTGGGAAGAAACCAAAGGTGTTTAAAGCTACTCCTTTCAAACCACCGGGGATAAGAACAGCTTTGTCAAGGCCATCAAGCAGTCAACCTATCAAACATAGGACACAAAGCAGGTATAAATCTGGAAGAAATGCGTTACCTGAAAAAAAGGCAGAGTGAGAGGTTGAGGACTTTGAAGTCCAAGAACATACAAGGGCCTGGAAAAGAACCTGATGATCCACTGGTTATAGAAGAAGAAGTATGCACAAGCAAGGGAAAAACTGAATGAAGTCGCAAACCATGTTCTTTGTTGTTTTTTTTGTTTTAATTAAGTATCTAAGAAACAATTCTGGTGTGAAGTGTTCTTTTGGTTTTGGATTCAGATGTAATGCACTACTTGTTTAGTACTTGATGTTAAACAATTATGATATTTTTGTTGTAATGCACTTCTGTTTTAATGATGTACAATGATGCTTTGAAATTTTAATATCATATTTCTGGTGTAAATCTTACAGGTTTAACAAATTATGTACCAAAGCAGACCAGAACAAAATCTGGATTTTTATGTATGCCTTTGTAAAAAACAACATATTGTGCAATTTGTATATCAAAACAAAAACATATTGTGCAAAAAGAAATAAGTACTCATCACCAAATTTCGAAACATATTTGTTCATAACATTCCAACATACCAAATTACAAACATTCCAACATACCAAATTACAGAGTACCTAAATATTACAAATTCAACTTACTACCTAAATATTACTTGTTCAAAACAACATTAACATTTACATCTAAGAACAAAATACATGTTGACCAACATTGAAATTACAATACATATGGTCTTAAACTTTCCAAATAATTCCTCCTTCTTTAACTTCAGCTTCAACCTGGTGTTCTTCTTCAATGATGCTTCATAAAGCTCTTTAAACGAATCAACAAACTGCATATCTCTCTCATTATTGTTGCATTCAGAATCTTCCTTCTTTAAGCCATACTCATCATCCCAGACGAACATATTACACGTTCCCGCATTCTTCCAATATGGGCATCTCCAGAACAATCTCCCATTATTCTTTCCCTTCTTGCACATGTATGCAATCAAAGTAGCCTTGCATCCACACTTTTTCTCTTCATTGTTGGTGGCAATGATGGATTGTTGTGACCTAAAGTTACTTGCCCTAGATGAAGACGACATCACGATTTGGAAGAAGGAGAAGAATTTGTGGATGTGACGAAGAGATGAAGAGAAAATATGAACCCTAATTTACAAATTATGTGCAAATATGAACCCTAATGTTTGACTACATATACACTGCAATGCATTCACACGTGGATTCTTTCAGTTATACCATGGCAAATTATTTACGCACACATGGCCTGCCAACTCAGCATCCGTTAGTTCAAGCTAACGGGAGGGACTAAATTTCGAAACGGAAAAGTTTTGGAGGACCAATGTTTGAAGAAAATATTTAGAGGGACCTAATTCAAAAAATGAGATATTTAGAGGGACCAAAAACATATTTAACCCTACAATAATAATCCAAAGAAGGTAAAGCAATTTCTTTTTGGTCATATGAGGCATTTTAGTGGCTAGCCAATGTGATAATTGGTAGTTGACATGTAATTATCTCACAAATTGATTGAATTTGTGTGTTTAAAGACAAATTTTGCCATTAAATAGGTGATGCGAAGGATTAAGGAAAATGGTTAAAATTGTATAAACCACGCCAATGAAATTGTTTTACTTACATCAATAATATATATTTTAACTAAAAATGTAATAACATGTGCGCTCACAATGATTTTGGAATGGTTACATGTACGGACGCACGGTACTGATATGTTATCTGTGTGGTCACATGATACTGATGTATTACCCGTGAGTTTGCAGGAACAAATGTAATAATATGTACCCGTACCCTATACTTTGGAGCATATATATATATATATATATATATATATATATATATATATATATATATATATATATATATATATATATATATATATATATATATATATATATATATATATATATATATATTTGAATCAACCCAATATTTTCTTAAATATTAAATTTGTTTTGACATTATTTATAAAAATATTTATACAATCTTTTAGTTTTATAAATATCAACTAATAACATAGTATTTGAAAATATTATTTAAATTCTCTAAATAAATATTAGTACAAAAATAAAATACATTTTTCCCTATTTTAATTTTGTGATTTAAGAAAGTGATAAATTATGTCAATATCATTATAAATATTAATGACAATAAAAATAAAATTTGTCAAATACTATTAATTCTATAATTACATAACATGTTCAAATATTCTCATTGATTTTGCCTAGGTAAGAAATCAAAGTGTTATGAATGCACTCTCATAGCTCTCTCAATCCAATTGTAGTTAAGTAAAAGAAAGTGGCAATAAACCATGCTTTAAAATATATCCATCGAGGTTAGGATCCATATCACAGTCCATATCAACTTCTTCAACTGTCAAAAAATTAATGTGAAGAATCTAAGATGAAGTTAGAGTGGTTTACTTACAGCTGAAGGTCCTTGAGCTTGCCAAAGAGGTATTTGGTTGCTCCATGTGCATATTTTTTTGGGATTTCAGTTTATTCTCAGTTGGTTAAACATAAGTATTGTAATCTCATTATTTCTGAAAAATGTAAATATGATAGAATGTTGAAAATATCTATAAAATAAGGATTGTCTTTCATTACCTGTTGTAAAAGTCACTTTTACTTTAAATCGAGTTTGATAGGCGCTAAAAGAAATTATGATGATCTGTACCATAAAACCAAACACACATAGCAAAGTTATAATTGCACTTATACCAAATTCAAAATGAAAAGTCGTGACAGCAGAGAAGATGACTCTCTCTTTTAAGGGGAAGCATAATCGAGTCGTGAAGTGATTATTTAACATCATCCAATGCATCGATATCTGTAAAACTCACCTCTATCTTATTTGAATGGATTAGAGGAACATTCTGCGAACATACATATATTAACAACAAAGCAAAATAAATGAAAATGAGTTAAACTTAAAAACTATTCAACTATCTTGCTTTTCTATTTGGATTATTCATATGATGAATCGTTATAATCTAGCAGAAAAAATAGTTAACATATCTTTGATTCTTTAGTGTCCTTTTTATCCTTGGTAATACTATCACCTTCTTGGAACACACTCGAATATATGGCATAAACTGCATAGATTCAACATTACTCATTAGTAAACATTTTCTCTTAATGAATTGCATAAATAGCTATTGTTAAGAAGTTTACCTCTTGGCCAATATAATTAGTTTACCTATTGGCGTTCCTCCGACTTACGAAGTTGGGATCAAACCAACAACAATCCAACAAATTTAAAAACTCACAATGGTGGATGTACACACTGTGAAGTGGAAAAAGTAAGATCTGCAACTCACAGAAATCTATCAGCAGGTCATATGTATAGATGCATCCATGCTAAAGATGGTTTGTTGGAGTTGCCTTCTCATTTTGAATCTCCATGGGACTTTTTCAAGTTACTATTAACTACTACTATACAAGATTGGTTCAAAACCATTAAACCCGAAAACATTTACATCAGTATGTGTACAAAGATTTTCAAGAATGAACAGTCATCAATATGAGTAAAAGTCATAAAAGTTAGTCGTACCAGTCGTGGAACACTTTGAGAAAAATTGCACATTACAAATGAACTTTGGCATACCAGTCGTGGAACACTTCGAGAAAAGGAACCACATTCGGGATTTTATTTCTCTATTATTAAAACAATCATTTTTAGTAAAAATACTAAACGGGATATATTAAAAAGATTAAAAATTAAGTATGAGAGATAATAGCAGTATGTTGAATTCTTTCTTTCTTTGCATACTATTTTGTCATGTAAAGCAATTTATGGCAGAATTACTTTCAGAAGAAAGACTTGCATGCATTTCAAAACAAAATAAAACTAATTAAAAAGTATTGAATATAAATGAAGAATGTTGATGATTGATTGGGATTTGGTGATTTGCAGTATAACTATAATGCAGAATTGTGTATTGACTGTCATAAGCTACAACTCTCCCACCCTTGGATCTACTATGAGAGACTTGACACCAGCAATATTCACTTTTGTTCTAGCAATCATCTTGAGGTAATTAGGAGTGTCCGAAAGTGAGTTGTTACATAATGTGCTTCTTGTTTATAGATTCTTATGCAAACTTATAACTATGCATAATAATTGTAGGATGGAAAATGAAATTCTGGCAACAACCACACAATGTTGAACATGGTGTCACTACACTTAACAACAATAAAACTGTAAATGACAAAAACAAAATATAAAAGACACAGAAAGTTATTAACCCACTTCGGTGCAATCACACCTACTCTGGAGGCTATCAAATCAGGAAGGAACTTCACTATCAGTAGTATCAATTCAAAGATCCACGGAAAACACCTACAGTTTGCAATCTTTTCACTTAATCCCTACCCAATGACAGTTCTACTTAGGAACTCCTAGATATGAGACCCATCTCACTTCCTACACAATCACAGTCAGTGATATTAAATAACAACACCAAGAAAACAAAGACACTTTTCAAGACAATCTTTGACATGCTTAAAAGCTTCAGTCAAATACAAACACTCTTGCTCAAAAGTTTTGAGTGGACAAAATACAAATGAACACCTAGTCCAAAACAATCATCAAAAGACAATTGATTGGCTCACAAGAAAAACTAACACACACGTGAAAAACACTGAAAATACAATCCTTATTTTCCACACGTTCACACTAGGGTTGAGCAGCTTTAAATAGAAACTCCAATGGGCATTGGGCCTACTGAACTTGCACATAATTCAGAATAAATAGTTTCTAAATTACAGGAACAAAAATAGCAAGAACAAATGTTCTGCTATAACAAAACCAAATTGAATCATCATTTTCCTTTTGAAGCAAACGCGTTAAAAACCACAATAAAATCTCAGCAATAAAGACAGTAGGATGCATCCACAAAATAGGATTCAACTAGGTCTTCAGGCCCAGTCACAAATGTCATGACATCAGTCTTGAAATCTTGAAAACAAACAGCTGCACAAACACACTACACACGTGCATAATGCTTAAATCACATGTCATAACATTGCTTATGACATCCTGAAACACACAAGAGTTTTACCACAAAATATAGTCAATCAAAACATCTATAAACTCCCCTTTTAGAATATTTTTGGCTAAAACAATTTAAGCATTATCAGCTAAAACAAATCAGAAAGCAAAAAACACAGCAACCAACAGAAGCACACAATTAAGGACTCCCCCTCAACAGCAGCTATAAGAGCACAACACAAGAAACAACATCAACACAGCAGCAGAAGCATTAGAACAAGGTCAGTGCACACATCAGAAACTCATCAGAATAGAATTGTACCAGCAGGTACATCACATCAGCTGCACCAAGAAAAACCAGAGAGATTTCATTTGCCCCTCAACCTGTAAACATCAACCCTACAACACACCAATTGGCAATACTAAAATAAATAGTATTTATCAGCACACAAGCAAGAAAGCATATCTAATTCTACTCCCCCTTTTTAGCCAAAAATTTGGCCAAACAGGAACACAATCATAGAGTAAAAGAAGCAGATAAAACCATAAGTGCACAAAGAGAAACCAGACTAGGTAACTAAGAGTCCCAGCAACCACAAACAATAACTTGTTCTTTGTCACCATCCAAGTCATTTGTAACTTTTTCTTCAATCTAAATTCTCTGACAGGACGAACAGGCTTAGCTAATTGCTACAAACCCTCATATAAACATATCCCTAACTTGCCTCTTAAATTTTCAAACTTAGTAGCATCCAAGGCCTTGGTGAATATGTCATCTAACTGTAGTTCAGTAGCAATATGCTCCAACTTAATTACCTTATCTTCCACAAGATCTCTAATAAAGTGGTGCCTGATATCAATATGTTTTGTCCATTCTAACTGAGAACAACTTCTACAAGCTTCTATATACTCAACTTCTGCAGTAGATAAGGAGACACAGTTCTGCTTCTTGATAAACCAGGAAATAAGATTGTTATCTACAAAGAAACATCCACCAGAAGTACTTTTTCTGCCATCTGCACCTCCAGTCCAATCAGCATCACAATATCCAGATAAAATAGGATCACTACCATGAGAGTACAACATTCCATAGTCACAAGTCTCATTCACATATTTTAGTATCCTCTTAACTTGATTGATGTGAGAGACTTCAGGTTCTGCCTGATATTTGGCACATACTCCAACAGCAAAGGCAATATCAGCTCTACTAGCATTAAGATATAGTTGACTGCCTATCATGCTTCTATACAAGCTTTGATCAACACTAACACCTTTGTCGTCTTTAGTCATTTTACAATGAGTGAGAGCAGGTGTTCTTTTGTGACTGGCAGTCTCCATTTCAAACTTCTTAACCATGTTTCTGGCATATTTACTTTGAGAGAGAAAAATGGAGTCTTCCATTTGTTTAATTTGCAGGCCAAGAAAAAAGTTTAATTCACCAACAAGACTCATTTCAAATTCAGACTGCATTTGTTTAACAAAATGTTGGACCATTTCATCTGACATTCCACCAAACATTATGTCGTCCACATAAATCTGAGCAATCATAATTTTTCCTTCTTCATCTTTGACAAATAGAGTTTTGTCAATTCCACCTTTCTTGTATCCATTCTTGAGGAGAAACTCTATTAACCGTTCATACCAAGCTCTTGGAGATTGTTTTAATCCATACAAGGCCTTTTTCAACCTGTAGACATGATCAGAAAGATTTGGATCAACAAATCCCTTAGGTTGTTCCACATAAACTTCTTCATTCAAGTATTCATTCAAGAAAGCACTCTTTACATCCATTTGGTATAACTTAAACTTCAGAATGCATGCAACTCCCAGAAATAATCTTACAGATTCAAGTCTTGCCACAGGAGCAAACGTTTCATCAAAGTCAATACCTTCAATCTGAGTGTATCCTTGAGCAACAAGTTTGGCTTTATTCCTTGTTACAATTCCTTGTTCACCAGACTTATTTGTGTACACCCATTTTTTGCCAATGACATTGGTTCCTTCAGGTATTGGTACCAGCTCTCATACTTCATTTCTCTTGAACTGCAGTAGCTCATCTTGCATAACATTAATCCAAAATTTATCAGTTAATGCTTCTTTGACGTTCTTAGGCTCAATCTTGGATACAAAACACGAATTAGAGACAATTCCCCTTGATCTGGTTACAACTCCTCTGTTGGGATCACCTATAATAAGGTCTTTAGGATGATCCTTCTGAATTCTAATTAATGGAGCTTTGTCTGCTGATTCTGGCTCAGTAACAGGTGTAGTTGGACTGGTATCATCTTCTTTGTCAGCAACTTCTACAGGAGTATCATATAATGTTCTAATGTCATATGTGAAATCTGATTCTTTGAACAGATCATCAATAACCATATTTATGGATTCCATCATTACTCTGGTTCTAAAGTTGAAAACTCAGTAGGCTCTACTGTTAGTAGAATAACCTATAAATATTCCTTCGTCACTTTTAGGATCCATCTTTCTTTTTTGCTCTCTATCTTCCAGAATGTAGCATTTACTACAAAAAACATGAAAGTATCAGACATTAGGCTTTCTTCCCTTCCAGAGCTCATAAAGAGTGGTACGAGTTCCCTTTCTTAGAGTGACTCTATTATGAACATAACAGGCAATGCTCTTAGCTTCAACCCGAAAGTACAGAGGAAGTTTCTTGGCATGAATCATGGCTCTGGATGATTCTTGAATGGTTATGTTTTTCCTTTACACAACCCCATTTTGCTGAGGAGTAATAGGATAAGAGAATTCATGACTTATACCTTCAGAAGAACAAAATTCAGAGAATTTCTGATTTTCAAATTCTTTACCATGATCACTTCTGATTCTTATCACACATCTATCTTTTTCCCTTTGAATTCTCTGACACTGATCTTTGAACACATCAAAGACATCCGATTTTTCTCTAACAAAGTTTATCCAAGTAAACCTTTAGTAGTCATCCACCACCACATAAGCATATATTTTTCCTCATAGACTTTCAACCTGCACAGGTCCCATCAAATCCATGTGAAGTAACTCCAAAACTTTAGAGGTTGTGAGATGTCGAACCTTTGGATGTGACATCTTGGTTTGCTTGCTTACTTGACATTCACCACACACCTTACCTTCATCAATTTGAAGTTTGTGAATTCCTCTTACCGCTTCCAAAGTTATGACTCGTCTCATCCCTCTTAGATGAAGATGACCCATCTTTTGATGCCATAACTTTACCTCCTATTCTTTGGATAGAGAGCAAACAGGAGTATAGTTGATGTTTTGATTTATCCAAAGATAGAAATTGTCTTTAGATCTGACTACCCTCATGATTACTTCATTTTATTCATTTGTGACAATGCATTATGCCTTTGTGAAGTTGACTCTGAACCCTTGATCACACAGCTGACTGATCATGATGAGATTACCAGTCAAACCTTTCACCATTAGAACTCCATAAAGGTTTGGAACACTTGAAAAAACTAGTTTTCCTACCCCTTTGATTTATCATCTAGCTCCATCGCCAAAGGTGACATAACTGGTGGAATGTGGTTTGATGTCAACCACTAGATTTTTTATTCCAGTCATATGTTTAGAGCATCCATTATCAAAGTACCAATCCTCTTTTGTGAAACTTTAAGAGATGTATGAACTATCAAGGCCATATTCTTGGGAGTCCATTGCTGTTTCTTGATGACACTATTCTGCTTCGGTTTGGGCTGTGAGTTTTATGCAAGATATCCATGAAGCCTGAAGAAAAAAGCTTTGATATGTATGAACCTGCCACATTAGTGATATCTCCATCTTTGATACCTTCTCCTTTGTTGAGAAGGTATTCTAAGTTCATGATGTTGAGTGTAGGCTCATAATTTCGACACCATGAATTTGAGATATAAAGTCATTTTTTGCTAAAGGGATAATCATCAGATAAGGGGAAGAAGAAATGAAGATATTCAGAAGTTGTTGACAAGGCTGAATATTCAGGTTTTTCGACAGGAGTACAAATAATGCTCCGGCAAGCAAAGTTTGGAGACCTTTTTTATAGTTTGGCATTGGACAAGATAAGTATGTTTTTCGACACTTCGACAAAAGAGAGGTTTTTGACAGAAGCATTGGTTTGTAAGGTTTGAAGAGTTTCTTCTTCTTCGACATTTCGACAAACGAAGAGATGCAACACTTCGTCACCAAAAGGGAAGAATTCAAATTTAAAAGTTGCAACCTTTGGCAGTTGGACGCGTGGAAGTTTCAGAAAAGAAGATTGCATGCAGGCTGACAATTGTCATCTAGTTAGAATTTTCCCGTTCTAGGCAGTTATTTTGTTTGTATATAAATAGGGTAGTTTGTTGTAGAATGCGTGTGTGAAAACTTATACAATAATCCTGTAAAATACTCTAAGTACCCAGTGTGAGAGAAATGAGTCTGATATTTGGAACAATGTATGTGTTGAACACTATTTTCTTCCAAGTTATTTAAATTATTAGTTTTGTTTTATCAAATTACTTTACTTTCAATCTCTTTACTTTCCTGCAAATTTTATATACTTTTCGTCATTTTTCTTACTTTTGTTCAACTTTCATTTTATTTTACTTTTACATTCAAAACATTCAACATTGTTACATCATTAACAAGACAAACCACAAACAATTAACAACACTAAGAGTAATTCGACAACCAATTGCACATGTGTCCTAGGACTTGTTTGGTTGTTCTTGCAAGTAACCCAATTTTCTAAGAGATTGGTTAACCAGAGGTTGTTCGTCAGAAATCGCAGCGAACAAATTGGCACGCCCAGTGGGACTAGTGCAATTAATAAAAATTAATACGAATCCTCTTAGTTAGAAAGTTCCTTGCTGCATTGTATGATTCTTAGAAGCGGTAAATTAGTCGTAATTGACGTAGAAAGACCAAAAAGAACAAGAAGAAGAAAGATGGCTAACTTGCCAAATACTTCAAACAATCATAACGAAACCATTCCAGTTTCCAATCATATCCCTTCGTCAGAAGGAGGCGCAGTTTCTGGCCCTGTTTCAGAACATATTAGGCCTCCATCAGTGGATTCGATACCAGCGGGTTCAGGATCCCAAAATGCACCTAGTTCTTCCACCATGGGGCACTCAATGCCCATGGGAACGCCTCCTCCTGGAGGAAATTCCTTTAGGCCATTTATTAATTATTCCGTGCCCATGTCTGGGAGAGAACAACCATATGGAATGCCAACTTCAATGATGGCAAACTTACATAATTCGTCACCATTATTTTTTGATGCTATGGTTCAAATGTCTTCACCATTACAAGGATCAGGATATGGTGGAAATGGGAGTAGATTAAATCAGATTCCACCAGGATCCCATATGCCAACTATGACGAACCATTTTGCGCAAGTAATTCGTCAGCAGATGGATGAAAGTAACCATGATATGGTGCAGGCATTGACACAACAAATGGGGGAAGTGTTTAATCCTTTAATAGAAAATACTACCCAAACAAACCAGATATTGGCAGAGCAAATGGCACGCATTGCTAATTTTTTTGGAGTCCCTCAAACACAGCAAAGAATGCAATTGAATCAAAATCCTGCCAATAGGCCTGTCGAAGAGGAACTTACTATAAACCAAAGACCAATGGGAAATCCTCAGGAAAATCCTAGGGGCCAAGAGGTAGTAGTCGAACAACCTCACGTGGAAAACCCCGTTCGACAGGAACCTAGGAGAATAATAATCCAAAGAGACCAAAACGCTGATGAAATATTGCAGCAGAGAATGCGTTGTAACAATCTGCCTGTCGAAAATAACATTGCAACCATGGTCGAGAGAATAATGGCGCAAAATGGGGTGAACGTAGGATTACAGAGGCCTAGTTATACTTCCCCTTTGTCTGAATATGTTTTGCAACAAGAATTACCACCAAGGTGGAAAGTCCCCAAATTCACCAAATTCTCAGGGGATACTAGTGAGTCTACCATAGAACACATAGCGCGTTATTTGATAGAGGCAGGAGAGATTGCTAATAATGAGAACTTAAGGATGAAATATTTTCCAAGTTCTTTGACAAAAAATGCTTTCACTTGGTTCACTTCTTTACCTGCAACTTCAATATTTACATGGACCCAATTAGAAAGATTGTTCCACGAACAATTTTATATGGGGCAAACTAAGATAAGTTTGAAAGAATTAGCAAGTGTCAAAAGAAAATTCTCTGAACCTATAGATGATTATCTGAATAGGTTTAGATTGTTAAAGGCTAGATGTTTTACACAAGTGCCGGAATAAGAATTAGTCAAAATGGCTGCAGGGGGTCTGGATTATTCCATAAGGAAAAAATTAGATACCCAGTACTTAAGAGACATGGCACAACTAGCAGATAGAGTAAGGCAAATAGAAAGGCTAAAAACTGAGAAATTTAGATCAAATGAAAACAAGAAGGAAAGAGTGGCCTATGTAGGGATAGTTCAGGACGAAGATTACGACGAAAACGAATCAGTCACTTTCGACCAGCAAGAAATTGATCTGGCAGAACTAAAACAAGGCCCTCCATATTCCTGTAAAGTTTTAGCTCCGTCGAATGGAAAAAATCCAGTCGAAATTGAAAAGAATGATAGGTTTCCTAAAAGAACCTACACATTCAACATCACCAAATGTGATGAAATTTTCGACTTACTAGTTAAAGATGGTCAATTGATAAAACCAGCAGGCACTAAAGAGCCTCCTGTAGACCAACAGAAAAAGAGAGGTTTTTGCAAATACCATAATTTTTTGGGTCATAAAACTTCACAATGTTACCTTTTCAGGGATCTTGTCCAGAATGCAATCCAGAACAGGAGGTTGAAGTTTGGAGACAAAGCTAAGCAACAGATGAGGATTGACTCCAATCCCATGCAGGTTGTGGAGGCCAACTATGTTGAACCAGAAATGGTGAATATGGTCGAAATGGAAGTAATGTCTGAGGAAAGTTTTGAAATGGTAGAGGCTACTGAAGGCTTCAACGCCAACTTCACCATGATAGAGGTTGTTGAGGGCTTCGACACCCATGTAAACATGGTGGAGGGGCTGATGACCTCACTGACCAGGCTGAGGAAGAAGAAGTCAAAGCTACTGAAGGCTTCGACAGAGAGAATGCAATTGAAACTACTGAAGGTTTCGATGGAGGGAACACAATCAAGGTTGGTAGAAGTTTCGACAAGAAGAATTGCAACAGAGATACTGAACAGGGGGTGGTCTGGGACACTCTAGGAGAACCCAGTGGAAAGTTTGACTTCATGGTGAAGTATTCTGCACCACCAAGCTCTAAAACTGACATCAGCAAAATCAAACCCACAGGATGGGGAGATTTTTTCAGAAATGATAATGAGGAGGAAGATAACAAAGCCCTCATTACCCAAAAAGAGGCCACTGAAGGCCTTAGTCATGACAAGATCAAGGAAACAGAGATTGTTGACAATGTCCACATTGTCGAACCAATAAACAGAAGCACCACCAGGATTAAAGAAGATTCTGCTGAAGGTGTTGTACAGCACACCCCTCATGGGATTCTGCGTAGAACAATGGAAGACCCAAAAGAAAAGCCAATTGCACAATGCTGCAAGTATATCCATAAAGGCTTACACCTAAAAAGCAGTATGAATCAGTTAAAAGAGAATATCCCTGAGGAAATGATGCTAGTCGAAAAAATGAACAAACTAAAGATTACAAGTGAGCAAAATGCCGGGATTCATATGGTAGAAGTCACTCAGAAAATACGACCAGACACCAACAAAAAGAACCATCAAGAGAAGCATCAGAAGCTGGTTTATCCAAAAGAAGATGAAAGTCTTGTCGAATTCATCCAGAGGTGCCATAGAAAGAATGCAGAGGTTATGCTTTGTCCAAGGTGTAGCGCTGTGTTCGACAGGAAAGCAGCTAACGACTTGGAGGCAGTAGAGAAGACCAAAAAGAAAAGGAACTGGGGAGCAGTCCCACCAGTCAGAAATGAAAGGTTTGACCCAAGAAGAAGGGAGCATCATAACCAAGGAATGGGAGAAAGGCGTTACAGCACATATAAACCATCCAACAAGCCGAATGATGACAAGTGGGTCCAGCCTATAAAGAATGCCCAAGGTCAGAAGAGGTGGAAAAGTTTTGAAGTGAATAGGGGTGCCTCAATAGAAGTAAAAAAGGAGGTAGAAACAACAAAGCCGAAGCACGTCTCTGAAAACTACAAGGGGAAGAACCCTATGTCAAGATCCCAATGGAGGAGGTTTCAGAGGCAGAAGAGAGCTGAAAAAGAAACTGTATAACTAAAAAGGATTGGTGAGAATGAAGCTGAGTCAAGCAAGTGTGTGCAGGAAATAAGCAAAGGAGAATCTCTGGCGAAAGAAGAACCCCCTCAGAAAAATAAATCTAGTGACACAACAGAGATGCTGAAAACAAACAACAAATTGCCAGAAGACGAAGAAGTTACTGATGACTTCAAGTCAGAATCTGATGCGTCCTTCGACGGAACATGCAATGTGGTTTCAGTGTTGCCTAGAGATTACGACAGGACAATGGAAGTGGAGGACGAAGAGGATGATATGGCAGATGACAGCATAGGGCTTAAGCCTGTATGTTACTACGTAATGAATAATGGCTGTGTCGAAGAGCAAAATGCGTTCTTCGAAAAGCCAGATGATGCAATGAAAGCCCATTTAAAACCTTTGTTCATAAAAGGGAAAGTAGAGAATGTGGGTGTAAACAAGATCTTGATAGATGGGGGAGCAGCTGTCAATTTAATCCCTCATTATATGATAAAGAGGATTGGAAAAGATGACTCAGACACCAAACCTCACAACATGGTGTTGTCCAACTATGAAGGTAAGGTAGGAACAACATTGGGGGTGATACAATTGAACCTAACTATAGGAAGCATTACCAGGCCTACAATGTTTGTGGTGATAGCATCAAAAGCAAACTACAATTCGTTACTAGGAAGAGAGTGGATCCATGGAGTTGGGGTTGTACCATCATCCATGCATCAGAGGATAGCAATTTGGAGGCCAGATGGGATTGTCGAAAACATTGAGGCGGACCAAAGTTACTTCATGGCTGACGTAAACAATGTCACTAGTCGTAACTTCGACAAAAACTTGGCCCACATAGCACCTTGCAACCCTGCTGGTTTCGACCTAACAGCCTCTGACAATGCATATTGTTCCATGTATCTCCACCCTACGCATGGATTCCAGTGGGACAAAGAAATAATTGGAGAGACAAATTACACTTGGGGGACCACTCATGTCAATCCAACTGGGTGGGGAAGTGAATTCAGTGAAAATGACTGAAGCGTCAGCAATAGAAAGGATTACGGCTTATATAGCCGAAAACCAACTCAAAGCGGCCCTTGAGGCCGAAGTAAAAAATATGGCTATTAAAGCCAACACACAAGCTGTCAAAAAACAACATCCTCAAGAAAATATTGAGGAACAATGTGCAAAACAACGTATTGAAGAAAACTCTAATGGCGAATGGCAGAATCAAAGGCTTGACGCCATTTATGATGACGAACCCCTAGGGTTTGAAAAGGATCCATCCCCAACCAATATGAAAATGGTGGCACAAGATCCCTTAGAAGAAATAAATCTAGGACTGGGGGCAGAGAAAAGGCCAACTTACATAAGTGCCAGGATGGATCCTCAGTTCAGAGTCGAAATAATCCAATTGATAAATGAGTTTAAAGACCGCTTCGCATGGGATTATGACGAAATGCTTGGTTTAGACAGGAACTTGGTCGAATTGAAGTTGCCAATATTGGAGGGAAAAAAGCCAATAAAGCAAACTCCTAGACGCTTCGCACCTGAAATCCTGTCGAAAATTAAAGAGGAAGTTGAAAGACTTCTAAAATGCAAGTTCATCCGTATAACAAGGTATGTCGAATGGATTGCTAATATTGTTCCTGTGATTAAAAAAAATGGCAAGCTTAGGGTGTGCATTGATTTTAGAGATTTAAACTCAGCTACCCCTAAGGATGAATATCATATGCCAGTAGCAGAAATGCTTATAGACTTTGCAGCAAGCCATGAGTATTTGAGTATGCTTGATGGATATTCTGGCTATAACCAGATTTTCATTGCTGAAGAAGATGTTCCAAAAACAACTTTTTGTTGTCCAGGGGCAATAGGAACATATGAATGGGTAGTCATGCCCTTTGGTTTAAAGAATGCTGGAGCTACTTACCAAAGGGCAATGAATTCTATTTTTCATGATTTCATTGAAACATTTATGCAAATTTATATAGATGATATTGTGATTAAGTTTGTCTCAGGCTCAAACCATATTGACCATCTTCGACAATCCTTTGAAAGGATGAGGAAGTTTGGTTTAAAAATGAATCCCCTTAAATGTGCTTTTGGTGTGCAGGCGGGTGATTTCTTAGGTTTTGTGGTCCACAAGAAAGGGATTTAAATTAATGAAAACAAAGCCAAAGCCATAATGGAAGCGAAAGCGCCATCGACAAAGAAGGAATTGCAGTCTCTACTAGGGAAGATTAACTTTCTTAGAAGATTCATCTCCAACCTTAGTGGAAAAACACAAGCTTTCTCGCCTCTAATTCGACTGAAGAAGGAAGATTTCACTTGGGGGCAAGAACAACAAGATGCTTTCAACAAGATTAAAGAATATATGGCCAGTCCTCCAGTTTTAATGTCTCCTTGTCGAAAAAGAAGTATGAGGCTTTACATCTCAGCATCTGACAGAACATTGGGAAGCATGCTTTGTCAGGAAGATGAACATGGCATCGAAAGGGCCATCTATTACCTCAGCAGAGTCTTAAATGATGCTGAAACTAGATATAGTATAATAGAGAAACTATGTTTATGTGTATATTTCTCTTGTACAAATCTAAAGCATTATATAAAACCCATTGATGTATATATATCCTCTCATTTCGACGTAATAAAACACATGTTGTCTAAATCGATTCTACATAGTCGAATTGGAAAATGGGCCTTGGCCTTAACTGAGTATTCTTTAAAATATATGCCTCTAAAAGCTGTTGTAGATGTTTAGAATTGGAAGAATTTTTGACCAACAAGAAATGTTGAATTCAGTTCAGGATGTCCTATCAGATGTTGGGACATTATCAAACAGAGTTTAAGTAAATGAACTTAATTCAGGATGTCACACCAGATGTTGGGACATTGTGTTAATGATTTAAGTTCAGTTTTTCAGGATGTCCCAACAGATGTTGTGACATCTCAAACCTGCTACCAGAATTAATTAATGACTAACAGAACTGAGTAATTTAAGGAAAGTTATCTGGAATTAATTATGGATGGACAAAACAGAATAAGGCGCATCTGTAGGGAGTGTTGTTATGAGACTTCAGCATAATCAGAAGAACTGAATCGCCTAGAATCTAGGAAGTAACAAACCCTAATTCAAGGTGGAAGCTGCATGCGTTTCAGGGTTGGATAAACCTACAGAAAGCCCAAAATCCATACACCTATTTAAGCAACAGAAACTCTCAGAATAGAGTGCGAATTTAAGAAGATAAAATAGGGTGTTTTGTGTTTTAATAGCAGGTTGTTTTTATTGTACCACTTTATGAGCTTTTAAGCAAAAGTGTATTTGTGTCTTGATTGAAACTGTGAAGTAAGATCAAGCTGTTTTGTTTGAAGTATGACTTCAATTTTATTAAACTTGTAAACAAGATCACTGTGTGATTGAGGGGGAGTGAGTTGGTACTCATATCTAAGTTGTGTCTTAGGTAGAAATTGCATTGGGTAGATATTAAGTGAAAGATTAAACTGGGTGGTTTAAGTCTAGAATTAATATTACTTATAGTGGATTTCCTCCTGGCTTGGTAGCCTCCAGATGTAAGTGTGGTTATACACTGAACTGGGTTAACAAATTACTGTGTTGTTTAATTTTTCTGCACTTTAAGTTTTGGTTAAGTTGTCAAGTGTTTAAACATATCATTCGACATCTCATACCTGATCACAGAATTTCAATTGGCATCAGAGCAGGCACCCTGCCTGTTTATACTGGGTGAGATCTAGGGAATACAAATTCTGGAAACATGGACAGAGATATAGGATCAGTAAATAGACCACCTATACTGGATGGATCTAATTATGACTACTGGAAGCCAAGAATGATTGCATTCTTAAGATCACTTGACAATAGGGCCTGGAAAGCAGTCAACAATGGATGGGAACACCCTGTCCAAGACACCAAAGATGGAGCAAAAGTGTTAGAACCTGAAGAAGAATGGAGTAAGGAGGAAGAAGATTCAGCACTTGGCAACTCCAAGGCCTTAAATGCTTTATTCAATGGCATTGATAGGAACATCTTTAGACTTGTGCATCACTGTGAGCTGGCCAAAGATGTTTGGGACACTCTCAAAACAACTCATGAAGGAACATCAAAGGTAAAGATGTCAAGACTTCAACTTCTCACCACCAAGTTTGAAAACTTGAGAATGAAGGAAGATGAGACAATTCATGAATTCTACATGAACATCTTAGAAATAGCCAATACTTCTGGAGCCTTGGGAGAAAAGATGACTGATGAAAAGCTTGTAAGAAAGATTCTCAGATCTTTGCCAAAAAGATTTGACATGAAGGTCACAGCAATAGAAGAAGCTCAAGACATATGCACAATGAAAGTTGAAGAGCTCGTTGGTTCCCTTCAAACATTTGAGATGGGAATGAATGACACAATTGTAAAGAAGAACAAAAGCATAGCTTTGATGTCAAATACTGATAAAGAAGAAGAAAATGATGAATCAAAAACTGATGAAAACTTATCAGAAAACATTGCTATGCTTGGAAGACAGTTCAAAAAGATTCTCAGAAGGATGGAAGACAAGTCCAGACCAAGTGGAAGATACACAAATTCTTCTGAGAACAAAAGACCTTATGATGCTAATAGAAGGTCAAATTATGATGAAAAGACCAGTCAAGAAAAAGGAATTAAATGCCATGGATGTGAAGGATATGGACACATCATGAATGAATATCCTACCTATTTAAAAAGGCAAAAGAAAGGTCTCTCTGTAACCTGGTCTGATGAAGACTCAGGAGGTGATTCAGAAGAAGAATCAGCTAAGCATATCACTGCTCTAGCTGGATTATGTGAATCTGAAAGTGAATCCAGTGATGGGGAGCTTACTTTTGAAGAACTTGAGCAATCATACAGAGAACTAGTCAAAAGAAGCACTGAAATATGCAGGGAGAGTATAAAGCTAAAGAAGCAGATTGAAGCACTAAAGGATGAAAAAGCAAGTGATCTAGAGATCATTGACACCTTGAAAAGTGAAGTAAGTCTTCTCAACTCCAAGTTGGAACATATGTCCAAATCTGTTAGAATGCTGAACAGTAGCTCAAGTACACTAGATGTTATTCTCAACAACAATAAGCATTCAGGGGATAAAAGTGGACTGGGATTTAACAAAGTTCATAAGGTTGAAGCTAGCTCTAGCAAAACTACTTCAAAGTCCATATAGTCAAACAAGATGTCCCAACAGATGCTTCAACATCCTGAAAAGAACATAATGAAGAAGAAGTATCAAAGATGGAGATGTCATCATTATGGAAGATTTGGACATATCAAACCTCATTGCTATAAGTTGCATGGATATCCAAATCAGATGTATCAGCAACCTCCTAAGCAGAAGATAGAAGTTACCAAGAAAGTGCTGCATAGACATCAAAGAGATCAGCAATCCCCTAAGCAGACGACAGAGGTCATCAAGAAGGTATGGAGACCAAAAGTTAGTCTTCATGCTGATCAAAGCTACATACCCAAGAACAAGATCAAAAAACAACCTTGGAGATATACTGATGAACAATGCACAGGGCAGAGGTATCAAAAGAAATCTCAACACAAATGGTCAAAGAAAGGTGTTGCATATATAGCTCATACATCACTAAGAGTATCAGCTAAAGAAGACTGGTACTTTGACAGTGGATGTTCAAGACACATGACTGGATTAAAGAATATGCTAGTAGACTTAAAGTCATATTCATCCAGATATGTAACCTTTGGAGATGGAGCTAAAGGAGAAATCAAGGGAGTTGGGACCTTGGACTGTCCAGATGTACCAAGACTAGATGATGTGTTGTTGGTTAAAGGTTTAACTGCTAACCTGATCAGCATAAGTCAATTATGTGATCAAGGGTACAGTGTAAACTTTACCAAAACTGAATGCATAGTGTCTAACAAAGAACAAAAGGTTGTCATGAGAGGAGCTAGATCTAAAGACAACTGTTACATGTGGGAACCTCAAGACTTCAGTCTCACTTCAACTTGCTCTTTAGCTAAAGAAGAAGAAGTGAAACTATGGCACCAAAGACTAGGTCATCTTCATTTCAGAGGCATAAAGAAAATCATATCTTTGGATGATGTGAGAGGTATTCCTAAACTGAAGATTGATGATGGCAAAATATGTGGTGAATGTCAAATAGGCAAGCAAACCAAGATGTCCCATCCAAAGCTCCAACATCTGACAACTTCCAAAGTTTTGGAATTATTACATATGGATCTTATGGGACCTATGCAGGTTGAGAGCCTTGGTGGTAAGAGGTATGCCTATGTGGTGGTTGATGACTTTTCTAGGTATACATGGATAAATTTCATCAAAGAAAAGTCTGATGTATTTGATGTATTCAAAGACTTATGCCAAAGAATACAAAGGGAAAAAGCCAGCTGTGTGATCAGAATAAGAAGTGATCATGGAAAAGAATTTGAGAACCAAAAATTCTTAGATTACTGTTCTTCAGAAGGAATCAATCATGAATACTCTTCACCAATCACTCCTCAACAGAATGGGATTGTTGAGAGGAAGAATAGAACTATTCAAGAATCAGCAAGAGCTATGATCCATGCTAAAAAGTTACCTTTGTACTTCTGGGCTGAAGCTATGAACACAGCTTGTTACATCCATAACAGAGTTACTCTAAGGAAAGGAACTTTGTCCACAATCTATGAAGTCTGGAAGGGCAGAAAACCCACAGTTAAGTACTTTCATGTGTTTGGAAGTAACTGTTATATTCTGGCAGATATGGAGCAAAGAAGAAAAATGGATCCTAAAAGTGATGAAGGGATTTTTCTTGGATACTCTATAAACAGCAGAGCATATAGAGTATTTAATTCTAGAACCAAGGTTATCATGGAGTCCATAAATGTGATAATTGATGATGCTCCTGCAGATGTTCCAGAAGATGTTGGAACATCTGCTGATATCAAAACTGAAGCTGAAGAAAAGAGTGATCATTCTGAATTCACTCAAACTGATGCAAGGACAGAACAATCCAGCAAACCTCCCTCCATCAGAATCCAGAAGGATCATCCCAAAGATTTGATAATTGGTGATCCCAACAGAGGTGTAAGCACTAGATCAAGAGAAGTGATTTCAGGTTCCTGTTTTGTTTCTAAAATAGAACCTATAAACATCAAGGAAGCTCTTACTAATGAATACTGGATTTGTGCTATGCAAGAGGAATTAGGTCAATTCACAAGGAATGAAGTGTGGAACCTTGTTCCTAGACCTGATGACATAAATGTGATTGGAACTAAATGGGTGTATAAGAATAAGTCAAATGAGCAAGGAGTTGTTACAAATAACAAAGCTAGACTTGTAGCTCAAGGATACACACAAATTGAAGGAGTAGACTTTGATGAAACCTTTGCACCAGTAGCAAGGCTTGAATCAATCAGACTACTTTTAGGAATTGCTTGTATCTTGAAGTTCAAGCTATTTCAAATGGATGTGAAAAGTGCATTTCTAAATGGATATCTTAATGAAGAGGTATATGTAGAACAGCCTAAAGGATTTGTTGATCCAAGCTGTCCAAATCATGTATACAAACTAAAGAAGGCTCTTTATGGTTTGAAGCAAGCTCCAAGAGCATGGTATGAAAGGCTAACTACTTTTCTTATCAAGCAAGGGTACAGGAAAGGTGGAATTGACAAAACCTTATTTGTTAAAGATGAAGAAGGAAATGTCATGATTGCTCAAATATATGTAGATGACATTGTTTTTGGTGGGATGTCAGAAAGGATGGTGAAACATTTTGTCAATCAGATGGAATCTGAATTTGAAATGAGCCTAGTAGGAGAATTAACCTACTTTCTTGGACTGCAAATAAAGCAAATGGAGGACTCCATGTTCATTTCCCAAAGCAAGTATGCTAAGAACATAGTCAAAAAATTTGGGATGGACAGTGCTACTCATAAGAGAACTCCTGCCCCCACACATTTAAAGCTGACTAAAGATGACAAGGGTGAGAATGTAGATCAAAGCCTATACAGAAGCATGATTGGAAGCTTGTTATATCTGACTGCTAGCAGACCAGACATAGCATTTGCAGTAGGTGTATGTGCAAGATATCAAGCTGATCCAAAAGTTAGTCATCTTAATCAAGTCAAGAGAATTCTGAAATATGTTAATGGTACTTGTGACTATGGTATAATGTACTTTCATGGATGCAAACCAATTCTCACTGGCTTCTGTGATGCTGATTGGGCTGGAAGTGCTGATGACAGAAAAAGCACTTCAGGAGGATGCTTCTTTCTAGGAAACAATTTGATTTCTTGGTTCAGTAAGAAACAAAATTGTGTATCCTTATCTACTGCTGAAGTTGAATATATTGCAGCTGGAAGCAGTTGTTCACAGTTGGTTTGGATGAAGCAAATGCTCACTGAGTACAATGTCCCACAAGATGTCATGACATTGTACTGTGACAACTTAAGTGCTATTAACATATCAAAGAATCCTATCCAACATAGCAGGACCAAGCATATTGATATCAGGCACCATTTCATCAGAGATCTTGTAGAAGAAAAAGTGATCTCATTGGAACATGTAGCTACAAATCTGCAATTGGCTGATATATTTACTAAAGCCTTGGATGCTACCTAATTTGAAAACCTAAGGGGTAAATTGGGAATCTGTTTGTGTGAAATTTAGCAGTTATGGAGATGTGCCAACATGTCATATGACATTGTGTGGCATGATCACCAGATGGCAACACCAATCTGGTCAAGCACCTTGTGTATTCCACTCCTAAAAATTCTCCAAGTAACGACTCTTATAAGAATATCAGCTCACATTCAGCTATTCATCTTCTCAGCATTCTCTCACAACAACTTGCTTGCTATAGCTATCTCTCTGAGATCATCAAACTCAACCAATCTCAATCTTTTTCTTCACCACATTCTCAAAATGGCTCATCACCAAACCCTAAAATCTCTGAAGAAATCCTCAACAAGGAAGATGTGGTGCATGCAACCCCCATTTCTGTGGTACCCATGGATTCAACTCCAATGGACGAAATCAGAGGAAGTGTTCCTCTTACTCAAAAGCCAAGAACTCCTAAAAGGACAAAAGACCCTGTTTTCAGCAAGACCAAAGGCATACCTTCACCATCAAACACCACTCCAAAAGCTTCTGAATACGTGGATGATTCCATAAAGGAGTTGGTAAACAGGATCCTATCTGAGCAAAGAGTGGTAAGTGGCATATCTATCCCTCTGAACACCATGCCAGCTCCACAAGAAGATCAACAAACTCAGGCTGAAAAGGACACTCCTGCTCAACAGGATGTCCCAATAGATGTTGAACCATCTGAAGACCAGCAAAAGGTCTCATCTGATACTGCTGATGATACATCTGAGGACCAGAAAAAGGCCTCCACTGATAGTGATGAAGAAGCATCTGAGGACCAGCACAAGGCCTCCACTGAAGAGCAAATCTCTGTTGATCCACCAGCTGAAGAGGAGACTGCTCAACCTCCTCCTGTTGTGAACCTAGAGCATGATTCTGATACAGAAATCATTGCTTCTGTGAACCCTAGCATATCCAAAAGGCTTAGGACTAGGAAAGAAAAGATGAATGCAGGACATGCAATTCCTGAGAAGAAGCAAGCTACACCAAAGAAGGACAAAGCTAAAGTTGTCTTTGGTCCTACAAAACAATGGAGCAAGGTGCAAACACAAAAGAGGAAAGCTGTCACTCCTCCAGATTCAGATGTTGAAGAAGATGTCCCAACATCTCCACCAAAGAAGAAACCAGCACCCTCAAGGTCATCAACTGCTGTTCCAGAAGCTCCTTTGGACAACATCTCCTTTCATCATGTTTCAAGTGTGAATAGATGGAAGTTTGTTTATCAAAGAAGGGTAGCACTTAAAAGAGAGCTGAGCAGTAATGCACTTGAGTGCACAGAGTTAATTGATCTCATTTCTTCTGTTGGCCTTTTCAAAACTGTCTCCAACTTCTCTCCTTGCTATGAGCTGCTTGTCAAGGAATTCATAGTCAACCTCCAAGAAGATTGTGCTAATGGTAAGTCTGCTGACTTTAGAAAAGTATATGTAAGAGGAAGGTGTGTAGAATTCTTTCCTAGGATTATCAACCACTACCTTGGAAGAGAATCTGATGGTCCAAATGAGTTAGGGAAGACTGATAACCAGGTTTGCAAGGTTATCACTGCTAATCAGGTCAAGGCTTGGCCAGTTAAAGGGAAGCTCTCAGTTAGCATGCTGACAAGGAAGTATGCCATGCTGAATAGAATTGGCACAGCAAACTGGGTCCCTACCAACCATACATCCTCAATATCAACTGGATTGGGCAGGTTCATATATGCTGTGGGCACCCAAACAAAGCTGGATTATGGAGCTTATATCTTTGATCAGACATTGAAGCATGCTGGATCATCTGCAACTAAGCTGCCAATTGCCTTCCCTTCCTTGCTGTGTGGAATAATGCTGAGTTAGTATCCTGGTATCCTCACTGAGAAGGACACAATTTGCAAAAGAGAAAGCCCTCTGGCCTTCCACTACAAGCTGTTCCTGAGTCATCATGTAGCTGATGTTGAAGCTCCCTCTGGGACATCTGTTGGTCCTTCAAAGGCAAAGTCTCCAATCTCCAAAGCTGCATTGATTGCTGAACTGAAGAGCACTTGCAAAGAACTGGATGCAAGGAAGCAGAAACTTGAGGAGATTATCCAAAGGCTGGAGATTGAAGAAAGTGCTCAGAAAGCTGCTACTTCTGATGAGGAGACTGAGGAAGAGGAAGAAACTGACTATGAGGAGTCTGAGTGAAAAACTGTATGTGAGGAAAATGTAATGACTGCTGCATTGTAATTTTGAAATAGTAGCTTTGGCCCCAAATTTATGTCTAACAAGGGGGAGAACAACAACAACAATGTATGATGCTGTTTAGTTATTAATGAAAAACTCCTGTTTGCTTCTGAACTAAATTTGTGAAGTTAATGAAAATTTCTGTTGCAACAAGACTGAATACATGTATGTTTGAGGGGGAGTAAACTCACACATGACTCAACAGAAAAGAACTGCTATACTCTGATAAAAGAACTTCTGCTGCACTCTGATAACCAGAAAAATATGTTAGCCAAAAATTAGCCAAAGGGGGAGTTTGTAGATGTTTAGAATTGGCAGAATTTTTGACCAACAAGAAATGTTGAATTCAGTTCAGGATATCCTATCAGATGTTGGGACATTATCAAACAGAGTTTAAGTAAATGAACTTAATTCAGGATGTCACACCAGATGTTGGGACATTGTGTTAATGATTTAAGTTCAGTTTTTCAGGATGTCCCAACAGATGTTGTGACATCTCAAACCTGCTACCAGAATTAATTAATGACTAACAGAACTGAGTAATTTAAGGAAAGTTATCTGGAATTAATTATGGATGGACAAAACAGAATAAGGCGCATCTGTAGGGAGTGTTGTTATGAGACTTCAGCATAATCAGAAGAACTGAATCACCTAGAATCTAGGAAGTAACAAACCCTAATTCAAGGTGGAAGCTGCATGCGTTTCAGGGTTGGATAAACCTACAGAAAGCCCAAAATCCATACACCTATTTAAGCAACAGAAACTCTCAGAATAGAGTGCGAATTTAAGAAGATAAAATAGGGTGTTTTGTGTTTTAATAGCAGGTTGTTTTTATTGTACCACTTTATGAGCTTTTAAGCAAAAGTGTATTTGTGTCTTGATTGAAACTGTGAAGTAAGATCAAGCTGTTTTGTTTGAAGTATGACTTCAATTTTATTAAACTTGTAAACAAGATCACTGTGTGATTGAGGGGGAGTGAGTTGGTACTCATATCTAAGTTGTGTCTTAGGTAGAAATTGCATTGGGTAGATATTAAGTGAAAGATTAAACTGGGTGGTTTAAGTCTAGAATTAATATTACTTATAGTGGATTTCCTCCTGGCTTGGTAGCCTCCAGATGTAAGTGTGGTTATACACTGAACTGGGTTAACAAATTACTGTGTTGTTTAATTTTCCTGCACTTTAAGTTTTGGTTAAGTTGTCAAGTGTTTAAACATCTCATTCGACATCTCATACCTGATCACAGAATTTCAGCTGTCAAAGGACAAGTGGTTGCTGACTTTATAGCTGACCACTCCGTAATTGAAAATGAAATAAAATACGTCGAAATAGAACCTTGGAGATTATATTTCGACGGTTCCAGTCATAAGAATGGAACAGGTGTTGGGGTATTGATCATTTCTCCCAATAAAATTCCAACAAAGTTCAAGTACAAAATAGAAGGATTATGTTCAAATAATGAAGCAGAATATGAGGCTTTGATTGCTGGACTTGAAATATTGTTGGAATTGGGGGCAACAAAGGTCGAAATAATGGGTGACTCTGAGTTGGTAATAAAACAATTGACAAAAGAATACAAATGTGTCAAAGAAAATTTGATCATGTACTTTGTAATAGCCAATAGACTCCTCAAGAAATTCGACAGTGCAGCCTTCAAACACATTCCTAGATTAGAAAATCAGGAAGCAAATGACTTGGCTCAACTGGCATCAGGCTATAAAGTGTCGAAAGCAAATCTGGAGAAAGCTGTCGAAGTAAGAGGAAAAGTATTATCCACTAGATTGTCCCCATCAGATTTGGAAACCATAAGACTGGGTTTGAGATTCTTAATGTAGATGATCCAGAGGTAGGAGATTGGAGAAAACCTATTAAGGATTATTTACAAAATCCAAACCAGACAGTTGAAAGAAAGATAAAGTATAGAGCTTTAAGCTATGTACTCTTTGGAAATGAGCTATTTAAAAAGACTGCAGAAGGAGTTTACTAAAATGTTTAGGTGAGACTGAAGCTTATATAGCTTTGTCAAACGTGCATAGTGGTGCATGTGGTGCACACCAGGCAGGTCACAAGATGAAATGGTTACTATTCCGACAAGGGATGTATTGGCCAACAATGTTAAAGGACTGTGTAGAATTTGCAAAAGGATGTCAAGAATGCCAAATTCATGCAGGCATGCCTCATGTGCCTGCAAATGAGTTACACTCTATTATAAAGCCTTGGCCATTCAGAGGTTGGGCTTTAGATCTGGTTGGGGAAATTCGACCAGCTTCTTCAAAGGGGAAAAATACATTTTGGTTGGAGTAGACTATTTCACTAAGTGGATTGAAGCTATACCACTGACAAATGTAGATCAGGAGGCAGTTATAGAATTCATCCAGAAGCACATAATTTATAGGTTTGGAATACCAGAAACTATAACCACTGATCAAGGATATGTGTTTACTGGAAGAAACATGCAGGCATTTGCAAAAGAGACAAGTTTTAAGTTATTAACTTCGACACCTTATTATGCTCAAGCAAATGGACAGGTCGAAGCAGCCAACAAAGTTGTGATAAATCTGATAAAAAAGCATGTGGGTAAAAAACCTAGGAATTGGCACAAGACTCTGGATCAAATCCTTTGGGCTTGTCGAACGTCTCCTAAAGAGGCAACTAATTCTACCCCATTTAAGTTAACTTATGGGCATGATGCAGTATTACCAGTCGAAATCTATTTACAATCAATACGAATTCAAAGGCATCATGAAATTCCATCTGAGACTTATTGGAGTATGATGATGGATGAGTTAGTTGATTTAGATGAGGAGAGGTTACGTGCTTTAGAGTTGATAAAAAGGCAGAAAGAAAGAGTCGAAAAGTTTTACAATAAGAAAGTAAAATTTAAAGCCTTTTTAGTTGGTGATTTGGTTTGGAAAGTAATTTTGCCCATGGAAAAGAAAGATAGATTGATGGGAAAATGGTCTCCTAAATGGGAAGGACCTTTCCAAATTTTAAGAGTTTTTTCAAATGGCGCATATGAAGTCGAAGAAATGGAAAAAGATAAAAGAATACTGAAAATAAATGGCAAATATTTGAAGAAATATAAGCCAACATTGCAAGAAATAAAGATAGAAATGGAATAAAATTGCAAAAAGCTTGTCTTCGCCAAACAGATGGCGTGAGTAACATTACATATAAAAATTCTTAGAAAAAATCCCCTATTTCTATTACAAACTACTGTTGGAGAAAAGTTGCTTTGAGTTCATCAAATTTCTTCTGTTGAAGTTGAATTCGACGTTCACAGAGGCTTTTACTAACAGTCAGTTCGTCAATTTCTCTGTGGAGTTGTTGGGCTGTTTCTGCATGTTGAAGCCCTTTCTGAAGCTCTTTGTCAATTTCCTCTTGGTTGGGTTGTTGGAGGCTGGCTTGACGTTCCTTCTCTTGGAGGATCTTCTTCTGAAGTTCGACAATCTGAGCTTGATAAGCCTGGATGTTACTTTCACATTCAGCAGCAGCTTTGGAGTAATCTTTAGAAAGTCTGTTTAGCTCTGAGATTCTATCAGTCGAAGAAGCTACAACATTCCACTCTGAGACTTGCTTTTCAGATTTAGTTGTGATGCTCTGAGAAAACTCTTTTTGGCGAAGCAAGTCAGCACTCACCGAATCAATCATAAACATCAGGTCCATTACCAGACGACTCTCCTCAGTAGAAGCCTCCAGGAGATTGGCTTGTTTTAGAAGTTTCTTCAGGTCATATTGTGCAGAGGGGTTTTCGGCCAGAGCTTCAAATAAGTCTACCCCAAGGATCTTTGCCTTAATCTCAGCCATGACAACACTAATTGGTTGAACTTCAGAGGTAGCCCCAGAAGTTGTCGAGCTGCTGTGGGAAGAGTCCTGAAAGTTGTACCTGGAGCTGAGTAAGGCTTTCAGATATTCCAGAGGTTTTCTTACTTTCAGGCTTTCAATTTCTTCATGAGACAAGCTTGTCGAACCCGTATTTAGAGGAATTTCTGTTGGAGTTTCTGCTGGAGTAGGAACAGCTTGGGCACTTCCTCCAGGGTTCAAGCTTGTGTCTGGATGCTTCGACAGATCTGTTTCTTCTTCGACAGCCTCCTTGTCAGCCTCTGCTATATCAATTGGCCCTTGTAATTGTGCATCTTGATCTTGAGCAGTTTTTTCTTCCACAGTAAATTCTGGGCGAAGAGGGGAATTGTTGTTGTAGGATTCTGGGTCACTGATGTCGAAGTCACTGAAGGTCTGAGGGCCATAAACACCAGCATCTGGAGTGGTTTCTTCCAGAAGTCGTTCAGCTAAAGTCTTCTCAGAATCAGAAGGGATAAGCTCTTCCTGGACTTTGGAAGTTTCTTCAACATCAAGGTTAACTTGAAGTCAACAGAAAAGGGAAGTTAAAAGAAGAAACAATGCAGTTTAAACTACGAATATTGTCAGTCGAAAATAGAAATACCTGAGGAATCTCAGTATGAGTGCCTGAATCCCCACTCTTCTCACTTCTTGAAGGAATCTTGGTGATTGGACTGGTGGGGGGAGTTCTTCGGTTGACAATGGATCTCTGGGATGCCACTGTTTTTATTCTCATGCCTTTGTTCCTTTTGAGGGGTTGTGGCTCAGGGGATTCATCTTCAGATTCTTCGACGCTCACCTCTTTTTCTTCTTGTTTTCTTTTGGTGGCTGGTGTGCGAGTTACCTGAGGTGTGCAAAAAAGGAAATGTGTTCAGTATTGAGAATATTGAAATTTATACAAAAGGAAAAAGTGGGATGCCTTTGTATGTCGAAACCTTTTTAGCAACTGTGGGTGATTTTTCGACCTGTTTGGAAGAGGTCCCTTCACCAGGGGTTTTCTTGCTAGTTATTCTAACAGCTGAAAGAAAAGAAAATGAATGAACATGGATATAAAACATGTAGAGTTAGAAATAAGAAGAGGGATTGTATTTCTTCGACACCTTCAAGAATAGGAGATTCCACACTAACGTGTTATATTCCAACATGAAGGTGCCCTGGGAAGTTGCCCAAATAATACTTCGTCGGAACCACACGTTCAGCAAGTTTTTTGCTAGACTTGCGAAGCAGCTTTAAGTCAGACCCACACACAAACCAATCTGGAAATAGAGGGCACAAGGCCACACCAAATTCTTCAGAAAGAAGTGGGGAAACTTTGGAGGAAATGAGGTGTAAGCAAAATTGTAGCGTGCATGTGATGGGATATATGAAGGCAACCCCAACTTATCCATCTTTTCTGAAAATTTTTGTTTTAAAGTCACTGCTGCTTCGCCTATGGTTCGACGAAGATCATTTGGCCTGTAAATAGTTTCAAAATATTTTTGAAATATTTGAATTTCTTTGATATGTTTATCCGTACCTTTCTTCTTTTTATCCTGCACAAAAGCAAAGGCATTCGTCAGGAGTGTGTTGAAAGTTTTTACATCAAAGAATTTGTTAAGGTAGTACTCCTTCCACCAAACGTCGAAGTCCTCAGTGCACAAGTAGTTTGGTCGAAATATTGTAGGGTGGACCTCCAAAGATTCGTCGAAGAATTTGTTATACAATTCTAGACTTTTTTCAAAGTTATGAAATGAATTGTAGAACAAAATGGAGCCTTTCTTGAGGTAGATGGGTTTTGTTTTCATCTGGGTTAACCCAAATTGTCTGGCCACCAGGTTAGGTTGATAGACAATGAGGGAAACCTTGGTGTTATTGAGGCTGTGGTGGGAAAAAAGATGTCTTGGTATGAGGAAGGATTCCCAGATGGATATGTATGAATCCTCTTCCTTTTGGTTTTCTACTGGGAGTTTCCTAGTGAACCATTTAGGACCCACAATCCTGTTGGCGAAGGGCGCCATGGATGGAGTAAATTTGTAACGTTTTGCGAACATCATCACATAGCTAGTGAAGGCTTGTCGAAGGCCTATTCCTTCGTCAGTAGGTGTTAGTTGAACTAGCCTAGGCCATTCGACACGCATGTCTTTTACTTCCTCTTCGTCAACTGGTCTCTTTATGGGGATGCAAGCTTCGAAGGTGGCATTCAGCCACAGTTGTAAAAGCCAGAAGGGGCATGTTAGGCTGATGGTTCCTTTTTCCTTGATGGTTTTCAGGTTGCTTACACTCTCACTTAGAGACTCATAAATATTTGCCAGAAGCATTTCACTTAGACAAAACGCAACTCCAGTATGAAGTTGATTGGCAATAGTAATGTAGCTTCTGGCAACTTGGAGGGATCTGGTGCAGAAAACAAACTTTGCTAACCACAAAGTGAGGAAGGCTACATGTTCTTTGTCGGAAACCTCTTCAGTATCTTTGCCTTGATGATGAGCAATAAATAAGGAATAACCAGCATGCTTCGTGTCGAATCCTATAGGGTCTTTGTTTAGATGTTCAGGATTGAAGATTTCGCCTATAGGACTAAGGCCTGTAATGGCTGCTATGTCGAAGAGAGTTGGGGTGACCATCCCACAAGGGAGGTGGAAGTTGTTGTAAGTGTTGTCCCAAAAGTATAGGGAAGCCAGCAACATATTCTGGCAATAACGTGGGCCTTCTTTCGACAATTGAATCAGGTCATAAATACCTGTTTTCTTCCAGAATTTTCCCTTAGTTTTTTTGACTCTATTAAGCCAGGCTAGATAATCTGAAGGATCTTTTGTTAAGGGAGGGCTCCTAAAGATCCTATTTTGATTTAAATACGACAAATCTAAGTCTGTCGAAGCTAATGGGATTTCAGATTTTTTAGAGGATGTTTCGACGGGTTGAGGGTTCTTACTGGCACCTATTGGTTTAGAGGCAGAATAGGAAGGATAAAAATCCTTTAAACGGTTTTGGTCAGCGTTAGGGTCAGAGAGTGGACCTAACATTGCATGGTGAACCCCAGAAATTAAAATAGGGATCAGTACCTGAGATCTGTAGATGCTAGCTTTCTCCCTCTCATTTGGGGGTTCTGGGATGTACTGTTGTTGATTTACTTGCGTTGGTCCAGACAGTGTGTGAGTAGGAGGGAGATCAGTGGTCTTCTTTTCTTTCTTAGCACTACGGTCAGCAACATTCTTTGGGGGCGCCATTGTTAAGCAAAGATTAGAGCTGGAGTAACAGAAGGTTTAATGGGTTTAAATGGAGATTTTCTTTTGATAGAGAAGAAGGAGTCTGAGAGTTTAAAAAGGACAAAAGGTTTGGGAGATGGTATTTATAGAAGATGACAGAATATGAAAAATAAATAAAAAATAAAAGAAAAGAAAAAGACGTCTCAATTTGGTCATGGGAAACGTGCCTCTTGATCAACGGTGATGATCAAAAGTGACGGTTGGTGGGAACCCATGATTAGCTAGGATATAGGGTTATGGAAGGTTGTGTATAAACGTGGGCTAGATGAGACGTTTTTTCAGAAAGTTGAAATCATGGTGTTTTCTTGGGACTCAACAAAATCACTTTACAATTAATGAAACTGGCAGGTTGTCAGAAGTCATTTCGACAGCAAAAGATGTTTTTTCTAAAGTTTAGTCGAAAACATCTTTGCTGGGGGGAAATTTGTAGGCTCATAATTTCGACACCATGAATTTGAGATATAAAGTCATTTTTTGCTAAAGGGATAATCATCAGATAAGGGAAAGAAGAAATGAAGATATTCAGAAGTTGTTGACAAGGCTGAATATTCAGGTTTTTCGACAGGAGTACAAATAATGCTCCGGCAAGCAAAGTTTGGAGACCTTTTTTATAGTTTGGCATTGGACAAGATAAGTATGTTTTTCGACACTTCGACAAAAGAGAGGTTTTTGACAGAAGCATTGGTTTGTAAGGTTTGAAGAGTTTCTCCTTCTTCGAAATTTCGACAAATGAAGAGATGCAACACTTCGTCACCAAAAGGGAAGAATTCAAATTTAAAAGTTGCAACCTTTGGCAGTTGGACGCGTGGAAGTTTCAGAAAAGAAGATTGCATGCAGGCTGACAATTGTCATCTAGTTAGAATTTTCCCGTTCTAGGCAGTTATTTTGTTTGTATATAAATAGGGTAGTTTGTTGTAGAATGCGTGTGTGAAAACTTATACAATAATCCTGTAAAATACTCTAAGTACCCAGTGTGAGAGAAATGAGTCTGATATTTGGAACAATGTATGTGTTGAACACCATTTTCTTCCAAGTTATTTAAATTATTAGTTTTGTTTTATCAAATTACTTTACTTTCAATCTCTTTACTTTCCTGCAAATTTTATATACTTTTCGTCATTTTTCTTACTTTTGTTCAACTTTCATTTTATTTTACTTTTACATTCAAAACATTCAACATTGTTACATCATTAACAAGACAAACCACAAACAATTAACAACACTAAGAGTAATTCGACAACCAATTGCACATGTGTCCTAGGACTTGTTTGGTTGGTCCTGCAAGTAACCCAGTTTTTTAAGAGATTGGTTAACCAGAGGTTGTTCGTCAGAAATCGCAGCGAACATTGAGATACAGGTTTTAACATTTGATTAGAACCATCATCCTTAGGCTTAGGTTTGTTACTTCTGAAAAACTCATTTTTAGAGCCAACAAATCCAAGCCCTGATAGGTCTTTATCACTTCTTCTTATCTGAAGAATTTCATTAAGTTTTTCAGATCCATTGTTCAACAATATGATTGACTTGGTCATTTGATCAAGCTGGAAGTTCAGTAAAGATACTTCATCATTCAGAAGAGATATAGTAGAGAGATTCTATGTCCTTTCAGCCTCCAGAGTTGCAATAATATCCTGTTTTTTTCCTCCTTCTAGCAGCATTTGATCACATCTCATGTATATCTTGTTATACATATCAACAAGTTCTTCATACGTCAACTCTTCTTCCTTGGAGTCTTCATCAAGCATACATGTCCCTGTCAAGACATTGATATGTTTAACTGATTCTTCTTCAAAATCACTCTAAGAATCTCCATCAGACCATGTAACGAACATACCTTTCTTTTGCCCCTTCAGGTAGGTAGGACATTTAGCTCTAATATGGACAAACCCATCACACCCATGGCATTGAACTCTTCTGTTTTGACTTGACTTCTCTTCAGCTTTTGTGTTTAACCCAGTTGATCTGCTGATGTCAGAGGCAATGTTCTTGACATTTGATCTTGACCAGAAATACATCCTCTTCAATACCTTGTTGAATTGTCTTCTTATCATGGCAACAACATCTTTCAGACTTTCCTTGTTCTCCACCTCACCTCTTTCTGCTCCCTCCTCAATATTTGACACAAGAGTTATGCTTTTGTTCTTCTTTTCAGGTACATCATTGAGTCCCATCTCAAAAGTCAGAAGGGATCCATTAAGGTCTTATACCTTCATGTTGCAAATGTCCTGAGCTTCTTCTATTGCAGTCACCTTCATAGCAAATCTCTTGGGAAGCAATCTGAAAATTTTCCTCACTAGCTTTTCATTAGACATATTTTCTCCTAAGGCTCCTAAGGCATTATCAATATCCAGAATGTTCATATGAAAATCATGAACAATCTCATCTTCCTTCATTCTCAGATTCTCAAATTTGGTGGTAAGCATTTGAAGTCTTGACATCTTGACTTTAGAGGTTCCTTCATGAGTGGTTCTAATAATGTCCCAAACTTCTTTGGCATTTTGACAATGATGCACGGGCCTGAATATGTTTTTATCAATGCCATTGAATAAGGCATTCAATGCTTTATAATTGTATAGTGCCAACTCATCCTCTTTGTAGATGTCTTGAATTGGCAGAATTTTTGACCAACAAGAAATATTGAATTCAGTTCAGAATGTCCTATCAAATGTTGAGACATTATCAAACAGAGTATATGAACTTATTTCAGGATGTCTCACCAGATGTTGGGACATTGTGTAAATGACTTAAGTTCAGTTTTTCAGGATGTCCCAACAGATGTTGAGACATCTCAAACCTGCTACCAGAATTAATTATTGACTAACTGATCAGAGATATTTAAGGAGAGTTATCTAGAATTAATTAATGATGGATAAAAACAGAACAAGGCGCATCTGTAGGGAGTTTTATATTGAAGATTCATATTAAAACAGAAGACCTAAATCACCTAGAATCTAGGAAGTAACAAACCCTAAATTCAAGGTGGAAGCTGCATGCGCATTAGGGCTGGATCATCCTACAGAAAGCCCAAATTACAGACACCTATTTAATCAACAGAAACTCACAGAATTGAGTACGAATTTCAGAAGACAAAATAGGGTGTCTAGTGTTTTAATAGCAGGTTGTTTAATTGTACCACTTTATGAGCTTTTAAGCAAAAGTGCATTTGTGACTTGATTGAAACTGTGAAGTAAGATCAAGCTGTTTTGTTTGAAGTATGACTTCAATTTCATTAAACTTGTAAATAAAATCACTGTGTGATTGAGGGGGAGTGAGTAGGGTACTCTTATCTAAGTTGTGTCTTAGGTAGAAATTGCATTGGGTAGTTATTAAGTGATAGATTAAACAGGGTGGTTTAAGTCTAGAATTAATATTACTTATAGTGGATTTCCTCCTGGCTTGGTAGCCTCCAGATGTAAGTGTGGTTATACACTGAACTGGGTTAACAAACTTCTGTGTTGTTTACTTTTCTTGCTTTTTAAATTTTGGTTAAATCTGTCAAGTGTTGGGACATCTCTTAGGACATCTCATACCTGATCACAGAATTTCAATTGGCATCAGAGCAGGCACCCTGCCTGTTTATACTGGGTGAGATCTAGGGAATACAAATTCTGTAACATGGACAGAGATATAGGGTCAGTAAATAGACCACCTATTCTGGATGGATCTAATTATGACTACTGGAAGCCAAGAATGATTGCATTCTTAAGATCACTTAACAACAGGGCATGGAGAGCAGTCAACATTGGATGGGATTATCCTGTCCAAGATACCAAAGATGGATCAAAAGTGCTGAAACCTGAAGAAGAATGGAGTAAGGAAGAAGAAGATTCAGCACTAGGCAACTCAAAGGCCTTAAATGCTTTATTCAATGGCATTGATAGTGTCGCTCCCGGGATTTTCATCCTAGTACAAACGCGAAAGTGGCGCGGAAAAGGTAGAGTCGCCAGCCAGACATTTTTATCCCGAATGAATGGGAAAGGTAATGTTGCACAAACCTGAGGAAGAAGGAAAGGACAAGGCCTTGCGAACCAAAGATCTGAGTTCGGGAGTCGGTTACGACCTGGGAAGGTCTTAGCACCCCAGATCGTCCGTCGTACCCGACGGGATCCACGCTTGCTTGTTTTGTTTCAAAGGGTGAGAAATAATAATGCTGCTGAACAAATGAACCGCGAACTGGGAACTGGAATGAAAATGAGAAGGGGAATCGGAAAAGAAAATGGAAAGAAAGGGGGAAATGTAGGGAAAATAAAGAATGTGCTCGAACGGGCCCTACCCCGCTGCCTACGTACCTCATCAGGACAATGAGGATCAGAGACGCCGTAGTTCCCCTAACTAGGGGTAGAAAAGAAATTGCTTGTGAATTAAAGGCTTGAACTGCCTATGCCATTGCTCAGGTGTTGCAGACTCGGACGACGAGTGCGTAACCGTCTTGCAAAATGACAAGTAGGAGCAAGTTCGCGTACAGAGTGAATAAGGTGAGAAAAGAATTCCCGAAGGAAAGACGTTTATTGTTTGTTTGTGTTTTTTAGAAGCTTTTATGAATGTGTCACAAGGAAGTGAACTCAAGCTCTCACCAATGGAATGTGCACTTGTCACTACATTCCAAGATGGAATAATAGAACAAGCACACTCAAGTAAGGAGAAGATCCCCAAAACTTGAACCCAAAGACTAGGGCTTAGGCTCACTAACTTGCTTAATTATTAAGTGTTTTTGGTTATTTACATGAAGAAGTGTTTTTTATGCTTTTCTTTATGAAGAAGATACCTTGATCAGACTTGTGCATCACAAGGTAAACTTGTACTATCCCAAGATGGGAAGACTACAAGCATACCTCATGGAATAAGGCTATGGATCAATGTATCACTTCACCTTTATTAAAGTGTTTTTTAGAGTTATGAGATGAGAAGAGAAGAAGAACCAAAAGGATCTCAAAGGAAAAATTCTAAAGGGGGACTAAAATAGTCCTAAGTATTCACATGCATGGATATCCTAAGGGTTAGTGAGGTTTCTATCCTAATGAAGAAGTAAAGAAGAAGATAGAAGAAGGGATGAGAAAGGCCTAGGCCCAACAAAAGAGGGTTAGTTCACATAAACATAAAAGGAAGAGATAAGAATTAGAGATGTGGAACTCAATTCCCACATCTCACACTTACCACAGCCCCTGCAAGGTTAGCATGCACAAGTGAACAACAATGAACAAATTAACATAACATCATCCAACAATCAGAAATGAAATGAAGTAAACAAATGCTTAATGCTAATTCAACTCAAAGAAATAAAGATGAGAAGCTTATGACTTAACATGAGGCAACATGAATACATATGGAAACAAGTGCGCACTTACGAAAAATGTAATACAAAACACACAAAATACAAACACAAAGTTCAAAACCAGAATCATAATGACATAAATAATGGCTTAAGAGTCCAGCAAGATGAAGAGAGAAGTCACACAATACCAAACAATATCAAAATAGAAGCCATGGAACCAAAAGATGGAATTTAAACCCTTAAAGAAACAAATGACTTGAATATGAAGCAAACTCAAAAATTTAGAAGAACCAAGACCTATACTAGGACCAGGAAGGTATCCACACCCCAAAGGAACCCCAAATTAGAAGAAGAAGTTGGCACAAGTGCCCTTCTAAGCCTACAAGAGATCTAATGAACCAAAAGAAGCAAAATGAGACAAGGTGAGAATAAAAATCCACAAATAAACAACCAGCCATCTAAAAATTCTACAACTGAACCCAAATGATCTTAAAACACATTATATCAACTTGCCAAAAGGACTTGCAAAAATTCAGAAAGGAACTAGGTCAAATGGATGTATAAACACAAGCTAGGACAAAAAACTTACACCACAAGATATCAGATCAAAACTCAAGAAATAATTTCCTAAAAATTTTGAGAAAAATCACATGGAAACTAGAAGATCTTAGGAACACAATGCAAAAAGAATGGGATCAAAACTCCAAATATTGAAGTCTATGGAAAATTTACAAGACAGACTGGTCAAGAAATGAAGCAAATGAAGCCATGTACATTGGTGATTTAATTCTGGCACGTGGATCAATGAAAAAAATAAAATAAAAATGTGACAAAATTTTAGAGACACAAAGAAACATCTATGATTTATTTGGGAATTTTTAGATGATTATAACTATTTTATTTGAATTAAAAATGAAACTGAATAAAGAGAAATTAAAATGAAGAAAAAGAAGTTGAAGGAAATGAGATGGGGGTGCGATTGGCAAGGATTTTAGGCTGAGTTCGCTTGGGCCAGGCAGGGAGGGGTGCTACTAGCGAATCCGGGCCAAGGCCCGTCCGAAACCACCATTAATCAAAAAGCTAAATCAGTTTTTTTTTTTATCTTTTTATATTTATGAACAAAATGTTATGTGACTTCATATCAACCGGTGCACTTCATTTAAATGAAGGAGGAAATAAAATAATAAGAAGAAGCCTAAGCACCTTGCGGACCAACCAGGAGGAGACACGTCATCGTCTCCTCCACCCCCATGCATGAAGAACTCGACGCAACAGCAGCAACAAACACAGCATTAGCAACAACTTTCATTCAATTTCATCTTAGCATAACTTTCTCAAAACTCAACGAAAATCAAAAGTGTAAACACCAAAATTCAACTAGGAAATGAGATCAACGCAGCTAGATCGAAACAGAACCGATACAAACGCTTGAACACACAGAAATATCGTGCCAAAGTAACACCACCACGTGCGGTTTTGATCGTCGCCGCGAACACAATTTCAGAAACTAATAAAACACTTATCCACATGAAGCATAGATCATAAGGATCACAAATCTACTAGCAAAACTCAATGAAACGCACTGTGCAATTCAAGTTAGGCAAAACAAGCAAGAATACCGAAATCGAAATTTCATTACTAGATGCTTACTAACACCAATCCATTCAAGCACAAATAAACAGTTATTAACAACTTCAAGGCACACTATAACAACACTAAACTCACAGCAAACAGATCGAGAATGCTAACCTGTTTGAAGCTTTTTTTCGAAATCTCCGGAAAATCCAAGCTCCCACACGCGTTGGTCAAATAAAGACTTGAAGATGGTGATGATGCTAAGAGGATAATGATCTTCTTTATGATGCTAGTGATGGCCAAAATCCAGCAATGAATAGAAGAACAATCAAGATCTACAGCTTGTTTTCGGTGAGAGAGATGTAGAGATCTTGAGGATGAAGAATGAGATGAGGATTTTAGATCTAGAAACTTCTTTTTTCTGTTATTCAGTTAAGCTTGCAATGAGAGAAGAGAGAGAGGTTGAAGAATGTGATGTGAGAAAATGGAGCCGAGACAGAAGAATGAATCATAGTGTGTCTTATATGGGAGTCATGTGTGAGTGAGAAAAAGGAGTGAAAAAACGTGAAAATGTGAGAAAGAGAGTGAAAAAGGTGAACTGCATGAGATTGTATGGGAGAGTAGCATGTGTTATGTGAGTGGAAGTTAGAATCAGTGAGTGAGAGGAAAAAGTGAGGGAGTGTGACGTGAGGGAAAGAAAAGGAGAAAAAGTGGTGTGAGGTGAGAGAAGGTGTATGGCGCGTGAGGAGTGTGAGGGAGTGTGGCGTACAGGAGTGCATGAGAGAGAGAAAAAAGAGGGAAAAAAATGTGAAGTGAGCCTGGGAATTATTGCATGTACCACTCTTGTACAACTTTTTTTTTGATAACATTTCCACTAAAAGCAAAAAGCACATAAAAGGTGATATGTGGGTGGCCTTGGTCACGTGGGAATGGGGGTGACCCATTAAAAAAAGTTTGGAAAAATATTATAAAATGTGACACTCATAAAAAGAAAGTGGGCCAATGAGATTGTGACAAAAATGCATCCAAAAACCCTAAAAATGTATCAAACTTCAAAAATTCATATCTTGAGTTCTAAAAATGCTATGAAGGTGTTCTTGGACTTTTCGGAAAGGGAAAATCGTGATCTACAACTTTTGTGTTCACCGGAAAATCATTCGGAGCTTTTTAGCACATGAAATAATAGCTTGAAGTTTCGGGACAAATAATTTCTAAAAATGGAAATTTCTAAACTTCCAAATTTAGCAACTTTTGCATACTCCCGATTTTTGACATTTGAGCTCAACTGAATTATTCCTTGACATGATATGACCTCACAAATTGATAATCCTGATTAAAAAACCTGAAATTTTCATGTTGACTTTTTTGACTGCAACGTTGACTTTCTTGCTTTTCCTTCAAGTAACTAGACCAAATCTTGACTTCTTCAATGAATTTTTTCTCAAACTTCATATATAAGCCATGCAGACCAAATGAGATCCTTTGCCCACAAGAAATGGTCAAAGTTAAGAGGATAGGAGGATCTGGCCCATAACCCTAATCAGGATTTCCCTCATACAGGAGAAAAGTTGTACTCTTGAACTTCTGATGAAATAACTGACTTCCCTAAGGAAATTTCTCACCAAATTTCATCCCTAAGATCCCCTTGTCATATAAGGAACTTTGCCCAGATGAAATGGCCAAAGTCTCAAGGATCTCATGCTTGAAAGTGAAACCCTAATTTGGGATCATTGTGTAGGAGCTTGCCCTAGCTTGGGTTCTCTGATACTCTCCCAACCTCTTGAGTTTTTGTGACTGATCTTGAACTTGTGAATGCCATGTAGATTCCTCATGGGACTTGGACAAGTCCACTGGGCCTCTTGTTATAGCTTATAATACCTCAAATCCACCCACAGATGATCATATGCCTAATGCTAGGTCATGAGAATGTTATGCTTCATATTTCCATGATATGATGCTGAGGAAATGATATGAGTATGATGAATATGATATGATATGATGCTTAAAATGAAGAGGGCAAATTTGGGGTGTTACAGCTGCCCCTATTCAATCAACTGTTAATCTGAAGAGGATGAGAGCAACGACTATCAGACATTCGAGATAAACTGTGATTGAATACCAAAAAGACCTGAAATTTGCACTCTGACGAAGAATGCAACACTGGGAAATAAACCCAACCAGATGACGCTCTGGGGATATGAGGTGGAGAAAAAGCATACGAGCTTCTTCCAAGTTGAAACTGATATCTGGAATAATACCATGTTGACAGACGAGTCTTCAAACCATCCTGTGACGCCAGGAACCGGACGTACGAGTCCTCAAAACACTGCAATACAACAATCTGAGACAGACGAGTCTTCAAACAATCCTGTGACGCCAGGAACTGGACATACGAGTCCTCAAAACACTACAATACAACAGTCTGAGACAGACGAGTCTTCAAACAACCCTGTGACGCCCGGAACTGGACATACGAGTCCTCAAAACACTACAATACAACAGTCTGAGACAGACGAGTCTTCAAACAACCCTGTGACGCCAGGAGATGGACGTACGAGTCCTCAAACACTGCATATAGCATGAGACAGACGAGTCTCCTTCGGATTTACCTGTTACGCCAGGACCGGTAATGCACTTAAGTCTGTGGGATAGACATGCAATCAAGGTAGACGAACCTTCTTCATATATTATCCGCGGATATATGGTATAAGACAGACGAGTCTTCTGAGCAAACCTGTTACGCCAGGTGCAGCAACAACAATAATTGATGCCTGAGACAGACGAGCCTCCTTCGGATTTACCTGTTACGCCAGGACCGGTAACCATTTTGACATTTAATTCCCACTGTCAGGATTCGAAACCTCTTCAATACAGACGAGTATTGGATGATCATCAAGATAACACAGACGAGTGCTATAAGTCAATGATACAGACGAGTATCAGACGATGATCTGAGAAACACAGACGAGCGTTTCAGGCGATGATACAGACGAGTATCAGCCACTGGTATAGACGAATACCAGAGATTCAAACACAGACGAGCATTTGAAGTAGTCACAGAAATATTAGGGTAAACAGTAAATCTTCACATTCAGGTGTAAGCTAGCACAGACGAGTGCTGAGGACGATACAGACGAGTATCCAGGCAAAGCAGACGAGCTTCAGAACACAAACGACTTCTGGGGGATAAAAGCAGACGAGCTTCAACAAACACATACGAGTGCTGGACAGTTGCAGACGAGCAACAATAGAGAACACATATCAAGGCACAGACGAGTACGGCGAATGATCCAATATCAAACACAGACGAGTGCTGGGATGTTGCAGACGAGCAACAACAAATATCATATCGGAATACAGACGAGTGTTGAGGAGTTGCGGACGAGCAACTATCATAACCAAACACGGACGAGTGCTGGAAATTGCAGATGAGCAATAACAGAGGTATCGTAACACAGACAAGTGTTGAGAATCAACAGCAAAATAATACATCTCAAAGCACAGACGAGTGCTGGAATTTGCAGACGAGCAATCACCAACTGATATAATCAAACACAGACGAGTGTTTGAAATTGCAGACAAGCTAAATCGAAGTAATCAAGGACCACTGCTGGAGAAAACAAATGAGCAATACCACTGAGCTAACACAGACGAGTGTTAAAAGATGCAGACGAGCAACCATAAAGCAGTGATATGTCCTTGCTGGGGAAAACTTGCTTAGGGATAACACGTACGAGCGTTGAAGATTGCAGACGAGCAACAAACGAATGCCTGATCGGCAACAAGAGATACAACTCTGCAGGGGAGAACAAGTCAAGAGGTCTGGATACCCGTTCTGACTGAGGTGATGAATACCTGGCTGTATCATCAAATAAACCAACAATAGGGCAACTTTGCTGAGAAATATTTCACGAACGGAGGTGGAAATCAAATATGAACTCTGTGGGGACCAGATCATCTTCAGACTTGGCTGGGGAAACTTCTTGGGCAAATACTCTGGCTGGGGAGAGCATCTGATGTTTCAAGACTCTGAGGGAGTATCCGGCTTTCAGTTACACCTGCTGGGGAGGACTCTTGCTGATGATAAAATGCTGTTAATTCCATCTCTGATGATGTCAGGCTTTCAGGCACCTGTTGGATATACTCCACTGGGGAAGAATGGACTGCTACTTCACTGGGGAAGAAGAAACTGCTTGGGCTGTTGCCAAGGCTTGGTTGGAGGAAATCTCTGATAGACAAGTCAGGATTTCAGATACCTGCTGGGGGAAGAAATCTCTACTTGGGGAGATACTCTACTGGGGAAGAGTAAATTGCTTGAGAGAATGTGACGCCATCCTGCAACCTGCAACAACAGAAAACACACGTGTGTCCCGGGGATTTGCATGGAATGATCAGTTCATCCATCATCACCCGACACTCAAAGAGGGTTACAGTTTCCCTGCATGTCAGTTTTCTTATCAAAATTATTACCATGTTTAGATGCAATGCTATTTTTGCCAAAAATTTAGGACATTTTGCAAACAAAAATAAACACACACAGCTTTTTGACTGAATATTATTTTATTGAATGGCCTCTGAATAGGCAAAGATTTACATCAGGAAGCAACCACCTGGAAAGAGGTAGCCACTATAAAACTGAGAAAAGAAACTATCCTAATGGCAATGTACACGGCATTCCAAGGAGTTCCATTTCTGCTATGACCTGCATGTCTTCAAGACTCTCCATTCTGCTTTGGCTTTCTGAGGGGACGAGGGAACTGTTTCCTATCCTTCCGACATTGTCAAACTGTCCAAGACGATGACGCAGTTTAGATAACTTGGATCACAGTTGTTCGCGTATTCCCTTATTTTGCGTGGATCGCCCTATCGGGTTTTCAATCCACCGGGATACCCTTTTTTGCCTGAGCTGTCCAATGTGGCTTTTCAACTCAGCGGGTGTACATTTTTTTTATATTTATTTCCCTAATTTTTTCCCGAGCTTTTTATTCTGTCTTTAGCTCGCCGGGATGCCCTTTCTTGCCTGGACTTACATTCTGTTTTTGTGTCCAGCGGGTCTCTTTATGCGAAGTATTTTTTAACTGCGTCCGAGTTAACAGGGGATGGGAAGTCTTCTCCATCCATAGTGGTGAGCATCAGCGCTCCCCCTGAGAATACTTTCTTCACTATGAATGGTCCTTCGTAGTTTGGGGTCCACTTGCCCCTGTTATCTGAACCTGGAGGAACGATTCTCTTCAACACAAGCTCTCCCACTCGATACTCTCGAGTACGTACTCGTTGATCGAATGCCCGCTTCATTCTCCTCTGATAAAGCTGACCATGACAGATAGCCGCTAATCTCTTTTCCTCAATTAGACATAGATGATTGTAACGAGCGTGCACCCATTCAGCCTCATCCAGTTTGACATCCATCATCACGCGCAGTGAAGGAATCTCTACTTCAACAGGCAGGACTGCTTCCATGCCATACACTAGAGAGAAGGGAGTTGCCCCTGTTGACGTCCTGACCGACGTTCGGTACCCATGCAAAGCAAACGGTAACATCTCATGCCAATCCTTGTAGGTGACAACCATTTTCTGCACAATCTTCTTGATATTCTTGTTAGCTGCCTCTACCGCACCATTCATCTTTGGTCGGTAAGGAGAAGAATTGTGATGCTGTATTTTGAAGTCCCGACATAAGTCTGCCATCATCTTGTTGTTGAGATTAGAACCATTATCAGTAATGATCCTTTCGGGCACTCCATATCTGCATATGATATCTCTTTTCAGAAATCTTGCCACCACTTGACGAGTGACATTGGCATAAGACGCTGCTTCTACCCACTTGATAAAGTAATCAATCGCGACCAGGATGAAGCGATGACCGTTCGAAGCAGTTGGCTCAATCTTCTTGATCATGTCAATGCCCCACATAGAGAAAGGCCAAGGAGATGACATGACATTGAGCGGGTTAGGAGGAACATGCACTTTATCTGCATATATTTGGCACTTGTGGCATTTTCGAGCGAATGAACAACAGTCTGCATCCATTGTCATCCAGTAATACCCTGATCTCAGCAGTTTCTTTGCCATAGCATGCCCTCCTGCATGGGTACCAAAAGATCCTTCATGGACTTCCTGCATCAACAGACTTGCTTCGTGTCCATCCACGCATCTGAGCAAGACCATGTCGAAGTTCCTCTTGTACAAAACCCCGTCTGTGTTTAAGAAGAAACTAGCAGCAAGTCGTCTCAAGGTCTTTTAATCTTTGGAAGATGCCCCTGTTGGGTATTCTTGCTTCTCCAGGAATAACTTGATATCAAAATACCAAGGTTTCTCGTCAGACACGGCGTCTACAGAGAAAGCATAAGCTGGAGAGTCAAGCCTGGAAATGTCAATTCTGGGCACAAAATTCCAACGCAGGACTTTAATCGACGAAGAGAGAGTGGCCAAAGCATCGGCAAATTGATTTTCGTCACGTGGTATGTATTTGAGCTCAACTGTCGTGAAGAATGTCAACAGTTTTCTAGCATAATCCCTGTACGGAACTAGATGCTCTTGATGCGTATACCATTTGCCGGTAATTTGGTTAATGACGAGGGCTGAATCTCCGAATATATCGAGGTTCTTAATCCGAAGATCAATTGCCTCCTCTATTCCCATTATACACGCCTCGTATTCCGCTTCATTGTTGGTGCAGCCAAAAGTAATTCTGGCAGCGAAGGGTAAGTGAACACCTTCAGGAGTAATAAGTACGGCACCAACTCCACGACCATTGATATTGACAGCCCCATCAAACATCAACTTCCATTTGGATTCAGGGTCAGGCCCCTCCTCCGGAAGTGGTTCCTCATAATCGTTTGTTTTGAGGTACATGATGTCCTCATCAGGGAAATCAAATCTCATCGGCTGATAGTCATCCTCAAGAGGTTGCTGAGCAAGGTATTCCGACAATACACTTCCTTTGATGGCTTTCTGAGAAGTGTACTGGATGTCGTATTCAGTTAAAATCATCTGCCATCTAGCAACCCTTCCGGTCAATGCTGGCTTCTCAAAGATATACTTGACAGGATCCATCTTGGAAATGAGAAGTGTGGTATGAGTCAACATGTACTGCCTCAGTCGGCGAGCAGCCCATACCAAAGCGCAGCAAGTTTTCTCGAGCAGTGAGTATCGGGATTCACAGTCGGTAAACTTTTTGCTAAGGTAATAAATGGCGTACTCTTTTCGACCAGACTCGTCATGTTGGCCGAGCACACACCCCATCGACCCTTCTAGCACGGTCAAGTACATGATTAATGGTCTCCCCTCCACTGGAGGCATCAGAATTGGAGGCTCTTGCAAATATTCCTTTATTTTGTCGAAAGCTCTTTGGCAATCATCGTTCCACCTGACCGTTTGCTCTTTTCTTAGCAGTTTGAATATCGGTTCGCACGTGGCCGTTAGGTGAGATATGAACCGAGAAATGTAGTTCAATATACCTAAGAACCCGCGCACTTCCTTTTCTGTCCTCGGTGCAGGCATATCTTGAATAGCTTTCACTTTAGCAGGATCTACCTCAATTCCTCTTTGACTTACAATGAAACCCAGCAATTTTCCGGAACGCACTCCGAAAGTGCACTTGTTCGGATTCAACCTCAGCTTGTACTTGATCAATCTATCAAATAACTTCTTCAGGTTAACCAAATGCTCCTCTTAGTCTTTGGACTTTGCAATCATATCATCCACATAACATTCGATCTCCTTGTGGATCATGTCATGGAACAACGTGACCATCGCCCGTTGATAAGTTGCCCCTGCGTTCTTCAGACCAAAGGGCATGACCTTATAGCAGAATGTTCCCCACGGGGTAATGAACGTTGTCTTCTCCATGTCTTCCGGCGCCATTTTTATCTGATTATAACCAGAGAATCCATCCATGAAGGAGAACACTGAGAATTGAGCAGTATTGTCGACCAACACGTTGATGTGTGGCAACGGAAAATCATCCTTTGGGCTTGCTCTGTTCAAATCTCGATAGTCAACGCACATCCGAACCTTGCCGTCCTTCTTAGGTACTGGTACGATGTTAGCTACCCATGGCGGGTAACTAGTCACGGCAAGGAACCCGGCATCCCACTGTTTCTGTACCTCCTCTTTGATCTTCATCGCCATATCCGGGCGAGTTCTTCTCAATTTTTGCTTTACAGGAGGACAGTCTTCTCTCAGGGGTAGCTTATGCATCACGATGTCGGTATCCAACCCTGGCATATCTTGATATGACCAAGCAAAGATATCCACATACTCTCTCAGCATACTGATCAGCTCTTGTTTGACGTCGGCCTGCAGATTGGCCCCTATCTTGATTTCCTTCTTTGCATCTTCACTGCCAATGTTGACGGTCTCAATTTCTTCTTGATGAGGCTGAATGACTCGTTCCTCTTGTTTCAACAATCTGACCAACTCTTCAGGGAGGTCACAGTCTTCCTCAACCCCTTCATCAGCTTGGTAGACTGGATTATCAAAGTCATGCATAGTCATAGCAGGAACGTTATCCGTGGAATCCGGATGATCAACACTGCACAAATGATGTGCTTATTCAGAATCTGCTTATTTTGAAAAAGAGACGCTAACACAAAACAAACAAAAAAAGGAAAACACATTGCCATTTTTTATATATATATTTTTTTTTTGTGAAAAAGTTTAAAAACAAAGACAGGGAACACAGTTTGTCTGAAAATGTCCTTTTATTTCATAACAAAATAACAATGCGATACAAAACATGGTGGCCCAATACAATGGATCCAAGCATCTTGGGCAGAATGCTGGATTTGACAATGTGTTGCACCCCAAAATTTGCCCTCACAATACAAGACTTTGTGTTCTAAGAAGGTTCACAAGGTTCACAAGTTTCTCAACACTTTCAAGACCTTCCCTGAGGTTCATGAAGTCTACAAGCTACTTTATGAAGGTTCACAAGGTTCACAAGTCTCTCAACACTTACAAGACCTGTCATGAGGTTCATGAAGTCTACAAGTAACTTTATGAAGGTTCACAAGGTTCACAAGTCTCCCAATTCTTTCAATACCTTTCATGAGGTTCATGAAGTTTACAAGTCATTTCATGAAGGTTCACAAGGTTCACAAGATTCACAATGCTTTCAAAGCCTTCCTGAGGTTCATGAGGTCTACAAAGTCACTTTATGAGGTTCACAAGGTTCACAAGCTTCACAATACCTCCCATGAGTATCACAAGACATTTTATGATGGTTCACAAGGTTCACAAAGTTCACAATTGGTCAAAAGAGTTGACAATTCCCTCAAACAGTGCACCTCCTAAGCAGTGCATCCAAAACTAGGGTTTTGACTTTAATCAGGCTAAATGGATTTCCAAGACTTCAAATGAGCTTCATAACATCTTATATGTGTGTAAGAACCCCCATGACAAGTTTCAAGACTTTTCTCAAAAGTTTGCTCAGTCAGATGATCAGATAAGGCAAAATCAGTCAAAGCAGTTAAAAAGTCAAACTGAGGTCAACTGGGGTCAAACCAAAGTCAAACTTCATGATTTTTTGCCAACATCAATTATATGAAGTAAAATTCATCATTTGATCAAGGGTTGATCATGATTCATCAAGGAGATTCCAGATCATCAAGAATCAGGAGTTTCTAAATTAGGGTTTCCTCAGTAAAAGTCAACTGAACTTTGACCAGCCATAACTTTCACATACTTCATCACCAAGTCTCCACTCAAAGCTCATTTTGAAGGAAATTGAATTCTCTACAACTTTTTGTCTCACAAGCCAAGCCCAAAAATGCTTCATTTGGAAGGTATGAGCTAAGACATTATAGGTCCTTTTGAAAGTCAACAAAAAGTCAACAACTTCAAAAGGGCATAACTTGAGATTGGTAAATGATATGGACATGAAACCAGTGGGGTTGGTTATAGGACTCTTCAATCTTTCCAAAATGTCCAAGAACACCCTCATAGCATTAAAATTGAAGGATATGTGCCTTTGCAAAGTTGGGAAATTTTGAGTTGGTTTATGATGAAAAAGGAGGTCTAAAACCAATTTCTTCCAAATGGGCTTGCCAAATGATGACCCAATCCATACATTGACTTTATGCACGACCCAAACCATTAAAAATCTGAATTTTTATTATTTTATTTTTATTTATTTTGATTTAATTCATTAAAAATCATTTTAAATAAAAATAAAATATGAAAATGTAATATTTGATGGAGATTGAGTTTCTAGAAGATCTTAAATGTTGATTGGAATTGAAGAGGAATGAAATCACAAGATTGGTCCAAAAATAGCAAGCCTTCATACAAAAATATTTGAATTTTAAGACATGATCTTTTTCAATCTTCAATGATCAAAAAGTCCAAACAACCCAACAAATTTCTTGACCTAATTCAGTCTACTATAAGTATACAACATGAAGCAACACATTGGCACGAATTTGGCAGCCTCCAAAAGCATTCTTGACATTCAAAAAATCCATTAAAATTTCAATTTTCGGATTCACATTTAGAGGACAGTTAAAGGTATTTTAAAGACATAGAGATGATCCTTATACTCCCAGGATGCTATTCATATGTTCATAAGCATCCATAACCCCATATCAAGTGAAAACCGAAACTTCAAATGTCCATGGAAGACAAGATTTCGATTCCCTTCGTATATGCATTTTCCATTGTTTTTTTTTATTGATTATGATTCATAATGTGTTATTGATTGTTTCTGGACATTTGTTAGTGAGTTTTGGTGCAGGTATCACAAGTTGCCATGTTTAGGGTTTGAACATCCGAATTAGGGTTATGAGATATAGGCTATTTAAATGATTTTTATTGACATATTTGAATTGTATGAATGATTTGGAACATGTTGGCACAATCAATTTGGAAAAATCGTGCGGAAATTGAGCAATATGATGTTCGTAGGTTTTCCTGTGAAACAGAATTCGCAGGTAATTCCCTAGCAAAATTCGTAGCTGGTTTCGCAGGTCAAAAGGAGGAAGACGAAGGCTGTTGGCGCGAAGAGGAAAATTTGAAATTTCAACTTATCTTATTATGTTTTTGTTTGCGATAATGTTTCAGAAATAACATGTGGCTCAGATGGTGAACGTGTATGTGTGAATACTCTCTGGCCTGGGTTCGATTCCCGTTAAGGCCGTTTTGTGTTTTTTTTTGTTTTTTTCATGATTTTCGCAGGTTTATAATAAAAGCATGTTGTTGTGAATGGTTACCATCAACGCGCAGTGGCTCAGACGGTTTTGGAAGCACCTTATCCAGGTAAAGGACCTGGGTTCAAATCCCAGGTCCTGAATTTTTGTATATTGTTCATTTATTTTTCTAGTTACATTTGTTTTTCTTATTTTTTTTTAATTTTATCCAATATAAACAATTTCAAAAAATAAAATTTGTTATATTTTCTCAAAAATCTCATCTTTTCAAAAATATGATAATTCATTTTTTTTTTCTTTTCTCAAATTCTTTTATATTTGTTAATGTATATATCTATTTAATTAATAAATTAGTAAACTTTAATATTTTTCAAACCCTAATTTTATAAACTCAAATATATTATTTTCTAAACAATTAAAATACCCTAATTTTCTCTTATGATTTAAATTTCTAAATTTTGTAAATATAATTATTATGTATATATTTTATTTAATGAAATTAAACTATAATTAATTCTATTTTAATATGTAAATATTCTATCATTATTTATAATTAATCATATATGTAAATAAATTCTAAAAAATTACAAATTTAATAATTTCTCATAATATGTTCATTGTTTATTTAATTTGTTTATAAATTTTAATTTTTATAATTACTTAATATAATTACTCTTATTTTGCTATTAACCATTTAAATTTTGCCTTTTATTATTATTACTAATCATATTATTTCTAATCTATTTATTTTAATTATGCTTATTATTATTATTTTTCTAACCTTATTTGTTTTTTTTTTTATTTTTACTAACCATATTATTACTAATCCATTTAGTTTATTATATTTATTATTATTATTTCACTAACCCTATTTATTTTAATTTTTATTTCTAACCCTTATTATATTCTATTTATTTATTTGTGCTTATTATTTATTTATTTGCTATTTATTTTAATTGTTCATTATAATGTAATTGCTTCTTGGTGTAATTTTTGTAAATAGTTAATTCATTTAGTTTTTATGCTATGGTTAGTAATTTAGGGAGTGTGAATATGTATTCTATTTAAAATCAAATTTAGATCATTTAAATTATAAGATAAATTAAATTAAACACTCACACACGTAAGTCGATTTTTAATCGCCATCTCACTTTCTAAGGCTATCCCTCAATGTTGCCTAATCATAAGGTCAAGTGGGGTGTATAAAGCAAGTCCCTTAAAAGAAAAATCATCAAGTCCCTAATGGTTGCCTTTAAAGATCAAGTCCCTTTTCGAATAATGATGATAGTCCCTCCTAAATGCTTAATACACCTCACAGTTGCCTTCATAAAACAGATGTCCCTCATATGTCCCATACATCCAAGGTAATGACTACCTATTCCTTAATAATAGGGATAGTCTTACCATTGAAAGAACATTTAAGAACAGTAAAGATTTAACTTTAGGGTAGGTTCCTCATAGTTGCTTGCTCACTTCATTCAAAACTTTTCAAACACTTCACTAATTTCAAACAATTTTTCAAAAAACAAGTTTTTACGCATCCGTACATGGATCATTATTAACTTTTACGAAAACTTCTATTCACACACTTCACCTTTTCAAAAACAATTCAAAGTGAGCTAAGTAACTAAGAGCCCATGGATAACCATGGATGTAAAGGGTGCTAACACCTTCCCTTTACATAACCTACCCCCCGGACCCAAAAATCTTTTTAAGGTCTTTCCTGTTCTTTTATGCCCTTTCCTTTTGGATAAAATAAAAGTCGGTGGCGACTCTTGCTATCCGCAACACATAACTAAAGTCAGTTCTCCCACCGTGTTACAGAACTGGCGACTCTGTTGGGGATTTAAATTTAAGAGGGGTACCCTTAGGAATTAGATCACTTTAAATTGTTTGCCTTGTTTGCTTTATATTATCTTGTTGGGGTGCTCTTATGTGCGAAAGATCCTAACCCGGATCTAGTGTACCTTAGGTAAATGGCAATAGACCAAGGAAACTGTACGACGTATATCGATACGGTTGATCTGGTGGCCATAGTTAGTGCGACTTCTTGGTTGGTGCTTATGTTCCTTAAGTCAAGTTGAGGATAATATGAGGCTGCCATATGTTGTCAATGCACTAACTAACTTTTAGAACCCTAGTTATCCCATCTTGGCCTTTAGAAGGTAGTGAGGTAACCGGCTTTGGTGCAGACTGAAGTTGGTTGACACTCGATACTACACTCATTGAGATCTTAAACTTGGAGGGTTTTGGTTGGCAAGTAAGTTGCCTTCTGATCAACCACCCTTGTGAAGGATCAATGATATTGAGATCCCTTAGAACCTGGTTACTTTTGTAGGAAAGGATGAACCATCTAACTTCAGGGGAGGGTACTTACCTTTGAACCTCATGCAAGCCTTTAAACCTAGGGCTATGGTGTGACTTGTTTGTGTGTGCCACATGTTTGTGATTGAGCATAACATCATGACATCATCATGCATCATGAGCATAGCATTTTCACTAACCATTTCAAGGACCAAAGGATTTATCTTTGTTCTTTGTTGCAGGTCATGGCTTCTGCTCGTAGAAACACCATCAGGATCAACTTTGTAGGGATACCTGCCAAGCTTAAAGAGTTGGTTTCTCAAGTGTCTGATCATTCCCAGTTCATCAAGAGACATGGTCACCTATTGGATCTAGTCACTTCAGGGTTCAATGAAGACATGATGAGTGTCCTGTTTCAGTTCTTTGACCCTAAGCACCATTGCTTTACATTCCCTGACTATCAGCTGGTTCCAACCATGGAGGAGTTCTCTAAACTTCTGGGTATACCTGTTCTTGATCAAAGACCCTTCACAGGCTTGGAGAAGGAGCTTAAACCAGAGGTTATTGCTACAGCTCTACATCTGAAGAAGTCTGACATTGTTCTAGAAACGAGAAGCGGAGTCAAGGGTATTCTTGCCAAGGTATTAATGGATAAAGCTCAAATGTTCTTGAAGGCCATGAGCTATGATGCTTTTGAGGAGATCTTAGCCTTGCTGATTTATGGCTTAATATTGTTCCCCAATCCAGATCAGTTCATAGATGTTCATGCCATCAACATATTCCTGAGTCACAATCCAGTGCCTACATTGCTTGGAGACATCCTACATTCTCTTCATACCCGTACTACAAGGGCAAGAGGAACTTTGATGTGTTGCATTCCTTTGCTCTCTAGGTGGTTTATTTCTCACATTCCTCGCTCAGTAATGAAGAATGAGCAAGGGTTCAGGTGGTCCAAAAGAATCATGTCACTCTCGCATTCAGATATCCATTGGTGCTCCAGATCTATGGAGAATGTCATCATCATTGACCGTTGTGGGGAGTTTCCTAATGTGCCACTTCTAGGCATAAGAGGAGGCATCACCTACAACCCCTCTCTAGCTTTACGACAGTTTGGTTACGCTCGGAGCGATGGTCCACATGACATGTTGATTCAGGGCATTATGTTTGATTACGACAACGACCTTCAAGGTTACCGTCAGAGATTCATACGAGCCTGGGGAAAAGTAAACAGGGTTGATAGCAAGACACTGGAGCCTAAGTACACTATTCCTATGGAAGCTTATCTCAGATGGGTACGGTCTCGTGCTCAGACTCTCATGATGCCATATCCTGCCGTCCTACCAGTTACCATGGAACCTGTTGCTGAAGGAGACACTGCTTATACTATCCTTCACCCAGACATGCCTACTGATATGGAAGACTTGCAGAGATCATGGATCCAACTGAAGGAGCAAAGGGATACTTTCGAGGCTCATTACAAAGCAAGCCAAGAAAGAGTCCTAGAACTAACAAAGCAACTTCACGAGGAACGGAACCTCAACTCATACCTCAACACAAAGAGGAAACGTCCATGGGAGACTTAAAACCCCATCTTGTGTATTTATTTCATTTCATTTTTTGTAAGCCTAAAAGGCAAAACAAAGTTATTACTAATAAAAGTTTACTTTCGTGTTTGTCTAAGCAAATTTAAATCCTACGGTCCTTGAAAACATTGCATATGCATTCCCATATCATTTCATTGCATCATAGGTTTATAATTGTGCACAGGTTTCTCATCTTCTCGCTGTTTATTTCAGCAATGGCTCTTGAACAATCAGTTAAGGATCTCCAGGCACAAAATGCGCAGTTCCAAGAGCTGATCTTGAACCTGTCCAAGGGGCAGGATGAATTGAAGGCACTGCTGGCCAAGAAGACTAAGAAGACTAGAAGGTCTGCTGGTTTGATCAACATGGGAAGAAGGTTCAAAGGTCTTGCCAAGACCAAAGCACCAGCTGAAGACTATGAATCTGAGGAATCTGAAAAAGAGGGAGGCAGTCTCCACAACACTATGGGGGACTCTGATTCTGAAGCTAATTACTACCATGAGCCTAACGAAGACAAATTCAAGATGCTGGTGGATAGGATGGATGCCATGGAGTTGCAGAAATCATCTGGGCTGGATTTTGAAGATTTGAGCCTGATATCTGGGGTAGTCATACCCATTGGTTTCAAGGTTCCTACCTTTGTTGTTTATGATGGGGTCTCTTGTCCCAAGCTGCATTTGAGGTCTTATGTCAGAAGGATTCAACCTCACACTGCTGATAAAAAGTTGTGGATCCATTTCTTTCAAGAGAGCTTATTTGGAGCTCAGCTGGAGTGGTATTATCAGTTGGAGAGTGCCAACATCAGAGACTGGAATGATCTTGCTGAAGCTTTCTATAAGCAGTACCAATACAATGCTGACTTAGCCCCCACTCGCATGCAGCTTCAGAGCATGTCTATGGGTGCCAAAGAAAGTTTTAAAGAGTATGCTCAGAAGTGGAGAGACCTAGCTGGAAGAGTTCAACCCCCTTTGACTGACAGGGAATTGGTTGATATGTTCATGTGTACGCTGAATGGTCCGTTCTACAGTCATCTCATTGGAAGCTCATCATCTGGCTTCACTGAGTTGATCATGACAGGAGAGCGAGTAGAAAATGGTATAAAGAATGGTAAGATCCAAGTGGGTACTTCTTCATCAGGTGCTGCAAAGAAGCCTCCCACTGGGAAGAAAGAATCCAATGCTGTTTATGGTCAACCTGATCGTAATAGAAGGCATCAGTCTGTTAGTGCAGTTCATATTTCAAATCCAACTCCTGCAACAACAGAGCAGCCACAGGGCAACCAACAGAGGGCTAGAAGACAGTTCACGAAGATCAACATGTCACTGGCTCAGGCATTGCAACATTTGTTGAAAGCTGAACTCATTACTTTGAAGGAGGCTCCTCAGAATCCTAATGTTACCTCACCCAGGTACAATCCCAATGCACGATGTGCATATCATTCAAACTGTCAGGGTCATGATACTAATAACTGCTGGGTCTTGAAGAACAAAATTCAAGATATGATCAAGGCTGGAGAGATTGAGTTTGATCCTCCGGGTACTCCAAATGTGATTACTGCTCCAATGCCGAATCACGAGAAGACTGTTAATGCCATTGATGAAGATCTACATGTCCATTCAGTTATGGAGTTGACCACACCGTTGTCTGTTATCAAAAAAAGGTTAGTACAAGTTGGGATCTTTCCAGGTTGTCGTGAAGATTGTTTGTATTGTACCTATAAGCCTGATAGTTGCTTCATATTGAGAGATGGAATTCAACGTCTCATGGATAAGTATACTATAGTGTTCGAGAGGACTCCGTCGTCTGTAGAAAGTATGGTGGATCATCTGACTCAAGGTAGGAAGATTGAAGAGGTTGATATGGTTGACAAAGTACCGGTAAGAATCACTTCAAAGAGACCTATTAAAATCACCCATCAGGGTCCAATCAAGATTACTGCTGAAGGTCCTGTGAAAGTTGTTGCTGAAGCCAGAGTGGCTCCTATGGTCATCACTACTCCTGGTCCTATTCCGTATACGTCTGATAAAGTTGTGCCTTGGCACTACGGGTCTGATGTTTACATCCATGGTGTTAAGCAGGAGCCTTTAGCTGATGTGCCTGTTGACATTGATAATATTGCTGGATCTAGCAAGATCACTCGTAGTGGAAGGGTCTTCTCATCTCCAGTTGCTTCTAAGAATGCAGCTACTCCTGCTGCTACTTCCACCACTGATGCTCGGGGCAAAGGTCCTGTTATCGAGCCTGTATCTACTGATGTGCCAGCTGCTGATGATCTCTCTAAGCAGATGGAAGAAGTATTGAAGATCATTCGCAAGAGTGATTATGACATTGTTGATCAGTTGGGACATACTCCCTCAAAGATTTCTATGTTGTCCTTGTTGTTATGTTCTGAAGCTCATGCAAAAGCTTTGATCAAGTTTCTGAAGACTGCTCATGTACCCAATGCTATCTCTGTTGACCAGTTTGAGAATTGTGTTGCCCACCTGACCTATGATAATGGGTTGGGATTTTCTGATGCTGATTTGACCCCTGCCAAGAGGGATCATAACAGGGCCTTGCATATCTCAATTGAATGCAGGGGCACTACCCTGTCACACGTACTGATAGACAATGGTTCCTCTTTGAATGTGTTGCCCAAGGAAGTCCTAAATAAGCTGAGTCCTGAAGATGCTGTGCTGAAGCCCAGTAACATTGTGGTAAAGGCTTTTGATGGTTCCAGAAGAGTAATGCACGGGGAAATTGATCTTCCAATCAAAGTTGGCTCTCAAGTGTTTACTGCTACATTTTATGTGATGGATATTTGTCCTTCATACTCTTGTCTGCTTGGTCGTCCCTGGATCCATGGGGCAGGTGCTGTAACCTCCACATTACATCAAAAGTTGAGATATCTGGTAGAAGGAAGGGTTGTTACTGTCTATGGGGAAGAAGAATACTTTGTCAGCCATGTGAATACTTTCAAGTATCTGGAAATGGAAGGTGAATACATTGAAACTCCGTGTCAGACGTTTGAAGTGGTTCCTTGGGTTGTTAATGATTATGTAGCTCCTCTTGTTGCAAAGAAAGTTCCTGTGGTCACCAGAAAACCTCCAACAATGGCAATGGCCTCCCTCAATGATGCTAGAGCTGTGGTGGATGAAGGTGGTTGTACTATTTGGGGTCAGCTTCCTGATATTCCATACAAGTCTGACAAGTTTGGTTTGGGTTTCACTGCAGAGTCCCAGAAGGTCGTTCGTCGTGCTCGTGCTGTTCGTATCACCAATCAAGGGGTTATGAAAGATCAGATCAACGCTGTGGGAGACTATGATGAAGACTACAACTTGGACACTTGGATTTTTCCTACTGTGGGTGCTGGACTCAATAATTGGAAAGCTGAAGATGTTATCCCTATCTCCTTTAGTCAGGAGTAAATACTATTACTGTGTTGTTTTTTTAAGTTTGTAATTTCTGAACAATTAAAACTCTTAAGCCTTGTGCCTTACCCGGGGCACAATGGTGTGCTTGTTACGGGCTGTCATTTCATTTGCATACTTCATTCAATAAAATCAGTGGACGTTTCGTTTTCGTAAATATTGTGTTCCTCGTCTTTCTTTTCTTTTATTTTTGTTTTATCAGCTATGTGTTCTTACACACACCCACATCACTAAAATGCAGATCCTCATCCACTCTGGATCCTGTTGATAACAGTTCTACTATTGCCAATTATAATTTCGAGAATCCGATCTATCAAACTGAAGACGGAAATGAGGACGATTGTGAAGTACCTGTAGAGCTTGCTAGGTTATTACAACAAGAAGAGAAAGCTATACAGCCACATGAAGAGCCAGTCGAAGTTGTGAATCTGGGAACTGAAGAAAACAGGAAAGAGGTCAAGATAGGGGCTGATTTAGAGGACAGTGTCAAGAGCAGGTTGATTCAGATGTTACGTGACTATGTGGAGATCTTTGCTTGGTCTTATGAAGATATGCCAGGGTTAGATACAAACATCGTGGTTCATCGTTTACCAGTAAAAGAAGATTGTCGTCCAAAGAAGCAGAAGGTTCGTCGTATGCGTCCTGAGATGTCAGAAAAGATCAAGGCAGAGGTAATGAAACAGTTCAATGCAGGGTTCTTAGCAGTGACTTCTTATCCTCAGTGGGTTGCAAATGTGGTACCGGTTCCTAAGAAAGATGGTAAGGTACGTATGTGTGTAGACTACAGAGATTTGAACAAAGCTAGCCCTAAAGATGACTTTCCACTTCCTCATATTAATATTCTGGTAGACAACACTGCTCAGCATAAGGTATTCTCTTTTATGGATGGTTTCTCTGGTTACAATCAAATCAAGATGGCACCTGAAGATATGGAGAAGACAACATTTGTGACATAGTGGGGCACCTTTTGCTATAAGGTAATGCCATTTGGTTTGAAGAATGCAGGGGCAACATATCAGCGTGCTATGGTGGCTTTGTTTCATGATATGATTCATCATGAGATTGAAGTATATGTGGATGATATGATAGCCAGATCCCAGAATGAAGAGCAACATCTTGATCATCTGCACAAGTTGTTTGAAAGGTTGAAGAAATACAAGTTGAGATTGAACCCAAACAAGTGTACTCTTGGAGTTAGATCTGGTAAACTCCTGGGTTTCATTGTCAGTTGAAAAGGTATTGAAGTGGATCCTGCAAAAGTGAAAGCTATACGAGAGATGCCAGCTCCCCGCACTGAGAAGGAGGTTAGAGGTTTCTTGGGACGATTGAATTACATTGCAAGATTTATTTCCCAGTTAACTGCCATCTGTGAGCCAATCTTCAAGTTGTTGAAGAAAGATCAGGTGATGGAATGGAATGATGAGTGCCAGACTGCCTTTGATGAAATCAAGAGATATCTGCTAGAACCTCCAATTTTGATGCCACCAGTTGATGGAAGACCCTTGATTATGTACTTAACAGTATTAGACAACTCAATGGGGTGTGTATTGGGGCAACATGACGAGTCTGGTCGAAAAGAGCAGGCAATATACTACCTTAGCAAAAAGTTTACCGACTGTGAAACAAGATACTCACTGCTCGAGAAAACTTGCTGCGCTTTGGCATGGGCTGCTCGCCGACTAAGACAGTATATGTTGACCCATACTACCTTGTTGATTTCAAAGATGGATCCAATCAAGTACATATTTGAGAAACCTGCTCTCTCCGGAAGAATTGCAAGATGGCAAATGATCTTGACAGAATATGACATACAGTATACTACTCAGAAAGCCATTAAGGGAAGTGTTGTAGCTGATCATTTGGCTCATCAAGCAGTGGATGATTACCAGTCAATGAGTTTTGAGTTCCCGGATGAAGACATTATGATTATTACCAAAGAACCTGGACAATATGACGGACCTGAACAAGGATCCCGATGGACTATGGTTTTTGATGGTGCCTCTAATGCACTTGGTAATGGTGTTGGTGTTGTGATTAGTTCCCCTGAAGGTTGTCATACCCCGATTACTGCCAGACTTTGTTTCTATTGTACCAATAACATGGCTGAGTATGAGGCATGTATCCTGGGTATTAAAGCTGCTATTGATATGAAGATTCAGTTCCTGGACGTGTACGGAGATTCAGCCCTGGTAGTAAGTCAGATTAAAGGAGATTGGGATACCAAGCATGATAACCTCATTCCTTACAGAGAGCATGTGTTGTCTTTGATCCCACATTTCAGAGAGATTACCTTTGGACATATTCCACGAAGAGAGAATCAGTTGGCAGATGCTTTGGCCACCATGGCATCCATGTTTGAGATCAGTTGGGATGATGAAGATCCTAAGATTACCATTGATAGATTTGAAAAGCCTGCATATTGCAATGAGATTGACACTGAAGGGGCAGAGGAGAAGCCTTGGTTCTATGAAGTGAAAAGATATCTTGAGGCTCAGGAATTCCCTGAAGAGACATCTGTCAAAGATAGGAAATTTCTGAGAAGGTTCTCTGCTAAGTTCTTCCTGAGTAATGGCATTTTGTACAAGCGCAATCATGATTCAACTATGCTTCGTTGTGTGGATAAGAAGGAAGCAATTGAGATCATGGAAGATATGCATGACGGGATATTTGGCACTCATTCTAGTGGTCATACTATGGCAAAGAAGATTTTGAGAGCAGGTTACTATTGGTCTACCATGGAAGCTGATTGCTATCAACATTCTAGAACATGTCACAAATGTCAAATCTATGCTGATAAAGTCCATGTACCTCCATCACCATTGAATGTGTTGACTGCTCCTTGGCCCTTTGCCATGTGGGGCATTGATATGATTGGTGAGATCAAGCCTACTGCTTCTAATGGGCATCGTTTCATCCTGGTTGCTATTGATTACTTCACGAAGTGGGTGGAGGCAGCTTCATTTGCATCTGTTACCAAGAATGTTGTGGCTCGATTCATTAAGAATAATCTCATATGTAGGTATGGCATCCCTGAAAGGATTATCACTGACAATGGCTCTAATCTGAACAACACTATGATTACTGATCTCTGCACGCAGTTCAAGATTAAGCATCATAACTCTTCTCCGTATCGTCCAAAGATGAATGGTGCAGTTGAAGCTGCTAATAAGAACATTAAGAAGATTGTACAGAAGATGACCATTACTTACAAGGATTGGCATGAGATGTTACCATTTGCTCTTCATGGTTATCGTACCACAATACGTACTTCAACAGGGGCAACCCCGTTCTCCTTAGTCTATGGTATGGAAGCAGTTTTGCCCATTGAAGTTCAGATTCCCTCCTTGAGAATTATGAAGGATGCAGGCTTGGAGGAAGATGAGTGGATTCAGACCCGACTTGACCAGATAAATTTGATTGATGATAAAAGGTTAGCAGCAGTTTGTCATGGCCAGATGTACCAGAAACGAATGATCAAAGCTTTTAATAAGAAGGTTAAGCCAAAGGTATATCAGGCTGGTGACTTGGTACTCAAGCGTATCATATTACCACAGGGTGATCCTAGGGGCAAGTGGACTCCAACCTATGAAGGACCATTTGTAGTCAAGACAGTGTTCTCGGGAGGTGCCATGATACTCACCACAATGGATGGTGAAGACTTCCCACAGCCTGTAAACGCAGACATAGTTAAAAAATACTACGCATGAAAAGAGACCCGATAGGTTGACAGGCCTAGGCAAAAATAAGGGCATCCCGGCAAACCAAAAGGGTTTGGGCAAAAATTAGGGATATATATAAAAAGATGTACACCCGGCAAGTCGAAAACCTGAAAAGGCGGCTTGGGCAAAAAAGGGTATCCCGGTGGATTGAAAACCTGAAAGGGCAATCCAGGCAAAAGTTAGGGATTAAAGCGTATGACTATGTCTCGTTGGGATCACCCATGAAACTGCAACCATTTGTATTACTTACTCAAGCTCGAACAGATAAAGCTCAATCCAATCGTTTCCGTCTCAACAGCAGAAGATGAGATACTTGAAGATAATGGCAATAGTGGAATTGAAACTCAATAGGATTATTTCCCACATAGCTGATTTTCTTTGTTTTGTAAAACTTCATGACAAAATCCTCTTACTAGGGTTTATGTCTCCTTGTACAAACTTACCCGCGTATGGGTCACTTTTTGATATAAATAAATTCCATCTTTTGAATCCAGATTTACTTTTACCCTATTTACATAAGCGAAACGTCCATTGATTGTGTTGAGTGTATGTATGCTTTTGAATATGATTGATGTTTACAAGAAATGCATGTATGCTTAATATGATTAATGTTTACCAGAAATGCATGAAAATGCAGTAATAGTATTTACTAAGGACGAACGAGGGAAGGATTTCAACGAAGCTTCGCCGGTTCACCTTTACAAGAAAACTACAAAACCCTCAGTAGGACGAATCCATCTTCATAAAGTCTCATCTCCCCTGGAATTTATATCCATCTCTTTTATCCTCATACGGATATACGGGAATTTACTTTCCAATAAGGGTACGACGAACGAGGACGGGAGGTTATATCTGCCCTACTATCCCCAGCAGACGGGAGGTTAGCTATACCTTACTATCCCCAGCATACGGAAGGTTGTGTATAATATATTATCAAACAAGACGGGAACGAGTTCCTCATATCCTTCAACAACGAATCGGGATTTATTTTCCCTGGACAGCAGTTGTTATACGAAGATATCCAGGCGTTTCCGGCAGTGTCATATCATAAATCATTTACATCATATCATAACATACATATCCATAAATACATAATACATTTACTTAGGTGCATCATACCATGCATGCATACATATTACATAAACTAACATTCTCTCTATGCAGATAAAACAATATCAACAATTCACAACGGGTCAGAGATGATCCATACATTACTCAAAATGTCCTCGGAGAGTAGGCAAACGGTCTGTAAAAAGATCTATTCCCTAATCCAGGATATTCCCAGAAGATTTCATCTATCTGATCTTGAATAGCAGGCAAACGATCTATACGAAGATCCATTCCCTGGTTCAAGATATTTTCAGAAGATTTAATCTATTTCCTTGGAGAGTAGGCAAACGGTCTGTAAGAAGATCCATTCCCTAATCCAGGATATTTTCAGGAGACTTGATCCTGACACTTTTTGTCCTCGGAGAGTAGGCAAACGGTCTGTAAGAAGATCCATTCCCTAATACAGGATATTTCCAGAAGATTTCATCTATCTGATCTTGAATAGCAGGCAAACGGTCTGTACAAAGATCCATTCCCTGGTTCAAGATATTTTCAGAAGATTTAATCTATTGGCCCTTGAATAGCAGGCAAACGGTCTGTACAAAGATCCATTCCCTGGTTCAAGATATTTTTCAGAAGAACAAATCCTGACGTTCTTTTGACCTTGGAGAGTAGGCAAACGGTCTGTAAAAAGACTTATTCCCTAATCCAAGATATTTCCAGAAGAGATAATCGTCACGAAGATTTATTTCTACTGGTCTATTCAACAAATTCAAATTATAAACGATTCAGAGACGGCCTATACGAAGACCTAGTACTGAAATCTAGCATCAACACAAAGCTATCACCACATCCAGTTCTTTAGATGGCATCTCTAAGCCCATCTCCAATTCTTCCAAGTGGCATCTTTAAGCCCACTCAAGCATATACAACCAAACATCAATATCATTCTATGCACTGGTGAGTGCAAATTTTTGGGCTTTTGTGTTCAATCCCCTTCAACCTTCCAGGTCACGACTGGCAAATATACCAATCTAACCCCTCAGGTTTCAGAAAATTGAACAGGGGCAGCTGTTGCACCCCAAAATTTGCCCTCACAATACAAGACTTTGTGTTCTAAGAAGGTTCACAAGGTTCACAAGTTTCTCAACACTTTCAAGACCTTCCCTGAGGTTCATGAAGTCTACAAGCTACTTTATGAAGGTTCACAAGGTTCACAAGTCTCTCAACACTTACAAGACCTGTCATGAGGTTCATGAAGTCTACAAGTAACTTTATGAAGGTTCACAAGGTTCACAAGTCTCCCAATGCTTTCAATACCTTTCATGAGGTTCATGAAGTTTACAAGTCATTTCATGAAGGTTCACAAGGTTCACAAGATTCACAATGCTTTCAAAGCCTTCCTGAGGTTCATGAGGTCTACAAAGTCACTTTATGAGGTTCACAAGGTTCACAAGCTTCACAATACCTCCCATGAGTATCACAAGACATTTTATGATGGTTCACAAGGTTCACAAAGTTCACAATTGGTCAAAAGAGTTGACAATTCCCTCAAACAGTGCACCTCCTAAGCAGTGCATCCAAAACTAGGGTTTTGACTTTAATCAGGCTAAATGGATTTCCAGGACTTCAAATGAGCTTCATAACATCTTATATGTGTGTAAGAACCCCCATGACAAGTTTCAAGACTTTTCTCAAAAGTTTGCTCAGTCAGATGATCAGATAAGGCAAAATCAGTCAAAGCAGTTAAAAAGTCAAACTGAGGTCAACTGGGGTCAAACCAAAGTCAAACTTCATGATTTTTTGCCAACATCAAGTATATGAAGTAAAATTCATCATTTGATCAAGGGTTGATCATGATTCATCAAGGAGATTCCAGATCATCAAGAATCAGGAGTTTCTAAATTAGGGTTTCCTCAGTAAAAGTCAACTGAACTTTGACCAGCCATAACTTTCACATACTTCATCACCAAGTCTCCACTCAAAGCTCATTTTGAAGGAAATTGAATTCTCTACAACTTTTTGTCTCACAAGCCAAGCCCAAAAATGCTTCATTTGGAAGGTATGAGCTAAGACATTATAGGTCCTTTTGAAAGTCAACAAAAAGTCAACAACTTCAAAAGGGCATAACTTGAGATTGGTAAATGATATGGACATGAAACCAGTGGGGTTGGTTATAGGACTCTTCAATCTTTCCAAAATGTCCAAGAACACCCTCATAGCATTAAAATTGAAGGATATGTGCCTTTGCAAAGTTGGGAAATTTTGAGTTGGTTTATGATGAAAAAGGAGGTCTAAAACCAATTTCTTCCAAATGGGCTTGCCAAATGATGACCCAATCCATACATTGACTTCATGCACGACCCAAACCATTAAAAATCTGAATTTTTATTATTTTATTTTTATTTATTTTGATTTAATTCATTAAAAATCATTTTAAATAAAAATAAAATATGAAAATGTAATATTTGATGGAGATTGAGTTTCTAGAAGATCTTAAATGTTGATTGGAATTGAAGAGGAATGAAATCACAAGATTGGTCCAAAAATAGCAAGCCTTCATACAAAAATATTTGAATTTTAAGACATGATCTTTTTCAATCTTCAATGATCAAAAAGTCCAAACAACCCAACAAATTTCTTGACCTAATTCAGTCTACTATAAGTATACAACATGAAGCAACACATTGGCACGAATTTGGCAGCCTCCAAAAGCATTCTTGACATTCAAAAAATCCATTAAAATTTCAATTTTCGGATTCACATTTAGAGGACAGTTAAAGGTATTTTAAAGACATAGAGATGATCCTTATACTCCCAGGATGCTATTCATATGTTCATAAGCATCCATAACCCCATATCAAGTGAAAACCGAAACTTCAAATGTCCATGGAAGACAAGATTTCGATTCCCTTCGTATATGCATTTTCCATTGTTTTTTTTTATTGATTATGATTCATAATGTGTTATTGATTGTTTCTGGACATTTGTTAGTGAGTTTTGGTGCAGGTATCACAAGTTGCCATGTTTAGGGTTTGAACATCCGAATTAGGGTTATGAGATATAGGCTATTTAAATGATTTTTATTGACATATTTGAATTGTATGAATGATTTGGAACATGTTGGCACAATCAATTTGGAAAAATCGTGCGGAAATTGAGCAATATGATGTTCGTAGGTTTTCCTGTGAAACAGAATTCGCAGGTAATTCCCTAGCAAAATTCGTAGCTGGTTTCGCAGGTCAAAAGGAGGAAGACGAAGGCTGTTGGCGCGAAGAGGAAAATTTGAAATTTCAACTTATCTTATTATGTTTTTGTTTGCGATAATGTTTCAGAAATAACATGTGGCTCAGATGGTGAACGTGTATGTGTGAATACTCTCTGGCCTGGGTTCGATTCCCGTTAAGGCCGTTTTGTGTTTTTTTTGTTTTTTTCATGATTTTCGCAGGTTTATAATAAAAGCATGTTGTTGTGAATGGTTACCATCAACGCGCAGTGGCTCAGACGGTTTTGGAAGCACCTTATCCAGGTAAAGGACCTGGGTTCAAATCCCAGGTCCTGAATTTTTGTATATTGTTCATTTATTTTTCTAGTTACATTTGTTTTTCTTATTTTTTTTTTATTTTATCCAATATAAACAATTTCAAAAAATAAAATTTGTTATATTTTCTCAAAAATCTCATCTTTTCAAAAATATGATAATTCATTTTTTTTTCTTTTCTCAAATTCTTTTATATTTGTTAATGTATATATCTATTTAATTAATAAATTAGTAAACTTTAATATTTTTCAAACCCTAATTTTATAAACTCAAATATATTATTTTCTAAACAATTAAAAAACCCTAATTTTCTCTTATGATTTAAATTTCTAAATTTTGTAAATATAATTATTATGTATATATTTTATTTAATGAAATTAAACTATAATTAATTCTATTTTAATATGTAAATATTCTATCATTATTTATAATTAATCATATATGTAAATAAATTCTAAAAAATTACAAATTTAATAATTTCTCATAATATGTTCATTGTTTATTTAATTTGTTTATAAATTTTAATTTTTATAATTACTTAATATAATTACTCTTATTTTGCTATTAACCATTTAAATTTTGCCTTTTATTATTATTACTAATCATATTATTTCTAATCTATTTATTTTAATTATGCTTATTATTATTATTTTTCTAACCTTATTTGTTTTTTTTTATTTTTACTAACCATATTATTACTAATCCATTTAGTTTATTATATTTATTATTATTATTTCACTAACCCTATTTATTTTAATTTTTATTTCTAACCCTTATTATATTCTATTTATTTATTTGTGCTTATTATTTATTTATTTGCTATTTATTTTAATTGTTCATTATAATGTAATTGCTTCTTGGTGTAATTTTTGTAAATAGTTAATTCATTTAATTTTTATGCTATGGTTAGTAATTTAGGGAGTGTGAATATGTATTCTATTTAAAATCAAATTTAGATCATTTAAAATTATAAGATAAATTAAATTAAACACTCACACACGTAAGTCGATTTTTAATCGCCATCTCACTTTCTAAGGCTATCCCTCAATGTTGCCTAATCATAAGGTCAAGTGGGGTGTATAAAGCAAGTCCCTTAAAAGAAAAATCATCAAGTCCCTAATGGTTGCCTTTAAAGATCAAGTCCCTTTTCGAATAATGATGATAGTCCCTCCTAAATGCTTAATACACCTCACAGTTGCCTTCATAAAACAGATGTCCCTCATATGTCCCATACATCCAAGGTAATGACTACCTATTCCTTAATAATAGGGATAGTCTTACCATTGAAAGAACATTTAAGAACAGTAAAGATTTAACTTTAGGGTAGGTTCCTCATAGTTGCTTGCTCACTTCATTCAAAACTTTTCAAACACTTCACTAATTTCAAACAATTTTTCAAAAAACAAGTTTTTACGCATCCGTACATGGATCATTATTAACTTTTACGAAAACTTCTATTCACACACTTCACCTTTTCAAAAACAATTCAAAGTGAGCTAAGTAACTAAGAGCCCATGGATAACCATGGATGTAAAGGGTGCTAACACCTTCCCTTTACATAACCTACCCCCCGGACCCAAAAATCTTTTTAAGGTCTTTCCTGTTCTTTTATGCACTTTCCTTTTGGATAAAATAAAAGTCGGTGGCGACTCTTGCTATCCGCAACACATAACTAAAGTCAGTTCTCCCACCGTGTTACACAATGCAGTATGCTAATAAAAGGAAACAAAGCAATTACTTTGAGAGCCAGGTGACTTGAACGATGTCTTCAGCAGACCAATTTCCTAGCTCCTCGCCGGGTGCACACGGGCGAATCCAATTGTTGTCCCAGTCTCTATCACTACCCCCGTCTTGGCTTGCCGTACAAATTTGATCGCGGTCGAGCAACCCAGCACTTGTGAATGTGATAGCTTTACCACTCTGAGTAGACCCCCCAGGCTGATACCCTAAGCCGAATTTATCATCCTTCTTTTCCATCTCCAACAGCTTGCCCCAGCCCTGAGCATTGCCTGATTGGACGACCTCCTTTGCTTCTTGGTAGGAATGAATGGACGTGCCTTCGTTGTTTTTCTTCACCGGAGTCAAGATACTGACATCTGCTTCAAAAGCTTGGCACAAAGTCTCGTGGATTTCTCCATCCATTTCCACATATTTAAATGTCGACAGATGACTGACGAATATATCTTCTTCCCCACAAACTTTGATGACCTGGCCGTCCACCACGTATTTAAGCTTCTGGTGCAGGGTTGAGGTGACGGCTCCAGCTGCATGTATCCACGGCCTGCCTAACAAGCAACTATACGCAGGCTGGATGTCCATGACATAGAAGACACTTTTAAAGACTTGAGAGCCTATCTTGACAGGCAACTCAACCTCTCCGAAAACTGATCTTCTTGAACCATCAAAAGCTTTAACCACCAGATCACTCGGTGTCAGGACAATCCCATCAATGTTAAGCTTCATCAACGCCTTTTTCGGAAGCACATTCAAGGAAGAGCCTGTGTCTACAAGAACATGAGACAACACAGCGCCCTTGCATTCCATTGTGATGTGCAGTGCTTTATTATGATTTCTTCCCTCCGAAGTGAGGTCTCTGTCAGTGAAGCCTAAGCCATGGCTAGCATTGACACTTCCAACAACAGCCTCGAGTTGGTTGACCGTGATCTCCTGAGGAACGTAGGCCATTTGAAGTACTTTCAGTAAGGCTTCTCGGTGCGCGGGAGAGCACATCAGCAGTGACAAGATAGAAATCTTTGAAGGTGTCTGGTTCAGTTGATCAACCACCTTGTAGTCACTCCTTTTGATGATCCTCATGAACTCCTCTACCTCTTTTTCAAACGTCCCCTGCCCAGCCACAGGAGTAGTTGACTCGTCATTCGCAGTCTGCTTTCCTTTGTCTTTGGACGAAGCCTCGGCCTCGGGATCCTTTCTCAGTGCAGGGGGAGCAAATAAACGGCCACTTCGAGTAAAACCCCCAACACCTCCCACATTCTCAATTGTCAGGTCAGCGACAGGTCTACTCTCCATCTTTTGTCCCGCTACATAGACATCGGAACCGTAATGCCAAGGAATGGCTCTATCATTGGTATATGGCACTGGCCCAGGTACAGTTATAGTCGCGGGACTGATCTGAGGAGCGTAAATGGTAACCGGCTCTTGTCTGACGGGCATGTCAGCTTCATCGTAGAAGATAGTAATGGTTGACACATCATCAGCCTCTTCATTACTAACCTTACTGAATTGCAAAGAGCCATCATCGATCAACCCTTGCAAACCCATCTTCAATTTCTCGCAGCCATTCACAGCACTTATACAATCTTCACAACCAAAACAACAACCAGGAAATACTTGACCCTTCAACAATCTCTCTTTCACCACCCTCAAAGGTGTCTTGACTTCATCAATACTCAGCACCAAACTCAACTTGTCATCACTTTCAACAGCATTGACCCTTGCCCCTCCATGATTAGGCATAGGGTTCAAGTTGACATTCGGTGGTGGCGCAAAGTTGATTGCCTTTGAATCCACAAGATCTTGAACCTTGTGATGCAGCGCCCTGCACTTCTCAGTTGAGTGCCCGGGTGCTCCTGAGTGAAAGGCGCATCGCGCGTTGACATCATAACCAGCCGGAAGCTCTCCAGGAGGTGGTGGTGCCAAAGTCCTCAATTGAATAAGGTTCAAATCTAGTAATCTCGGCAACAAGGCATCATACGTCATCGGAATAGCTTCAATCACCCTGTTATCCGGGCGAGCCTGCCTCGGCTGATATGGTCTTTGCTGGTAGTTGGTTCGAGGTTGTTGTTGTTGCTGATGTTGTTGTGGTGGAGGTAGCATCTGTTGTACAGGAGCTGCAGGAATGGTGACAGCAGCCATATGTTCATAAGGTCTTCTGTAACCACGACCCTGGCTTCGGCCGAATACAGCATTGGTCTCGCCTTCTCTCCTTCTCGGAGGTCCGCTAAAAGCTTTCCTCGCTCCACTTGAGCTACTAGCACCGGGGTCTTGTATCTTCCCCATTTTCAACAGCGTTTCAACCCTTTCTCCCGCAATGACAATATCGTTGAACTTTGTAGCAGAACTCGACGCCAGTCTTTCAAGAAATACCCCCTGGAGGGTACCCATAAACATATCGGCCATTTCATTCTCTAACAAGGGTGGTTGCACCATGGCAGCTAGCTGACGCCACCTCTGGGCGTATTCTTTGAAGCCTTCTCTTGCTGTCTGAGCCATATGTTGTAACTGGGTGCGATTCGGAGCCATGTCCATGTTATATTGGTATTGCCTCACAAAGGCTTCAGCGAGATCCTTCCAGCTCTTGACATTGACCCTGCTGAGCTTCATGTACCACTCAAGGGAAGCTCCCACCAAGCTGTCCTGAAAGTAATACATCCACAGTTTCTCATCGTCTGTATGAGCGGCAATTCTCCCCACAAATGATTGCAGATGGGTCTTTGGGCAAGCAGTGCCGTTATACTTCTCGAAGGTTGGAACTTTGAACTTATACGGAATCCTGACTCCAGGAACCAAGCCCAAGTCTGTTATATCGAATCCCAAAGAGCTCTGGGACTGAATAGCCTTGATTTGCTCGGCCATCTCTTCGAACCTCTTGTTCATTTCTACCCCTTGACCCTCGGCTTCATCAAGTAGAGTGAACTGATCCTCATGGTTGTCCATATGAAGGTGATGCAATCCGTCGTTGTTTATTGTCACTCCTGGTTGTGTAACTGGAGTTCCACCCTGACGTGCGCCCGCACCGGTATGATTATCAGCATTTGCAGCAGCAGCAGCGTTCCGGTTCTGATTCTCAACCATCTCTCGCAGACGCTCTTGATTCTGCCCCATGCCGGCCATTAGCGTCATGAAGTTATCCATCCTCTGCCTTAGATCTGCCAAATCTGCCTGCATCTGATCCATGGCTCGCTCTCTGTTAGTCTTGGTTGGGTATCTGTGCACTGCTGGTTGTTCTCGAACTTTACGAGGAGCTATAGTGCCTGAGATCACAAAACATGTTAGTAATTGAGACAACACCTGCAAAACAGACAAACAGGTTATATGCAATGCTATGTAACTGTTCATGTTCCCAATTTTGAGCATTTGGCATGCCCCAGTTCTGGCATCTATCTCGGCAATCATTTTCAGTATTTAGCTTTCAAACTTTCTCTTTGATAAGTGTTCAGACATTAGCAGTATCCAGACAAACGAGTCTTGCACATTCAAAACGATAACTTGCACATTAATAATGAATATGGACAAACCACTATAGGCTAAAAGTCAGAATACATCCAGGAATATTCCCCGAAGGGTTACAAATCAGTACATCGAATAAAGACAAAATACAAAAATAAGCAAAACTCCTACAACAAGCCTGTAGGTAGTTTGAAAAATAAACTAAGCTAAGGACCTCGGCTCTGCCACCTCTGCCCTGCTCTTCTTGACGCCTGCTCTCAGCTTGAGCTCTTCGATCTCTTTCCTTGCTTCCTCCAGAGCTAATTGACTTTGGGCCAACTGTTGGGTCTTCTCCCTCCGGATGGCGTGGGCTTGCTCCACTTCCTCCTTCTTAAAAGCCATCTGAACTTCAAAGAACTCTTCTTTCTCTTTGAACTTCTTTTGCTCTTCATCCCTTTGGCCTTTCAGCCAAACAATGGACTGCCGAGCACTCTTGAGAGTCTTTAAAGTCTCCTGATGCTTAGCTTCTCTTTGAGCTTCCATCATACCCAATCTGTGGAAATGGGCTTCTCTTCCAGCAAAATCCTTCTCTTTGTTTTCTAAAGAGGCTTGGAGCTTCTGCAGCTTGTCTTCAACTTCCTTCTTGGCTCTATTGGCCTGGTGGTATAGGCTTACCATCTCAACATTCTCTACTCTGACCTCATGCAGCTGAGCTTCTAGCTTCTTGTACTCCTCCAAGGAAACCGTATTGCTCGGGCCTGGTACCTCTTGGGGATAAAGTGGAGCCTTGACTGAAAAAGGCATGAGAACTGACTCGATATGTCTTTGCAACCACTCGGCATACGGTGGATATGTTTTGGGATCAACTCGGCCGAAGTCTTTCTTCCCTTTTCTTATCCTGTGAGCCCAGGATTGGACTGCTTGTTGGACTAACTCTCTGTTTCCGTCAGCAGGAAAGTACAAAGATTCAGCAAACATTTCCATCTGAGGAGGATCCTTCAAAGGGTAGCCAAACTGCCTTCTGGCTAATGTTGGGTAGTAACTGATGATACCTTTCCTTCCCAGCAAAGGTACTCCAGCAAACCTTCCGCAACTAACCATCAACTCTTTTCCTAGAAAATCCCTGTCATAACCCCAAGCAATGTCTTCTTCAGTCAGTCCCATCAATCTTCTGGACCATCTCCATTCATCTCGGATATCCTTGAAGGCACCTGACTTAGGCAACTGTCTAGCAAACCATTCAGCAAACAAAGGAGCACAGCAGACCACTGGACCACCTCTACCTTTCTCGTTTCTGTAATGGACACTAAAATAAAAGTCACCCAATAAAGTAGGCACTGGATTGCCTTTTGCAAAAATTGAGATCACTTCTAAGCTGACAAACTCTTTCTCTCCGGGAAACAAGCTAGACCCATATACCATCAATGCAAGCAAAGCTCCAAAGTCGTTCCACTTAGCCTCTGTAGCATACTTCTCAGCCTCTGGGATAAGAACACTCCAGGGTAGACCTCTGCCTTTACTCTCTTGCAAAGCCTTTCTGACTGAAACAACTGGCAACCTACAAACCTTGGCTACGTCTTCATCTCTGAGCACAACCTCTGACCCGTAGAACGGCAATGTCTCTCTGATCGGAACACTCAGCATGTTGGAGATCTCTTCTAATGTCGGAGCTAAGATGTAACCTGGAAGAATAAAGCAACGCAACAGGGGATCATAAAATTGCAACAAGGTATGCAAGCTGTCCTTTTGGTCTGTAGTAGGCTTGTCCACAAACTTCAGTATCTGGCCATATCTTTTCTTGAAATTACCCAAGACTTGATCATTCATCAAACCTACTAACCTCTGAACACTTTTAACTTCCGGCTGAAGAAAGGTATAATGCACATTCTTTTTTCTCGGATCTCTCTTGATTTCTGTCATGGAGATAAGAATACCAGAACTGGGAACAGATGTGAGCAATGACCTGAAAAATGGGAAACATAAACAGTTAATGCAAAGAATGATGCAAATGTAATGCAATGCAAGCATATGACCAACTGGGACCATCTGAACTGGAACACTGACAAGGGCCCCTCTGAATAACTGGCAACCCCAAAGGTTACTGAGTCACACCCTCTGATAACCACAACCCTCTGATAGAAGATCTCAGAATCACAGTATCAAGAAATCCAGAATTCCAGAACCATAACTTCGGAACCATAGAATCATAGAACCATGGATCATAATCAAAGGACCAAAGATCAATAACAAGAACCACTGAACAGATGGGTGTATGTTGAGGTCATGGGTTCCTGCACACCTGTAAACACCCCCCAATCTCACGTGTAAAAGGCTCCGGGTCAGACATCACAGACTCTTAAAGCCACATAGCAATAATACTGTCACCATCTCCGGGAAATGGCTCGTGACCAAATCAGGGAATCGGTTTGGCATTATATACTACGCAGGGAGGCCTCAGCTGAGTCCGGGAAAAACAAGCATCCCTTATAAGTTCTCAGCTTCAAGCGCTGAAATCGAGAAACAATAGTACATTCAGCCCGTAGGATACAGTACTAATGTCATACGACCAGATGCTTTGACTGAGTTCCTATAAGAGAACCAGGCCATCCTATGCGAGTTCCCAGTGGACCCTCGGGTGCGAATGGGTTTGCCACAAAATGTGGTCTGCCACTGTCACCACTGGAGAGGGTTGTTTCCACAAAGGTTCTCAATGATCGGTCCCCAGCTGCACATAACTGTCAGGGTCATGTAATGAGAGAGGAAGATCCCTAAATCAAGACATTTCCAAGACAATCACAACCTGGGTGTGGAACTCACTACTACCCCCATGACAAGATCTCATGAGGCCAAAGTGGAACCACTCTAAGTCCTATGGTGCACTCGAGCCGGGTACTTGGCTCATATCTCTCAAGAACCAGTAACACCCATCCCACCAAAGAAAACCAGTCCAGACAGTCCAGTATGATATATATGATGCGGAAAATAAATACAGAAAACCGTAAATAAAGCTGTAAATAAAGCTGTAAATAAACAACAATACAATACAACAAGCCACATCAAACAAACATCACCCAATGAAACAGAAACAAACAAGCGCTAGGAGAGACTCACAGGGGAACCAGAGATCATCTGGTGTGCAGTCCCCAGCAGAGTCGCCAGCTGTCGCTCCCGGGATTTTCATCCTAGTACAAACGCGAAAGTGGCGCGGAAAAGGTAGAGTCGCCAGCCAGACATTTTTATCCCGAATGAATGGGAAAGGTAATGTTGCACAAACCTGAGGAAGAAGGAAAGGACAAGGCCTTGCGAACCAAAGATCTGAGTTCGGGAGTCGGTTACGACCTGGGAAGGTATTAGCACCCCAGATCGTCCGTCGTACCCGACGGGATCCACGCTTGCTTGTTTTGTTTCAAAGGGTGAGAAATAATAATGCTGCTGAACAAATGAACCGCGAACTGGGAACTGGAATGAAAATGAGAAGGGGAATCGGAAAAGAAAATGGAAAGAAAGGGGGAAATGTAGGTAAAATAAAGAATGTGCTCGAACGGGCCCTACCCCGCTGCCTACGTACCTCATCAGGACAATGAGGATCAGATACGCCGTAGTTCCCCTAACTAGGGGTAGAAAAGAAATTGCTTGTGAATTAAAGGCTTGAACTGCCTATGCCATTGCTTAGGTGTTGCAGACTCGGACGACGAGTGCGTAACCGTCTTGCAAAATGACAAGTAGGAGCAAGTTCGCGTACAGAGTGAATGAGGTGAGAAAAGAATTCCCGAAGGAAAGACGTTTATTGTTTGTTTGTGTTTTTTAGAAGCTTTTATGAATGTGTCACAAGGAAGTGAACTCAAGCTCTCACCAATGGAATGTGCACTTGTCACTACATTCCAAGATGGAATAATAGAACAAGCACACTCAAGTAAGGAGAAGATCCCCAAAACTTGAACCCAAAGACTAGGGCTTAGGCTCACTAACTTGCTTAATTATTAAGTGTTTTTGGTTATTTACATGAAGAAGTGTTTTTTATGCTTTTCTTTATGAAGAAGATACCTTGATCAGACTTGTGCATCACAAGGTAAACTTGTACTATCCCAAGATGGGAAGACTACAAGCATACCTCATGGAATAAGGCTATGGATCAATGTATCACTTCACCTTTATTAAAGTGTTTTTTAGAGTTATGAGATGAGAAGAGAAGAAGAACCAAAAGGATCTCAAAGGAAAAATTCTAAAGGGGGACTAAAATAGTCCTAAGTATTCACATGCATGGATATCCTAAGGGTTAGTGAGGTTTCTATCCTAATGAAGAAGTAAAGAAGAAGATAGAAGAAGGGATGATAAAGGCCTAGGCCCAACAAAAGAGGGTTAGTTCACATAAACATAAAAGGAAGAGATAAGAATTAGAGATGTGGAACTCAATTCCCACATCTCACACTTACCACAGCCCCTGCAAGGTTAGCATGCACAAGTGAACAACAATGAACAAATTAACATAACATCATCCAACAATCAGAAATGAAATGAAGTAAACAAATGCTTAATGCTAATTCAACTCAAAGAAATAAAGATGAGAAGCTTATGACTTAACATGAGGCAACATGAATACATATGGAAACAAGTGCGCACTTACGAAAAATGTAATACAAAACACACAAAATACAAACACAAAGTTCAAAACCAGAATCATAATGACATAAAGAATGGCTTAAGGGTCCAGCAAGATGAAGATAGAAGTCACACAATACCAAACAATATCAAAATAGAAGCCATGGAACCAAAAGATGGAATTTAAACCCTTAAAGAAACAAATGACTTGAATATGAAGCAAACTCAAAAATTTAGAAGAACCAAGACCTATCCTAGGACCAGGAAGGTATCCACACCCCAAAGGAACCCCAAATTAGAAGAAGAAGTTGGCACAAGTGCCCTTCTAAGCCTACAAGAGATCTAATGAACCAAAAGAAGCAAAATGAGACAAGGTGAGAATAAAAATCCACAAATAAACAACCAGCCATCTAAAAATTCTACAACTGAACCCAAATGATCTTAAAACACATTATATCAACTTTCCAAAAGGACTTGCAAAAATTCAGAAAGGAACTAGGTCAAATGGATGTATAAACACAAGCTAGGACAAAAAACTTACACCACAAGATATCAGATCAAAACTTAAGAAATAATTTCCTAAAAATTTTGAGAAAAATCACATGGAAACTAGAAGATCTTAGGAACACAATGCAAAAAGAATGGGATCAAAACTCCAAATATTGAAGTCTATGGAAAATTTACAAGACAGACTGGTCAAGAAATGAAGCAAATGAAGCCATGTACATTGGTGATTTAATTCTGGCACGTGGATCAATGAAAAAAATAAAATAAAAACGTGACAAAATTTTAGAGACACAAAGAAACATCTATGATTTATTTGGGAATTTTTAGATGATTATAACTATTTTATTTGAATTAAAAATGAAACTGAATAAAGAGAAATTAAAATGAAGAAAAAGAAGTTGAAGGAAATGAGATGGGGGTGCGATTGGCAAGGATTTTAGGCTGAGTTCGCTTGGGCCAGGCAGGGAGGGGTGCTACTAGCGAATCCGGGCCAAGGCCCGTCCGAAACCACCATTAATCAAAAAGTTAAATCAGTTTTTTTTTATCTTTTTATATTTATGAACAAAATGTTATGTGACTTCATATCAACCGGTGCACTTCATTTAAATGAAGGAGGAAATAAAATAATAAGAAGAAGCCTAAGCACCTCGCGGACCAACCAGGAGGAGACACGTCATCGTCTCCTCCACCCCCATGCATGAAGAACTCGACGCAACAGCAGCAACAAACACAGCATTAGCAACAACTTTCATTCAATTTCATCTTAGCATAACTTTCTCAAAACTCAACGAAAATCAAAAGTGTAAACACCAAAATTCAACTACGAAATGAGATCAACGCAGCTAGATCGAAACAGAACCGATACAAACGCTTGAACACACAGAAATATCGTGCCAAAGTAACACCACCACGTGCGGTTTTGATCGTCGCCGCGAACACAATTTCAGAAACTAATAAAACACTTATCCACATGAAGCATAGATCATAAGGATCACAAATCTACTAGCAAAACTCAATGAAACGCACTGTGCAATTCAAGTTAGGCAAAACAAGCAAGAATACCGAAATCGAAATTTCATTACTAGATGCTTACTAACACCAATCCATTCAAGCACAAATAAACAGTTATTAACAACTTCAAGGCACACTATAACAACACTAAACTCACAGCAAACAGATCGAGAATGCTAACCTGTTTGAAGCTTTTTTTCGAAATCTCCGGAAAATCCAAGCTCCCACACGCGTTGGTCAAATAAAGACTTGAAGATGGTGATGATGCTAAGAGGATAATGATCTTCTTTATGATGCTAGTGATGGCCAAAATCCAGCAATGAATAGAAGAACAATCAAGATCTACAGCTTGTTTTCGGTGAGAGAGATGTAGAGATCTTGAGGATGAAGAATGAGATAAGGATTTTAGATCTAGAAACTTCTTTTTTCTGTTATTCAGTTAAGCTTGCAATGAGAGAAGAGAGAGAGGTTGAAGAATGTGATGTGAGAAAATGGAGCCGAGACAGAAGAATGAATCATAGTGTGTCTTATATGGGAGTCATGTGTGAGTGAGAAAAAGGAGTGAAAAAACGTGAAAATGTGAGAAAGAGAGTGAAAAAGGTGAACTGCATGAGATTGTATGGGAGAGTAGCATGTGTTATGTGAGTGGAAGTTAGAATCAGTGAGTGAGAGGAAAAAGTGAGGGAGTGTGACGTGAGGGAAAGAAAAGGAGAAAAAGTGGTGTGAGGTGAGAGAAGGTGTATGGCGCGTGAGGAGTGTGAGGGAGTGTGGCGTACGGGAGTGCATGAGAGAGAGAAAAAAGAGAAAAAAAATGTGAAGTGAGCCTGGGAATTATTGCATGTACCACTCTTGTACAACTTTTTTTTTGATAACATTTCCACTAAAAGCAAAAAGCACATAAAAGGTGATATGTGGGTGGCCTTGGTCACGTGGGAATGGGGGTGACCCATTAAAAAAAGTTTGGAAAAATATTATAAAATGTGACACTCATAAAAAGAAAGTGGGCCAATGAGATTGTGACAAAAATGCATCCAAAAACCCTAAAAATGTATCAAACTTCAAAAATTCATATCTTGAGTTCTAAAAATGCTATGAAGGTGTTCTTGGACTTTTCGGAAAGGGAAAATCGTGATCTACAACTTTTGTGTTCACCGGAAAATCATTCGGAGCTTTTTAGCACATGAAATAATAGCTTGAAGTTTCGGGACAAATAATTTCTAAAAATGGAAATTTCTAAACTTCCAAATTTAGCAACTTTTGCATACTCCCGATTTTTGACATTTGAACTCAACTGAATTATTCCTTGACATGATATGACCTCACAAATTGATAATCCTGATTAAAAAACCTGAAATTTTCATGTTGACTTTTTTGACTGCAACGTTGACTTTCTTGCTTTTCCTTCAAGTAACTAGACCAAATCTTGACTTCTTCAATGAATTTTTTCTCAAACTTCATATATAAGCCATGCAGACCAAATGAGATCCTTTGCCCACAAGAAATGGTCAAAGTTAAGAGGATAGGAGGATCTGGCCCATAACCCTAATCAGGATTTCCCTCATACAGGAGAAAAGTTGTACTCTTGAACTTCTGATGAAATAACTGACTTCCCTAAGGAAATTTCTCACCAAATTTCATCCCTAAGATCCCCTTGTCATATAAGGAACTTTGCCCAGATGAAATGGCCAAAGTCTCAAGGATCTCATGCTTGAAAGTGAAACCCTAATTTGGGATCATTGTGTAGGAGCTTGCCCTAGCTTGGGTTCTCTGATACTCTCCCAACCTCTTGAGTTTTTGTGACTGATCTTGAACTTGTGAATGCCATGTAGATTCCTCATGGGACTTGGACAAGTCCACTGGGCCTCTTGTTATAGCTTATAATACCTCAAATCCACCCACAGATGATCATATGCCTAATGCTAGGTCATGAGAATGTTATGCTTCATATTTCCATGATATGATGCTGAGGAAATGATATGAGTATGATGAATATGATATGATATGATGCTTAAAATGAAGAGGGCAAATTTGGGGTGTTACAGATAGGAACATCTTCAGACTTGTACATCATTGTGAGCTAGCCAAAGATGTGTGGGATACTCTCAAAACAACTCATGAAGGAACATCAAAAGTAAAGATGTCAAGACTTCAACTTCTCACCACCAAGTTTGAAAACTTGAGAATGAAGGAAGATGAGACAGTTCATGAATTCTACATGAACATTTTAGAAGTAGCTAATACTTCTAGAGCTTTGGGAGAAAAGATGACTGATGAAAAGCTTGTAAGAAAAATCCTCAGATCTTTGCCAAAAAGATTTGACATGAAAGTCACAGCAATAGAAGAAGCTCAAGACATATGCTCTATGAAAGTTGAAGAACTCATTGGTTCCCTTCAAACTTTTGAGATGGGAATGAATGACACAAATGCTAAAAAGAACAAAAGCATAGCCTTGGTGTCAAATACTGATGAAGAAGAAGATGATGAATCAGAAAATGATAAAAGCTTATCAGACAACCTTGCTATGCTTGGAAGACAATTCAAACAGATTCTCAGAGGAATGGAAGGCAAATCCAAACCCAGTGGAAGATACACAAACTCTTCTGAGAACAGGAGACCTTATGATGCTAACAGAAGGTCAAATTATGCTGAAAAGACCAGTCAAGAAAAAGGAGTCAAATGCCATGGATGTGAAGGATATGGACACATCAGGAATGAATGTCCTACCTACTTAAAAAGGCAAAAGAAAGGACTCTCTGTGACCTGGTCTGATGAAGACTCAGGAGGTGATTCAGAAGAAGAATCAGCTAAGCATATCACTGCTTTAGCTGGATTATGTGAGTCTGAAAGTGAATCCAGTGATGGAGAACTTACTTATGAAGAACTTGAGCAAGCATTCAAAGATCTATACAAAAGAAGCTCTGAAATATGCAGTGAGGTTATAAAGCTAAAGAAGCAGAATGAGGCATTAGAAGATGAAAAAGCAAGTGATCAAGAGATCATTGACAACTTGAAAAGTGAAGTAAGTCTTCTCAACTCCAAGTTGGAACATATGTCCAAATCTGTTAGAATGTTGAACAGCAGCTCAAATACACTGGATGTTATTCTCAACAACAATAAGCACTCAGGGGATAAAAGTGGACTGGTGTCGCTCCCGGGATTTTCATCCTAGTACAAACGCGAAAGTGGCGCGGAAAGGTTAGAGTCGCCAGCCAGACATTTTTATCCCGAAAGGATGGGAAAGGTAATGTTGCACGAACCTGAGGAAGAAGGAAAGGACAAGGCCTTGCGAACCAAAGATCTGGATTCGGGAGTCGGTTACGAATTGAGAAGGTATTAGCACCCCAATCCGTCCGTCGTACCCGACGGGATCCACGCTTGCTTGCTTTGTTTCAAAGGGTGAGAAAAATAACTGCTGAATAAAACCGCTAACTGGAATGAGAATGAGAAATGAGAAAGGAATAAGAAGAGAATGGAAAGAAAGGGGGAAATGTAGGGAAAATAAAGATTGTGCTCGAATGGGCCCTACCCCACTGCCTACGTACCTCATCGGGATAAATGAGGATCAGAGACGCCGTAGTTCGTCTAACCTAGGCGGGAACTATTTGTTTGTGTTTTTTACAGCTGGAACTGCGTATGTCTATGATCAGGTGTTGCAAGCTCGTCTGGTACGAGTGCATTTACCGTCTTGCATGCGAGACAAGTCGTCGCGAGTTCGCGTTGTGAGTGAATGAGATGAGAAGAGAAGTTCCCGCAGGATAGTCGCTTATTGTTTGTTTTTGGTCTTTTAAGAGAAGTGTTTTGAATTTGTTTGTGAACTGTCTTGTACTAAGACCTATCCATCGCGGGAAGTATTTACACCTCGCCCCGAAACAGGACGCGTATAAACACTCCGCAACAAAGTCTCGTGTCGTACAAGATTGTTCGGTTTTTATTAAGTATTTTATTGCTTTTCTTTTGAAGGGAGAAAGAAAGACTCAAGTTGATAAAAGGAAAAATCTAAGGAACTAAGACTCAATCTTATTTTGTTTATTTATTTACAAAGTGGTCCTAAGGGTTAATGAAGTTTTCTATTCCTAATGGAAACTTAAAAACTACTAGAATTCAACTTACTTCTTAATGAAGTTAAGTTGATTCTAAGAACACAAGGGGGAATCCTATACAAGTTATAAAATCAAATGAAGCAAAAACAATGAAATTGAATTATAAGAAATAAAATTCTAAACAACACATTAAAGGCATAACCTAAGAATAGTCTATTTTTATTTATTTTAATTCTAATGAAAATGAACTTCACCTAAGTACTAAATCTAAGTCAATCTTAATATTCATTCTAAAAAATCAAATTTAACTAAACCTAAATCTAATATTAAATTCTATGACTAAACTTAAACTACACTATTATTTTTATATTGAACTTTATTTTCTTCTAATAGCCTAAACTAATGGGAATTATGCCTAACTAAGCCTAAACTAATATTCTAAAAAAAATACTAAAACTTCTAGAAAAATTGTGAAAATTAAACTATGGGATCCTAACATTATCTCTAATCTTATACTAAGAGGGATCCTAAAAATTTCTATTTTTTCTATGCCTACCAAATAATTATTTCCAGCTAAGAATTAATTACTATTTCCTAAGAATTATATCACTAAAATCTATGATAAAAGGTCCTAAAAATTCCATAAAAAATATCCTAAGAACTATTATGAGCCCTTTAATTACAGAAAAAAGAATGGCTCAAAAAGGTTGTTGGAAGTTACTTAAATAAAATAAACAAAATCCAGCATAAATAATAGAAATTCAATAGAACTAATTAATAGAAAAATTCAGAATTAATTCAAAAATAAACAAATTCCAGAAAATAAAAATGACACAAATTCCTAAATTGACTTTTTTAGCTATTTTAATTTTTTGGGGAATTTTTCTAATATTTTTAATATTTTTTATTGAATTATTTCTAAATTAATATTAACTTAAAATAGAATCTCAAAAGAATAATGCAGAGGTGTCCTTAGTAATACTTTAAGTTCTTTTTTCTCTACTGGGCCTAAAACAGGGTGCAGATAGCAGAGTGGCTAAGCCCACTTGCACTGAAAAATGAGGGGAGTGCAATAAGTAATATTTCTAAGTTCATTCTTTACATGGGCTATATAACAGGGGTGTAGATAGTAGAGGTTTTATGTTTGTTTTCTTCATGGGCCTACAAGTGAGGATGCAAGTGTCATACTTTTTTTTAAAAAAAACTTAATTTAGGAAAATGAATTAATACTAAACTTAAACCTAATATTTTTCCTATAAATCTTAATTTAAGTTTATATTAAACTAAACTTATGATTACATCAACTTAACTTATTAAAATATTTTTTCCTTAAAAAAACTTAATTTAAGCAAAAGAATTAAACTAATCTTAAATTAATATTCTCTAAAAATCTTAACTAAACCATTATAATATTTCTTTTATAAATTCCTAGCTTAGAAAATGAATTAAATTTTAATTATATGATAATATTTTAATAAAACTCTTAACTTAGGAAATGGATTCAATTCTAATTATCTTATGAATTAATATTTTCAAAAATCTTGAATTAAACTAATCTTTAATCTAAAGAATTAAACTAATAATCTAAAAAGGATTAAACTAATAATCTGAAAAAATGAATTAAACCACTAATCTTGGAAAAAGAATTAAACTAATAAATCTGAAGAAATGAAATTAATAAATCTGAAGAAATTAATAATCTTAATAATATTTTAATAACTTAAATTACAATCTTATAATACTCAAATAAAATCAAAGAAAGAAGGAACCCTAATTGCCTCTCCCTTCTCCCTTGACACCGCCGCCTCTCATCTCGTCTTCCTCTCCTTCTCACGCCGCCGAACCAAACACCGTCCATTCTTCCGTCTTCGTCCTCATCACCATTGAAACCTCTCCTAAGCACCTTCAAACCAAACCAAAACCTAACCTAATCCCTCTTTTGATCGAGCCAAGACCTACGGAAATCCCAACGTCCCCCCATTCCGCGGCGACCTCCATTGAAGAAGAACAAACTTCTTCATCCGTCAGCCACCACCTATCAACCAAACTCCACGCAAACCCTAACCTAACACAAGCTAAAACAAAACAAAAGCTCGTCCGGACCTCTCGTCATCAAGCCTATTCTCTTCGCTTCCAACCATCGAAATCCTAACTAAGAACATACGAGCACGCATAACGCTAAGGCAAGATCAGTGAGAACAAAGAAATCGTACCTTATCGAAGGCGAGTACAAGGATTTTGGTGACAACACAGAACAATGTTGCGTCAGGTATGAGCGTCGGCTTCTCTTTTCGTCCCTGTCTCTTACGGCTTGCAATTGCTGGTCATCGCAGGTCTTGAATTTTCACTGAGGGATTTGCTATTTCGCAGGTTAATTCATGGAGATGCAGAGCCCATTCTTGATTACAGATACCGAAAGATTGTCACAAGACCACTGAAAGTTGGCGAATGTTGATCAAGGACGGGTGTTGAACAACACAAATTACAGAAGATTGTCGATTCCGTGACGGTCTCGGTGGCAACTGTAAGAGCCGTGTGATCACTAATCAAGGTAGCTTACAAATCTCCGAATACAGTTCGAGCTTAAACCTTAGACTCGCAATTCTTTCTCCATTCTTTCCCTTGTAACAGACTCTGCACTATCCCTCATTTGCAGGAGGTAAAATGCTGTCAATGGGTTCAGCAATCACAATGTAGCATCACTGACCATATAGCATCACTGACCATAGCAGCCATTGCTTGAACCTTGTTTGTAAGGGAGGGAACTATGGAAACGTGAGATAGAGGCTAATACTGATGAAAATGGGGGATTGAGGAGAGACTGAAAAATGAAGGGTTTGAAGATTGTCTAAGGAAGCAAAATTGGCTGAGAAGAAATGCTTTATAGGAAATGCTCACAGAAAGATCCAGAAATTTCAGGTAGATTTTCTAGACTCTTCCAATCAAGACCTGTTATAATTCTGTTGTGAAGTTGCTTCTCCTTTCCTTTTTTTTCTAGATTTTGGTTATGAGAAAAAAAACAGTTGTAGAGTTAGTTATGAATGATTTTTTTGGATTCGGTTAAGAAGCTAGGTTCTCGTTTAGAATCTGATTCTGTTATGCACTGCTATTGGTTTCCTCTCTTTTGGTTTTCTGTTATGGATAATTTTATGAATTCGGTTAGTGTTAGTTGGGTTTTGTTGTGAGGTTTAGAAGTTGGTTAAGATTCAGTTATACCTATTATGGACTTTGCTGAGTTTTTTTTCAATTATCCATTATTCAGTTGACATCTTGTGAGAATTTTGATGATTTTCTTTCTGTTATGCGCAGTTGTCCCTTGCTTCACTTAATATTCACTCAAATCTAATTTGCCGTTGTTAATGTAGATGTGAATGCCGGCCTGAAGCAAGATGAAAGGTAGGGATTGGAAATTGCAAATGTTCAAAGTAGCATGTAAAGTCAAGTTCCCTTTTTTTTTGAAGAAATTCCTTTATTGAATTCTGTTAAGTCGTCGAGATCTCTGACGATTTCTCCTTTTACACTTGCAGGACCCTTTTTTCCTTGAAACTAGAAATAGAAGTGAGGTCGAGGGAATCGGTAAGGAGAGTATGTTACTGCTACTCCCTACTGTCTCATTACTGATGCCGCACGGCCCAGATTCGAAGCACGATCACGACAAGGTATAACACTCCAATTCTCACCCTTTTTCTTACTGAATTCAATTCTACCCCAAAACTATCATCAAAATCACTCTTCTCTCTTTTTTATACGAATCTATTGAGAAACTCGGACTGCCATTGAATTTCTTACTGTCACTGATTCATGTTCCAGCTTCTTCTTCTTCTTCTGATATGGTATGAATCAAATCAAACATGATTTCTTGCTGTTTGCAGGTGAAGTAGACATCCTTGAACTTATACACCATAAAAATACTCTGCCTGAAGTTCAAGAACAATGCTGCCTGTGAAATGAATGTGAATTTTGTGCGTTCTTGTAACTACGCTAAAGAAACTTCAATGATTTTTCTTCTTTTGATCTCTCTCCTTTGCTGTTATCAATTAATGAATTTTTGTAACCTTTTTCCATAATGAACTGTTCTGGTATAAATTCACAGTGTGATCTTCCCCTGAATCTTTACTGCCATTATTCTGCTCTCTTTTTTTCTATATATGTTTTACTACTATCAATTGTAATTAGTTTTGGCTAAAAGAAACCCCCAGCAATTGGGGTCCATCGTGTGACATCAATAACATCTGGCCCAACCTTTCCCTTTTCATTTAGCTGCAATTAATAATGGGCCATACTAATAAGTGGTTTGATTAATTATTATGGATAATTTGGGTGGTTAAAACTGGATACAAATTTAATGAAATGGATTTTAAACGGAAGGATCTTTCGGACATTCGAATATGGACCTAAAGTGTGTATAAAAAAAATGATTATTTTGTGGATAAAATTGGGTATTGAAAAATGGATAAGGACAATGGTTTGGATTTGAAACAGGCTAAGCAAAAAATGAGTCTGAACGGGTTTTAACAAACAACTTGAAAGTTGTTATTGGATTAAATTGGATCGAAAGTGGATAAGAAAACGATGATGGTTTGCATTCTAAATGGATATCGACGACCTGAATTTGAATTTGAATGACATTTTCCAAATAAATCAATAACTATGCATTCTCCATTAACTTGAAACAAACCTTTTGACATGCCCCACTCCTAAGCAATTTGATGTCATAATAAACTTTTCACGATCCCGAATCACTATTGCTCCATAAACAAAATGGATCCAAACCAATCCTTAATACACTGGACCTTCATTGGCGAAGTTCCCTTCAAAATTATGAACAAAAACTCCTAACTTCCTTTGAGATATTAAATAATGAGGAACACAACCTGAGATGTTAAGAAGAGCCAACGCTCTTATTTCAAGCAAATTTGATTGAACACCTCAGTACTGGATTAGATGCACCAATGAATATTCTCCACAAATTCAATCCCTGATAAACACGGACAAGGTACGAAACCCTAATTTCCAAGAACCTTGATCACATGCCTTATGAAATAATGAAATGAACTACTATGATATAAATGACCTGGTGACAAACGCATGTGAATGCAAAAAAGACGAGCCAATAGAGGGAATAAATATGAGGGCAAATTTTGAGGTATTACAGCTGCCCCTATTCAATCAACTGCAGACCTGAACGGATAATTGCAACAGCTTTTAGACGTTCAAGGTATGGAGTGATGGAATACTCGAATAAAACCTGGAAATTTGCACACTGAGGGCAACAGAAATGCCATCTGCCCATTTATTTATTTATATACTTTTTGGTTTGGACCTCTGAATAGGTAGCGGAACATAAGACCAGGTGAAAATATGATAGGATGAATGCCATCCTCGAACGACAACTCACAAGGGATCCTCGAATCCAATATTAAAACCATCTTGGAATAGAAACACGATAGTATATCGGCCGCAGGCGATAACCACCAACAACAAAGACTGACCTCGGACAGACTTTGCAAAAGAGACAAACTGACCTCGATCAATAAGCTCCAAAAAGTGAACCACTATCCTCGAATAATAGCCACAAAAACAAGACCAACCGCAGAAGGACTTGAATAAAAGAAATGTCATCCTCGAATGACAAATCAAGAGATCCTCGGATCTAACACGAAACCATCCTCGAATGGAGACGCGAAGGTATACCAGCCTCGACTGACAACCCAAACACAAAGCTGACCTCAGACAGACTTTGCAAAAGAGACAAACTGACCTCGATCAATAAGCTCAAAAAGTGAACTACTATCCTCGAATAATAGCCACAACAACAAGACCAACCTCGGAAGGACTTGAATAAAAGAAATGCCATCCTCGAATGACAAATCAAAAGATCCTCGGATCTAACACGAAACCATCCTCGAATGGAGACGCGAAGGTATACCAGCCTTGACTGATAACCCAAACACAAAGCTGACCTCAGACAGACTTTACAAAAGAGACAAACTGACCTCGATCAATAAGCTCAAAAAGTGAACTACTATCCTCGAATAATAGCCACAACAACAAGACCAACCTCGGAAGGACTTGAATAAAAGAAATGCCATCCTCGAATGACAAATCAAAAGATCCTCGGATCTAACACGAAACCATCCTCAAATGGAGACGCAAAGGTATACCAGCCTCGACTGATAACCGAACACAAAGCTGACCTCAGACAGACTTTGCAAAAGAGACAAACTGACCTCGATCAATAAGCTCGAAAAAGTGAACTACTATCCTCGAATAATAGCCACAAACAAGACCAACCGCAGAAGGACTTGAAGAAAAGAAATGCCATCCTCGGATGACAAATCAAAAGATCCTCGGATCTAACACGAAACCATACTCGAATGGAAACGCAAAGGTATACCAGCCTCGACTGATAACCACACACAAAGCTGACCTCAGACAGACTTTGCAAAAGAGACAACCTGACCTCGATCAATAAGCTCATAAAGTGAACTACTATCCTCGAATAATAGCCACAACAACAAGACCAACCGCAGAAGGACTTGAAGAAAAGAAATGTCATCCTCGAATGACAAATCAAGAGATCCTCGGATCTAACACGAAACCATCCTCGAATGGAGACGCGAAGGTATACCAGCCTCGACTGATAACCAAACACAAAGCTGACCTCAGACAGACTTTGCAAAAGAGACAAACTGACCTCGATCAATAAGCTCATAAAGTGAACTACTATCCTCGAATAATAGCCACAACAACAAGACCAACCGCAGAAGGACTTGAAGAAAAGAAATGTCATCCTCGAATGACAAATCAAGAGATCCTCGGATCTAACACGAAACCATCCTCTAATGGAGACGCGAAGGTATACCAGCCTCGACTGATAACCAAACACAAAGCTGACCTCAGACAGACCTTGCAAAAGAGACAAACTGACCTCGATCAATAAGCTCAAAGAGTGAACTACTATCCTCGAATAATAGCCACAACAACAAGAACAAGACCAACCGCAGAAGGACTTGAAGAAAAGATATGTCATCCTCGCATGACAAATCAAAAGATCCTCGGATCTAACACGAAACCATCCTCGAATGGAAACGCAAAGGTATACCAGCCTCGACTGATAACCAAACAACAAAGAAAATAGGGCAAGATGGAACGGGATCGTTGTACATAAATGAGAGCCCAAGCAAAAAGGACCATTGTACAAAACGAGAACCTGTAATGCGACTGTTGTACCAAACAAGACGCGGAATAAGTGACAAACATTGACTTGAAAAGACAAGGATGTCTGAAAAATGATATTGGTATCCTCTGTGCGGAGTACTTCAGGTTGAAAAGATACTATAAGTCGTACGTAATATACCTCAAAACTGGCCCATGCTGGCATGCACATGTTTGAATTTATGGCGTAATGCTCCATGATGATGGAAATGCTACGCTTTGGAGGATGCAGACGCAATGATGATTATGCGAATGACAATGCAAAGAAGATCTCCTAATAAGGAGACTGCAGGTATCCCAGATAACTCGGCTGGGGAGAAACGATGATCACTGCATTGATCTGGTTCATCCTGATGAGGAGGAAAGAACTCCGCGGGGAAAGTTGTTAATAATTCACTGGCTCAGAATAGCCGCCACTGCCAAAAATGAATTGGACTTTGAGATTGGAGCGCCAAGACCCTGCTGGAGGTGGACCCTTCTTGAACTCTGGTGGGGAAGTGAGGACTTTCTGGGAACCAAAGGCATGACACTGCTGAGGCAACAACTGCTGGGGAGGCAAGACACTCCTTATACTGCCGAGACTTGCCCCTGTCTGAAAGGAGACTTCTGCTTGGGGATTGCACCCACTCTTTGCTACCTTGCTGGGTGAAATTTCAACTTCCACATGGCTGGGGATGATTGGAAATACCCTGGGAGATACTTGTCTCTGTTCAAACAAAAGGGAATGCCCATCCTGGATAATGATCTTTAGCTCTGTTAGCAACACCAGTACCTGTACCTGCATGAACACAATCGATAGTACCTGCAACATAGAGAATTAGTTTGGGATCTGCTTGTCCCAGGCTCATAGCATGAATCATTGTCTAGGTATCTCAACATCATTTCTGAGTTATATTAAATGTTTCTATTCTCCTGCACGAGTTAGAAAAGCATTCAAATGTTCATAACACAATGCAAGTTACCATTTGCTAGACGTTTTCACAATCAATCAATGCAAGATGGAAAAAGTAAAACAAAGAAGCAGAATAGTCAATTGACTGAAGCTGAATTTTTATTGATTTGGAAAGGTGGCCCTGAATAGGCAATACAAAGGAAGCAGTTCCCTGGAATGAGGGAACAACTAAAAGAAAAACAAAACTACCCTATTGGCAATGCGAGAAGTGAATCTCATCAAGTTTCAACCCAGTTATGACTCGTATGTCTTCAAGACGCTCCGCTCGCTCTGCCTCTTGAGAAAAAGTAAATGAACTGATCTTCAACCCTTAAGATAGCCTCAACTGTAGGTAGATTAAGGATCTCGCAGATCGCAGTCGTTCGTGTTAATCCCTCTTTTGCGTGGATCGCCCTTTCAGGTTTTCAATCCACCGGGATACCCTTTTTTGCCTGAGTTGTCCGATGTGGCTTTTCAACTCAGCGGGTGTACATTTTTTTCAAGATTTCCCTAACTTTTGCCCGAGCCTTTTATTCTGTTTTTGGCTCGCCGGGATGCCCATTTTTGCCTGGATTATCATTCTGTTTCTATCCAGCGGGTCCTTTTTTACACGAAGTATTTTCTTACTGCGTCTGCGTTGACAGGGGATGGAAAGTCTTCTCCGTCCATGGTTGTCAGCATTAAGGCTCCACCTGAGAAAACCTTTTTAACCACGAACGGTCCTTCATAGTTGGGTGTCCACTTGCCCCTGTGATCGTTGAGAGGAGGAAGAATCCTTTTCAGCACTAAATCTCCTGGCATGTACCTCTGTGGTCGCACCTTCTTGTCAAAAGCTTGCTTCATTCGTCGCTGATACAACTGTCCATGGCATACAGCTGTTAGACGCTTCTCTTCAATGAGGCTCAATTGATTATATCTGGATCGGAGCCACTCAGCTTCATCTAGCTTGATGTCCATCATCAACCTCAACGAGGGAATTTCTACTTCGATTGGTAGGACTTCCTCCATACCATACACCAATGAGAATGGAGTTGCCCCAGTTGAAGTGCGTACTGATGTTCTGTACCCATGCAACGCGAATGGTAACATCTCGTGCCAATCTTTGTACGTCACAACCATCTTCTGAACAATCTTCTTGATGTTTTTATTAGCCGCCTCGACGGCGCCATTCATCTTCGGACGATATGGAGAAGAGTTGTGGTGTTCTATTTTGAAGTTTCGACACAAGTCAGCCATCATCTTGTTGTTGAGGTCAGAACCATTATCAGTAATGATCCTTTCAGGGACTCCATACCGGCAGATGATGTCCCGCTTAATAAATCGAGCAACCACTTGTTTAGTGACATTGGTGTAGGAGGCTGCTTCAACCCACTTCGTGAAATAATCAATAGCAACTAGGATGAAGCGATGCCCATTAGAAGTTGTTGGCTCAATCTTTCCAATCATATCGATGCCCCACATAGCGAACGGCCATGGTGAAGACATGACACTCAACGGATTTGGAGGCACATGGACCTTGTCGGCATAAATTTGACACTTATGGCACTTACGAGAGTATTTGCAACAATCGGATTCCATGGTAATCCAATAGTATCCCGATCTCAATAATTTCTTGGCCATGGCATGTCCTCCAGCATGGGTACCAAAGGAGCCTTCGTGAACCTCCTGCATTAACATGTCTGCCTCGTGTCTGTCTACACATCTGAGCAGCACCATGTCAAAGTTCCGTTTGTACAACACACCATCTTGATTCAAGAAGAAACCCCCTGCCAGTCTTCTAAGAGTTTTCTTATCCTTACTGGATGCCCCAGCCGGGTATTCTTGAGCCTTCAAGAATTGTTTGATGTCATGGTACCAAGGCTTGTCATCTTCACCATCACCAACTGCAAAGACATAAGCCGGTCTTTCAAGACGAGAGATCGAAATTCGAGGCACGAAATTCTCTCGGCAAACTTTAATCATGGATGATAAAGTTGCGAGAGCATCGGCGAACTGGTTTTCGTCTCTAGGAACATAGCTCAGCTTTACTTTGGTAAAGAAGGTTAACAGCCTCCTAACGTAATCTCGGTAAGGAATCAAACGAGCTTGATGAACTAACCATTTGTCGTTGACTTGATTTACTACCAGAGCTGAATCTCCAAAGATCTCGAGGTTCTTGACTCGCAAGTCTATTGCCTCTTCGATCCCCATGATGCAAGCTTCATACTCTGCCTCGTTGTTAGTACACTCGAAGGTCAACCGAGCAGCGAGAGGTGTGTGGACTCCTTCTGGGGAGATAATAACAGCACCCACTCCACTCCCATTCATGTTTACAGCTCCGTCAAACATCAACTTCCATCTGGATTCAGGGTCGGGCCCCTCCTCCGGAAGTGGTTCTTCATGGTCTTTCGACTTGAGGAACATGATGTCCTCATCCGGAAACTCAAACCTCATGGGTTGATAATCGTCAATCGGCTGCTGGGCCAAGTATTCTGACAACACACTCCCCTTGATAGCTTTTTGTGAAGTGTATTGTATGTCATACTCCGTGAGTATCATCTGCCAACGGGCCACTCTTCCTGTCAAAGTCGGCTTCTCAAAGATGTATTTTACAGGATCCATCTTGGAAATTAGGAGAGTAGTGTGAGTTAGCATGTACTGTCTTAGTCGGCGAGCAGCCCATGCCAAAGCGCAGCAAGTTTTCTCGAGTAGTGAGTATCGTGTCTCACAATCGGTAAACTTTTTGCTAAGGTAATAAATGGCGTGCTCTTTTCGACCAGACTCGTCCTGCTGACCCAGTACACATCCCATCGATCCTTCCAGCACAGTAAGATACATAATCAGAGGCCTTCCTGGCACTGGAGGCATAAGAATTGGTGGTTCCAACAAGTATTCTTTGATTCGGTCGAAGGCCCGCTGACAGTCTTCGTTCCATTTAATGGCCTGATTCTTCCTCAGAAGCTTGAAGATGGGCTCGCACGTGGCCGTTAGGTGAGAAATAAACCGTGCAATGTAGTTTAGTCTCCCTAAGAAGCCACGCACTTGCTTTTCAGTCTTCGGCTCAGGCATTTCCTGGATTGCTTTCACTTTGGCCGGGTCAACCTCAATTCCTCGTTCACTAACAATGAAGCCGAGCAACTTGCCAGAACGAACCCCGAAGGTGCATTTATTCGGATTTAACCTCAGTCTGAACTTTCGAAGCCTGTCAAACAATTTTGCTAGGTTGACCAAGTGTTCCTCTTCCGTCTGGGACTTTGCTATCATGTCATCAACATAAACCTCAATTTCATGATGGATCATGTCGTGAAACAACGTCACCATTTCCCGTTGGTAGGTAGCTCCTGCATTCTTTAAACCAAACGGCATGACCTTGTAACAAAAGGTGCCCCAAGGAGTGATGAACGTTGTCTTTTCCATATCCTCGGGAGCCATCTTGATTTGATTATAGCCTGAGAATCCGTCCATGAAAGAGAACACGGAAAACTGAGCAGTATTATCGACAAGTACATCTATGTGAGGTAGAGGGAAATCATCTTTGGGACTAGCCCTATTCAAATCCCTGTAATCCACACACATTCTGACCTTGCCATCTTTCTTAGGAACCGGCACAATGTTAGCGACCCATGGAGGATAACTAGTCACGGCCAAGAAGCCAGCATCAAACTGTTTTTGCACTTCTTCTTTTATTTTAATTGCCATGTCCGGACGCGTGCGCCTCAACTTCTGCTTTACCGGAGGACAACCTTCTCTGAGGGGTAGCTTGTGTACCACAATGTCAGTGTCTAAACCAGACATATCTTGGTAGGACCACGCGAAGACGTCAATGTATTCTCGAAGCATAGCCATCAAACGAGTCTTGACAGATTCTTCTAATGCAGCTCCGATCTTGACTTCTTTCTTGTCCTCTTCAGTACCCAGGTTTATCACTTCAACATCTTCCTCATGCGGCTGAATCATCTTCTCCTCCTGTTTGAGCAATCTGGCCAATTCTTCGGGTAAATCACAATCCTCTTCACCTTCCTCATCGGCTTGATAAATTGGATTGTCGAAGTCATACTTAGCCATAACAGGGTCGTCATTGATAAGATCCGGTGACGAGCACCTGCATGAATGATGATTCATGCAAGGCTTTAGCAACAACTTGAGAAAATGAGAAACATTGCCATTTTAAAAACTTTTCTTTCTTTTTGAAAAGTAAAAAACGAAAGACAGAGAACAACATGAAATGAATGTGAAACGTCAATTTTATTAATGATTGTGTTAATGAACAAATGAACCCTTACAAAGAGCCACTATGCCCCGGGCAAGACATAGTGCTTTAATACAGGAGAACAAAAACAAAAAACATTACTCTTCAAAAGATGTTACTGAAATGAGCCTTTCTGACGTCCAGTTGCTAAGTTGAGATCTTGGGACGGCAGGCCTAATCCATTCATCTAAGTCACAGTCACTATCAACAGCTTCATCCTGCACTGCGCTGATATTTCCGTAGTCTACCACTCCTGCGCTTGTGAAAATGACCGGGCTCTGACAACCTTTTGCACTTGTTTCAGACGAGGATCCTCCAGGGTGATAGCCAATCCCGAACATGTCCTTCTTCTCTGGCAATTCGACTGGGCTGCCCCAGCCTTCTCGCACTCCAGATTCCACTAATTCACGCGCTTGTTTATAAGAGGCTATAGACACCCCCTTCTTCGGCACCTCAGGAGAAGTTGCTACGGCGGATGTTTGCTCGGACTTCAAAGGCTCAAAAGCCTGACATGGGGTCTCGACTATTTCGCCATCTATCTCCACATATTTGAATGAGGCTAGATGACTGACGAAGATATCTTCTTCCCCGCTGACCGTCACAACTTGACCTTCCCAGACAAACTTTAATTTCTGATGAAGTGTAGAAGAAACCGCTCCTGCCGAGTGTATCCAGGGTCTTCCAAGTAAACAACTATATGCCGGCTGGATGTCCATCACGTAAAACGTGGTATTGAAGACTTGTGGACCTACCTTGATAGGTAACTCCACCTCTCCAAATACCGATCTTCTTGATCCATCGAATGCCCGAACTACTAGATCACTGGGCTTTAGCACCACTCCATCATAGTCCAGCTTCATCAATGCCTTCTTAGGCAAGACGTTCAGAGATGAACCAGTATCCACCAGCACATGGGAGAGTACTGCACCCTTGCATTCCAGAGAAATATGCAATGCCCGATTGTGAGCACGCCCATCAGAAGTTAAGTCCAAGTCCGTGAAACCCAATCCATGACTGGCATTAACGCTGGACACCACCGTTTCTAGCTGGTTTACGGAAATATCCTGAGGCACGTATGCCTTGTTCAGAATATTTAAAAGGGCCTTCCTGTGAGAGTCCGAACACATGAGTAATGATAAGATGGAGATCTTTGACGGCGTCTGCTGCAAATGATCTACAATCTTATAGTCACTCTTCTTGATGATCCTCAGGAATTCTTCGGCTTCTTTGTCAAAGGTGAGATCTGGATCAGTTGATGGAGTTGGATCATTGGCAACTACTGGTTGTTTTCCCCTGGCTCTAGCTTGGGCTTCGGCAGTATCCCTGGGTGGTATCACATTGCTTCTCAGTGCTTCCGGCGCAAATAGTCTTCCGCTTCTAGTAAAACCCCCTACTCCAACATTCTCTACTTGAGCTGAGGTTATACTAGTCGTGGCCAACTCTTGCTTCTGGCCGTTGCAATACACTTCGCCACCGTAATTCCAAGGAACTGCTCTGTCACTTTGGTACATTATGGGTCCAGCAGTAGTAATAGTTATTGGCGCCGCTCTGGCACGCGAAGGAACTTGGGATGGATCATAAAAGATAGTCACTGTAGATACTTCACTTTCTTTCACGATCTTGTCAAATTGCAGCACTCCTTCACCAATCATACCTTGAATTCTGGCCTTCAATCGTTTACAACCGTTGGTAGCCTTTGTACATTCTGAACAATCATTCTCGCATCCGGGGAAAATGCCTTTCTTCAACAAGCAAACCTTGATAGCAACCAATGAAGTCTGCAAGTCATCTACATCATCCACCAAATTCAATTTCTCCCCTTCACCAATTGCACCAACCGTGCCCCTGTGAGGAGGTATGGGATTTTCCAGCACATTAGGAGAGGGAGCAAAATTGATCGCTTTAGAATCCAACAAGTCCTGAACAACATGCTTCAATGCTTTACAATTCTCAGTACTATGGCCAGGAGCTCCAGAATGAAACTCGCATCTAGCATTTAAGTCATAACCTTCAGGAATTTGGCCTGGCTTCGGAGGTTGCAAGGTCCGGAGCTGAATCATTTGAAGCTGTAGGAGGTTCTTTAAAAGTTGTGAGTAAGACATCGGTGGAGCTTCAAAATGTCTATCCCTCGGCTTCTGAGGGTAGTACGGACGAGGGGCTCGCGGCTGATACCCCTGTGAGCGTTGCGGCTGTGGAGGCTGGACCTGCTGTTGAACGGGTGGAGTTGAAATAGTGACGGGGGCCACTTGTGGATAATATCCTTGGTGCATCATTCCCCTCTGTGCGTATACTGCTCCTGTTTCTCCTTCCCTCCTTTTCACAAAGGGTTTCTTGATACCAGACACCGAAGCACTTCCATTCTGAATTTTCCCCTGTTTGAGCCAACTTTCGATTCTTTCTCCAGTCAGGATAATGTCCGAGAAGTCACTTGAGGAACAACCAGCCAACCTTTCCATGAAATGCCCCGGGAGGGTATTCAGGAAAAGATCGACCATCTCTCTTTCCAATAAAGGTGGTTGCACTCGGGCGGCCACCTCACGCCACCTCTGCGCATAGTCTTTGAAGCTCTCCGAACTCCTCTGTGTCAAGCTTTGAAGCTGAGTGCGGCTAGGTGCCATGTCAATGTTGTATTGATATTGTCTGAGGAAGGCCTCTCCCAAATCCTTCCAGCTTCTAATAGAGCTCCTTTCCAACTTCATGTACCACTCCAAGGACCCTCCAGAAAGGCTATCCTGGAAATAGTACATCCATAGTTTCTCGTCTCGCGTGTGGGCCGCAATCTTCCTGTAGAAGGCATGTAGGTGAGTTTTTGGGCAAGAGCTGCCGTTGTATTTATCAAATGTTGGTGGCCTGAACTTGTGTGGAATGACCACCCCAGGTACTAAACCCATATCTAACACGTCAATTCCCAAAGTATCTTTGCACTCTAAGGCCTTGACCTTCTCTGCAAGTACCAAGAAGTCATTAAGATTTCCGTCCCCGCCAAAACCCATATCGTTATTGAAATACTGGAATTGGTCTTCCTGCCTGTCCTGCACAGGAACATACGTAGCCATAGCTGGATCTGGAACATGAGGTCCACCCTGACCGTTGTTGGTGTTGGGAGGAGCCCCTAGTCCGCCGGAAGTGGTTGCCTGAGCATTAGTGTTAGGAGGAGTTAACCCTTGAATTGCATTTCTCAGCTCCTGCTGCCCCTGGGCCATCCCCTGCATCAGAGTCATAAATTCTGCCATCTTGGTACGGACATCGTTGAGTTCTGTCTGCATGGCGTCCATTGCTGTTCTTTGATTACTGCGGGTCGCGTACCGATGAGGAATATTTTGTCGAAGGTATCGGGTCTTGGCGGCCCTCGCAATCTTTGCCTGTTGAACACAGATAAATTAAACATCTCGAAGAAAAACCTGCAAAGACAAAGACAAAATGCAAATGATGTGTATGCAATGCAATGTGTTCCTTTTATTCCCGAGTATTTTACTGTGTCCGGTCCTGGCATTAAGAAGATAAGAATTGGGAAGAAGACCCAAGTAATATTCAAGTATAATGACTGCTGTGGAGAATTGGTACTCATTACCCCGTGTCGGTGCAAATAACAAACAAGAAATCCGGAACAAATCAATCATATAAACTGGAGTTTGAAAATACAACGTCCCTGAAGGGTACCAATCAAAATAACAACAAAGTACATCACATATGAGGAATCCCACAACAAGCCTGTGGGTAATCCAAGTACAACAATATGAAATTAAACCCTAGGGAACTCTATATCTTTCAATCTCCAGCTAAGGCATTGGACGCTCTGGAACAGCTGAACCACATCTGGATGACCGGGCTCCTGGATGAGCTTCTGGATGAGGAGGTCCCTCGTATCAGAAGAAGCGTGTAACTCCTCGATCTGCTGTAGGAATGCTGCCTCATTCTCCTTGCTTTGACTAGACTCGGCCTTCGACCTTTTCACCTCAGCTTTCAACTTCAAGTCTTCAATCTCCTTTTGAGCTTCCTTCAGTGCCTGCTGGCTTTCTGTTACGCGCCGGATACGATCTTCCTCTTGATAATAAGCTTTCCTGAGAAGTTCTTTCTGCCCATCTAAAGAATCCTGAAGACTTTTGACTTCCTGTTTATGCTTGGCGTCTAACTCCTTTTGTTTCTTCAGATTTTCGTCCCATTTCTCCTGCCATAAAGTAACAGCTTCATTGGCTTCACTAAGATCCTTCTTCTCTCTTCGGCGCTGGGCCGTCTTATGAGTCTCAGCTAAACCTCTCTTTCGGAAGTAAAGTTCTCTATCTTCAAAGTCCTTCTGCTTGAGACGGACTATTTCTTCGGCTTGCACAGCTCTATCTTTCAATTGACGGTTCTGGATCATCAGCGCTTGACAAGAATTAAGAGCCTCTTGATTTTCAACCCTCAGTTGCTTAACCAAAGCTTCTAACTTCTGATATTCCTCCAAAGGCACCGTAGTAGGTGGTGGTAATGGTGCAGAAAAAGGAATTAGAGTCACTTGGGCCTTTTCTCTTACCCATGCTTCGAACTCGGGAAACATTTGGTTGTTGCTCCTGCCCAAACGATCTATACCCTTTTTAATAACCGTTTTCCAAGCACCTGCAGCCTCCCGCACCAATGGGAGATTATCCTTCGTAGGAAAATAAAAAAGTCTGACCCAACTCTGAATCTTTAGGAACATTCTTTAAAGCGTACCCTAATTGTCTTCTCAAGAGTATGGGGTTGTAGTTAATGCAACCAGCTACTCCTAAGAGAGGAACATTAGGATACTTTCCACAGCTGGAGATAAGCTCTTTTCCTTTCAACCTTAAAGTGAACCATTTGATGTCTTTGGCAGTCAATGTGTTGAGCTTCTGCGACCTGATTACTTTGGGATCCGTGAACACTCCAGCAATAGGGATGTGCCTCATAAACCAAGTGTAGAACAACTGAGCACAACATCTAACCAAACCACCTCGTCTCTTCTCATTCCTATAATGCACTGAATAATACAAGTCACCTAGGAGAGTAGGTATCGGATTCTTCAACACAAACAAATGAATAGCATTTATGTCCACAAACTTGTCCATATCAGCAAACAAAACTATCCCATATACAGACAATGCCAAGATGGCGCAAACTGCGTCCCACTGCTTTTCCACGGCACACTCTTCAGCTTTTCTGACCAGAAACTCTAAGGGAAAACCAAGCACCCCGGCCTTGGTGGAAACCAGATTAGCAGATACTTCTGATGGGATCAAATAAAGAGCCTTAGCAATGTCGGTGTGAGTTGGTCTTGTCATCTCTGAATTGAACGGAATCTGATCTTGAATCGGTAGTCTTAGAATCTCAACATACTCTTCTAGCAATGGACCTAGCTGGAAATCCGGAAATGTGAAACATCGGAGTCTAGGATCATAGTACTGTAGCAAAGTATGAATGGCACTCTTCTGCGAACTATCCAAACTGAAAACCATATCCAAAATATCACCATACTGCTGTTTGAAGAAATCCAAGTGACCCGGGGTAATGAGAGACACCATCTGCTTGAGCAAATCCACTTTGGTATCAAAAAACTTGTAGAAAATATTCTTCTTTTTGACGTCTTCCATTCTGAAGCAAAGATATGACCAGGAACCGGGAATAATGCAAACCCTGAGAATAAAAGAAACACAAATGATTAATGATGATATGATGTTTATGCAAGGCAAGGCATGTGATCAGTGAAGTGTCTGTGATGTGCCAATCATATAATCAGGTGTCGGTGCACGGTCTCAAAATCCAGATATCACAATAATCATCCCTCTGATCCGGGGTCCATAACTTAAGAACAGAAATCCAGATCACAAAACTGAACCAAAGGCAAAGTGGGTATGCTGAAGGTACCAGGGTTCCTGCAAACCTGTAAACCCCTCCCAATCTCACGGGTGCGCTACTCGGGTCAACATCACGGACTCTCAAAGCCGAATAGCAATAATACGTTCACCATCTCCGAGAAATGGCTCATGACCAAATCAGGGAATCGGTTTGGTATTATATACTACGCAGGGAGGTCTCAGTTGAGTCCGGAAAAACAAGCATCCCTCACAAGTCTCCAGCTTCAAGCGCTGAATCGAGAAACAATAGTACATTCATCCCGAAGGGTACAATACTATCGTCATACGAACAGTTTGCTTTGACTGAATTCCTATGAGAGAACCAGGCCATCCTATGTGAGTTCCCAATGGACCCTCGGATGCGAGTGGGTTTGCCAACAAATGTGGTCTGCCACTGTCATCACTGGAGAGGGGTGTTTCCATTAAGGTCCTCGAAGATCGGTCACCAGATGCACATAACTATCAAGGTCGTACCCTGAAGTGAGGTAATCCCCACACAGAATAGTTCCAAGACGGTCGCAATCTGGGTGTGGAACACATCGCCACCCATCATGGTGAGATACCATAAGAGTACAATGTCTGTCCACGCTAATCCTATGGTGCACTCAAGCCGGGTATTTGGCTTATCTCACAGTAACTCCCACCCACAGAAAAAATGAAAACCAGCACAGCCAGACAGTCCAGTATAATATGATGCATGGAAAATAAAATACTGAAAGCGGTAAATAAATGCGGTAAATAAAAGCTGTAAATGAAAACAGTAAAGCTAAACTAAAGCACACAGCAACAAACATATAAACACCCAAAGAAACAAAACCAAACAGGCGCTAGGATTGACTCTACAAGGGAAACCGGAAGAATCATGTTAAATCCCCAGCAGAGTCGCCAGCTGTCGCTCCCGGGATTTTCATCCTAGTACAAACGCGAAAGTGGCGCGAAAAGGTTAGAGTCGCCAGCCAGACATTTTTATCCCGAAAGGATGGGAAAAGTAATGTTGCACGAACCTGAGGAAGAAGGAAAGGACAAGGCCTTGCGAACCAAAGATCTGGATTCGGGAGTCGGTTACGAATTGAGAAGGTATTAGCACCCCAATCCGTCCGTCGTACCCGACGGGATCCACGCTTGCTTGCTTTGTTTCAAAGGGTGAGAAAAATAACTGCTGAATAAAACCGCTAACTGGAATGAGAATGAGAAATGAGAAAGGAATAAGAAGAGAATGGAAAGAAAGGGGGAAATGTAGGGAAAATAAAGATTGTGCTCGAATGGGCCCTACCCCACTGCCTACGTACCTCATCGGGATAAATGAGGATCAGAGACGCCGTAGTTCGTCTAACCTAGGCGGGAACTATTTGTTTGTGTTTTTTACAGCTGGAACTGCGTATGTCTATGCTCAGGTGTTGCAAGCTCGTCTGGTACGAGTGCATTTACCGTCTTGCATGCGAGATAAGTCGTCGCGAGTTCGCGTTGTGAGTGAATGAGATGAGAAGAGAAGTTCCCGCAGGATAGTCGCTTATTGTTTGTTTTTGGTCTTTTAAGAGAAGTGTTTTGAATTTGTTTGTGAACTGTCTTGTACTAAGACCTATCCATCGCGGGAAGTATTTACACCTCGCCCCGAAACAGGACGCGTATAAACACTCCGCAACAAAGTCTCGTGTCGTACAAGATTGTTCGGTTTTTATTAAGTATTTTATTGCTTTTCTTTTGAAGGGAGAAAGAAAGACTCAAGTTGATAAAAGGAAAAATCTAAGGAACTAAGACTCAATCCTATTTTGTTTATTTATTTACAAAGTGGTCCTAAGGGTTAATGAAGTTTTCTATTCCTAATGGAAACTTAAAAACTACTAGAATTCAACTTACTTCTTAATGAAGTTAAGTTGATTCTAAGAACACAAGGGGGAATCCTATACAAGTTATAAAATCAAATGAAGCAAAAACAATGAAATTGAATTATAAGAAATAAAATTCTAAACAACACATTAAAGGCATAACCTAAGAATAGTCTATTTTTATTTATTTTAATTCTAATGAAAATGAACTTCACCTAAGTACTAAATCTAAGTCAATCTTAATATTCATTCTAAAAAATCAAATTTAACTAAACCTAAATCTAATATTAAATTCTATGACTAAACTTAAACTACACTATTATTTTTATATTGAACTTTATTTTCTTCTAATAGCCTAAACTAATGGGAATTATGCCTAACTAAGCCTAAACTAATATTCTAAAAAAAATACTAAAACTTCTAGAAAAATTGTGAAAATTAAACTATGGGATCCTAACATTATCTCTAATCTTATACTAAGAGGGATCCTAAAAATTTCTATTTTTTCTATGCCTACCAAATAATTATTTCCAGCTAAGAATTAATTACTATTTCCTAAGGATTATATCACTAAAATCTATGATAAAAGGTCCTAAAAATTCCATAAAAAATATCCTAAGAACTATTATGAGCCCTTTAATTACAGAAAAAGAATGGCTCAAAAAGGTTGTTGGAAGTTACTTAAATAAAATAAACAAAATCCAGCATAAATAATAGAAATTCAATAGAACTAATTAATAGAAAAATTCAGAATTAATTCAAAAATAAACAAATTCCAGAAAATAAAAATGACACAAATTCCTAAATTGACTTTTTTAGCTATTTTAATTTTTTGGGGAATTTTTCTAATATTTTTAATATTTTTTATTGAATTATTTCTAAATTAATATTAACTTAAAATAGAATCTCAAAAGAATAATGCAGAGGTGTCCTTAGTAATACTTTAAGTTCTTTTTTCTCTACTGGGCCTAAAACAGGGTGCAGATAGCAGAGTGGCTAAGCCCACTTGCACTGAAAAATGAGGGGAGTGCAATAAGTAATATTTCTAAGTTCATTCTTTACATGGGTTATATAACAGGGGTGTAGATAGTAGAGGTTTTATGTTTGTTTTCTTCATGGGCCTACAAGTGAGGATGCAAGTGTCATACTTTTTTTAAAAAAAAACTTAATTTAGGAAAATGAATTAATACTAAACTTAAACCTAATATTTTTCCTATAAATCTTAATTTAAGTTTATATTAAACTAAACTTATGATTACATCAACTTAACTTATTAAAATATTTTTTCCTTAAAAAAACTTAATTTAAGCAAAAGAATTAAACTAATCTTAAATTAATATTCTCTAAAAATCTTAACTAAACCATTATAATATTTCTTTTATAAATTCCTAGCTTAGATAATGAATTAAATTTTAATTATATGATAATATTTTAATAAAACTCTTAACTTAGGAAATGGATTCAATTCTAATTATCTTATGAATTAATATTTTCAAAAATCTTGAATTAAACTAATCTTTAATCTAAAGAATTAAACTAATAATCTAAAAAGGATTAAACTAATAATCTGAAAAAATGAATTAAACCACTAATCTTGGAAAAAGAATTAAACTAATAAATCTGAAGAAATGAAATTAATAAATCTGAAGAAATTAATAATCTTAATAATATTTTAATAACTTAAATTACAATCTTATAATACTCAAATAAAATCAAAGAAAGAAGGAACCCTAATTGCCTCTCCCTTCTCCCTTGACACCGCCGCCTCTCATCTCGTCTTCCTCTCCTTCTCACGCCGCCGAACCAAACACCGTCCATTCTTCCGTCTTCGTCCTCATCACCATTGAAACCTCTCCTAAGCACCTTCAAACCAAACCAAAACCTAACCTAATCCCTCTTTTGATCGAGCCAAGACCTACAGAAATCCCAACGTCCCCCCATTCCGCGGCGACCTCCATTGAAGAAGAACAAGCTTCTTCATCCGTCAGCCACCACCTATCAACCAAACTCCACGCAAACCCTAACCTAACACAAGCTAAAACAAAACAAAAGCTCGTCCGGACCTTTCGTCATCAAGCCTATTCTCTTCGCTTCCAACCATCGAAATCCTAACTAAGAACATACGAGCACGCATAACGCTAAGGCAAGATCAGTGAGAACAAAGAAATCGTACCTTGTCGACGGCGAGTACAAGACTTTTGGTGACAACACAGAACAATGTTGCGTCAGGTATGAGCTTCGGCTTCTCTTTTCGTCCCTGTCTCTTACGGCTTGCAATTGCTGGTCATCGCAGGTCTTGAATTTTCACTGAGGGATTTGCTATTTCGCAGGTTAATTCATGGAGATGCAGAGCCCATTCTTGATTACAGATACCGAAAGATTGTCACAAGACCACTAAAAGTTGGCGAATGTTGATCAAGGACGGGTGTTGAACAACACAAATTACAGAAGATTGTCGATTCCGTGACGGTCTCGGTGGCAACTGTAAGAGCCGTGTGATCACTGATCAAGGTAGCTTACAAATCTCCGAATACAGTTCGAGCTTAAACCTTAGACTCGCAATTCTTTCTCCATTCTTTCCCTTGTAATAGACTCTGCACTATCCCTCATTTGCAGGAGGTAAAATGCTGTCAATGGGTTCAGCAATCACAATGTAGCATCACTGACCATATAACATCACTGACCATAGCAGCCATTGCTTGAACCTTGTTTGTAAGGGAGGGAACTATAGAAACGTGAGATAGAGGCTAATACTGATGAAAATGGGGGATTGAGGAGAGACTGAAAAATGAAGGGTTTGAAGATTGTCTAAGGAAGCAAAATTGGCTGAGAAGAAATGCTTTATAGGAAATGCTCACAGAAAGATCCAGAAATTTCAGGTAGATTTTCTAGACTCTTCCAATCAAGACCTGTTATAATTCTGTTGTGAAGTTGCTTCTCCTTTCCTTTTTTTTCTAGATTTTGGTTATGAGAAAAAAAACAGTTGTAGAGTTAGTTATGAATGATTTTTTTGGATTCGGTTAAGAAGCTAGGTTCTCGTTTAAAATCTGATTCTGTTATGCACTGCTATTGGTTTCCTCTCTTTTGGTTTTCTGTTATGGATAATTTTATGAATTCGGTTAGTGTTAGTTGGGTTTTGTTGTGAGGTTTAGAAGTTGGTTAAGATTCAGTTATACCTATTATGGACTTTGCTGAGTTTTTTTTCAATTATCCATTATTCAGTTGACATCTTGTGAGAATTTTGATGATTTTCTTTCTGTTATGCGCAGTTGTCCCTTGCTTCACTTAATATTCACTCAAATCTAATTTGCCGTTGTTAATGTAGATGTGAATGCCGGCCTGAAGCAAGATGAAAGGTAGGGATTGGAAATTGCAAATGTTCAAAGTAGCATGTAAAGTCAAGTTCCCTTTTTTTTTGAAGAAATTCCTTTATTGAATTCTGTTAAGTCGTCGAGATCTCTGACGGTTTCTCCTTTTACACTTGCAAGACCCTTTTTTCCTTGAAACTAGAAATAGAAGTGAGGTCGAGGGAATCGGTAAGGAGAGTATGTTACTGCTACTCCCTACTGTCTCATTACTGATGCCGCACGGCCCAGATTCGAAGCACGATCACGACAAGGTATAACACTCCAATTCTCACCCTTTTTCTTACTGAATTCAATTCTACCCCAAAACTATCATCAAAATCACTCTTCTCTCTTTTTTATACGAATCTATTGAGAAACTCGGACTGCCATTGAATTGCTTACTGTCACTGATTCATGTTCCAGCTTCTTCTTCTTCTTCTGATATGGTATGAATCAAATCAAACATGATTTCTTGCTGTTTGCAGGTGAAGTAGACATCCTTGAACTTATACACCATAAAAATACTCTGCCTGAAGTTCAAGAACAATGCTGCCTGTGAAATGAATGTGAATTTTGTGCGTTCTTGTAACTACGCTAAAGAAACTTCAATGATTTTTCTTCTTTTGATCTCTCTCCTTTGCTGTTATCAATTAATGAATTTTTGTAACCTTTTTCCATAATGAACTGTTCTGGTATAAATTCACAGTGTGATCTTCCCCTGAATCTTTACTGCCATTATTCTGCTCTCTTTTTTTCTATATATGTTTTACTACTATCAATTGTAATTAGTTTTGGCTAAAAGAAACCCCCAGCAATTGGGGTCCATCGTGTGACATCAATAACATCTGGCCCAACCTTTCCCTTTTCATTTAGCTGCAATTAATAATGGGCCATACTAATAAGTGGTTTGATTAATTATTATGGATAATTTGGGTGGTTAAAACTGGATACAAATTTAATGAAATGGATTTTAAACGGAAGGATCTTTCGGACATTCGAATATGGACCTAAAGTGTGTATAAAAAAAAATGATTATTTTGTGGATAAAATTGGGTATTGAAAAATGGATAAGGACAATGGTTTGGATTTGAAACAGGCTAAGCAAAAAATGAGTCTGAACGGGTTTTAACAAACAACTTGAAAGTTGTTATTGGATTAAATTGGATCGAAAGTGGATAAGAAAACGATGATGGTTTGCATTCTAAATGGATATCGACGACCTGAATTTGAATTTGAATGACATTTTCCAAATAAATCAATAACTATGCATTCTCCATTAACTTGAAACAAACCTTTTGACATGCCCCACTCCTAAGCAATTTGATGTCATAATAAACTTTTCACGATCCCGAATCACTATTGCTCCATAAACAAAATGGATCCAAACCAATCCTTAATACACTGGACCTTCATTGGCGAAGTTCCCTTCAAAATTATGAACAAAAACTCCTAACCTCCTTTGAGATATTAAATAATGAGGAACACAACCTGAGATGTTAAGAAGAGCCAACGCTCTTATTTCAAGCAAATTTGATTGAACACCTCAGTACTGGATTAGATGCACCAATGAATATTCTCCACAAATTCAATCCCTGATAAACACGGACAAGGTACGAAACCCTAATTTCCAAGAACCTTGATCACATGCCTTATGAAATAATGAAATGAACTACTATGATATAAATGACCTGGTGACAAACGCAGGTGAATGCAAAAAAGACGAGCCAATAGAGGGAATAAATATGAGGGCAAATTTTGAGGTATTACAACTGGGATTTAACAGAGTAAATAAATATGAAGCTAGCTCTAGCAAAACAACTTCAAAATCCATACAGTCAAACAAGATGTCCCAACAGATGCTTCAACATCAGGAAAAGAACACAAAGTCAAACATAATGTTCCAACAGATGTCTCAACATTCTGAAAAGAACAAAATGAAGAAGAAGTATCAAAGATGGAGATGCCATCACTGTGGAAGATTTGGACATATCAAACCTCATTGTTATAAGCTGCATGGATATCCAAATCAGATGTATCAGCAACCTTCCAAGAAGAAAATAGAAGTTACCAAGAAAGTGCTGCATAAACATCAAAGAAATCAGCAACCTCCTAAGCAGAAGACATAAATCATCAAGAAGGTATGGAAACCAAAAGCTAGCACTGAAGCTGATCAAAGCTACAAGAACAGGATCAACAATCAAGCTTGGAGATCAGCTGATGAACAACACACATGGCAGAGGCATCAAAAGAAATCTCAACTCAAATGGTCAAAGAAAAGTACTGCATATATAGCACATACATCACTAAGAGTATCAGCTAAAGAAGACTGGTACTTTGACAGTGGATGTTCAAGACACATGACTGGATTGAAGAATCTGCTAGTAAACTTAAAATCACATTCATCCAGGTATGTGACCTTTGGAGATGGAGCTAAAGGAGAAATCAAGGGAGTTGGGACCTTGGATTGTCAAGATGTTCCAAGACTAGATGATGTGCTGCTAGTTAAAGGTTTAACTGCTAACCTGATCAGCATAAGTCAATTATGTGATCAAGGGTACAATGTAAACTTTACCAAAACTGAATGCATAGTGACTAACAAAGAACAAGAGGTTGTCATGAGAGGAGCCAGATTTAAAGACAACTGTTACATGTGGGAATCCCAAAACCTCAGCCTCACTTCAACTTGTTCTTTAGCTAAAGAAGAAGAAGTGAAACTATGGCACCAAAGACTAGGTCATCTTCATTTCAGAGGCATAAAGAAGATAATATCTATGGATGCTGTAAGAGGTATTCCTAAACTGAAGATTGATGATGGCAAAATATGTGGTGAATGTCAAATAGGCAAGCAAACCAAGATGTCCCATCCAAAGCTCCAACATCTGACAACTTCCAAAGTTTTGGAACTTTTGCATATGGATCTGATGGGACCTATGCAGGTTGAAAGCCTTGGTGGTAAGAGGTATGCCTATGTTGTGGTTGATGACTTTTCAAGATATACATGGATAAATTTCATCAAAGAAAAGTCTGATGTATTTGATGTATTCAAAGAATTATGCCAAAGATTACAAAGGGAAAAATCCAGCTGTGTGATCAGAATAAGAAGTGATCATGGAAAAGAATTTGAGAACCAAAAGTTCTTAGATTTCTGCTCTTCAGAAGGAATCAATCATGAATATTCTTCACCAATCACTCCTCAACAGAATGGGATTGTTGAAAGGAAGAATATAACTATTCAAGAATCAGCAAGAGCTATGATCCATGCTAAAAAGTTACCTCTGTACTTCTGGGCTGAAGCTATGAACACTGCCTGTTACATCCACAACAGAGTTACTTTAAGGAAAGGAACTTTGTCCACAATATATGAAGTCTGGAAGGGCAGAAAACCCACAGTTAAGTACTTCCATGTATTTGGAAGTAACTGTTATATTCTGGCAGATAGGGAGCAAAGAAGAAAAATGGATCCTAAAAGTGATGAAGGGATTTTCCTTGGATACTCCATAAACAGCAGAGCATATAGAGTATTTAATTCTAGAACCAAGGTTATCAAGGAGTCCATAAATGTGATAATTGATGATGCTCCTACAGATGTCCCAGAAGATGTTGGAACATCTGCTGATATCAAGATTGAAGCTGAAGAAAAGAATGATCATTATAACTTCACTCAAACTGATACAAGGACAGAAGAATCCAGCAAACCTCCCTCCATCAGAATACAGAAGGATCATCCCAAAGATTTGATAATTGGTGATCCCAACAGAGGTGTAAGCACTAGATCAAGAGAAGTGATTTCAGGTTCTTGTTTTGTTTCCAAAATAGAACCTAAAAACATAAAGGAAGCTCTTACTGATGAATATTGGATTTGTGCTATGCAAGAGGAATTAGGTCAATTCACAAGGAATGAAGTGTGGAATCTTGTTCCTAGACCTGATGACATAAATGTGATTGGAACAAAATGGGTGTATAAGAACAAGTCAAATGAACAAGGAGTTGTTACAAAGAACAAAGCCAGACTTATAGCTCAAGGATACACTCAAATTGAAGGAGTAGACTTTGATGAAACCTTTGCACCAGTATCAAGGCTTGAATCAATCAGACTACTTTTGGGAATTGCTTGTATCTTAAAGTTCAAGCTATTTCAAATGGATGTGAAAAGTGCCTTTTTAAATGGCTATCTTAATGAAGAGGTATATGTAGAACAGCCTAAAGGATTTGTTGATCCAAGCTGTCCAAATCATGTATACAAACTAAAGAAGGCACTTTATGGTTTGAAGCAAGCTCCAAGGGCATGGTATGAAAGACTGACCACATTTCTTATCAAGCAAGGGTACAGAAAAGGTGGAATTGACAAAACCCTGTTTGTTAAAGATGAAGAAGGAAATGTCATGATTGCTCAAATATATGTTGATGACATTGTCTTTGGTGGGATGTCTGACAGGATGGTCAAACATTTTGTCAAGCAGATGGAATCTGAATTTGAAATGAGCCTAGTAGGAGAGTTAACCTACTTTCTTGGTCTGCAAATAAAGCAAATGGAAGACTCAATGTTCATTTCCCAAAGCAAGTATACCAAGAACATAGTCAAGAAATTTGGAATGGAAAATGCCACTCATGAGAGAACTCCTGCCCCCACACATTTAAAGCTGACTAAAGATGAAAAGGGTGAGAATGTAGATCAAAGCTTATACAGAAGCATGATTGGGAGTTTATTATACTTGACTGCTAGCAGACCTGACATAGCATTTGCAGTAGGTGTATGTGCAAGATATCAAGCTGATCCAAAAGTAAGTCATCTCAATCAAGTCAAGAGAATTCTTAAATATGTTAATGGTACTTGTGACTATGGCATAATGTACTTTCATGGATGTAAACCAATTCTCACTGGCTTTTGTGATGCTGATTGGGCTGGAAGTGCTGATGACAGAAAAAGCACTTCAGGAGGATGCTTCTTTCTAGGAAACAATTTGATTTCTTGGTTCAGTAAGAAACAAAATTGTGTATCCTTATCTACAGCTGAAGCTGAATATATAGCAGCTGGAAGTAGTTGTTCTCAGTTGGTTTGGATGAAGCAAATGCTCACTGAGTACAATGTCCCACAGGATGTCATGACATTGTACTGTGACAACTTAAGTGCAATCAACATATCAAAGAATCCTATCCAACATAGCAGGACCAAGCATATTGATATCAGACATCATTTCATCAGAGATCTTGTAGAAGAAAAGGTGATTTCATTGGAACATGTAGCTACAAATCTGCAGTTAGCTGATATCTTTACCAAAGCATTGGATGCTACACAATTTGAGAACTTAAGGGGCAAACTGGGAATCTGTTTATGTGATATTTAGCAGTTAATGAGATGTGCCAACATGTCATATGACATTGTATGGCATAAGTTCCAGATGGCAAAACCAGTCTGGACAAGAACCTTGGGAATTCCATTCCTAATAATTTGCAATGTAACGGCTACTTATTTAGTAACTGCTTATAATCAGCTATCAAGATTCTCATCATACTATCACAAGCGAATCACATTAACTAGCTGTACTTCAGAAATCATCAACCCTAAAGCTCTTCATCCATCTTCCTTAACAATGTCTCAAAACCCTAACACTCCTGAAGAAGTTCTCAACAAAGAAGACGTAGTTCATGCAACTCCTATCTCTGTGGTACCAATGAAATCAACCCCATTGGACGAACTCAGAGGAAGTGCTTCTCATGCTAAAAAGCCAAGAACCCCTAAAAGAGCTAAGGATCAAGTCTGCAGCAAATCCAAAGGAGGCATTCCTTCTCCAGCAAACATGCCTCCAAAATCTTCTGCCTATGTGGATGCTTCCATCAAGGAGATAGTCAACAAGATTCTTTTTGAACAGAGAGTGGTTAGTGGGATTTCTATTCCTCTGAACACCATGCCTGCACCTCAAGAAGAACAAGCTCAAGCTGCAGAGGACACTCCTGCTCAACAGGATGTCCCAATAGATGTTGGAACATCTGAAGATGAGAAAAAGAACTCATCTGATGCTGATATTGAACAAACTGAGGACCAGAAAAAGGCCTCAAATGAAAGTGATGAAGAAGTCTCTGAGGATCAGACCAAAGCCTCAAATGAAGATCAAATCTCTGCTGATCAACAAGCTGAAGAGGAGACTGCTCAATCTCCTCCAGTGGTGAACCTGGAACAGGACTCTGATACAGAGATCATAGCCTCTGTTAGACCTAGCATAGCCAAAAGGCTCAGGTCCAGGAAAGGAAAGATGCAAGCTGAACCTGAAATTCATGAGAAGAAGAAAGCTACACCAAAGAAAGGCAAAGCTAAAGCTGCCTTTGGTCCAACAAAACAATGAAGTAAAGTCCAAACCCAGAAGAGGAAAGCTGTTACCCCATCAGACTCAGATGTTGAATCAGATGTCCCAACATCTCCTCCCAAGAAGAAACCATCACCATCTAGGGCTTCAACTGCTGTTCCAGAAGCTCCCTTGGACAACATCTCATTCCATCATGTCTCTAGTGTTAACAGATGGAAGTTTGTGTACCAAAGAAGGGTTGCCCTTGAAAGAGAACTGAGCAGTAATGCACTTGAGTGCACTGAACTGATTGATCTCATCTCTGCTGCAGGCCTCTTTAAAACAGTCTCAGATCTCTCTCCCTGCTATGAACTTCTTGTCAAAGAATTCATTGTTAATCTTCAGGAGGATTGTGCCAATGGTAAGTCCTCTGAATTTAGAAAAGTCTTTGTTAGAGGTAGGTGTGTAGAGTTCTCTCCTCAAATCATCAACCAATATCTAGGAAGATAAACAGATGGACCAAATGAGCTAGGTAAAACAGATAACCAAGTCTGCAAGGTTATCACTGCAAACCAAGTCAAGGCATGGCCTGTCAAAGGAAAGCTCTCAGTGAGCATGTTAATAAGAAAATATGCCATGCTGAACAGGATTGGTACAACAAACTGGGTGCCTACCAATCACACATCTTCAATATCCACTGGTCTGGCCAGGTTTATCTATGCTGTGGGAACTCAGACTAAGCTGGATTATGGTGCTTACATTTTTGATCAGACCTTGAAGCATGCCAGCTCTTCTACAACAAAGCTACCAATAGTTTTTCCCTCTTTGCTATGTGGTATAGTTCTAAGTCAATACCCTGGAATCCTCACTGAAAAGGACACAGTCTGCAAGAGAGAAAGCCCCCTGGCATTTCACTACAAACTGTTTCTCAGTCATCATGCAGCAGATGTTGAAGCACCTTCTGGGACATCTGCAGGTCCTTCAACTGCTAAGAATCCAATCTCCAAGAAGGCATTAATTGCTGAACTCAAGAGCACTTGCAAAGAGCTTGAAGCTAGAAAGCAGAAACTTGAGGAAATCATTCAAAGGCTGGAGAGTGAAGGAGATCAGAAAGCTGCATCTGATGAAGAAACTGCCTCTGATGAAGAAACTGAAGCTGATGAAGAAACTGAGAGTGAGGAGTCTGAGTGATCATTGTATGTGAGGCAAATTGTAATGACAGCACAACATTGTATTTCTGGATTAGTGTCTTTGGCCCCATAATTTGTGTCTAACAAGGGGGAGAACAACAACAACAAAATGTATTGCTGTTTAATTATGAATGAAAAATCTGTTTGTTTATGTCTGAACTGAATCAGTGTGTTTTGATAAATTTTTCTGTTGCAACAAGACTGGATACATATATGTTTGAGGGGGAGTAATCTCAAATATGAATCAACAGAAAAGTAATGCTATACTCTGATAAAAAGAACTTCTGCTGCACTCTGAAAACCAGAAAAGATGTTAGCCAAAAATTAGCCAAAGGGGGAGTTTGTAGATGTCTTGAATTGGCAGAATTTTTGACCAACAAGAAATATTGAATTCAGTTCAGAATGTCCTATCAAATGTTGGGACATTATCAAATAGAGTATATGAACTTATTTCAGGATGTCTCACCAGATGTTGGGACATTGTGTAAATGACTTAAGTTCAGTTTTTCAGGATGTCCCAACAGATGTTGAGACATCTCAAACCTGCTACCAGAATTAATTATTGACTAACTGATCAGAGATATTTAAGGAGAGTTATCTGGAATTAATTAATGATGGATAAAAACAGAACAAGGCGCATCTGTAGGGAGTTTTATATTGAAGATTCAGATTAAAACAGAAGACCTAAATCACCTAGAATCTAGGAAGTAACAAACCCTAAATTCAAGGTGGAAGCTGCATGCGCATTAGGGCTGGATCATCCTACAGAAAGCCCAAATTACAGACACCTATTTAATCAACAGAAACTCACATAATTGAGTACGAATTTCAGAAGACAAAATAGGGTGTCTAGTGTTTTAATAGCAGGTTGTTTAATTGTACCACTTTATGAGCTTTTAAGCAAAAGTGCATTTGTGACTTGATTGAAACTGTGAAGTAAGATCAAGCTGTTTTGTTTGAAGTATGACTTCAATTTCATTAAACTTGTAAACAAAATCACTGTGTGATTGAGGGGGAGTGAGTAGGGTACTCTTATCTAAGTTGTGTCTTAGGTAGAAATTGCATTGGGTAGTTATTAAGTGATAGATTAAACAGGGTGGTTTAAGTCTAGAATTAATATTACTTATAGTGGATTTCCTCTTGGCTTGGTAGCCTCCAGATGTAAGTGTGGTTATACACTGAACTGGGTTAACAAACTTCTGTGTTGTTTACTTTTCTTGCTTTTTAAGTTTTGGTTAAATCTGTCAAGTGTTGGGACATCTCTTAGGACATCTCATACCTGATCACAGAATTTCACTCTTCTTTGCTCCAATCATCCTCAGGCTTCAAAGTTATATTCCCATCTTTACTAGTGACGGTAGGATGATCCCATCCTCTATCCGTAGCTTTCCAAGCCTTCTTGTTCAGAGGCTTTAAGAAGGCAATCATGTGAGGTTTCCAGTAATCATAGTTAGAACCATCCAGAATTGGTGGTCTGTGTCCAAATCCTTCTTCCTTGTCCATGGTACCAGAATACCTTCCCTAGATCTCACCCAGTAAAATAGGCAGGGTGCCTGCTCTGATGCCAAGTGAAGTTCTGGAAACAACCATACAATGTCGAACACGATGTCACGACACTTAACAATAATAAAACTGTAAATGACAAAGACAGAATATAAAAGACACGGAAAGTTGTTAACCCAGTTCGGCGCAATCACACCTACTCTGAGGGCTACCAAGCCAGGAAGGAACTTCACTATCAGTAGTATCAATTCAAATATCCACATCAAACACCTACAATTTGCAATTTTTTTCACTTAATCCTTACCCAATGACAATTCTACCTAGGAACTCCTAGATATGAGACCCTTCTCACTTCCTACACAATCACAGTCAGTGATCTTAAATAACAACACCAAGAAAACAAAGACACTCTTCAAGACAATCTTTGACCTGCTTAAAAGCTTCAGTCAAATACAAACACTCTTGCTTAAAAGCTTTGAGTGGAAAAAATACAAATGAACATCTAGTCCAAAACAATCATCAAAAGACAATTGCTTGGCTCACAAGAAAAACTAACACACACGTGAAAAACACTGAAAATACAATCCTTATTTTCCACACGTTCACACTAGGGTTAAAAAGCTTTAAATAGAAACTCCAATGGGCATTGGGCCTGCCGAACTTGCACACAATTCAGAATAAATCGTTCCTAAATTACAGGAACAAAAATAGCAAGAACAAATGTTCTACTATAACAAAACCAAATTGAATCCTCCTTTTCCTTCTGAAGCAAACGCGCTAAACACCACAATAAAACCTCAGGAATAAAGACATCAAGATACGCGCACAAAATATGATTCAACTAGGTCTTGAGGCCCAGTCACAGATGTCATGACATCAGTCTTGACATCCTGAAAATAAACAGCTACACAAACACACTACACATATGCATAATGCTTAAATCACATGTCATAACATTGCTTATGACATCCTGAAACACACAAGAGTTTTACCACAAAATATAGCCAATCAAAACATCTACAGAAAAGTTGGATGTTGGAAGCTCAATAAGCCAAGCCAAAATGGTGGGGACAATATTGTCTATCTCAGGAGCATTGTTGGCGACCTTTTACAGAGGTGCTCCCATTCGCAACTTTCAAACTCAACCCTCCACATTGTAACAATTCCAGTATCTTGTTGAAGAAACCAGTAATTGGGTCATTGAAGGTCTCTTTCTATTCAATGCCTCTCTATCTCTTTCCGTATGAAATATTGGTCAGGTGAGAGTGATATATTTAGACAAATCAATAGGTGAAAAGGTCTTAGATTCTAGTGATGATGATGTATGAGAATATTTGCAGACAACAATTCTGAGAGGATATCCATCTCAGTTGACCATAATAGCATTCTATTGGTTGTTTGGAACAGAAGAAGCATAACTTCAAGGCTAATGGTGCAAACAGAAAGTAACATATATGATCAATAACAGACAAAAAATTTAAGGAATCAAAAAATTATCATCTTCATTATCTCAACCTTAACATTACCAAAAAAACAAAGTACACAAAACCCTAAAAAATATATCCATGAACAAATCCATTGTCCAACACTTAGTCCAATATTAGCTCATATCTGAGTTCATGGTTATGTTTACCTCGTTGGATTTCAAAATGTGTTGCTGCTTTGATTTCGGCCACCTCGTCATCTTCATTATCTTCTTCCATAACCTCAAGATTATCACTTCTCCTCCTTTATCTTTCAATATCCTGCCCAGAAAAGTTAAGGAGGAAAAGAAAAAAGAAACCAATACACATAAATTCTTCACTCATAACCCTAACCAACCTTCCATATTCATCATTGTTCCAAACTCCAACTCCACCTACCTTTATCTAAAGAATCATGAGGATAAAGATACTATTAATAAAGATGAAGATGGAAAATAAATAATATTATGAATTGATTTTCGGATTCGAAAAAGATGAAGATGGTAGAGAAAAAGAAAGAGTCAGATTAAGAAAGGAAGAAGATGGAAGAGAAAGAGAAAGAGAAAGAGATTATGAAGCAAGAGAGAGAATGATTTTTCAAAAAAATTGAGGTGAGACGAAGGCAATCTGCCACCCATGTCTTTTCTCATCAAAATGGGCATTGGTAATTGTTCCCCAAAAACCAAATAATGGGTTAACAAAAAGTACATTGTGGTTGTGTATGCATTTGTTAAGTTAGTGTTTAAGCATAAATTGATGTAACTAATGCAATAAGTGTTGTTTGGTTTCAAATTGTATATTATTTGGTTGGAATTAGTTCAAATTATACACTAAATACCCTTAATTGTGTGACATGACAGCTAGGGGTGAGAATAGACTGGGCCGAGCTAGGCTTTGCCAAGCCTAAGTCTGGCCTACTAAAAAATTTCAAGCCTAAGCCTGACATTTAGCCTATCAAAGGCTTATGTTTTTGGCCTGAACCTGACATTTTCAAAGGTCTGATTGACCTATTAGCCTACTTAAAAAGCATATATCTTTTAAATATATATAATAAGAAATTCAACAAATATTTAAATAGACTAGAGAATCAAAAGTATAATGAGACTAAATGTTTGTTTCCATTGACTTATTTGAGCTTAGCCAGTAGTATAAATTTTGTGAGATGATTTTTTTGAGAGATCTTATGAAAACACATTATAACATTATTCATAAGATTTCTTTCAACTTATTTTCATAAGTTCTTAAAAATAACTAAGTTTTACTCTTGTATTTTAATATAAAGAATAAAATACAATATAAAAAATCATCATATTTAATAAATAAGCCGACATGGTAGACTTATAAGATTTTTTCTATGGTCTACAATCTAACATATTTAACTAAGTAGATTTATAAAAAAAACTTAGGTCTTTTCTATTTTTTAAAAAAATCTGGTCAGATATTAACCTATGTAGACTAGATCTTAGATCCCTGTTAATTAACCTGGTCTATTCCCACATTTAGTGACAACATTATGACAAAGGTTATGAAAGTGTTTTCAGAACCAACTATTTTCCTATCCTTAGGTGTATACAACGTTGGAATTTTGACTTAGAACAAAATTTGCCTTTATGACAAATGGAGAATGAATTTAATAGATGATGCAAACAAAATCTTCTTTTTTGTCTAATCATAACATCAATAAGTAATGAAAACAAAAGACTTGATTAAAAAAATGGATGACGAAAAATACAATGATACACTTTGTGAATGAGACAAAATTTTCTCTCCATCTCTCACAATAATCATCAAATTTCAAAAGAATAATTGATATCACACTTTACATTAATGATGTTCATTAATAATTAATAAAATGAATGTAATGAAAATATAATATTTTTTAATAACTTCATTAATTTGTCTAAAAAATCTTAAAGTACATTAAATAAAACCATCATGGTTCATGTGTACGCCACCTCCCACTAAAGATTCTCCAAAACCATACACAATATTTATAACATCTATACCGTGGGACCCATTAATTCTTTTTTCTAACAAAATATATTAAAAAAAAAAAAAGAAGAACAGAGTGTAAGAAATTGCAGGTTCTCGGTTTTCTTAGTTTTCATATAACAAAAAAATTCAACATTATCTCTTTTTCTTTTGTGGCGTTTACGTCAAGAATGTTAAAATCTTACAATTTTCTATAAACCATGCTTTCGTTTCCTTTCATTTCACGTTTTTCAGATTCCAAACTTTGAAGCTTTCTCTCTTATTTTCTCACCAGATAAGTTCTTCATTCATATCAAATTCTACCATTTGAATTCCTTGTTGTTTATCCTTTTCTCGATTTCAGTTTTCTGAGAGGAATTTCATTCTCATTCAAATCTGAGTTTGCTTGTTGTTGTCCCCTCTCTGAATTGGGATTTGTATTCATCAGAAACAAATCCTGATTTGGAGAGACGGGTATGTGTAAATAACCTAGTTGTTGTTTCTTCAGCTTTAAGGCTTTGAGCTTCTTTCGTTATAGCTTCTACTATACTGTTGTTCTTGTATGCAGCTTTCCGCTATTTGCTACTTAATTTAATTTTTTTTATTGAAACTCCTTGTGTTTGGGTTTTGGTTCTAGGTTATTTTGTGTACGCAATTGAAAAAACAGTGGGGAAAGTGTTTATTTTGTTGCCCTGACATCTCTGAAAAATGTGTGTATGTCTCAGTGTTAAGTCCAAAACCGATACCATTACTTGTGATTACGTTTAATTTATTTATTTATAAATTATTATCGGTGTCAGTGTGTCAGTGTCAGGGTTGGTATTTGTTTCTGGTGATTGTGCTTCATACTGTGAGGGTTGGGTTGTTGTTTAGGAGGGCTTGTGTCTAGGATTAGTTTGTTTATTATTTGATTGTTGGGTTTGAAATGGGGAAGAAAAAAAAGCAAATAGGGGAAACAAGTGAAGAGAATGGGAATCATAGAACGATTGAGGATAAAAGTTCGAATGTGTATGATAATGATACTATAGTGTTTATATCCATGGCTCAAGAGTTGAAGGAAGAAGGCAACAAGATGTTTCAGAAGAGAGATCTTCAGGGGGCTATGGTAAAGTATGAGAAAGCGCTCAAGTTGCTTCCGAGTAATCATATAGATGTGTCGTATGTGCGTAGCAATATGGCTGCGTGCTATATGCAGATGGGAGTTGGTGAGTACCCTAGGGCGATTAATGAATGCAATTTGGCTCTTGAGGTTACTCCGAAATATAGTAAAGCTTTGTTGAAGAGAGCCAGGTGTTATGAGGCTTTGAATAGACTTGATTTGGCATTGAGAGATGTTAGTGCTGTTTTGACGATGGAGCCGAATAATATCATGGCGGTGGAGATCTCGGATAAGGTGAAACGTGCGCTTGAAGATAGAGGATTAAGAGTAAATGACGCGCAAATTGAGTTGCCTCCAGATTATGTTGAACCTTCTTTTGCTGTCTGTTCTAATAAGGTAGTGAAAGTAAAGAAATTCAAGAAGAGCAAAAAAGAGAAGACCATGGCTTCCAATGAGATTGTAGAAAATCAATCTGAGGAGAAACTTGAGGTAGTGAAAGAAAAGAAACACAAGAAGAAGAGCAAAAAAGAGAAGGCAATGGCTTCCAATGAAATCGTAGAAGAAAATCAAGTTGAGGAAAAACTTGAAGAGAAGAAAGACCTGGACAACATTGCAGCACATAAGACTGACGACAATCATCTCGAAGAGAAAAAAAAGGGTAGTAAATCTAAAAAGAAGGTGGACAAGGAAAAGATTGATAAGCAGAAAGATGATGTTAAGGAGGTCAATGAAGGAAAAAGTAATGGTATAAACAAAGCTGTACCTAAGAAAACAGTGAAACTTGTTTTTGGCGATGATATAAGATGGGCTCAATTGCCAGTTAATTGCAGCCTCTTTCAGCTAAGAGAAGTTATTTGTGACCGGTTCCCAGGCCTAGGAGCAGTTTTTGTCAAATATAGGGATCTAGAAGGTGATTTGATCACAATCACTTGTGATGAAGAACTGATGTTGGCTGAAACAGGATCACAGGGTTCCATCCGACTGTATATAGTAGAAGCTAATCCTAATCACGATCCATTCTACGATAAACTTCACGTGAAGGATGTTGAAATTGATAATGCTCCTAAGAATGGCTGTATGGTGAAATCAAACGAAATTATTAGCCCATCTTGTGTTGAAGATTGGATCATTCAATTTGCACAACTGTTCAAGAATCATGTAGGATTCGAATCCGACAGATACTTAGATTTTCATGAACTTGGGATGAAACTCTATTCAGAGGCGGTGGAGGAGACGGTTACAAGTGAAGAAGCACAAGGACTATTTGACATGGCAGGAAGGAAATTCCAAGAGATGACGGCTCTAGCATTGTTCAATTGGGGAAATGTGCACATGTCCAGGGCAAGGAAGAAAGTGTATTTGACTGATGATTCTTCTAAAGAGCGTATGTATGAACAAATCAAAAGTTCATATGAATGGGCGCAAAAAGAATATGCCAAAGCTGGAGAAAAATTTGAAGCAGCCATTAAAATAAAGTCAGATTTTTATGAAGGCTTCCTTGCTCTAGGTCAGCAGCGGTTCGAGCAAGCAAAACTTTCCTGGTATTATGCACTCAGTAGTAATATAGATTTAGCAACATGCCCCTCCACAGAGGTTCTTCATCTTTACAACAGTGCTGAGGAGAATATGGAGAAAGGAATGCTGATGTGGGAAGAATCGCAAGAGCAGGAAACGAGTGAAACCTCCAATATCGAATTGATCAGGCTATTTAAAAATATGTCATCAGATGAAACTGCTGCGCTGGCCGCAAACATGAGGTCTCAGATAAATCTCTTGTGGGGTACGATGCTATACGAACGGTCAATTGTAGAATTCAAATTAGGGCTACCTATATGGCATGAATCTTTGGAAGTTGCAATCGAGAAATTTGAACATGCAGGAGCTTCTCCAACAGATACAGCTGTAATGTTGAAAAACCACTGTTCAAATAACACTGCCGTAGATGGTATATTTTCTCTCCTAGCTAGAGAGTTTTATGCATAATAGATATGCATTCGTTCTTATATACTAACACTTCTTCCTACAGGTCTAGGTTTCAAAATTGATGAAATAGTACAGGCATGGAATGAGATGTATGAAGCTAAAAAGTTGCAGAAAGGAGTTCCGTCCTTTCGCTTGGAAGCTATGTTCAGAAGACGAGCATCAAAAATTTACCATGCCTTTGAGCTTGTATGAGTTGCATGCTTTTCTTCAAGTTTTTGAAGAATCACAGGGTCAACACTCACATATTTTGCTTCTGTGCTTGAATTGCTATTGTCACCATAAGGTAAACTGAAAGTCTAAGATCTATACCGATAACATTCATATTATTGTTTCTCTTTAGATTGTGTTTTCATTACTTGCATTTGTTTATCTGTATGATTTGTTCTCTGACATGTACATTTCTGTAAAATGCAAAAACCTATGTATGCATCCTGCAAAAGCTTCTTACAGATATGAGAATGATAAGTTTATGTAGTCCGTAGAGTATTGGTGTAATATTTAGCAAATGAAAATTTCAGTATGGACTTGATATATAGCATAAGTATTTACGGTTATGGAAACTACTTCTCAATCCGTAAACAAAGCACTCATTAAGAGGGTTTGTAGCATGAAAAAGAGTTGTAACAGAATAATCACTAGTGTCTCATTAAACACATATGAAGACTATTTAATTACTCTTTTTTGTTGGTTGTAGAAATAACTTAAAAGAGCTTGTATAATAAGTTCTTATTAAAAAAACACTTAATTAAGTTGTTTATGACAACTTAATTATGATGTTAGTGCAAATAATAAACTTTTAGCAATAAAAGAACTGTTAATAGCAAGAAATGCATGTGCAATAGGAGGGAAAGTGGAGATGATTGAAAGAATCCTAGATTAGAAATTTTCATTTTAACTAATAATCTGATATTAGCTGCTGGTTTTGATTACATGCAACGACATTAATGTATACTTTCATTAACAACTTTCAATTCTTAAGCATCTTTATAGTGTAGTTATTATTCTCTTAATTTATTGTTTTGGCAGTTGACTGTCTTCATTAATGTAATATAGTGATTAGTCTCCCATTTTACAAAATAGCAAATTAGTCCCAAATTAAAGAACGTCAATGAGTTTCGTCCCTCAATTGAAATCTCTTTTTTTTTTTGGGCTCTCTAGACGAAGTGGTAATAACCATTAGAAATTCACACACACAATCCTGTGGTCTATTGTTCAAATATTGGTGATGGTGTCCAACCTAGCAATATCGACTTTTTGTCAGTCGTGCGATTTGTGTACAATTGAAATATCTCTTTAATAAACATACAAATCAAGATTTGAAAATTCTCTCGATGCATCAAGTTAAGCCTAATACCTTTAAAGCTATGGTGCTAAATTTGTTAAAGGACTGAACTGCCTTACATTATTCAATTAGGGGAGTGCATTTGTATTTTGCAAATTTGAGAGGTTAAAACGACCGAACTTTACGGTTTTAAGAACTAAGATACTAATTTACTCATTTTGAACTTAGAATCAAAATTCCAATGAACATTTGTATCACATCTGTGTTGAGATTTTGTGCATGAATGGCATTGCTTAATGGTATTAGCTTCTTCAGTTGGATTTTGTTCATAAATTGTGACAATGACTTTAAGTTATATATTATGCTTATCTTTGCTGTGTTATTCTGCAGGTTTGTTTTGATATTTCCAGGAGTTTGGTTTCTAGTTCAATTAACATTGTAGTTATAGAAAAGAAGGGGAAAAACTATTCTTTGCATTGTGCTTACATAGGTGTTTGACAAATGTAGGAGATTGTGAGTTCCTTAACAGGTTGGGAAGATGGAGACGCTGGAATTGCTTTTAACTCAATTTCTGGCTTTGCTTACATTGCCTTCCCTTTATGGTTAGGTTTAGGATGTTTTGAATTTATACAGAAATCAGTGGGAGATTTTGTAAGTTGGTTTGTGTTTTCTTGGTTCTGTAATTTATCCATTTGTAAACTACTTGTTGAGTTAGTATTTCTTCATCAGATCTCCTTGTACTAGTTTTATTTTTGTTTATTTATTTATTTTTTAAATTTATTTTATTCTTTTATAAGGATGATTATAGAAGCATTTAAGATTGTTTGAGAGAGAGAGTAGAAATAGGATGAAGATAAAAGTATTTGTATTGAAAAACCAAAAAAAAGAAAAAGTAGTTGTATTGCATCTCTTCCACCATTTTAAAATGTTCTTTTGACTTGGTTAAAAATAAAACTCTGTTGACATCCATCAAATATACACTAAAGGCATCAAATGCATCCTATCCCATGTCTCATGCACTCTGCCACTTATGTTTGTGTTTGTATAAACATCTGTTTAAATTTAATTGAATATGTATTCATCTACCATCCATTGAATGCAATATTATTTTTTGTTTTTTTATAAATTAATACATTTAAATTTAATCAATTTTGCTAAGAGGAGATCGGTTCTCAATTCAAATACAAGGGTATTAAAAAAAATTACTTTGTATTTTTTATTTTTGTAAATGATGTAGAAAATTGTTATTCATGTATAGGTAAAGTGAGGCAAAATGTGAGTCTACATAGAGTTGTTTTCGGTCCGGACCAGACAGGATATTTGAAGTCCCGGATGTTGGACCGATAATCCTATCGGGTAAAACCGGCCCGGACCAAAACAATGATTGATAAAATAAAGGAACAGTTTCGGGTAAACTGAAATTGTTACCATAAAATCATAATAAAATGCAGAATTACATTTGTCCAAAACCATACAAATCCATACAACTTCTTGTTCAATAGTACAAAAAGTTTGTCCAAAACCAATAAACCATACAAAATATTCATAATTACATTTGTTATTTGTGAATGATGCCTCAAAACAAGTTCATCATTGGCATCGAAGTTATAACATTACATAACAACAAAACGACATCACAAAGAAGTGATGCCTATATCCTTTTGCTGACCAAAATCATATGTTAGAGGTTCATCTTGAGGTTCCTCAAGCTACAAAATTAGAAAAAGATGTTAAAGAAGGCAACATAAATGTAATAATCAATATAAATAGACCATAAATCATTAGATACTTACAATACTTGAAGTGCATCATCTTTTTAATATTGTATCTCTCCTTCACAGTTGTAGTTGAAGTGCATCCACAAAGTACCATTTCTACCGTCTTAGTTTTCATTGAAGATCGTTTCAAATCAATAATCCTTTTACCAACACTAAAAGTTGCTTCTGAAGCCACAGTTGTAGTTGGAACAATTAGGATATCCTCTACTAATTTACTAAGAACAGGATACTTGACTTCATTTCACATCCACCAAGTTAAAACATCAAACTTGGTGTTTGGGGAACCTTCAATTGAAACTCCTCAAGATATAATTCAAGATCATATTTTGAATCAGAACTACCAACAACAACTTCTAAAAACATCTCAAAACTTCTCCTTCCCAACACATAACTAGTTCTTATTTCATAAGTTTCAGATATAGGGGCATCATTAACTCCATAGGTATCTTGATACAATTGGAATAAAGTTTTTAAGTTGGTTGTCAACTCTTGTTCATAGGCAGTAGCTTGAGTAACATTTGGATACAAGAAGGGTTATACTCATTTGATGAAGACCATTTTATACCTATTTGAACAAGATGAGTTGTCAACCAACTAAAGTATTTTCAATGTATTTTTATCCTCAAAAACCAATTTCATCATAGGAAACTAATGTCAATAAGAGGTAACACAATTGGACTCAGAGACAGACAACTAATGTCACATAAAGAGGTAACCTAATTGGCCTCAGACAAAAAATCATATTATATTAGGCAATCCATAACAGAAGCATCATTGGCACAATTAAATCACAACTCACAAAGGCAACATCATGTAATCCCTTGACACAATTGATGTCTCACAGAATACAGACAAGCCTCAAATTCATCATAGGCTACATAATATCAGTATCATCCAACTAAAGCAATTTCACATCACATCAGAATGCAGACAATATAAGTTTCAGAATTCAGCAAATATTTGACACCATTTCTAATCTTATCAACAATCACCTTAATCATATCAAGACCATCCTAAACCAAAAAATTTAAGATGTGTGCACAACATCTAACATGAAACAATTTACCATCAAATGGAAGATTTCTCCTACCATAATAATCTCTCTTCAATCTAGAAATGAAATTATCATTGGAACTAGCATTGTCAACTGAAATGGAAACAACCTTATCCCTTATGCCCCAATCATCCATCACCTTAATCAATTCCCTACACAAAAATTCACCAGAATGTGGTGGTGGCATACTCTTGAAAGATAAAACTCTTTGTGAAGCTGCCATTTTGAATCAATGAAATGGTCAGTCACAATCATATAATCAATTTTCTATTCACCAGACCACCACAGGTCAATTGTAAGACTGATCCTATTAATCATAGACATTGACCTTTTTATCTTAACTCTCTCAGCCTCATAAAATATCTCACAACCCAACTTAACTTGTTGTCTACTAATCTTTTTGTACCATGGATAAATTTATTTAAGAAATTCATTAAAAATAACATCTTCCATAACAGAAAAAGGAAATTCATGACCTATAATCATATGAGTTGCAACTTCTCTAACCCTAGCATGATTATATGTCCAAGTTGCCAAACTAGGAGTACTATCAACATCTAAATTTAACCTAGATTGTGCAACTTCTTTGTTAGTATTACCTCTCAACCTAAGCTTTCTTTTGATGCAATTTTCTAAACGTTTTTTTTTACTATTAGAAGTGCTCATCCATTTCACATCATAAGTATAAAGCTTACCACACCATTTTCATTTCCATTTTTTGGCACCATCTGGCATCTCAATAAGTACCATCTCAGTATGAACAACAAACTTCTTGGGATGAGGAGTTTTACCAAAGGCATTAATCTGGCTCTGTGAACTCTGAGATGGGTCAACTGGAGGTGTTAGATCATCAGCAGTAGTTGTATTTTGAGTTGCAGTAGTATTTTATGTAGTGGAGGTATTTTGAGTAGGGGTGGCAAACAGGCATGTCCGCCCGCAAAAGCCCGCAAAAAAATGGGGTGGGGCGGTTAAAATTTAGGATGCAGGCCTAAAATCTAAACCCTCCCCGCAAAAAAGTGAGGGTGGGGCGGGGAAAGCCCGCAGACATTGCATTTTTTAAGCCTAAAAATACAAAAATTTAAGTAAATGTGCATGCCCACAAAAGTCCGCAACGAAAACAGGGCGGGGAAGACACTTTAAAGGGTGATGGCCTAAGCCCTTGGCCCACCCTGCACTAAAGTGAGGGAAAAACGGGCATGCCCAATGGGCCTGACCCGTTTTCTACCTCTAATTTTGAGTGGTTACATCAGTTGGAATTGGATATGGAACTCCCAAGTCAATCATCTCACAAATCTCTATATATCCTCCATCCATTGTCTCCTCTCCCCCATCAAGCAACATGTTGATACCAATCATACCATCCATGTTTGGAGTCAAAGAAGAATCTTGAAAAGACATGACAAAAAAAATATATCAATCAATCAATAATATAATAGGAAACAAAGACAAAACCGAGTTACTTAATAAAATCTTTGCAACACCATTTATTTTTATGCAAGAATAGAATCTCAGCTCAACAACAAAATTTACAAAACGAACCCTTTAATCAAAACCCTAGGTTAAAATTATGTTTTAAATCTACATATTTTAGGTCAAAAACAAAGGTACTCAAGAACAATTCTGCAATCATAATTTCATAACATTGTTGGTATTTAGGTCAAAATTTATACAACTTATATAACTCTCTAATTCCTCAAACATGCAAACTATGTACAAAATAACATAACTGAAAATAAATAGTATAGAGTTTGGATACTTTACACAGTTGTATTGAAGCTTTTCCATGATTCACAATCATAGTTCACACTTTGCCACTAAAACAAAGTATGATCAAACTCAATACTGATAAATGACTGATGAATGATGATCAGAATTGAAGGCCTATAAGTGAGAGAAAGACAAACAGATGACGACGAATATGTGAGATTGATATCATTTGAGGTGATGACATGAGAGAGACGAGAGAGAGAGAGAGAGAGAGACTGAGAACGTGTCTGAAGAAGGAAGGGAAAAATGAGGAAAATATAAAATTTTGGAATTTATACGCATATGAACCGGTAACTCATTGAATACATGGATACGAATATTCCTGTTGGATACGGATACAAAACTTATTAGTTACCAGACCAAAGGTCATTTTGGCCGGTCCATTCAACCGGCTCTACCGGACCGGTTCTCGGTTCAAATGGCCAATTTACAACCCTATCTACAAATAGAGCTGTCAAAATGAGTCAGACCCATTGGACCAGTCCATAAACCCTAAATTTTAGCACGGGCCAGACCATACTAAAGTATTACAAAAATACAACCCTATCTTTTTGGGCCAACCCATCGGATCAATATGTTTTATGGTTCGGGTTGGGCCGACCAAGCGGGTTTCGGGCTGGCCTGGTAAAAACATTAAAAAATAATAAATTTTTTTGATAAAAAAAGTTAGAAAAATATGTTTGTTAATTTTGAGGGAAAGTTTGGTAAGTATTGGCTAAGAGGATGAAGGGAAAGTTTGATAAGCACTGGAGTGAATATTCAATTACTCTTACACTTGGAAATGTTCTTGACCCAACATCAAAGTTGAACTTTTTAAATTTTTACTTTAAGAAACTTGATCTAATTGGCTATGAAAACACGATAAATAAAGTGAATGATTGTTTGTATGATCTCTTTGCTGCATATAAAAATAATATGGTTGCAACAAGTTCATCAAGAAATACTCAATTATTTGGTTATGTATGTGTGAATGTTGTAACATCCCAAGCCTTCTGCACTCCCGACACTATTACCTCATGATCTTCTATACCCCCTCCTCACTAGTAGGGGTTTTGCCTTCCGTGGGAATCAAACCTTGTACCATGGGGTTCAAGTACATGTTCAATTCATTCCCACTTCCAAACTTCAAATGCGTTTTTCTCCTTCAATACTGAACTTATTGACACAAAATCATATATCAAATTGAAGGGAATTTCATAAGCTTTCCAGAAATTCAATAATCACTTTAATCAGAATTACGAGTAAAAAGTTATCACCTGTTTAATATAGGGTGTACCGTAAGTGCGAAAATAGAGATATGATCATGAATCCTTCTTTGCTCCAAGCTATTTTATCTCCTCTAAAACCCTTATTCTTCTCTAAGACTTCTTTCTTTGTAACTTCCATGTCTTATTCTCTTGCTACCAATTAACCTAATTTCTTTTTTTTATTCTAATTAAATTATAATTCACTTATTCCATAACTTCTTCATTAATTCTATTGGGCCTAGTTTCTACACCCCACCAATTACTTCTATCAACCACTTAAATAAGCCTATGAATTCTTCTACACTCTTAATATAATAACAACATATTATTCCTACAACTTAAATCACTTAATTTAATTCGACCCACCACAACACGACTTAAATCAACTTAATCGACTTAGTTCAACTTAAATCAACATAGCAACTCATTACAACATAAATTCGACAATTCCACATAAATCAACACAAATAATACGGGTATAATTAATTAAATAATTAATTGATAAACAGGGCATTACAAATGTATTCAAAGTAAAATTTCAGCTAGTGTAATTTGTTTGAAATTTTAAACACTTAGGATTTTGTCGACTATTTTGGACGGCTGTGATTGCACTGACAATTTCGTGTGGTCCAGAATATATGCAAAATTGTATAAATAGAAGGGGTCACTTGTCGTTTGGTAAAAACATATCAAAATACCTCTTCCTCGATTTTTGATTAAGACAGAAATGTATTTCAACAAAGTTTCATCTCACGTAGAGTTCCGACTTTCAGATGTCATCACATCTCTCACCACTTTGACATCCAAGTTGAATGAATTGTTGTCTAATATCAAAAACAGAAAGGTGATAAAGATCAAGTCCTGTGAAGATTGTATTGATATTGACAGAAGGGTGAAATACAACCTTATTGAGTTGAAGACCGATGAAAACATGAAGGATATACGGAGATCATTTCATTGTAGGTTAACAAAGGGATCGATCGAGTTAAATGCTAAGATTTCAAGGACTATCGATAATATAATTAAGATGATGAAATGTCCAGAATCATTTGGTAGGTCTAGGTTTTCTTATTTATTATCATTTTCTTAAGTTATGTTTAAGATATGTGATCCATCGTCAACATGTTTCCTTTTTTGTATTGATGGTGAAGGCGAGGCTTTACTGATGCGAGCACCCTTAACAATTTTTTTGGATTATGAAAATGGAGAATCCAAATAAAGTGAGTCTACATGCTAAAAAAAGATGATGACCACTTGGTATAATTAACACTAGGAGTTGATTTTAACTTCTTAAGAACACCCTTGGTTTTTAATGGTTCCACGATTAGTTTCATATCAATGGTGCCTGAACAATCTATCTTGGGTATGTGCTCTTTAATGTGAAACTTCACGTTATAACACATTTTCATAAACCTTTATTGAATCACCCTCATTCTTCCATAATAGAAATGTCCGATCTACCATTCTCAACCACACCATTATCATCAAACTAAATCAGTTTCCATTGTATGGTTACCTCATCCATACGTATATGTTTGTTGAGATTAATTTTATTAGCAATAACATAAGAATATGGAAGATCGTATGTTTTTCAAAGTGTACAACCACACTAGGAGCTATATGGACCAGTTTCTCTATTCGTATAGCTTCATTAAAAATAAAATTCAATCCCGCATGAGATATATTACCAATCAACTTTGAATACAATCTTTTCCCCTTAAATTTATGTTCTAGTACTTTGATACTCTTACCAAAGGATTTTAGTATCTTAGTGTATTGTATCACAATCATATTGTTCACTACTTCCCAACCCTTGCAAAAATATCTCTTTCTATCTACCAACCCTTTCTTAAATCTACCATGAGAAAATTCAACTATGTTGGTTTTGGTATTTCCAAGGTGTAACCTGATTATTCCATGCATGTACATGGGTTTCTAGATCTTCTAGAAAACCACCCTATGATGCATTAGCTAGGTTGATAGATCAGGATGCACAATACCTACAACCAATAAAGAATAAGATAATTTAAGAAACCATTCAAAACGTTTGAATGATATAATCCAGGATGCACCATATGATACAATCTGAACAATTTTAAAAATGAACAAAAAACGGTTTTTGATTAAATGGTGAGAGATACATATGTACATTACTTATAGATTAAGACGATTATGATGTTTCTTATGTTAAAATAGAGTTTAATTGTGTTACCAAACAAAATGATTGAATAAGAATGAAAGAATTTTTTAGAGGGTTTAATGAAATATGTTATATGATCATTAATGAAAAGGTTTATGGAAATGTAATACAAAAGTGGGACACTCCCGATAGTATTATTCTAGATAATTAACTTTCTACTTGAATGCTACAATCCAAACATATAAAATTCATTATCAAAGAGCCATTCCAAATAAACGATTAGGTGTTGAGTGATTGGGTTACGTTCAGGTTGTATTATCTAGAAAAGGAGAAAGGGATCGATATTTTTTGAAATTCATGGGATTTTTTTTTATAATCAAGCAATATTATTTAGATGGGAGTACTAGGGGTACTCCAACGCAAATACAAAAGCTACCGCCTACAAAAAATCACATGGATGAGTGAACCACTTATAATAATTACAATTAATTTTCTTTTTATCTCCTATTGTCAACCACCACCACGATACCACAACAATTCGGTGAAAAAATTCCCCCGCATTTCCAATCTCTCCTGCAAAAATGATTTGGTTCCTGCTAAACCAAATACACCAACAAGTGGAAAACCATAAAGGCAAATGTTTTCAATAGAACACCTATTTATAAACTTCACAAACCAGGATAACAGAAAATTGTAACAATTATCTTCTATACTCCAATTTAGACCTAACCAATTAATCACTAAATTCCACACCTGTTTAATGACTCTACAACCACAAAAAACGATGTTGCGAGTCTTTAAAAACTTGGAAACAAAATACGCAAGCATGTTCATGCGGGTTGGTAATAATATTATGCATAATCAAATTGCTTATAGTTGGTAATTTGTCACATAGAAGCCTCCAACCAAACACTTTCACCTTCAAAGGAATGGAAGTTTTTCATCATAGCTTCAATGCCACTCCAAACACTTCTTGAATATCCAAATCCGCAAGTAATTGCTGACCCCTGTTATAAAAAGATGCCACAGTAAAGCACATATCCTCACTCAAAGGCCAGATTATGATGTCATCTACATTCGGTTGTGGCTGAATTTCATGTAACAGACTATTAATACCCCCACCTCCTACTGAATTCCTTCGGCTTCTTCCAATTGTTGTTGCAAGTTCCAATTCCACTTGTTATCCTCCCACGTTCCGAGATCGCTCACCCATTCATTCCTATTATGATCAGCCGCGAATAACCTCGAAAAAACATCCTTAATTGGAGTAGCTCCCAACCACTTGCATAACTAGAATGGTATTTTACTACCATTGCCCAATTTAAAAGAAAGTGATTCCTTAAAATATTTTGCCATTGTATCATCACTAAGTTTAATTAAATCATACCACCACAAAGAATCCACATCCTTTACTGGTTGATATTGCGGGTTCTCCACCTTTTGGAATCTTGACAATGAAAGATGATGCCATAACTTTTGGAATATTTGTTGTATTATGAAATTCCAAAATACAATTCACAGTGTCTTCTCCCACAATTTCCCAACTTATTTTCAAGAATTCCATGTTAAGTCCATCCGGGACCAGGCTCTTTGAGCCATCACATGTGAAAACAGTTTGACGAATTTCTTCTGGCGTTAAACTCTGCTCTAGCTCCTCCCTGTCTGTTGCTGACAGTTTTAGCAGTTCCTCAGTATTCAACATTGGCCTCACAAAATCATCCTTTGTGAACCTGTTTTTGAAATACTTCATTACTGCATATTTCACTTCACTAACCTCTTCCATATATGTATCATCCACCTTTACCCTTGTGATTACGTTTTTGCGATTTCTCGTTTTCAGCATCATATGAAAATATCTCGTATTAATGTCCCCGCTTCTGGTCCAGTCAAGCCACGCTTTCTGTTTAATGATACTTTCTTGAATTAACAGCTTGTCCCTTAATTCCGCCTGACCAATACAATTTGCCACGGACGGCTTCTGCTAATCACCTTCATTGTCCCTCAAATCCTCTTCATCTAATTTGTTTAAGGCATTAACTTTGTCATTAATTTGTAAATATATCCACCCAAAAACATCTATATTCCATCTTCTTAAATTACCTCTTAAAGATTTGAGTTTCGTACACATAATATTTGCAGCATTACTGAAGGCGTTACAGTTGCTTCCTTCCATTTTAACAAATTCCAGAAACTTTGGATGATCAAACCAACACGAGAACACCTTGAATGGTTTTGCCCCCCAATTCTGAACATTTGCAGATACCCATATTGGTCGATGATCAGAGACATCTCTCCCCCACCACCCATTGCACTACTATGTTTCATACCTTCGCTAATAAGGAACTTGTCCAATCTACTTCTACAACTCTCGTAGTCCCTGAACCATGTGTACTTGTTGAACACAGTTGGCAAATCCACCACTTCCATTGATTCAATGAATGTCGCAAAGTCTTCAAATTCAGCCCACATTATACTCCTCACTCCTTTTCTCTCCTCCTACAATTTAATCGAGTTAAAGTCACCGGCTAAAAACCACTCACCTTTAACTGATTTATTCTTTAAGTTTAATAAGTCCAACGATAATTTGTGTTTATCAGCTTCTCCGCAGGCTGCATAAACATAGATAAAATAATACACCTCATTTAGAATTCAAAATAGACTTTTGATTTTAATTGTAGCCTTCAATATATTTATTTTCTTATTTTTAACTTGTTTTTTTATTTTAAAATTGAATTATTCAAACACATGTTTCAAATTTTAAAATTGAATAAATTATTTTTGTCAAAACAAAAAGAAAGTTCTGAAAAATTTTAGAGGATATAAATTTTTTCTCTAAATTATATCTTAACAATTTCTAACCAAACATACATTTGGGCTTATATAACTAAGCTATTTCATATATATATATATATATATATATATATATATATATATATATATATATATAATAAAGAATAACTAATATATAATTTTTATTAAAATATCATGTATTAATTACACATTATTATCTTATGCCATGTGTGATAATGCTTCACGAATAATTATCATAAATTTTCTCTTTAATAACTAATTAAGTAGTCTTTAAATTTTATAAAAATCCTTAAAATGTATTTAAAAAAAAGTCTCTTTTATATTCTAGTGATTTGTCCATATATAACATGGACTAACGAAACACCTAATATATTTTTTATGAATTATTTCTATATTAAATAGAAGAAGTAAATGATTTTTAAATAACTAAATAGAGATAAAAACCATTGTTATAACAAAAACAAAATTGAAAACATGACCAACCAGGGTTATTGGTCTTTATGACAAGATTGCATCTAGATCTATATATCACACTCCAATTAATACTTTAGTCTTAGATCTATTTACTCACTTTTAATAAGAGTTGTGTTCAGTTGTGACTCAGAAAGCAAACACGTAGAAAGCATAAAGATAGTGCCTTACTTTGTATACAAACCAACCATCTTTGGACCTTTCTTAAAGAAATCATACTCTTATCTTATCCTACCACACCAACCAAAACCACGTTATTTTTAAGCTCCACTCATTCTTCAGCATTAGGAAAAAAAATCATTATTATGATAATAATATCAAGAACAATTAAGATTCTTCAACATTAGGAAAAAAAATCATATTTTATAATAAGTAAACGAAAAACATTGTTTACAAAATTTATGTTATTGATTAATTAAATAAAAATGTCCCTATGAAATTGTATTTGTTTCGCATGAATTTATTAACACTAATATAGAGTTCAACTAATAAAATATATTATTAACTATGTTTTCCACTATCATTTACAATAAGAGTTTTTGTAAAAACTATATATATTTAGCCCTCAAAATAATTTTATAAAATAAACAATAACGACTAAAACTTAATAATTTTTTTTAGGAAATAAACTTAAAAGGTTTGTGATTTTATAAAAACTAAGAACATATTTAGGGTCTGTTTATTTTAGTTTTAAAAAATATTTTTTTAGTATTTTTTATTTTATTTTTAGGCAAGTGATTCAGCTAAAAATGAATATAAAAGGTATTCCAATTAAATAAAAAAGACAAGGCCGAGAATAAAACTCGTCAAACAAAAAGAAATTACAAGGCAAATTGCACCTATAACATATATTATTTTTCAAAATAATATAAGTTTTTTTTATATTTTTTTTTTTAAATTGAAAGATTAATTTTAACATCCTATAACATAAATATACATTATTGAAAATCAAAACATAGTCGAAATTACAATTTAAAAATATATATTTCAAAAATGATTTTTATGGAAACCTATTTGTAATAGCTTCAAAATTAACTGATTTTTTTTTTCAAATTTTGACATTTGAAAAAAAAAATCAAAATGATGAAATACTTAAAATAATATTTTAATAATAATTATTCAAATCAAATTTTTATTTGAAAAATTTATTTATAAATATTTTTTACATAAAACTATATAACACTATAAAAATTATTTCGAAGATGCATCTTTGTTTCTGAAGATGCATCTCCGGACACACCCAAATGTATGTTAACGTGAAAATATTTCGGAGATGCATCTCCGAAACATTTTGGAGCATAAGTCACGTCAGACTCTTCTCCTTTCAAATTTTCTCATTTCACAATTTTCTCAAATCTCTCTCAAAACACTTCTCTACATTCCAATCAGATTCATCAAAAAATTCTCAAGGGAACATCAACATTCATCTGTAACATCATCCAACTTCATCAAAACATCAATTTTAAGTAAGTTTTTTATTTTCAATTTTTGATAAATGTTTGAGTTTTGGTGTAAATGAGTAGAAATCAATAGTTATGGTTAGAAATGAATAGAAATCACATCTAAGATAGTTTAGACATAGTATATTAGTTGTTTGTTAGTTGAAAATGGTGATAAAAACAATTTTTTAACCTTGCATGTGATATAATACACCATTGACGCAACTTCTGAGTTGCAGAAAATTCTAGAGATCCATCTCCGAAATTGTTCAGCGTTTAATATTATGTAAATAAATTCAGAGATGCATCTTCAGTATTTTTAAACGTTTTAGTTTCTAGTGATGTCAGAGATGCATCTCCGGAATTTCCTGCACTTCCATGAGTACAACTAGGGGCGACTTGCCTGGTCTTTCAATATTCGAAGTTGAGATATGGTTGTATGTGAAAGACAAAGTAGGTCACAGGCAACGTGACGCTACTAATGGTAATAATTATTGGTCTTTGAATATTTTTTTGTCATTTTCATTTCATCTTTGCAAAATTATTACTAATGATTTGTGTGTTCCAAACTTTTTTATTTCAATCTTTAATCTTCCATCACTTCCCGCATATCTCTAACAGAGGCACATGGGACCTTGTTATATCGGAGACACCGTCGGAGGACAAGGGGGATTGATGGCCGAGGAGGTAGAGCAAGCATAGGAGATAGATAAAAGGTTGTCATACATACACATTAATAGTCTCTTATTAATTTGTTGTAGTACTATGATTTGTGCTTTATTTTGACGGTCTTACTACATTTTGGATCTCGATTGTACGACATTTTCGTCATATATTGTTATTTTATTTTATTTTGGCATTTTTGGGCCATCTGGAATTATGTACTTCTATTTTTTTAGGGTTAAATATGTTTTTAGTCCCTATAAATATCTCAATTTTCATTTTTAGTCTATTAAAAAATAATATATTTTAATCCCTACAAAATTATTATGCATGTAATTTTAGTCCTTCTTGTTAAACCAATGTGTATTTTTAAATGATTATTATGCAGACATCTTTAGAATGTTATAAAAAGTTTCTCGGAAAAAAAAAAACTCAAATTTGATTTCTAAGTTGAGGTTTTCATTACTTTTATCATTGTATTTTGAAATTTAAAAAATTCATATTTAATTCTTCTAATTTTAATTATAAAATTCAGTAAAGAAATATTTTATAGAATTCTAAACATGGATGAAAACAATTATTCAAAAAATTAAAAGTTTAAGGGTAATTAAACAGTTTTCAAAATTTTACAAAACAATATGGACTAAAATTGCATGCATACAAAATATGTAGGGACTAAAATATATTATTCTTTTAATAGGACTAAAAATGAAAATTGAGATATTTATAGGGACCAAAAACATATGTAACCCTTTTTTTATTGTATGTTATACTTCATCTGAACACAAATAAACAACTCATAGCATTAAATATATGTTCCGATATATTTCGGAGATGTATCTCCAAAATATTTGGGTAACAACTACACTTGATATGCAATCAGAGATGTAGATTGATTATAACTTAGGAAGGCTCTAAGACTTAAGAACTTCAAAAAATATACAAGTGTTAAGATGCTCTACGTCTTGTAAATTTGACAGAGTGACTTCTCTTTGATTATAAAGGTTAAAAGTCTATAGCAGTGAGTTGTATTAAAGTTTGGTAGTATTCTTCTTCAAGTTTTCAGATCCTTTTATAGAGAGGAGAAATAGAGACGTTGAAGACTTTCACCAAAAAAATGGGCTAGCTTCTTACTTGATTAGACACATCAACAAAAAACCTTTCTGCCAGAGAAATTGTTCATTAAAGCCTAGGCACCAAGGAAGAGATTTTTCCTTAAGTTTTCACGTAATAAAAAGTTCTGAGACTGTCAGAGTTGCCTTGGTTGAAGAGATTTTTCTTCAGAGATTGACTTTCTTCAGACACCCCTCTTCAGAGGCTAATCACTTTAGAGTCTACTTCTTGTCTTCTGAAGCTTTAGAGTGTGGGTCACCAGAGGTTGACTTTCTTCAAAGTCGGCTTCTTTAGAGTCTAGATCTTTCATTAGACTCAGAATCTTCAGAAGTGATCTTTAGATCCATATTCTGATCTTCACATGCATATTCCTTAAGCATATCTTCATTTGTTCTTAATGATTATATTCATACAAACTTGAACAGATGTAAGAAACTCCAATTATTCTTTAAATATTTTGTTATCATCAAAACCCAAGAGATATGGTATTAAACAATTGTGTTCCAACACAATAATAGATAAATACATAGTGGATATAAAATTCTCCACAAATGTTGGAACCTTGAGCATTGATAACACAATTTTACATTGATTATTTAGTTTGGTTTCCGTTAATTATGTTATCATTTTTCCGTAATTTACAAGTTAATTCGCAAGTTTTTCAAGTGTTTTACAGGTATTCTAATTCATGAGGCTTGTAGAAGAAAAGAACCAAAATGAGGAAGAAATGAACTGTATATAAGAAGAAATGAAGCAGATGACAAAAAACAAATAATTTTGTACTTTCACTTCATGACATTCATCACACACTTAGGTCGATCGTCACGCACTAAAGCGGAATGACGTCCGTCACAACTCCCAGACGACCGTCACAGGTCATAAATGAGAAAATTCAAAAGCGCTACTTAGTCAATCCTGTGAAGAGTATTGTTGTGTATTTTTCTCCCTTAGCCCGAACTTCAAAAGTAAAATGAAACGAAGTCCTTCTCAAGCCCGACAAATATTTTTCCTATATTTTCTCCCTGCACTCTGATACTCAGAGAATATAAATAGAAGCCAGAGTGATTGTGCACGGGGAGCCTACATTGAGATTTTTCTGCCTTTCCGTTCAGAACTTTTCTTTTCTTTTCTTGCATTATTTTTCTTTCTGTTTTTTTTACCCTTTATTGTATCAGCAATAGCTTCCCACATCTGTAGGATCAAGCAAGCCTACTGACCTATGGAGGTTTGCTGCGCCAAGATTTTATATTTTCCAGGTTTATTATTGAATTAATATAATTGCTTTTATTTTCATTGTGCCTGATTTATTGTTCTGTTGCTTATGCATATGTATGCTTGCTTTAATTAACATGTGTGGCTAAAGTAATTTTATCGGTATGTAATTAAGTTAACCGAAATGGATTCGACAAGTCTAGGCTAAAATTCTAAACAAACTTATTTTTCTGGTTTTGATTTCTTAATTAAAATTATATTTTATTACGAAAGTAAAAAGGTAACGAAGGTTATAATTGAGACCACGAGAGTGTGGGATTTTAACCGGATAGTTGAAATCGAATATTAATTTTAAACACAACGAAAGCGCTTTAAGGTTAATTAGGACTTATTAGTTTTCAAAAAGTATTTTTAAACTCAAGTTGATACAGCGAGAGCACTCAATCTGATTTATGAGTATAGTTAAAGGCAAGACCACGAAAGTGTGAGATTAAGACTTTTAAACTGGTATTTTCTACAGAAAGAATATTTTGAATATTTTTATACGCTAATGATTTATTGAATCCATGTTGGTATACTAATTACATACCGATATCCAATCTTAATCTAGTTTTAACTTAAACTTCTAATTTTCTTTTAGTCCCCCTTTTCACCTAAACTAAAATATTATTCGTCTTAGCTAAACATAATAACATCTTGGTAGTACTAGTTTGATTATCAAGTCTTTGTGGGATCAATATCTTTATTACTATGCGATTAGGTTGTATACTTGCAGTTAGTACCCATAAGACTCAGAAAGTCGCGATCATGCATCAACAACAAATATAATACGAAAAATCGAACAAATAAATGCACAAGAAACATCGCTATTTTAGCTTGGAAAACCCCTCAATATGAGAGTAAAAATAAAAAAGCATTCATGTCAAAGAAATAAATCCACTATAATCAATTAAGGTTACAAAAGAGTCTTAAAGTGATTCACAAACTAGTGCTAACAGCCGTAAATCACAAAGCAAACTAGCTTACAAATAAGAATAAAAAAGCTAAAAAATGACCCAAATTTACAGTTTCTGTGCAAAGCAAGTATCTCTCGGCTCAGACCTTTTTGTAATTTTAAACTGTCAAAAGTTATATATCGATGTTGCGAACCTTCCTTCCAAATTTGAGCTCTATCAAACGGTTAACGAATCGGGGATCGTCAATTTAGTGAGACAAGTAGAAAAATGGCAATAGGTTTCTCTCCTCTTTTCTCTCTTTTGAATCCTTATTTTCTCTTTATCTCCTTCCACCCTAAATTTATCCTCTCCACTTAAATAAGTAAGAGAAATAGGCTAATCATATTTGGGTCTTTCTCCACATATTTGGGCTTTTTCTCTCTATCATATTTTTCTATTTCTCTCATCTTATTCTTTTTTATTCTCATTACTTTTAAGCATGACATTTGAAATTTGAAGGTTAAGTCCTTCTTGAAGGTGGTCAATAGAGGAAAAGAAATAAAACAATTTTATCATGAATATTAATTTAATATTAGATATTTGTGCATCATACGGGTAGACGACAAGTACATAATATAATATATCTATGTATATTATATATGTTTTGGTTACACACAGTGTTAACACGTTAAAAGAAATGTGTAAATAAAGAAACATTCATATATTCATTTTGTCATTCTGGTTCCACATTTAATGGTTCGATCTTTCATTAAAATATATTTTTTAAATAATTTTAATTGTAATGATTAATTTTATTAAATAGTTCATAAAATATTAAATAGTTCAATTACAATATTATAAGTATTAAATAACTGCATATAAATAGTTTATATTAAAATCAAATTTATGAAAATTGACACTATTAATATTTCTACGCGATGCACCTTAAAATATATACACATCTTTATTTAGAGAACAATTTTAAATATATATATATATATATATATATATATATATATATATATATATATATATATATATATATTTCAAATATTTTAAATAATAAAAATAAATTAAATATAAAAAATATTAATCACATATTTAATATTCTAATTATAACAACTAAATATCTCCATTATCATATTTGTCTTCATATTTTATTATTAAAAAAACAAAATTCAAAATTCAAATCCAATTAAAGTGGATCTTTTCCGTCAACTCTAGGAAGGATTCAAATGGATTGTGATTGTGGATCTCATCTCTAATGGGCAATGGTCTTTTCCGTCGTGCTGGTACGATTGGTTCCCTTTCTTAGCCTCTCTACTTCCTTCTGTTCCTGATTGTCGTGAGGGTTTGGAGGACCTTCGAATTTGGAATAGTTTTATCTCGGGTTTTCTCACCCTTAAAGATGCCTATTTGTTTTGCTCTAATCCTACTCCTACACTTGGATGGGCTAAGAGTATTTAGAAGAAAGACATTCCACCTTCCAAATCAATTTTGGTTTGGAAACTTATGCATGATAAAATTCCTACATATTTGCTCATTATGAAGTGTGGTATTTCTTTGGCTCTTTGGTCTTGGCTTAGTAGGATTACTAACACGCAAACCATTATTTATGTGGAGAGTTGGCTTGATTTCTGCAATCGGGGTAAATCTAAGCAGTGTAGCCTTGTGTTGATTGCAGCCTTGGTGTTAATCATCAATCAAATTTGGTACTCGAGAAACAATTTGATCCATAACAATCCAAAGCCGAATATTTTGGTTTTCATTTCTAGGATTCTTAACCAGATTAAGATGGTCGATAATTATTCGATGTTGACCTCCTCATCCTCCACGTCTGATTTCATCCTCATTAAAACTTTTGATGTCATCATTCTCCTTCCTAGAGCTCCTAATATTATTGAGGTCCTTTGGTCTCCTCCGATTGCGGGTTGTATTAAGTGTAAATGTGATGGTGCTTTCACTGCCTCCCACTACACCAAAAATGACATTTAACAGCACACCTTAGACATCGTTTATTTAAAAAAGCGCTGTTATAAGTGAAAAAAATATAAAATACGGAAACTGTTCACAAAATATTTTAAAAAGTGTTGTTTAAGGTGCCCTTTAGACAACGCTTTCTCAAAGCGCTTTTAAAGGTATATCTTAGACAACGCTTTCTCAAAAGTGATGTCTAAGGTCTTAAAATTAAAAAAAAAAAATTAAAAAGCGTTGTCTAAGGTGCCCTTTAGATAGCGCTTTCTCTAAGAGCTTTTAAAGGTATATCTTAGACAGCGCTTTCTCAAAAGCGTTGTCTAAGGTCTTAAAATTAAAAAAAAAATCAAAAGCGTTGTCTAAGGTCAACCTTAAAGCTTTTCAAAAGCGCTTTTTAAGGTCTCCCTTAGACAACGTTTTCCTCAAAAGCGCTATCTAAGGTCTAATTAAATTAAAATATTAGAATCAGTTTCTATTTTCGTTCTTTTTGTTCTTTCTTTTCCCCCTGCGAACACGAAACCTAAACCTCAAAAACCTCCATAAACCTCAAAAACCTCTTCCTTTCTCGGTTTCGATCGTGAAGAAGTGTTTGAAGAATCAATCGTGAACAGACATTTGGGTTTCGATCATTTCTCAGTACGTTGTTCATCCTTTCTGGGTTTTTGTTGAATTGTTCTATATATACATAACCAATGTAGAAACTGAGTTTTTGTAGCTTTTTAGTTTATTAATCGCTGAAAAGTTGCAGAAACTGAGTTTAGATTATTTCATTTTAGAGATACTTAGTTTATGTAGTGATGTTGAACCAGTATAGATAGTGATGTTGCAGAAACATTTTAGATAGCCAAACTATAGAGATACCTAGTGTGAGGAAAATAACCTTAAAAAAATTTAAAAGTTTAATTTTCATATGATATGTCTGCTTGTTTGTATTAGAAACTGAGTTTTTGTTGAATCTGTAGACTGAGTTCGATAAGCTACCGAGTTCGTCCATTTTCTTGACTGAGTTCGTCCGAGTTCGTCCTCTACTGAGTTCTCATAAGGTACATTGTTGTTGTTATGTTCGATAAGTCATAATATTGTTGTTATTTTCTTGACTGAGTTTTTGGTTATAATGTTGTTTATTGATTATAATATATATTATATTGTTGTTATTTTGTTGTTAAGTTCGATAAGTCTAATATTTTTTTTATTATATGTAACTCTATTTTCAACTTGAATGATGTAAATATCTGTTAATTGTGAGAAAATGAAGTGAACTTGAAAGTTGTTAGAATATTTGAAGATACTACCCGACTATTAATCTAGCTTGTTGTTTGCTGCAATAATCCTTTTTTTCCTCTTGTTTGGCTAAAGGATACTTGAGAAATTGAGTGATTTCATGATGCGTAATATGATTTAACCAATACTTTGTTAAATTAGCTATTAGAAACACTGATGCATTATAAACTTTAAGCAAAAACAGTCGATTATATGTTGCCATATCAATCTAGTTGCTTCTAATGTCCAAAAATCTATAATTCTAATACAATAGTTTTCGTTCTCGACTGATTTTGTGAAAATAGTAATTTCGTCTGGATTTACCTTGGTTATGTATAGGTTATTGGCGTTTGGATTTATATTGGTTATGTATAGGTTATTGTCGTTTGGATTTACATTGGTTATGTATATATAGGTTATTGTTGTTTGGATTTACATTGGTTATGTATATATAGGTTATTGTCGTTTGGATTTACATTGGTTATGTATACGTTATTGAAGTTGATATTGATTGCTTACCTTAATAAATAGGAAAACGATGGATAAAACATGGATGTATGTCGATCGATTGTCCAAAGAGTACGAGAATGGGGTTGCAGAATTCGTTAAGTTTGTTGTTCAACACGTTAAAAACCCCAGACGAATGAAATGTCCTTGCTTGCGTTGTTGTTATATTGGTAAGGTTGACGCAGATGGATTGTAATTGCATTTATTGAGGCATGGAATTGATTGAAGTTACCAGTGTTGGAAATTTCATGGTGCGAAAATTAACGAGAATGTTGAACCGAGTGGGAAAAGTAATACGACCTATGCTTCAGACAACAAAGACACGGAAACATACGATTGTGATCGAGTTGAAGAGATCGTAGAAGCACTTGAAGAAGATCTTCATGATTGTCATGAAATGTTTGAAAGGTTGGTAGGCGATGCAGAGAAACCGTTGTATAAAGGTTGCACTAAATTCTCAAGATTGTCTGCGGTATTAAAGTTGTACAACTTAAAGGCGGGCAATGGATGGTCGGATAAAAGTTTCACAGAGTTGTTGGCCCTTATGAGAGAAATGCTACCGGAGGATAATGTTCTTCCTAATCGAACCTATGAGGCAAAAAAAATGTTGTGCTCTATTGGCATGAGCTATGATAAGATACATGCTTTTCCTAACGATTGCGTTTTGTTTCGTAACGAATATGCATTGTTAATTGAGTGCCCTAAATGCGGTTTGTCTCGATATAAGAAAAGATTGTCTCCAACAAAAGTCTTATGGTATTTTCCTATAATTCCGAGATTTAGACGCATGTTTCGTAGTGAAACCGATGCAAGACACCTGACTTGGCATGCAGAAGAAAGAATTATTGATGGAAAGTATCGGCATCCGACTGATTCACCACAGTGATCGAAGATTGATAATGATTATCCTGACTTTGGAGAAGAAGCAAGAAACCTTCGCTTGGCATTATCTACTAATGTAATGAACCCGCATGGTCTTCAAAGTATCTCACATACCACATGGCATGTGATTCTTATGATTTATAACCTACCTTCATGGCTATGTATGAAGCGTAAGTACATGATGTTATCTATGTTAATCTATGGGACTAAACAACCAGGGAATGGCATGGACGTATACTTGACACCTTTGATCGAAGATTTAAAGATTTTGTGGAAGAACGGTGTGGAGGTTTATGATGGATATAGCAAGGAAAGTTTCAATTTGAGGGCGATGTTGTTTAACACAACTAATGATTTTCCAGCATACGGGAATCTATCTGGGTATAACATTAAAGGTAAACATGCATGTCCTGTTTATGAAGATGGAACCGATACGATTCGATTGGAACTTTGTCAAAAGAATGTGTTTCTCGGTCATCGTAGATTCTTACATTCTAAACATCACTACTGTGGGTGGAGAAAAACATTCAATGGAGACACCGAACAACGTAAAGCTCCACCTGCATTGTCAGGTGACCAAGTTTTTGAAAAGGTGAAAGATGTGCATATTGAGTTTGGCAAGCCTTTTGCACATAAGGTTGTCAAAAGTGGGTGGAAGAAGAGGTCGATATTTTTTGAATTACCATATTGGAAGTCTTTGTACATGAGACATTTTCTCGATGTTATGCATATTGAAAAAATGTATTGAAAGTGTTATCGGTATGTTACTCAATATAAAAGGAAAGTCTAAGGATGAACTTAAAGCAAGGGAAGACATGTTAAAAATGGGAATGATAACTGAATTAGCACCCGTGAAGAAAGGAAGACGAACATATCTACCACCTGCTGCTTTTACTCTATCTAGAAAGGAGAAAAAAAATGTGTGTAAGTTTCTAAGTGAAGTTAAGGTTCCAGAAGGATACACTTCAGATATTAGAAGACTTGTGTCTTTGAAAGACCTCAAGTTGAAGAGTTTGAAGACACATGATTTCCATGTTATAATGGAGCATTTTCTACCAATAGGTATACGTTCTATTTTGCCAGAAAAAGTAAGAAGTGCAATAACTAAATTGTGTTTTTTCTTTAGGTCAATCTGTAGTAAGGTGATCGATCATGAGATCTTACCAACACTACAAAAAGAGATTGTAATTACCTTGTGTGAGCTTGAAATGTATTTTCCTCCCTCTTTTTTTGACATAATGGTTCATCTAGTTGTTCATCTTGTGAAAGAGACACAATTGTGTGGACCAACTTATATGATATGGATGTACCCTGTTGAACGGTATATGAAAATATTAAAAGGATACGTGAAATCCCGAAGTCGACCAGAGGGTTGTATTGTTGAACGATACATTGTTGAAAAATCTGTTGAGTTTTGTATTGAATATTTGTCCAACGTTCAATCGATTGGACTCCCCAAAGCTCGGATTTTCGAAAAAAGGAAAGTAAAAAATTAATTGGAAATAAAATTGTGACAGTATCAAGGTATGAACGGGATCAAGTGCATTTGTATGTTCTGCACAATGATAATGAGGTTGATCCATATGTTGAAATGCACAAGGATGTACTCCGAAGGTTAAATCCGAACAGAAATGAAAATTGGATAGTACGAGAGCACAATCAAAGTTTCATACAATGGTTAAAGGATCATATTTATTTGAAGCGCTCTTTAGATCCTACTTCGGTAACAGAAAGGTTGAGATGTTTGGCATATGGTCCAAGTTTGCATGTGTTTTATCATAGCGCATACGCAATTAATTGATACACATTTTATACCAAAGAACAAGATGATAAGAGTACTATGCAAAATAGTGGTGTCACCATGCTAGCTGAAGCAATGCATATATCATGTATGAGGGACTTAAACCCCCAAATATGCAAATTTATCATATTTTGGAGTTATTGAGCACATTTGGGTGTTTGATTACGAGAAGTTTCAGATTCCCATCTTTGGTTGCAAATGGTTAAATAGTAGTGGCATACGAATGGATAAGTCTGGATTTTTGCAAGTTGATCTTATTAGGGTAGGGTACAAAGATGAACCTTTTATTCTAGCATCTCAAGCTAAACAAGTGTTCTATGTGAATGACCCAACGAGTACAAGACGGTCTATAGTGCTTTTCTTTAAAAAAGTGGCTGATGATAGTGGTGTCGATCAATGTGATATTGATGTTGAGAATGAGTCATGCATTAGACAGAATGAGTTGAATAGAAATGATCAAGACGAGGATCTTATAGCGGATGAGTCATATATCAAGAATGATCATAACGAGGGAATTTGGATCAATTCATCCGTTCGTATTGCTAAGAAACAAGTAATTAATATTCCAACAAAGAAAAGAAAGAGATATTAGTGAAAGAGGTAATATAGTAAAATGTTATATATTATGTCATTTTCATTTTCAATTGCTTTCATTATAATTTATATTTGATATCCTTGGTTTCTTTATTTTTCATTTTCAATTGCTTTCATTATAGCATATATTTGATATCCTTGGTTTCTTTATTTTTCATTTTCAATTGCTTTCATTATAATTTATATTAATATCCTTGGTTTCTTTATTATAGGTTAGATATGGCCACTAATGATGATCACCCACATGATGATCATTCTACGCGTGAAGGAGGTAATAAAAAGGTATCTACGGAAAATGAGATTAGAATAGGCATAATAGTGACGAGGAGAGTGGCCCATGGTAGAGACCGAGGCATCATTCTAAATGTGCATTGGAGCGGGCTTGGGCAGCTTATAGAACCTAACGGTCATACCTTGACTAGTTTCATTGGTGCACTAGTAAGGAATGAGATTCCAATTACTTGTGATGATTGGAGAAAAAAAGAGTTGAATGAATCCAAAGAAAAAATTTGGACTGAGATAAAGGTACAATAATTATGTCTTTAATTATGCAATTAATTATGTCTTTTAAATTACTTGTACTAACGCACAATGTGTATGTTTTTCTTAGAGGTGTTTCAACATCGAAGATGATAGAAGAGATTTTTGTCTTAAGTTGGCCGGAAAGCTTATAAGAGGGTTTAGAACATTTTTATCATCCAAGTTTCTTAGGGATGAAGATGGTAATCATGTTGATGCGGAGCTTCCAAAGAAATATGAAAGTTTGATTTCACCAGAAGAATTGGATGCGTTTAAATCCAAATGAAAGGACCCAACATTTAAAAGAATAAGTGACATAAATCGGGAAAGAGCATCAAGTCTCGCGTATCCATACCGAAAAGGACGTGTCGGATATGGACGCTTAGAACAATCTATGGTAAGTATCTAGAAATTTCAATAATATATTTGTTCATCATGAGTTTTATTTGATCATATTTATGACTTAATGTGTAGTTGCAGAAGGAGAAAAATTCTGAAACATCTCTTCCTGCACACGTTTTGTGGAAGGAAGCCCGTGTGGGCAAATCTGGAGTTGCTAAAGAAGATGTTCAACAAGTATTTGAGAAATGTGTAAGTATAACATTATTTATTTAATTAAATAAAAACTTTATTAACAAATATTTGACAAGTATTCGATATTCATCTGATTTTCAGGATGCGCTATCTCAGTCAGCTTTATCTCCAGATGATACTAGGAGCATACTTAGTCGGGCATTAGATGTCCGTGAGTATTCGGGTCGAGTGAGGGGTAAGGGATTTGGTATCACTCCGACCTCCTTGAGTATTAAAAAAGGAAAGGCTCCTAGTAATAAAGAGCTTAATGCAAAATTAGAAGCACTGGAAGCTGAAGTCCGTGCATTAAGGAAAGAAAAAGAGGTCAGCGCTTCAGCATGTTTTAAAGATGGTTCGGACAACGACAGTGTCAACTGTAACTTTCAGCCGAACATTAGGTTAAATTATATATATTTGTATTAAATTGAACTATTAGGTTAAATCATGTAATTGACATATATACACATTAACAATTTCATATTTATTATTGGTTTTAGGGCATTTCCCATTGTCAGCTCTACTTATCGTCACCATATTATCGGATGGTTAGCAAGGGAAAAATGCATAACACTAGCGGAGAATTACTTCACACTAGACCGCTCCCTACTGGATGTTTGAAAGTCACGGTTGATATTGCAGTAAAGCCTAATGCACTATTACTATATCCTGACGATGTTTCGGATGCAACAACGGTGGAACAAGCAATATGTTTGTTTGTTGCATAGCCGACAAGCCTCATTGGCGTAGGATATGAGGTATGCTTAAAACCATTATGAACCTTTGTTAACCTTAATGTGTACATTTTTTACATGGCATCCAACAAGATCCAAATCAAAAGATAAGGCTATTCTGCGGCATACCGAGTCCGTTGTTTCAAAAAAACAAGTAAATTACAATTATATGATATTTATGCATGGAAAATGTTAAATTCTTGATTTTATACTTCATCTAACTATTTATATGATATGTAGCTTCATGATAAGGAGGTTAGCAACGTCTCCACACAACAAAAAAATGTTGGTGCTAAGAAGACTGCGGGTAGGAAAAAACCTACCTCCAAGTATAGGTCGTGCCTTCAGACGTTTCTAGAGTTGACAGATATTCCGACCGGAGGTATTCGGCTTATACATATGGAGGAAGGTATTTTTGGCTTTGAATATGAATAATCAGTTGGTAATGAAGAATTTGTGCAAATCTTTCGTCATGAAGAATTAAGCGTCAGTGTTGTCAATACTTACGTGAGGTATATCCGGACTACTTTGTTATATTAATTGAATAACTTATTTACTTTATGTTTCAAATGAATAGTCTAATATTAATGATGTTTTTATTTAAGATTTGTGTATGACAAAGTGATCCGCCCAAGTGGATTGGACGAAAGATTTGGATTCTTAAGTCCTGCATCCGTCAAATTAACTTTAATCTTAAGTAGACCATATGACATGATGGTGTATGTTCGCAACCTCTTCATGGCCAACAAAGATACAGAAAAGTTGTTCTTTTTACCGTTTAATATCGAGTTAGATTTTCATTCTAAATTCATCTATTATAATTATTTTGTATTTTGACTTCGTTTAGAAAATTTCCATCTAACATTTGTTTAATCATACAATGGACATTGGTTGTTGGTCGCAATCAATCCTTTCAGAGAAATTATTTATTATCTTAACTCGTTAGGAAATGATTGGACAACATACCCGGATATGAAGAACATGATTGACACGTAAGTAAGATTGTTCTAAATATTCTTGTGTGTATTTATTAATTTATGTGAATTGTTCTAAATATTCATTTATATTTTATTAGCATTATACAAGCTTTTCGAGCCCAACGAGACTTCCAAGTATCAAGGAGGAGAGCCAACAGCATTACATGGATAAAAGTGGCGGTATATTATTAATTATCATATTTTTTATTATATTAGTGATGATACTTGATAAAACTTAGGATTTATCCATATTTTCTTTTCATGTGTAGTGTCCTCTGCAACGTAATGGTATAGATTGCGGATATTTCATGTTGAGGTTTATGAGAGAAACTCTTTCTTTTGGTCGATTAGAGATTCCATTTGATGTATGTATTTCTAACTTATGAGTTATTTTAATATTTAACACATATTTCTCATATAATTAAATAGTTGAAACTAAATCAAACTATGTTATATTATTATGTAGTACTTTGATGAATTCAAGTGTGTGTATTACTCAAGTAATCATTTGGATGAAATTAAAGAGAAATGATGTCAATTCATTATAGAGTTTGGTGTTTTATCAGGTATAATATTGTACTCTTACTTTAATCCACTTGAGAATTTAAATATGTGTAACTTTGTAACTATAATATTGTATTCTTTTAATTGAATTACAATCTTTGTGTTGTTTCAGGACCTATGTAGATTTGAAGCAATGTTCTGGTTGGATGCAAAAGTAGTATAAGTAATATGTACATTTGTAGAAAAAATGTAATGATTTGTATATATATATATATATATATATATATATATATATATATATATATATATATATATATATATATATTTAAACAAATTGGTTGAAAAACAAGTCAAAATTCTGATTGAAAAACCTGGTAAAAATTGTGGTTTAAAATAAATTTATATAAAAAATTTCGTATACCTTAGACAGCGCTTTAAACAAAAAGCGCTGTCTAAGGTGGGGCTTAGAAAGCGCTTTGACCAAAAGCGTTGTCTAAGGTATATCTAAAAAAGTTCAAAAAGGTGGGGCTTAGACAACGCTTTTACCAAAAGCGTTGTCTAAGGTATACATAAAAAGAATGTCAAAAAAGTGGGGCTTAGACAACGTTTTTGGTAAAAGCGTTGTCTAAGGTATACCTAAAAATGTCAAAAAACGTTATCTAATGGTACCATAGACAGCGCTTTTCATTAAATATACCCCCCTTTAGACAGCGCTTTTGAGATTAAAAAGAGCGTTGTCTAAACCTTTAATAGCGCAGGTTTAGACAGCGCTTTAAAGCGCCGTCTAAGGCAAAAAAACGTTGTCTAAGATCTTGTTTGGCATAGTGTTCTCTGCCGGTTGCGGTGGGATTTTTAGGGATGACACAAGGAATTTTTTGTTTGCATTTGCTGAGAATTTGATCTACAATTATTCTATTTTAGCTGAGTTTGTTGTGGTTATCAGAGCTTTGGATATTGTTAATCTAAAGGTTGGCTCAAGCTTTGGATTGAAACCGATTCGCTGATGGTTGTCAAAGCTTTTATCGACCTTTCTTTGATCTCTTGGAGGCTTAGAAATCATTGAAACTCTTGTTGGGATACTTCTAACAACTCTAATATTGTCATTACTCATATATCTATAGAGAAGGAAACTCTTGTGCCGGTTTTTTTCTAATATTAGTCCCACTATTAACTCCATCAATTTTTTTGATTCCATCTCTAATGAGATTAGGTAAGATTTTGTAAAAAAATATGTTAGATATATCTTTCTTTAGATTTTCGTATCCATGATGAAGCTAACTTTGTTCCTTTTTTGTAACTCTTTTTCTTTTATATATATATTATATATCTTATTAAAAAAAAAGGATATTGTAGCTATTGGTTATAGAACCATGCCTGATTTAGGATATTTCTTGGCGTCTGATTTGAAAATATTGTTTTATATTAAACACCCATTGAGGCAGAAGCAACACATCATGTTGATGCTTTTACGTTTTTCCAATTTTAGTTATAATCCATAACTCCTTTACCTTGGGCTCCACCTTTGACGGAAGAAGATAGACCCAGGCTAAAATTAATAGCAAAGGAGCATGTCCCATCGAACAAAACCATATAATTGAAATAGTAGAGAAAGACAAGAAAAGTTTGTTGTAGGTATTGATCTTTTATATGTCACGTTAAACTGTTATAATCATTTGGGACAAATAACTATATATTAAAAGGACTTATATAGCATCTTCAGTAATGCAATTCATTTTTAGATTATTTTGTGGATTTTACTATACCACATCTTGAAGTATTTTATTTAAAGATAATTATCCTCAAATCCCTTAAAATTAATTTAATATTTTGATTTGGTACTGAAAAAAAAATGTTATAAATTGGTC